>CM024586.1:13907738-14507738 GCA_014182565.1 Eucalyptus marginata | reverse complement strand
CGACATGCCTTAATGCCGATCCAGGACCTTGAGGTTTGGATACACCTCGCTTTAGTGTAGATCTTAAGCTCAACGGACCTTGGCTTCAACCCGGCATGAACATACTTCATGCTGTGAATGACCCTTGGTTCATGACTTGATTCAAACGCCAAGTACGAAAACCCTGCACCAATCAAGACATAGAATCAACATGCTTTAGTGCCTTTTCAAGTCCTCATGGGCTTGGGTGATCCTCGTATCGATCAAGACTTAAAATCGAAGCCTCAATGCTAGTCCAAGACTTTACAACCTTGGGGTAATTGCCACACTGAACGAGACTTGGAACAAGCACGCTTTAATGCCTATCTAAGGTCTTGTGGCCTTAGGCAATCTTGCCTTGCATTAAACTCAACCTGAGCAAACCTTGGCCTCTTTCCGGGTGTGAACAACTCAAGCACACATTCAAGCACAACCATGAGCAAACCATACAAAAGATTTAACATCCTATACACAACTTGACAGGTGAGCACCTAGCTAGATTCAACAATGGAGTCTACCGCCCTAGAGGAGAAATAGGGATCCTACTTACCTAGATAAACCTCAAGAATCCTAGAGAGAGCGGCTTGACGAGGGGCGGCGGTGCAAGGTTGAGAGAAGGGGGAAGTGTGGCGTGTGAATGGCGGAAGAGCTCAAATGGTGGAAATGAATGAGGGGCTCATCCTATTTATATGCACTAACTCGATTATTACTTATCCAAATGGCCTAATCACTTTTCTTGGGGTAGCATGGCTATAAAGTTGACGTGGCAAGCCTAGTTTGCGAGGTGGCACGCCTAGGGCCCTAGGGGAACACTTGCCATCTTCTTATTGGATCACCTATTCCATGCCATCATGACTTAGTCTACTTGTTTTCCAAGGAGAATCTTATGATGATGATGACCATATCTTTCATGGATGCCTAAGCTTATGAGTCACCAACTTCTTTTCCAAGGCAAATCTTAAGCCATCATTACCAAATCTTCTAGTGGACACCTAGGCTTATAAGGTGGACATCTAATGGCCTAGTGTAATCACTTGAAGGCTTGTTTGTCTTCTTTTTATTAGGCCACATAAGTACTTGATTCATTATTTAAGAACAAGTCAGCATAAATAGGTGGCACCCTAAGAAGATAAGGTGACATCTAGGCCATAGGATAGTAATAATGTGCCCAAGCTACCTCATTCTTATTGAGACATTTGGCATGGATCCTTTACTTAACCTCCAAGGTAAATCTTTAGTAATCATGACCAAATCTAGAAGGATCCATGTGAAATGGTGAGTCACTCTCTTTCATGAAGAACCTAAGGTATTCTAGAAGCTTTTTCTTTGTCCATTTCCAAGGAATATGGCGACCATGAGAAATAAGCTATTGGAAGTGCAATCAGAACCGAGCAAGGGCTTTTTGTGTATATCCCCTAAGGACCATTCTGACACACCTGAGGTTTGTGGCAAAGCCACCCTCAGTGTGGTTGTCGTAGGCAAAGTTTGTCCTCTTGGCTAGATTGGTGGCCCAAGGCATGGGTTCAATGATCGGCTCTTGGAGTGGCTCTAGTCAAGTGGACCGGCTCTTGGATCGGTCCCTAACCTAGTCTAGGTCGACTCCTAATTGTCATGTGGTCATTCGAGATCGGTCAGATCCGTAATCGACACATGATCATATCGAGCCAAATCATGGTCATTCACGATTGGTACATGACCGAGTGGAATCACTCACGATTGAAACATGACTGTTTGGGATTGATTCATGATCGTTGATTGATCCGTGGTGAATGTGACCATTCCTCGATCAACCCTTATGGTCAGGTAGTTGTCCATCGATCGGACTACTAGGGTCCATTAACAGGGTCATTAGATTAGTCAACGACTGTTCCCTTGATCGATCCATGATTGGTCCATGGCCGATTCTTGGAATGATCCACGACCTATCCTTACCACCGGCACACTAGATTCACAACCATTTCTCGTAGGTCGAAAATTGGGATGTTACATATAGCACTAAGGCGGTCCCATGGAACTACAATGCTAATGAGATCGACGCCGTTACTTGATTGGGTCGAGTCTATCCACCTCGTGAGTGTGTCGAAAAGAAAGCTGTGATCAATGAGGAAGCCGAACAATTCCTCAAGACACTCAAGATCAGTGAAGCCGAAATGGTTGAGCAATTGCGAAAGATGCCCGCTCAAAATTTCATTGTTGGAATTCTTCAAATCCTCTGAGAAGCATAGGAACACCCTCCTCAAGATCCTAAACAAGGTTCACGTACTTGAAACCATTGGAGATGTGCGATTTGAAGAGCTCATGGGTGCCATACTCCTTAGAGATTAAATATCCTTCTCCAAGAAGGATCTTCCTCCTGAGGGACAAGCGCACACAAAGAACACTATACGTATCCACTCAACACTTTGATACCAGGATCTCAACGGTATTGGTCGACAATGGCTCCGCCCTGAATATATGTCCTTTATCCACTCTCCATTAGTTGGGAATAAGCATGGATAGCATCCGCCCTACAAACACTCTCATTAGAGCTTTTGATAAGATGAGGAATGAAGTGTTATCGGAGATCGACTTGCCATTGATAGGTGGCCCCGTCACTATTACTTAGATTTTCTAAGTGCTTGATATCCCAAGCAATTTTAGCCTACTGTTGGGACGTCCTTGGATCCATGCCGTAGAGATCATTCCCTCGAGCCTTCATCAAATGATGCGCCTCTCTATCGATGGTAAGCTTGTAGTCATTCGATGCGAGAGGGATATGGAGACTTTCCACAACATGGTTATACCTTACATCGAACCTGAAATTAAGGGAGAATCAAGTTATCTTCATTCAAGCTCATGTCAGTTATGCATGTGCCTATTGGAACGATCATGGGGGAGCCTCAATTTTCAAAGGCGCCTTTATTGTAATGCAGTTTTTGCATATAAATAAAATTCACACTTTTTGTTAATAGACGTGTGAGGTATCCAAAACCAGCTTTATGTTGATGGTTCGAGGCCTGGGCCTCCACACGATCTATAGTTTCAAAATGATTTAGTGGAACAAGGATGTCCAATGACATGAGGGTGAGTTCCCAATAAATTTTTCAAACACCTAGAATTCGAAAACAATTTTTCACGACATTTACATGCATTGCATTTATTATATTTACATACTAACCATTTTCGGTTGCATCTCAGGCATGACACTTTGCATCATCATCATTGCATCATCATCATAATCATATGCATGGCTTGATTCGAATCCAAGGAATTCTTTAGAACTTGATTATTCCGATTCAAAAGATGAATATGATCCCAGGGTTATTGAAAGGGAATGGTTCAAACATGAGGATCCAAATCTCCCATTACCGAACAACCAATCACCATAAATTTAGGAGGTTTAGAAAACCTAGGGAAACCAAGATTGGGGTAGGTTTTCCTCAAACATATGTTGATAGATTAATCAGACTCCTAAAGGAATATTAAGACGTATTTGCTTGGTCTTATGCCGACATGCCGAGTTTAGATCCTAAGATTGTAGAACATGCTCTACCACTCAATCTTGATATTCTACCCAAGAAATAGAAGCTCAGGAAGACGAAACCTGAGTTGTCTAAGAAAATTGAGGAGGGAGTCATGAAGCTATTGGAAGTGGGTTTTATTGATGTCACTCATTATATTGACTAGATCGCCAACATAGTCTCAATCATGAAGAAGGATAAACGGGTCTGAGTATGTGTTGATTATCGCAACTTAAATAAAGCAAATCCTAAGGATGACTTTCCTTCACATATCAATGTCTTGGTTGATAGCATTGCATGATTCAAGTTGTTCTCCTTTATAGATGGATTCTCCGGTTACAACTGAATTTGGATAAAGGAGGAAGATAAGACTAAAACGTCTTTTATCACCCTATGGAGGACATTTTTCTATAAAGTCATGCCTTTTGGCTTGAAAAATGCTGGGGCAACTTTTTAGGGAGCTATGGTGGTGTTGTTCTACGACATGATGCATAAGAAGATTGAAGTTTATATCGACGACATGATTGCAAAATCAAGAGAAGGTGAAGATCACGTTGAAGTTTTGAGAAAGTTATTTGACCGATTGAAGAAGTTCAAGTTGAAGCTTAACCATGCAATGCATCTTTGGGGTAAAGTCTAGAAAGCTCCTTGGATTCACGGTTAATAGCAAGGGCATTGAGATAGATCCTTCCAAGGTGAAGGCTATATGTGACTTAAAACTTCCTTCTACCGTCAAAGAAGTTTGAAGCCTATTGGGAAGATTGAACTATGTGGCGAGATTCATCTCCTAGCTATCAGAAGCTGCTAAGCCATTCTTCAAGCTGTTGAAGAAGAATGCCAAAGTCAATTGGGACGAAGAATGCTAAAAGTCCTTTTGAAGAACTCAAGCTATATATTTCGTAATTCACTGTATTGGTACTGCCAACTAAAGGCTTACCTTTAATCTTGTATCTCACTATCCATGAAGAGTCTTTAGGAACTATGTTGGCGCAAAAGAGACTGAAGGATGGGATAGAGCGTGCCATATACTATCTCAATAAGAAGTTCCCCACCTTCGAGGTTCGATATCCTACGGTGAAAAAGATGTGCGTAGCCCTAATCTGGGTATTACATCAATTGAGACAGTATACTTCTCAGCACCACATCTTACTGGTGATTGAGAATGACCTGATCAAATACCTCTTGGAGAAGCCTGCACTTGTTCCAAAGCTTACCAAATGGCAAATATTACTATTCGAATTTGATATCCGAATCATGGCACAAAAGTTCGTTGGGTCATAGTTGATATGTTAGTTGAAAATCCCGAGAAGTCATATGATTGGGATGAAGTCGATGAACAAATTCACCTAGTCTCACAAGATAAGTGGATGATGTATTTTGATGGTGTTGTCAACCTTTTGGGTTTTGGCACTAGGGCAGTTCTGATATTCTCAATTGGCCAACACTATCTAGTGGCTGTGAAGTTTATATTTCCTTACACCAACAATATCTCTAAATATGAAGCCTGCATCCTTGGTGTACAGTTGGCCATCAACATGAAAGTCAAAAGACTCCAAGTCTATGGTGATTCTGTGCTCATCATCCTTCAGACGAGAGGTGAATGGCAAACACAAGATGCGAATTAATTCCTTATCATGAGTATCTCAAAGACATGGTCAAGAAGCTTGATGAAATCTCTTTTGATTACTTGCCAAGATTGCAAAATCAATTTGCTGATGCTCTGGCGACCTTATCATCAATGTTACAAGTGGTTGACAACTTAAGCATTGAATCATATAAATTGATATCCTGAGGAAGCCTACTTATTGTATGATGATTGGAGAAGAGTCAGATGGCCAATCATGGTATTACAATGTCATGAATTACCTTCGAGAGAGTAAATTTCCCCAAGAAAGTCAAGGCAATGATTGAAAATACCTGATGAAATTGGCGTCCAATTCTTCCTCAATGAAGGAGCTCTTTATAATAGGTCTTTCAATTTGGTCTTATTGAAGTGCATTGATACACAAGAGGCCAAATTATTAATGAACGAAATACATGAAGGGGAGTGTGGCTCGCATATGAATGGTCATCTCCTAGCTAGAAGGATCATGAGGCTAGGTTACTATTGGTCAACCATGAAAGTCGATTGCATTCAACATGTGAGGTGCTATCATTAATATCAAGTCTAATGGAGGCAAAATCAACACTCCTCCTAATGAGCTGCATCAAATGTCCTAGTTATGGCTTTTCTTGATGTGGGCATTGACATCATCAGACCAATTAATCCCAAGGCATCAAATGGATATCGTTTTATTCTAGTGGCTATTGATTACTTCACCAAACGGATTGAAGCCAATTTCTATGCCCACGTTACTGGAAAAAGATGGCAAAATTCATCCGTCATGATATTATCTCTCGATATGGAGTTCCTAAGGCGATCATCATAGACAATGGATCGAACTTGAACAACAAGATAGTAGATGAATTACTCAAGGAATTTCATATTTGCCACTTGAATTCTTCTCCTTATTGCTCACAAATGAATAGAGTTGTGTAAGTGGCCAACAAGAACATCAAGAAGATCTGCGCCGAGATGGCTAAAAACTATTGTGACTGGCATGATTGGTTCCCATATGCTTTGATGGCCTACCGAATTTCAATTCTTACTTCAAGTGGGGCAACACCATTCTCATTGGTGTATGGAATGGAAGCCGTAATACCCGTGGAAGTGGAGATTCCTTCATTGAGGGCGTCACGCCCCGATACTCCGAACGCGTGCCCATCCCTCTATGGTTGTTAAATAGCGACGTCCTAGGACGCGTCGCCGACCCATTTCATTTTAATATGTACATGTGGAAGCGAATTACTAATCCCCTGACAATAACAAGATGTGATAGAAAAGTAGGGCCGCAATTTTCAAATCAACACATTATTAAAAATCACAATCTAGTTTACAAATAGAGGCCAACTCTAGGGTCTAAATACATAAGGTCTATCTTCGAGAAGAACTTTTGAGTTATCCATGTTCTTGACCCTTCTGTCTCAAGCTCCGGGTTCTTCACCCTAGGGACCTGAAAATGATTACACAATAATCAGCGAGACAATGTCTCAGCAAGTTCAATCCTCTAAGATCCGACTAGGAAGAAAATACGCCCAAAGGGCTGCCTAAGCACAAACACGAGCCAGAGGACTTACCTTTGCCTCCACTCATTCATGAAAGTTAGTTTAATTCAAATACTCACGAATCACATCAACCAATCAAATCAGATCATCAAATCAGATCGAGTCTTTGGTCAATCGACTCAGTTGATTCCATGTCATCATGACCTTTTCTTGGTCGGCCCATTCAATACTATCAATAAGTCCGATAATATCAGGACTGCTCACTCTAAGCTGAAAATAGATAGTATAGCTCGCACTAAGCTGATAAGGTTAAGGTATACTGCTCGCGCTACGCTGACTTATCAGAGCCCGTAGGATGATATAGTATATCGGTATACTGCTCTCGCTAAGCTGACATATCACCTGTAGGCTGCTATAGTATACCCTTGATGCTTACTCTAAGCTGATAAAGTGTACTGCTCGCGCTAAGCTGACATATTAGAGCTCGTAGGTTGATATAGTACACCGATATACTTCTCTCGCTAAGCTGACATATCAGAGCCCGTAGGCTGATATAGTATATCCTTCTGACCATTTAACAAAATCACCATTTTTATCATACCCGATAAAATATCGTGTGTGGGTACACGGTCGGTCTTAGCCAAAATACAATTTTCTGCCACTTTAAAATCCCACCAATTTTAATGGTCCACAAATCCATTTTTGGCGCTGTAAATCGACACCCGGTGATTTTCCATTTAATTACTAAACTTAAATAAATTTAGGAATAAATTCGTAAAATGCAAATTACACAAAATCAGCACAAATTATCATCCAGAAAAATAATCTAATCACACCATTGCAATCAGCATGAAATTCCAGTCACCGACTATCCTGGTCTTATTTTCAGAAAATAAATAAATAAATAAATAATTACGAAAAATAATTATTAAATGCTAATAAATAGAACTTAGGCTCGAAAAGCGTAATTAAACGTCGAGACGGGCTCGAAAAATTTCCGAACCACTCTAGATAAATACTAGAGCTCATCTAGGCCCTAATTGCATTAAACTAACCACCTAACATGCAACAATAATTAATTAAATTGCTAATCTAATCTAATTATCCACCTAAACCAAGTTTAACTTAAACATCATTAACCTACTAAGCGAGGATTAGTGAGTTAAACTCACTTGATTAATGATCTGCTCACATCAAAACGACGAGGATGTGATGACGGTCGATAAACCTCAAAGCGAGACCGCCAAGTAGGGCCAAACTGGGGCCGAAATCAGCCATGCAAAGCTTCGCAGTTGCTGCCCAGCTCTCGATCCGAAAGGGGGCTGAGCTGGGCTCGGCTGAGTTGCGGCTTTGGAGGGGGCTTGGTGGCTGAAACTCGGAGAGATGCGGGTTGCTCTCGGCTGACTTCGCTGCTGGCCATCGCGGATGAAGAATCGCGGTCAAATGGGACGCTTCGGACGAGGCAGCTGTAGAGAAGAATTGAAGGAGCAGCTTCGGTGGGGACGTGTGGGCTTCAAGGAAAATGAAAGAAATGCAGAGGTGGTGGAGGTGGAATGGTGCACGTGAGGAGGAGAAGATCGAGATAGTTGGCTCTTTGACCGAACAAGCAAAACAAAAAGGGAAAAGCAGCAAGGGGAAAGGATGAGGGAGTGGGAATGTCAGCCAAAAAGGGGGAAGAGGCGTGTGGAATTAAAAAAAAAAAAAAAGAAAAAGAGAGAGAGAGAGAGAGGGAGGGAGAGAGAGAGAGAGAGTGTGTGTGTGAAATGGATAAGAAAGAGGGGGGAAGGCATGTCGGCTAAAGGGGAATGTGCAAAACATAAAAACATAAAAGAAAAAAGAAAAGGGGACGTGCGGATTTGAGGGCCGAATGAGGGGCAGGAAAAGTTTAAATAAAACCTCTTATACTCATCAAATCTTGGTCCCACAAGCTCTCATTCGATCCAATTTGGTCCCCAAAAATCCCCATGCTAAAATACCTAATCCTCACTTGCTTTCTTGCACCTTATTTCCCCTAAATAACAAATCTTGGGTAGCAAAAATGGCCATTTCCTTCAATTCTGAATTCCATTTCCCTTTTTCTTGGAATCTAAATTCTGAATCATCCGAGCTGATTTTCTGTAAAAATCTTGAACTCGCCAAAAATTCCTCAAAAGGTTAGTCGACATTTCTAATATGACTAGTGAACTGAAAGAACTTTCAATTTCTGAAATTGGGTTCAAATTCGCGGTTAATTCAAATCTAACGCGATTTTAGCGTGACCTAACCTATCGGGTAGCTTTTAGGAATTTTTGCTGCAATTGACCCGTGATCGATTTTTTTCGAGCCACACGTACCTCTTCGACACATTGGCGACTCTCGGTTGTCGTGAAAACCTCAATATTTCAAATACGGACACAGGGCGCCAAAACGACAGAAAAATCAGTCTAGTGCGGATTGATGAGAATTTTGCAAATTAGTGGAATCACCCACGTTTAGCCATACATCTCAGTTGAACCGACATATCTCTGATCTCTGTCCAATTTTTAATTATGCCGTAATGACCCTTGCAGACTAGCACGGTCGAGCAGTTGATTCGTAGTCAAATTCTCAAATATATTGCGTTTAAAATCCCTTAACGGCTTCACCTGATAGGCTAGTTATCTCGTGAGTGGCCATCTAAGAGAAAAGCACTATAGTTGCATCGATGAAAAGCCCGACTTATCCAATTGAAATCAAAACCTGAAAATCAGGATGTCACAGAGGGTCCTTTCTCAAGTCAAGCTTTTTGAAGTTGAATGGATTCAACAAAGATTCGAACATCTCAACATGATTGATGAAAAGAGGGTAAAAGCCTTATGCCTTGGATAAAGCTACCAAAGACGAGAACCAAAGTCATTCAACCATAAAGCCCGACCAAGATATTTTGAGATCAATGATCTTGTCTTGAGGAAGGTCCCGCTTATCATTCCAAACCCTTGTGGAAATTTCACTTCGAACTATGAAGGTCCATACATTATAAAGAAGGTGCTACTTGGTGGAGCATTGATTCTTATAGAAATTGATGGCCGAGAGTTGCCAAAGCTTGTAAACACTGATGCTATCAAAAAATATTATTCATAAATAAAGTGAAAGGCCTTTGAGCTACTTTTGGATTGAATCCGAGCCACTTCAAGATACTTGCATTATGCATCTCATGCATACATAGCACATTTGCATGTTTGTTCATCCTACATGTACCAAAGAATCTTCAAGGAAGACCTCATTTATCCTTAGGAGATTGACCTCAAGAGCATTGAAATCCCAAAGTTCAACCCCCTTCTTTACAATTTAGGAAAGACCTAGTGATTGGAACACTCGAGTAGTTAACCCCTTTTTAGCAAACAAAATCAGTTTTGTCCAAAATTTTTCAACCTTGTTTCCAAAATCTTCCTAGAGGAGTTAAGGAGACATATTTTTTGAAAATCATTCTTCATATCTTAAATCCCCATGAAGAAGAATTTATCAAATTGATGTTTTGGAAAAACTTGAAATGATTATTAAATATGCCAAATGATAGTGCCTAAGATAATGAGAGGCAAGCCTTTGACCAAATACGTCCTCATACACACTTTGAGAGAATTGAATGATAAGAATTATGTCTTAGGGGATAGGATTCATTCATAGTGAATACATGGATTGCAATGATGAAGACATTTCTTTCTTAAATCCCAAACACTATTGATATCTCTTGCAAGCCACTTTGAGCCAAATAGGGAGTATTTTTAAAATAGCTCTGTCAAGAACAACCCCATTAGGGCAAAATAGGGGTCTTGGTTGGAAATTAAGGAGCAAAAGATCATGAAAGATGTTATTGCTTTCACTTGCATTAATCTTTTTATGTTAGCTTCAGATGAATTCTTATGAAAGCTTGAATCACAAAGTGATGAAGAGCATTCCGTTCACTACAAAAAACATAATTACCTCTTGCTTAGCCAATTTGAACCTTATTCGCCTCTTTCTAAAACCTCAGGTGATGATTATCTCCCTCCCCGGGGCAAGGTATATGATTTACCAACAAAAAATTGAGAACGTTGGTCACATTTGTAAAACCACTCAAGAGTCCTAGATCCTCAAAAGAGAATGCAAATTGGGGGTATAAAAAACAATATACTTGGTAAAAGTAAGGCCAATGCCTATAAAAGATTCATTGTGAGAAAAACAAGATCAACGGTCGTGAAAAATATCACGCATTGAAAAACAAAAGAAATGCTTTGCAAAGCACATGTATTGCAAGCGATGTCATTAGAGAAAGGAGAGCAAAGTTCTCATGACTCAAAGCAAAATAGTCAAAAGGATTCTTGAGATAGGTCAAATTTCAAAAGTCGTGACCTCCTAAAAGTTGTGTGTGATGGTAATGATGCCAAGATAATCACTCACTTTTAAACGCTTGATATCTAAAAGAAATTCAAGCCTTTCAAGCCTCACCCGAACCAATATTACAACCCTTATATGAAGTCTCTTCCAATTGGGATGGTTTGAGTTGAAGTGAAAATTTCGCATAGAAGTTACCGCTAGAAAGAGTGGAAGCAATCATATCTTATCTTATCTTCAAGGTTCTTGACTTGCAAATCCAATAGAGATACAAATTGACTATTCTTTTCTTGACCTCAAAGCGAATATACTTTGTGTAAGCCCATGACCAAGCCTACATTACAATCCCTTCAAAGACCTTTTGATTAATGAATTTGTATACATTGTAACATTTACAAAAACCTTCGGAATATATTACGTGAGACCCCTTCAATGAGAATTGAATAGCTTTCCCACATCAAAGGTTGGGAATTAAAGCCTTATTTGAGAGCAAGTGTGAAAGATCTTTTTGATTAGGTTATTTCCAGTTTGGCATATTTGATTTAATTTTTAGATGGTTAATCAAACTTCATTTTGTTAAAATCCTCTCTGAAGGAATTTAACGATTGGTATTGTTTACCAAGTTATGTTTGAATGATCTCGCAAGATTAACCTTCAAGCAATCTAGAAATTCCTTTTCAAAATATATGTTCCCAAGTAAACCGATTTTTGGTCATCATAAACCATACTCTTTGTCTCAGGTTTTTGGTCATCCTAAATTATAACCCCTTATCTTAGGTTTTTGGTTGTCCTAAACCATATCATTTGTCTCAAGTTTTTGGTCATTCTAAACCATAATCCATTATCTTAGGTTTTTGGTCATCCTAAACAATAACCCACTGCCTTATGTTCCTGATAAATTTTAAACCTCGTCCTTTAGGTTGACGGTAAACCTTAAACCTTGTTCCTTAGGTTCCTAATAAACCTTAAACCTCATCCCTTAAGTTCATGATAAACCTTAAATCTTGTCCTTTAGGTTTTAGATTATCATCATAAATCTTGACTTCAGGTTCTAGGTTATCCTTATAAATTTTGATTTTAGATTCTAGGTCATCCTTAAACCTCGTCTTTATGTTAGTGGTCATCTTTAAGTCATTCCCTTTCCTTAAGAATGACATTTTCTTCATTCCATTCCACAAGAGAGATAGAGAAAAAGACCCCAAGCATGAATTCAAACATTCCAATGAGAGAAGGTAAGTATTTAGTTATATCTCTAACCAAATGTCATTTTCCTTTGTTACTTTCTTTCTCCAAAATGAAGTCGACTAAAAATTATAGGTATCGATTTTTTCTTTGAGTGGAACGTCTTCGAACTCCCACTCAAAGATGGGTAAGTGTTGACACCTAATTTTTAGTCAATGCATCAAAAAGGTTTTAAAAAAATTGAGATTTAGATTTTCAATCATGACGGAGCTTGTTTCTTGACCAAAAACTGCTGTTTTTTTTTTTTTTTTTTTTTTTTTGCATTATTTCTTTCAAGCAATTTCCAATTTATTTTCAAGAAAAATTTAAAAAGTTAAACGATTGACTTTTAGATTGACTTTTTGATCAACTTTTTAATCAAAAGCCAACTCCGGGTCAAAAATTGATTTTTTACCTAAAAAGATGTCAATTAGCTTTAATTTCACTTTTCTCAATCTAATTTTTAAAAATCCAAATATATGGCTCATAAATCAACCTTTTAGTCAAACCTTTAATAAAAAAAATTGAAAAAAACCAAAAACCCACAAAACATTTCTTTTTAGTTTCAATTTGATTTGTGTCGAAAATTTCATAAAATTCAATTAAGAACCTTGTTTTCCAAATTTTTTTGGCTTTAGGTTTTAGATTGACAAAAAAAAAAAGTTTTGTTTTAACTATAATTAGGTGTAGTTCCTTTTATGACATTTGGTCTAGGGACTATTCTAAATCCACTTGTGCATTCAATTTCGCAAATTGTGATATTGAAAGACAAATTGTCATTTTAAGCCCTAATTAAGGGGTCAAAATCGATTTTTCATGATTTACGAACGGACTATTGTTTCCATTCATTTTCTTAGGATAAGTCCAAATCTGGGGTCAATTTTGAGAAATTCACGTAAGAACTTCCCGATTTGAGGGATTTTACTCTTTTGAAGGTAATAAATCAAGCTGTTGAGCTCAATCGAAGAAATTTATGTTGACCCATTCAAGTCTATGGATCAATTGAATGAATCTAGGTTCAATTTTAATGTTAGGCCTCGATTAATTTTTGGCCTAAGTTTTGGCACTCTAATTCAATGTCAATTTAAATTTATTAGGTGATTCTATACATGGGTAATTTGTTAAACATGTCTATTGAAACATTAATTGAATTCAATTTCAATTAATTTGCAATTTTAGCCATAAGATTTTGAAAATAACTCGTTTTAGCCCTTAAAGCTTGATTTCATGTACCCATGATTTCGGTCCTTTGTCTTTCGCGATAATCACTTAATTAGGTCAATAGAGAGTCCATAAATTGTATCAATGGAGTTTAATTGGCTTAATTAAATCAAAACGGACAATTTCTCCTCAAATCGTGCTAGTGTTTTTCTTCAATTGGTCCTTGAGGGACCAAATTGTATAAATTTTGAATCCACAAAGGCCACATAGGTGTGAACTAGCAAGAATTAGCTAGAATCCGTCAAATAGGCATGAGCCAATCTAACTAGTCCGACTGATCGCTAGCGAGGCAAGCCGGTTTGGCCCTTTGTTGGCCGGTTCTAGACCTTCGGTGATCGGTTCCGGGATCCTCGCCATGTCAATTTTACTCCCATGCCCTATCTTTCTCAAGATTTTGCAGATTGGCCTTTGAATTTCATGAATTTACAATTTGACTCTTAATTAGCCCCTAATCGCAATTTCTCATTTTAAACTCAAATTTTAGCAAATTGGACCCATCCGATTGGTTCTTTGACATTTCGTAATGATGATTAATCCTTTAAATTTTGATTTGGATATTAGATTAAGATTTTGGCCATTGGATCGAATCGATAGCTGAGATAAGTCGATTTAGGGTTATTTGGGGAGGCTTCATTTTTATAGAAAATCTCTCTCTGTCTCTCTCTATCTCTCCTCTTTTTCCCCCCTCTCTCTCCTCCTTCTCTCTCTTTCTCATGCTCGCCTATCACTGCATCGATCATCGTCAGACAACATCCTCGCCGATGGTCGTTCATCCTCACCGACAGCCCTTTGGTACTCCTTAGTCATCGTCGAAGAAGTCGTTGGAGTCGCCGTGGTTACCGCCCTCCCGTCCGGCGCATTTTCTTTGATTAGACCTAGGATTGACGTCACCCTGGTCCTATTCTCAGCTGGTTCAACCAACTAAACCGAACACCGTCTAGCAGCCTTTGGTTCCTTGACTGGCATTGATATGCTCATAGGAGAGTCCTTAACCCTTTGGTGGTCGGGGCCCTGAAGATCGACCACCGGTCCACTTCCGATGGCCATTCTCTTTACCGGAGGTCCTGAGGGCCAATCCAGTTGCACCGATTCTGTTTGGAGCTGATTCGACTGTTCGATGGCTTTCTCAGGTGGTTTGACCACCACTGATCGGTCACCAGAAGAGTTCCCGACCCCTAATTAAGGGCTTAAGTGCAATTCCCATTTGGCCTAAAACGAGGCATTAGATGACCTTATTTGAACTTGAGACATTCTATCTTAGAAAGTACGTAGCAAGAACTTCGATTTGATAGGTTGCACAACTTGAACGGGTGACATGTAGCCTTTGAAAAATGCCTCGCAATTTGCTCGATTCTGCATATTTTTCAACTCTTTTTAGGTTATGCTCTTATTCCGCCTATGGACTTTGCTATTTTTGTGCTAACTTCTATTATTGATTTTTGAGAAAATTTTCTTCATAGATTTGTTCCAAATCGCCTCCTGTTACTTTTTGGACAAGTTTTTGGCAGGTCAAAATCACCTAAATTTTAGCATAGTTAAGTCTTCCCTACATTAGTCCGAGACACATTTTGATGAAATTGAACATATAGATGAGTCTATTTGGCCTTAAGACCTTCATGAAGATTGAAATACCATTTTGTGCTTTCCATCGGTATATGATTTGCATGATTTCATTGCCATTTGGTATGCCAATTGCATATGTAAACACATGTAGGTCCTGCCACAATTAGAATGTTTTATAACACACATTTGTTTTGCCATTTTCATCACGATTTATGTGCTCTCAATCAGACTTTCATGCCTAAATGAAAAACGTTTGTCATTATGTGTTCTATATGTTAAATTTTTCGTTAGATTTTGCATGTTCTTAGGTGACCTAAATCAATCATTTTCTATTATGTTGAGATTAGGTTAAGGCCTTGTCATGTGTATACTTTATTATGCTTGTTAAGGTCTCTTAGGGACTAAATCTTGTGTCAATGCCTTCTTGGCTATTAAAATGTGCATTGCAAGCTTTGTGTGCATATGTGGTTTGACATGATTGAGTATCATTTGACATGTGAAAATTATGTCACAATTAGGTTAGTTACACTTTGAAATCCTCAAGTATGGCATTATAGTCTTAAATCGTGTTGCATTGTCTTGATTTGCATGGCATTTTCGCATGTCAACTTAAAGTTAGATGTTTACCCTAATCACTTCTCACATCCAATTTTTGGTCTTGTGTCATTTTCATGCCGTTTGTGCATTGCATAGGTGACTTTAGGACTTAATAATGCATATTTGCATTCTGGCTTGTTGATGGTTGATGTGCACACTTTCACAAGCCTCAACTTTAGAGCACCGAATTGACTTTGATTGAATCTAGCCCCTTCTAGGAAATCATAAGGCATACTTAGACCTTTCAAATGCCGCTTGTTTCATGTAATTTGCTCGTCCTTAGTCCCATTTTCCATTTTTCCAAAGTTAGATTACTATTATGACCTAGGATTAAATTTGGATCCTTGTTTTTACCCTTGTGTAGGTAGACTTTTGCCATTTTTGTTCCAATTTTTAATATAAATTCTTGAGTGACCCTCAACAAAGTTTTTTTTGTTATTCTTTGTCGTGGTGAAATTTCACAATTTTTAGACCTCATTTGGTATGGTAAATCTTAGTTGCAATGATTTGATATCCTATTGATTTAGCAATTTCCTGATGTAATGATGTGCACTGTTAGATTTTTACAAAATCATGCTTAGCTCTTTTAGGGAAACTTTCTTCACGAAAGTTGTTCTATATCATGTTATGCATGTTATGTAATTTTTTCAAAGTTAGATCACCAATGGGTGCCACTCAATTTTGCTAATTTAATGTGCTTTGTCTGAAATATTCTATTATAGGCCTTTGTTGTGATTGCTTATCTAGATCTTTTAGGCTAGTTTGTGCATGGAATTAGGATTTCATATTCATGAAATTTGTTTCAAATCCCTTCATCTTCATTGTCAAAAGATATTCAATAAATAAATTGACCTTTTAATCACATCTTTCCAAATCTCGATTGGAAATACCTTTCTTTGCACATTGAAATGTCTTTGGTACATGTGATGTTTCCAAAAGTAAAAATTTAGAAATATTTTAAATACTTGATTTGACTTTGGAAAAATCGAGGTTTGGACTGTATTTGAAATGCCCACGATGTCTATGAGTGCATTTATGTGAGCCCTAAACTAGTATTGGCAATTAAATGCATTCCATAGCCTAGATATTTCTTTGTCTAAATATTTTTCAGATCTCTTTGAACCTGTTATTTGACATTGTGGTAGTCATGGTTTGGACCATATTTGAAATGTCTACGATGTTTGTGAGTGCATTTATGCGAGCCTTAGACTAGCCTTGACAATTAAATGCGTTCCATAATCGAGACATCTCTTTGTCTCAAAACCTCACTTTCCATATCAATGATTTCAAATTCATATTTGAAGCATCACATGTACCTTCCATGCATACAATCATCTAAAGCATCCTTTCCCCCAACAAGAAAAATACAAGATTAAAATAATGCAAGATTGGCCAAGTTTGGAATATCCTCAAGAAATCATTGAACAAATCCAGAATGATAGCCTCATTGAAAATCTTGACAATCTCATGTAGTAGTGTCATACAGATCTATTCAAACTTCATGGAGGATCAATTCTTCGTCCTTTTGAATTAAATCCCAAGTATTCATTTATACATCCATTAATTTGAAAGGAATATGGTTTCCTTGACAAACTTTGATGTATGTTGTGGTACTTAACCAATAAGTCCTATAAGAATATTCATTGTCAAGTTAACTAATCCAATTGCGCTTCGTCATAATGAGGGAAATGAAAGCGACGGGAACCTCCTGACTATGCTTAAGTGGCTTTATCCTCCTAATTATTGGAAACGCCTCTTTCTACAAGAGCTCAAAACTACCCCTCGGGCAGAACCGGAAACACACATAATTGTGTTTTTTTGCCAACCATGCACTTTTGTGCGAAATAATGGCACACTCGAACCACCACCTATAAGCCTTAACCACATCTCTAAGAAATCTACAAGTCATTTCCTGATTGCATCGGATCCATTGAATACAACTACAGAGAACTTTAGAGAGTCCTATGTTAAGAAAATCAGACAATTCCTAAAGAAGTATAGGATTACTCAACACTTATCCCATGGGATCACTATGGACTTGCACCTGCAGCCAAACAAGCATATGAAGAATTCAATCAGGCACTGAACCAAGATAAGATGCCTCAATCATAGGAGCAAGATATGGCGAAAATGGATGATCTTGCACAGTCCTCTCAAGAATTCTATGCTCAAGCATCCTATGTCCAATGGGGAAGGCCTCTCTCTCAAGATTATGATCAAGGACCCTTGTCCTTATCCCTCGGATTAGACCCCAACACAGTCTCCCATTATGCTCAAACAACAAATTGGCCCCAGCTAGTCATGCCTGAAAGAATAGACCAAGACAGTGTTCCAGGACCCTCCAGGACTCGTGAAGAAAGATCCTCCTCAAGCGATCTAAATATGTGGAATGCCTTGGTATCACAAAGGGAATTCACTCACAACACCAACGGTCCTTAAACTAACTTTGGACTTGAACATCGCTACATGGAAGAGTAGCTTGCACAACATAACTCTGATGATTTAGATTATGACTAACTCCCGCGATAGTAGATAGGCTTATAGCAAAGTTACTGTAGCATAGATCACTATAGCAAAGTATTGTAGCAATAAGTTAGGAAAATCATTGTTCATAGGCACTGTTCATAGCACCTAGAATAATTCCCGATCGAGATTCCTAGAGCCTGTGTGTTTTCAAGACCCGTGAGAATGGTATTTGTTTTTATGACCTATCAATACCAATATAAGGCAAGGAGGATGTAATGTTTCGGGCAGAGTCCCTTGAAGTAAAGTATGAGCTTGTAGAAATTCTCCCTATGTCTCTCTAAACACTTCATCTTCTCCAGCCTGGTAGGATCCTCTATGAAATATAGCTTGGCTGGTTAGAAATTGTCACACCCTGTCCTCGAGCGTGTGCCTATCCCTCGGTGGTTGATTTAGATTGCGATATCCTAGGACGTGTCGTCGACCTATTCATTTTAATGCACATGCGGAAGCGTATAAATAAATCCCCAAACAACACAAAGATGGGATAAAAAAGCAGGGCCACAATTACACAACTAAAACAAACTTTTATACACATGCGACTAGTTTATATACAGTACTAGTCTATAGACAAAAGTCTACACAAGTAGAAAGGTCTACAAGTCATCTAGTCGTTCGAACCCTCAGCCGAAAACTCTCTCTAACACTGACACTAGGACCTTAGACTCCTGTAGGGGACCTTCTCTGGGTCCATTTTGACCGCGACGATACCGCACTCTGAATTGATGGGGTACCCTCCTAGGTAGACCTGCATCGACCTAGGCAATGGTCCTCACGAGTTCATAGACTTAGGCTCCTTGGCCCTCGGGAGGAGGAATCTAGTTTACCTATTTGGGGACCCTTTTAGGTTGGCCAAAACGCTCTGGAGGAACCGCCATCTAAGGACCTGAAAAGGTTGAGCCTACAACGGGGTGAGATAATGTCTCAACAAGTTCACTCCCTAAACTCCGACTAGGAAGGAAATACGCCTAAAAGCAGTCTATGCACACACTAGACAGAGGACTTACCTTGCCTCAGTTCCTTCCTGCACGTTAGCACAATTCATAATCTCAACCAATCAATTCAATCCAATCGATCACTCAATTCATTCAATCAGTTCGATACCATCGATATGATCAACACCATCTATCCATCAGTACCATTTATCAATCCATTCGATACGATCACTGCTCACACAAGCTAAAATAGATGGTAATAGCTCTCACAAGCTGATATATAGATGGTCATAGCTCTCATAAGCTGATATATAGATAGATAGTAGCTCGCACAAGTTGATGTATAGATCGTTGTTCTCACAAGCAAATAAACGATCATTGCTCACACAAGCTGATAAAGTATATTGCTCTCACAAGCTGACATATCAAGCTCATAGGCTGATATAGTATATTGCTCTCACAAGATGACAATAAATGCTCTCACAAGCTGACAATTTACTGTGTTAAAAATACCCGATAAAAATAATCGTGTGTGGGTACATGGTCGGCCTAAGCCAAAAATGCAATATCTTTCTTTTATAAAATCCCACTATCCACAAGGACATTTTCGGCGTTGAAAACTGACGCCAAGTATTTTCTAATTAAAATACCGAAATTCAACAATTTTGGGATAAATATCCAAAATTACAATTTCCACTCAATTTGCACAAATTAGCACTCATTTAAATAAACCAAGCACACCATTGCAATCAGCACGAAATTCCGGTTACCGGTTATCCTGGTATAATTTCAGAAAATAATAAATAATTAAATAAATACCAAAAATAATTAAATAAATGCATTTAATTATCAAAAATAGAAACTTAGGTCGGAAATGCCTAATTAAACACCGAAACGAGCCTGGAAAATTCCCGAACCAATCTAGATAAATAATACAACTTATCCAGTCTCTAATTAAGCCGTTCTAACCACCTAACATGCAAAATCGAATAATTAAATCACTAATCCGTTCTAACTAACCACATAAACCATACTTAGCCTAAAATAATCAACCCTTAAGCATCATTAACTCCCTAAGTAGAGTGAGTCCACGGCAACGGCGACGTGGAGATGGGCGACAACCCTCCTAGCGGTGACACCCGACAAGGCCCAGAAGAGGCCTAAAACAGGCCTTGAAGCTCATGGCTGGGTTGGGCTTCTCAATTCTGTCCAAGGATCTAGCAAGTTGGACCGGGGCTAGAAATGGCAAGCTGAGGTGGATCGACAGCTAGATTGCCTGCTAGGCGGGTAGGCAGAGCTGGACGGCGGCGGAGGTGAGCTCGGGTGGTGGCTAGGGCTTCGACGGTGACCAAGGACGGCTCGGGGGATGCGTCGCACAAGCGCTAGCTGGCGGACGGCGTGTGGGTGAGCAGCAGGCTCGTGGGCGCGCGAGCGCGGCTTCGGCTACTTCGGCGGTGTGCAACGGTCCAACAACGACAGGGGGGAGGTTGGATGGTTTCTCTGCAACTCTAAGCTCTCAAAGGTGGCAATAATGGAGAAGGTGAGGCTTGGGAGGAAGAAGGGGACAGCTGAAGAGAGGAGGCCCCAAATGGCCACAAAAGTCCACATTTTATCCTCTTTGGTCTCTTGGCAAGGCCCCACCTGATGTGGACATCGAGCCATATCGAGGAGGAAGACCGACTGAATTTCTTTGGGGACAGATATATTTTACTTTGAGAAATAATTGAGAGATTCTCTTTTACTGTTCTTTTGAGGACTTGACCTAATCAAGATTCCCTTGTGACGGTCGATTTGACTTATCGAGCGAGATAGCGAATTCTTTCGCTCGTGGCGTCTATAACGTTGGTTGGTTGACACGTGTTCGTCAACAGGTCACGTTTATACCGAGGTTGCCAATCACAGGTTTGATTGGAGGTCGAGGTTTGCAATTCGCACCATCTAGGCCTTCGTAGAACGATCCTTCCGCAACGATTCGTTTGTTAGTGGACCGAATTGAAACAAAATCAGTAGTGATTTGCGTTTCAATTGGAATTTTGAAAGTTGTACTTGTTGGTTTGAAATTGTTACTTGCTGAAACAAAATCAGCGGTGATCTAATCTTGTCTCGATTAGTTTGATTGATTTTCGTGAGGGGTTGAGAGATAGGTTTTGAGTCCAATAAAGAGCTTGTGAAAAGAGAATACGAGAGGAAAAGGCAAGAGTGTGTGAGTTTAATTGAGGGTAAAAAAAAAAAAAAAAACCTAGATTTGAGTTAAACACGAGGGGAGTGACAAACACCTTGAGAGAAACACGTGAGGGAGTGATTGGTGAGGATTTTTGTGACTAACGTTTATTTGCAGGTGTCTAAAATATGTCGCGCGAAGAAAGCGTGAATCAAAGGGAGGTTGACTCCATACGAAGGGATGAAGCGCTCGTGGAAAGCATCCAACAATTGAGGGTCGTAGTGGAGGAGCTTAGTGGCCGAATGATGGGGAATGACATGAGGGTTGATGGTGACCGAGAGATACCTCGAGGAAGGCCGCAAAGATCAACGAGATGCCTCTAGAACACAACCTAGAAGGCAGCGGCATTATGATGATGATGAGGCTGACATGGAGGATGATCGAGATGCTCGATTTGGAAGGTGGAATGGAGCCCGAGGGTTTAGACATCGAGAAGATAATGAACTTGGCAATATCAAGATTCCTTCTTTCCAAGGAAAGAATGATCGATGCGTATCTAGAGTGGGAGAAACGCATGGAGATGGTATTTGATTGCCAACGATACTCCGAGCTCAAAAGGTAAAAATTGCAGCTGTTGAATTTACTGATTATGCTATAATTTGGTGGGATCAACTTGTGACTAGTAGAAGGCGCAATGGTGAAAGACCGATAGAGACGTGGGATGAGATGAAAGCGGTGATGAGGAGGCGATTTGTACCAAGTCATTACCATCGAGATTTGTTTCAAAAGTTACAAAATCTCATACAAGGCAATAAGAGCGTGGAAGAGTATCACAAGGAGATGGAGATTGCCATGATCCGTGCTAATGTGGTGGAGGATCGTGAGGCCACAATGTCAAGATTTTGAGTGGTTTGAGTCGAGACATAGCAAGGGTGGTGGAGCGCAACACTATGTTGAATTGGAGGAATTGGTGGACAAAGCCATCAAAGTTGAGCGGCAATTGAAGATGGACCGAAATCACAAAAGTGGAGGAGGTTCAAATCAAAATTGGAGATCCAATTGGAAGAGAGATGAAAAGCCAAATTGGAGAGGAAACAACACCAAAACCGAAACCTCAAAGGAGAAGGAGAGAGACAGTAAAGTTGGAACGAATCCGGCTTCAGGTAAAACCGAAAACCCTAACACTAGAACTCGTGAGATTAAATGTTTTAAGTGTTTGGGCAGGGGTCATATGGCGAATCAATGCCCTAATAGGAGGGTGATGATCTTGGACATGGTGATGTTGAGTCCGAAAGTGAGAGGGAAGAAGAGGATGATGAGATGCCACCGTTGGAGGATTGTAGTGATGGAGAAGTGGCTATAAAGGAGACTTATTGGTGGTTAGGCGTTCTCGAGTGTGCAAGTAAAAAGAGGAGGAGCATCATCAACAAAGAGATAACTTGTTTCATACAAGATGTGTGGTGAATGGTAAGACGTAGTATGATAATTGATGGAGGTAGTTGTGCGAATGTGGCAAGTTGTACTATGGTGGATAAGTTGGGTTTGAAAACGACAAAGCACCCTAGGCCTTATAGACTTCAATGGTTAAATGATAGTGGTGAGGTGAAGGTGTCGAAACAAGTTCGAATTCCATTTGAGATAGGAAATACAAGGATGAGGTAGAGTGTGATGTTGTACCTATGCAAGCGGGTCATGTCTTACTTGGAAGACCATGGCAATATGATCGAAAGGTACATCATGATGGATATACTAATCGTTATTCATTGGTGATGAATCAAAAGACTTATACCTTGGTACCAATGACACCTAGTGAGGTGTATCAAGATCGATTAAAGTTACAACGAGAAGCCGAGAGAGAGAGAAAAGGTGAGAAATCTGAGGGCTTGCGTGGTGTGTCTGAGACGCAAGGAAAAGGAGAGGCCGAGAGAAATATTGTGGTAAAAACCGAGGGAAAAAAAAGAGAGGAAAGAAAAGAGGCAAAATAATTTTTATGCAAAATCAAGTGAAGTGAGGAGAGCCTTAGTTCTAGGACCAATGCTTGTACTTGTGTACAAGGAGGTTTTGTTTTCTACTAACGATCTTGACCCAAGTTTGCCTAGTCCTATTGTGTCTTTATTGCAGAATTTGAAGACGTCTTTCCTGATGAACTTCCCTGGAGGGATACCACCGATTCGAGGCATAGAACATCAAATTGACTTGATTCCTGGTGCGCCATTACCTAACCGACCCGCATATCGAAGCAATCCCGAGGAGACAAAGGAACTTCAGCGGCAAGTTAGTGAACTATTGGAGCGAGGGCATGTGAGAGAGAGTCTTAGCCCGTGCGCCGTCCCTGTTTTGTTGGTGCCAAAGAAGGATGGAATGAATGTGTGTCGATTGCCGAGCAATCAATAATATTACGGTAAAGTATCGACATCCTATTCCTAGGTTAGATGACATGTTGGAAGTTGCATGGTTCTTGCATTTTCACTAAAATTGATTTGAAAATGGCTATCATCAAATTAGGATGAAAGAAGGTGATGAATGGAAAACTGCATTTAAGACCAAGTATGGGTTATATGAGTGGTTAGTCATGCCATTTGGATTAACTAATGTACCGAGCACATTTATGCGACTTATGAATCATGTTTTGCGTGCTTTTATTGGTCGATTTGTGGTTGTCTATTTTGATGATATCTTGATATATAGTCAAAGCCTTGATGACCATATTAAGCATTTGTCTTGAGGTTTTGACCGAACAATTATACGCTAATCTAAAGAAGTGCTCTTTTGTTACCAACAAATTAGTATTTCTAGGATTTGTTGTTAGTGCTGATGGTATACAGGTTGATGAAGAAAAGGTCAAAGCAAAATGGCCAACGTAAAGGTGCGTAGCTTTCATGGATTGGCGAGTTTTTATCGGCGATTTGTGAGAAATTTTAGCACCATTGCCGCACCTTTAACTGAGGTTATCCAAGAAGCACGTGGGTTTCACGTGGGGAGAAGAGCAAGAAAGCATTTAATTTGCTAAAAGATAAGTTAACTAATGCTCCTTTGTTATCTTTGCCAAATTTCAGTGCTATTTGAGATAGAGTGGATGCTTCTGGTATAGGAATTGGAGCCGTGTTGATGCAAGGAGGGCGTCCCATAGCTTATTTCAGCGAAAAATTGAGTGGAGCAACATTGAATTATCCTACCTATGATGGTGAAGACTTGGCAACATTATTTATGGCCAAAGGAGTTTGTGATCCACACCGACCACGAGACCTTGAAGTACTTGAAAGGGCAGCAAAAGTTGAATAAAAGACATGCCAAATGGATGGAGTTCGTTGAGACTTTTCCATATGTGATCAAGTACAAGAAAGGTAAGGAGAATGTGGTAGCCGATGCACTTTCTCGAAGGTACGCGATTCTAACTATTTTAGAAGCAAAGTGTCTAGGTTTTGAGCATATCAAGGGCTTATATACGATGATGATGACTTTGGGAGAGTATATGAAGCATGTGAACACGCTGCATTTGATAAATTCTATAGGCATGAAGGTTATCTTTTCCGTGAAAACAAACTATGTTTGCCTAAGTGTTCTTTGCGTGAATTGTTGGTGCGAGAAGCGCATAGTGGTGGTTTAATGGGACATTTTGGCATTAGTAAGACTTATGAAGTACTACATGAACATTTTTATTGGCCACATATGAAGAGAGATGTTACACGTGTCGTGTGAGAGATGCATTGCTTGTAAGCAATCAAAGTCTACAACTAAACCGCATGGCTTGTATACACCATTACCTATTCCAACGCATCCTTGGACTGATATTTCTATGGATTTTGTGTTAGGATTGCCTAGGTCTAAGAATGGTAGAGATTCTATTTATGTGGTTGTTGATCGGTTTTCAAAGATGGCTCATTTTATACCTTGTCATAAAAGCGATAATGCATCTCATGTTGCTGATTTGTTCTTTAGGGAAGTTGTACGTTTGCATGGCATGCCTAGATCGATTGTTTCAGATCGAGATTCTAAATTTCTTAGCTACTTTTGGAAAACATTGTGGAAAAAAAATTAGGAACACGGTTGTTATTTTCTACTACTTGTCATCCACAGACCGATGGTCAAACCGAGGTAGTTAATAGAACTTTAGGGGTATTGTTGCGAGCTATTATTAAAAAGAACATAAAATCTTGGGAAGATTGTCTACCACATGTTGAATTTGCATATAATAGGAGCATGCATTCTGCTACTAAATTTACACCATTTGAGGTTGTCTATGGTTTTAATCCGTTAACTCCGTTAGATTTAACCCCTTTACCTATTGATGAGCGTGTGGATTTAGATGGAGCAAAGAAAGCTGAATTTGTCAAGGTGTTGCATGGCATGTGGACATCGCCCCAGCGCGGGCCAAGCAATTTAGGCAATGTGGTGTCATGGCCTTATGGACACCTGTTTTCCATGGCCACTTTGTAGCCCAAAAACTTCCTCAACACACCTCTCTAATGGTCCAGAAGGTTGAGGGGACCATGGCCTACGAATTTTGAACACATTTATCCCAAATTGAATTCAATTCCTCTCTAATTGGACCTAAATCGGTCCCATAAATTCAACCAAGATGTCATCGACCAAATTAACATTTTTCCTCACCAATTGAACCAACTTGCATCCCAAAAAGCGATAAAAAACAGCCCTATGATTTTTCTGGTAAAAAAACAACCATATTTTGTATTTTCGCCAAAAATATCGGTTTGCAGAAAAATCTTCGAACGATGAGTTGACATTCCTAAAATAAATCATGACATGACAGAACTTTCAATTTCTGAAATCGGGTTCAAATTCGCGGTTAATTTCAATGTGGCGCGATTTTAGCGTGACCTAACCTACCAGTAGTTTTCAGGAATTTTTAGTGCAATTGACCCGTGGTCGATTTATTTCAAGCCACAATGTACATCTTCAATACATTGGCGACTCTCGGTTGTCATAAAAATCTCAAGGTTTTAAATACGGGCACCGAGTACCAAAACGATAGAAAAATCGGTCTAGTGCCGGTCGATGATAATTTTGCAATTAGGTGGAATTACCCATACTTTAATCACATATCTCAATCGAATTGACCTATCTTTGATCTCTGATCAATTTTTAACTGTGCCGTGATGACCCTTATAGATTAGCACGGTCGAGCAGTCGATTCCTGGTCGAATTCTCAAGTCTATTGCGTTAAAATCCCTTAACGGTTTCACTAGATAGACTAGTTATCTCGTGAGTGATCAGATCAGAGAATAGAACTATAGGTGCGTCGATGAAAAGCCTGATTCATTTAATTGAAAACAGAAGCTGAAATTCAGGATGTCATAGAAATGTTACCATCCTGGCATCCTTGAATGTGTCTATGCTCTAAATTGAATTTTTGGATAATTCGCAGCTTTAAAATCGTGCCACATTGAAATAAACCGTTAATTTGAACCCGATTTCAAAAATTGAAAGTTCTGTCGTTGACCCGTGGTTGATTTATTTCAAGCCACAATGTATATCTTCAATACATTGGTGACTCTCGGTTGTCATGAAAATCTCGAGGTTTTAAATACGGGCACAAGGTACCAAAACGACAAAAAAATTGATCTAGTGTCGGTCGACAAGAATTTTGCAATTATGTGGAATTACCCATACTTTGATCACATATCTCAGTCGAATTCACCTATCTTTGATCTCTGATCGATTTTTAACTGTACCGTAATGACCCTTGCAGATTAGCATGGTCGAGCAGTCGATTCTTGGTCGAATTCTCAAGTCTATTACGTTAAAATCCCTTAACGGCTTCACCAGATAGACTAGTTATCTCGTGAGTGATTAGCTTAGAGAATAGAACTATAGATGCGTCAATGAAAAGCCTGATTCATTTAATTGAAAACATAAGCTAAAATTCAGGATGTCATAGAAATGTTACCATCCTGGCATCCTTGAATGTGTCTATGCTCTAAACTGAATTTTTGGATAATTCGCAGCTAAAAGGCAATCCTTAGAAGGCTTGAGTAAGAGGTTCACCTAGTGTGGGATAGCATATTTGCTGCAGCTGACCTAGTTTTCCTTGGTTCTAAGTATAGATCCCCTCATTATGTCCTTGGAAGGTTTGAACAAGAGGTTCACCTAGTGTGGGATAGCATATCTGCTGCAGCTGACCTATTTTTGATTGGTTCTAATTACAGATCCCCTCATTTGGTATCAGAGCCATGGTTTCATTTGTGATTTAGTTTGTTTCATGCGCTTTTAGATGGTGAATCCATTACTGTGAAGATTTTCTCAACATCATGACTGATCTAGAAATTCTTAATGCTCCTATTACTCTTATTCCATTCTTATCTTCCTCTTCTCTTTCAAACTTTCGTGTGTCAGATGCCTCCAAAATTGACTATTTTTATGAAGTCTCTCTTACTGATAATACAAAAATCTCTAAAACTCAGCTTTCTTTATGAACCCATATTTAGCTTTTGCTAAGCCCTCTTCATCGTTTTCCTCTATTCGTTCAATTTGATATCTTATCTGCCAAACTCCCAAAGAAGTGAAAGAGTACATGTAGTCCTCCAAGTTTGATCAGCATCCTATTCCAGCCATTGAAAATGAGTACTTTGTTACTCCCCATATCCCTCAAGAACTTCCTAATCAATGGACCCAATAGGAATATTCTCACATCCATTATGGAGCTATCCGTCTTGCACTTACTTTCCATGGACAAAAAGGCTTGCCAATTATAACCAGAATGGCCCTATTGGACACTCGATTTCTAAATTACCAGCATGCTTGTATTGGCACTGTTCAAACCACCTTGAATGCTATGACAGTCTTTGAAGGTTCAAATTCAGCTTACTGGAGAACCCCAGACTGCAGATTCCATTGCAGCAATCCTGCATTACCAGATGGTCTATCGAGTGCAGAATCACGCTCTTGATCTTAATTTTCAGAATGGAAATGAATATGGTATCTCCATGGAAGATGACTAGGCCTCTTACATTCATATCCCCAGGAAAATCCCCAAAGAAAAGCTGGCCAAACTCCTTGGGGAGACTTGGATTACTAACTATGAAAAGCTGCACCATAATAATAAACCCCTCCAGTCCTCATATTCTAAATTTGTAAGAAAAAATATGGTACCGTCGCCATCAAATTCGGCAAAGAAAAGGAAGAAAGCTCTTCTATCTTCCAAACTCTGTTCATGATCTAGCCTTGTGTTCTAGATTCGATCCCTGAGCCAGATCCAAAAAAGATTGTCAAATACTTCCAAAGTGATGAAAATCTTGTAAATTACTATAAAGACCCTCATTGCCATTGTTTTTGGGATCCTTTCTACTAATGCTCTTCATGTACAAATTCTCTTGATGAGGTGGACCTGGCTACAAGGCCTAAATGGAAAGCCTGAAAGCAAAAGATGGTGTATACCAAAGGTATTTAAATGGAGATCCCTCTATTGATATCCTTAGAGAAAGTAATAAGTTCCAGTGTATGGTTTCTTATGCCCCATCTCCTATCTCCACCACCTTCATGCACATCCTCATCAGCTTTACCATCCACACCTTCTCATAAAAAACCAGCCGTTTCCCCATTTTACAAGCCAATCCTTAAGTTGGCAAAAAAAAAAAAAAAAATTAAATTCACTTGAACTGCTAAATGAAACACTACCTAGCCAGGAGCAGAAGAAGGTTAATCCTTCTATTTCCATGTTCCATGATGCAAACTTTCCCCTTCTTGCACAAGAAGGCTATAAACTTTCTTTTCTTATTGCCAAAGAATTTATTGACTATAGGGAAGGTATCGTCATATCCTAAAAATACCCGCTCTAACTGATGTGGTCAAACATGGAAGGCAAAAGAGAACTCTTGTTGCCGAAGCCGTTCTAAATTAGCAATCACAAACTCTTTTGGCGCACAATAATGCTTTTAAAATGGTTGATTCTAAAATAGTTGAAGTTTAGAAAGATCTCAAGAGGTATGATGAAACCACCAAAAAAATGTTTGTAGATTTCCAGAAAAGGCTTCATGCCTTGGAATCGGGACAGCATTTGGGATATTATTTTCTTGAAGGCCCAAAGGTTGAAATAGAGAAACTCAAGAGGTAAATCTAACTTCTTAAAGAAGGGAAATTCAAACCTTCTGATCAATTCCCTACTTTGCCAAGAACTGAGTACTCTATTCCACCATCACAGAGCACTTCATTCTTGATTGCTCTTGTAGAAACCTCTATCAAACGAGACAGAATTGATGTGGTAGAAATGCGAAATTGTCTCCGACAAAAATAGATAGGCTAAGAAAAGAAAAAGGGAAAGAGAAGATTCTAAAGGAACCCTCTAGATCCACAAAGGAAGAGCCAGATCAAATGATGTTATCCAATATATTGGAATCATTCCTGAGAGATCCGAGTAATTAGGAGAATAAACAACTTGATCCTACTATATTGAAAAACCACAATCAACTTCCTTTAAATTCGATCCTTCCGATTGGATCAAAATCAAAACCATATTTGATATCTCTTTCATCTTCCTCTTCTTTTTCAATTCCTACTATTGAATCTTTTGGAGAAAACTCCCTTATTGTTTTGAAGTTGACAAAACGTTTCCATCAATCTAGTTTGAAGACTTCCAGACTCAAGTGTTAAAGTCTGACGAACTCTAGATTCGGTTTTCAAAGTTTGAAGACTCAAGACTCAAGACTCAAAGTCTACCTTCATTGACAATTTCTAGACCAACAAAGAGAAGATTTATCCAGATACGAGTTTATCTTCAAGGATTCGGTTCGTTTGGTTTGTAGAAGATCCTACGGCTGGAGATAGCACATCGAGATCAATTATTCGCGGAATCAATTCGGATAATCAAGATCCATTGAAAAGCGAAGTATACTTGGAATGTTCTACTTATGGAAACCTAGATCCTGATTGTATGGGCGAGTAGGATTGATGGGCTATCATCACATTTCTTAAATGAAAAGTGCCAACCGTAAAGGCATGAAGAAGTATATAAGGAAGACGTTCAAGTTATTCGAGTGTGTGTGTGAAAGAAGAATTCTAAAGTCTGAAGCTCTTAGTTCTTTGCTATTTCAATTGTTGAACTTTCATTGTACTCAAAAGAGAGAGCAAACACCTGTGAGACTTTGAAGAAGCGTAGTAGAGTCTCTACACTGTAAAGTCAAGGACGCAAGACTATAACATCTCTTTTGTTCCTTAGTGAAATCCAGCCAACGGGCCGTCAGTGCAGGAGAGTGGACGTAGGCTTGATCTAAGCCGAACCACTATAAACATTGTATTTCTATTCTCTCTCCCTTAAACTCCTTATTTTTATTATAGCTTCATATAACTGTTTACTATTGTTTATGCTGCTAGCAAATTATTTTAAAGTCTCGTAAAAATTTCTTTATCACCTATTCACCCCCCTTTAGGTGATCTTACTAGCCCTTTCAGAATCATTTCCTATTGTACCAGCCACTTCTTCAATATTCATGGCTGATCCTCCAGATTAGGAAATGGAATCAAATCCTTCTAAACTAGAGATTCTCTAGCCAAATAACTCATCTCAGATTTCTACCTCCTCTTCCAAGCAGTTTTTCACCGTTGATGATATTCCTTATTCCTCCAAATGGCCATAAAGATTTGAAAATTTTCTAGAATTGGCGGGGGTGAGGAATATGTTTCTGCTTGGACTTGGTCATATAGGGAAAGGATGCCATATCTAATTATAAAAAGATGAAACTCAAACTTTTTTATTCCATTCTTTATTGTCAATATTTCATGGAAAGTGGAATGATAATGCATTTCAGCTTGGAAAAAATTTCTAATTTTGTAAGCATAAAGGTGTTGCTTACCATCAATTTCTTCAAATAGTATGGCTACGTAATATTCATCACCGGCATTAGTCCGAAGGACTCTCTTCCCAGTAGATGGTATTTGCAATGGGGGTAGAGTCTGCATGACTTCCTTTAACTTGGCATTGCTTTGGTTTGAGCTTCACTCCAAGGTGGAAGATTCTTCTTCGGCATCAATTGCAATAGAATTAGCAATTTTTTAATGTTGGGAACAAATTCTCTAAGATAATTAATTATTCCAAAAAATTGCTGAACTTACTTTGCCGTGAAATTTTTAGAGAATTTTCTTCTGAAAATTTCAACAATTCCTAAGTAATGTGTGGCCCTGGATAGTATGTACCTTCATTGAGGTGCATACCAAAAAATTCAATTTCTTTCTGGGCAATTTTAATATTTCTTGAGAGAGCTTGATTCCATATCTCTTTACAATGTCTGCAAATTGCTCAAAAAGTTGGTAGTGGGATTCCTCATTAGAGCTGTAAAGTATTATGTCATCAATATAGATTGTTGCACTAGGTATGATTGGTTGTAAGATGCAGCACATGGCCTTTTGGAACAAGAAATGAGCTACTTTGAGACCAAAAGGAAGAACCTTCCATTGGAAAAGTTGATTTGGAATGCATAATCCTGTCTCGAGTCTATCTTCAGGATGAATGCCTAATTGCCAAAATCCAGCTTTAAGGTCAAATTTAGAATAAATGTGAGCTTTAGATAATCCAGGAAAAGGGAATTTCAAGAGGGTATGAGAAATTTATCATCTTGGAGAAAAAAGGTTAAGGGGTTGGTAGTTTGTTACCAATTGCATTTTGCCTCTGTTTTGCTCTACTAGCTTGTTAACAAAAAAAACTTTGCAGGCTTATCGAGAATATGAGATTTCAATAAGGCCTTGCTATACTAGCTTTGAGCATTTCTTTTGAGTGGAAGCAAGATGTTCTAGGTCATTCTCATGTGACTTGCCTTGGTAAGATTTATATCCTCATTCTTTTTGAAAGGGATACAAATAAAAAATTCTGGATTTTTACACAAATGATGGGAACACTTTTGAGAGAAGTTAGAGTGAGATTATGAATGGGACTATAACAATCTTTGCATGGTTGGATCTAACAAACTCATCCGAATAGAGAAGAGTATTGGATATTGACAAATTCAGAAAACTGGTCTTTATACTTAAGCTCTTTTCTTGGAATGATTTGAAGTTGGGGAATTTAAGTCACGATGACCCAATCAATGATCAAATCTTTGTTGGATGCTAAAGATTTTGGTGGTTATAGAACACTGGGGAAAAACTGGATGGTTACTGGTGTAGTACGCACATTTGTAGAAAAAAGTATCTCCTGAGACAAAATTGACATACAAAAAATAAGAAGTCTAATATTTTTCAGGAAGAACTTTAGAGTCTGGAATTGAAGAAGCAACACCATTATCTATAAGAGCAATGACTGTGATTGGTTTTGAAGACTTTGAAGTGAAGATTTTCACAGGAAAATGAGGGTAATGAACTTGGGTAGAATATATACTGGGGTCTTGTTCTACAAGAGGTGAGGGATATGTGAAAAAGGTTTTTATAATATGATTTCACTAGGCGTTTGATAACAAGGGATAATACAAGGAGTTTGTTCAGATGGGTTCTCATCGATAGAGAATAATGATTCAACATCATCATTTTGAAGAGAAACACTAGTTTCAATTTTAAAGTGATGTATCAAGTGGTTCTGATCTTTTTTCGCTTGAGAACAGTTTTTGACAAAATGACCTTTCTTGTTGTAGATGAAACATCCAGTTGATTTCTTGCAGTCTGTGCGATCTTTCCTTTTTTGCAAGGGTTGCCATTTTTTTCTTTCTTCAAATGTGCTTGAATCCATGCTTAGATCTTCCCACCTTGTATTTTTTGAAATGCTTCTTCTTTTTGGAATATTTTCCACAAGAGCCATCACTATCTTTATTAGAACATTTAATCTTCAAATTTTGATGCAAATAGGCGCCATCAAGCTCTCGAATGTCTCTAATGTAAATTTTCATCATTTGTCGTCTTAGACATAAATAATCGAGACAAAGATGGATCTCTTGCTGCAGTGGTGATTCCTTTGGCATTATGAACTTTACTATAACCATGCTGTCCATAGATCAAATTATTTTGTGTATTGAATTTCACTTGACTGTCTATGGTTCCAAGGCTCAACCCTCGACAAGCGGTGGAAACTACTAAGCTAGAGTACGGAAGAGGCAGAGGAAATTTTTGGTGGAGTGGTGAAATGCTGCAAAGGGAATATCCACAATCCTCCTTTGCTTGTTGAGAAAGGATCTCTCAATTTGCTGGGAAAGCTCTCTAGGAATAGAGGTTAGGAAAACTTCCTTCAAATTTCCATCAGCTCCAAGGCCATAGAAGAGTTTAAACATTTCTCGATAATATTTATCGAGATGTCTCTTCTGGAGAGAGCAACATTTTCTTTCGAAATATTCTCTTCTTTTGAACTCAAGGAGGTCAGCGGGTTTTCCGATAGAAAGTGGTAGATAGATGTTATGGCTTGGCCAAAATCTACCAAGAGCAGAAATTGAACTTGGTCTTGCTCTGGAACTGATTGTCGCTAATGTTTAAGTCTCTCAGTAAACCTTGTAACAAATTCGAGAATGATCTCATACTTGTCATGATTTGTGAGATTTTGAGTATTTAGCCAAATGTGGAATTCTTCAAATCTTCTGGCCATTTGGAATAGGGAATATCATCAATGATGAAAAACTGCTTAGAAGAGGAGGTAGGACTCTAAGATGAGTTATTTGGCTGGAGAATCTCTGGTTCATAAGAATTCGATTCCATTTCTTGATCTGGAGGATGAGCCATGAATATCGAAGAAGTGGTTGGTAAAATAGGAAATGATTCAACAACAAGAATTGAAAAAGAAGAGGAAGATGAAAGAGATCAAATCTGGTTCCGATTCTGATTCGATCGAAAGGAACAGATCTAGAGGAAGCTTATTGTGGTTTCTCAAACAACATGATCAAGTTAGCCATTCTCCCGATTACTCAGATCTCTCAAGAATGATTCAAACGGATTGGATAACATCATTTGATCGGGTTCTTTTTTTGTGGATTTGGAGGGCTCAACCTAAATCTTCTCTTTCACTTATTCTTTTATTAGCCTATCTATTTCTCGGAGATGATTTCGCATTTCTACCACATCAATTCTATCTTGTCTAGTAGAGGTTTCTGCAAGAGCAGCCAAGATTGAAGTGCTTTGTGATAGTGGAAGAGAGTACTTAGTTCTTGGCAATGTAGGGAATGGATTAGAAGGTTTGAGTTTCCCTTCTTCAAGGGGTTGGATTTGTCTCTTGAGTTTCTCTATTTCAATCTTTGGGTTTTCAAGAAAATGATATCCCAAATGCTGTCTCGATTCGAGGGCATGAAGCCTTTTTTGGAAATCAACAAGGATTTTTTTGTGGTTTCGTCATATCTTTTGAGATCTTTTTGCACTTCAACTATTTTAGAGTCAACTGTTTTGAAAGTATTGTTGTGTGCCAAAAGAGTTTCTGATTGCCAATTTAGAATAGCTTTAGCAAATGTGGAGTTCTCTTTTGCCTTTCATGTTTGTTCACATTAGTTGGAGCAGGTATTTTTGGGACATGATGATACCTCCCTTGTGGATCAATAAATTCTTCGGTAATGGGAAAAGAAGTTTAAGCCTTCTCGAGCAAGAGGGGAAAGTCTGCGTCATGGAACATGGAAATAGAAGGATTAACCTTCTTTTGCTCCTGGCTGGGTGGTGTTTCATTTGGCAGTTCAAGTAGGTATGAATGTTTTTTTACCACTTAAGGATTGGCTTGTAAAATGGAAAAACAACTGGTTTTTTATGAGGAGGTGTGGATGGTAAAGCTGATGGGGATGGTGGTGATGATGTGTATGAAGGTGGTGGAGATGGGGCATAAGAAATCATAAACTAGAACTTATCGCTTTCTTCAAGGGCATCAATAGAGGGATCTCCTTTTAAGTACCTTTGTTATACAACATCTTTTGCTTTTCAGGCTTTCCATTTGGGCCTTGTAGCCAGGTCCACCTCATCAGGAGAATTTGTACATGAATAATACTGACAGAAAGGATTCCAAAAACAATGGCCACAAGGGTCTTTATAGTAATGGATATGATTTCCATCACTTTGGAAGTATTTGACAAGCTTTTTTTGGGTCTAACTCAGTGATTGGATCTGGATCATGAACATAGTTTGGTAGATAGAAGGGCTTTCTTCCTTCTTTTTTTTGTCGATTTTGATGGCAACAGTACTATTCTTTTTTCTTACAAATTCAGAATTTGAGAACTGGAGGGGTTTATTGTTCTAGTATAGCTTTTCATAGTTGGTAATTCAAATCTCTATAAGGAGTTTGAATAGCATTTCTTTAGGGATTTTCCTGGAGACATGGATGCAGGAGGCTTGGTCATTTTGCATAGAGATGAATAGGGCGTCTTCATTTCCATGTTGGAAATTAATATCAAGAGCGTGATTTTGCACTCGATAGATCATCTAGTAGCATAGGGTTGTTGCAATGGAATCTGCAGCCTGGGATGCTCTAGGAAGCTGAATTTGAACCTTCAAGAAGGAAAGCAACGAAGGATCTGAAATGGCAATATTGAAATTTGGATACAATGTTACAAAGACTGTCCCAACATTTAGGGTGGTTTGGATATTGCCAATACAAACATGCTGGTATTCTAGAAAGCGAGTGTCCAATAAGGCCATTCTGGCTACAATTGGCAAGCCCTTTTGGCCATCAAAAGTAAGTGCAAAACGGACAGCTCCATAATGGATATGAGAATATCCCTGTTCAGTCCATTGTTTAGAAAATTTTAGAGGGATCTGAAGAGTAAAAAAGTACTCATTTTCAGTGGTTGGAATAGGATGCTGATCAAATTTGGATGGTAAAAAAGCACATACTCTTTGACTTCTTTGGGAGTTTGGCGGAAAAGAAGTCAAATTGAAAGGATGGGGGAAAACGATGAAGAGGGTTTAGTAAAAGCTGAATATGGGTTCATAAGAGAAAGCTAAGTTTTAGAAATCTTTGTATCATCACTAAGAGAGACTTCATAAAGATAGTCAATTTTGGAGGCATTTGACACACGAAAGTTTAAAAGAGAAGAGGAAGATGGGGATGGAGTAAGAGTAACAAGAGCATTGAGAGTTTTTGGGTTAATCACGATGACGAGAAAATCTTTGCAGCATTGGATTCACCATTTGAGCGCATGGAACATACTAAATCACAAATGAAACCATGGCTCTAATACAAAATGAGGGGATGTATACTTAGAAGTAGGGAAAACCAAGTCAGCTGCAGCAGATATGCTATCCCACACTAAGCGAACCTCTTGTTCTTGTGTTCATTATGTGACATCCTAATTTTCGACTTTGCTTCGATTAAATGAACTGGGCTTTTCATCGACGCGCCTAGGGTCCTTTTTCTCTGAGCTGATCACTCACGAGATAACCGATCTACCAGGTGAAGCCGTTAAGGGATATAAACACGACAGACTTGAGAATTCAATCAAAAATCGACTGCTCGACCGTGCTAATCGGCAAGGGTCAATACAGCACCGTTATAATTGATTAAAGACTGGAGATAGGTCAATTCGAGCAAAAGCACGTAATTAGATTGTGGGTGATTCCACTTGATTGCAAAATTTGTGTCAAACAACACTAAACCGATTTTTCTGTTGATTCTATACCCGGTGCCCGTAATTGAAACCTTGAGATTTTTACGACAACCGAGAGTCGCCGATGAGTCGGAGATGCACAAACGTGGATTGAAAATTATAAACCACGGGTCAAACGCGATAAAATTCCTAAAAGCTTCCCGGTAGGTTAGGTCATGCTAAAATTGTGTCCGATCGAAATTAACCACGAAATTAAACTCCGTATCGGGAATCAAAAGTTCAAGTGTGTCACAATTTATTTTTGGGATGTTGACTCATCATTTGAAGAATTTTCGGCGAGCTCCGATTTTTGGGGAAAAAAGTGAAAATTGGCTAATTAAATGGTGGAAATTCGGATGGGCAAAATTATGAGGGCTTTTGGCCTTCAAGATGAATCAAATGGTGAAGGAAATTGTGGGAATTTATTTAGGCTGCTACCATGGCATGTTGTGCCATTAAATTGAAGTTGTTAGGTGGGAAATTAAGGGCGCGTTTGGTAATGATTCTTCCCCCGGAATAGATTCCGATCGAAATGATTTTTTATTTATTCTGTTCCCGGGAACAGATTTTGAGCAAAAGAACGCGTTTGGTAACGAATGAAATTTCTAATTCTGGAATAGAAAAAGAACATAAATGCGTTTGGTAACAAATAACCTGTATAAAATTTCTATTCTAATTCTTTTTTAATTACCTTTTAGATGATGTAAATTTTGATATTGAATTTTCATAAACCATTCTGATTAATTATATTTTTATACTAAGTAATAAAAATATTAACTAATCAATTTTTATTAATTAGTAAATAATAAAACATAGTATAAACTATACTAATATCCCTAAAATATGTAATAAATATAATACTAAATTATCATATAAAATTAAATATGTATTCTATATATAGCAAATATATATTTCAGAATAGGAAGAAATTAAAATAAAATATAGAAATAAAAAATAGATAAAAAAATTGTTGTTATTTTAAATTTGGTTTTGTTATTAGAATTTCAATATTATTTATATTTAAATAAGATTTTTTTTTATCATGGTGATTTCTCATTTTCAATTAATATTTACTTTTATATGATTAAATATCTAATCCATTTTGAATTTAATATGGATGGATGTTAATTTTAATTTAGCCAAGATACTCTCTCTCTCTCTCTCTCTCTCTATATTCCCTTCCCCAAAACCGAACACCCAACGTTTAAGAAGATAAAAGTCTTCAAACCAATAGGACTCTTTGAAACAAAGAAAAGGCTTTAACGAGAAACTCATCACTACAACTTATCCATAAATGAATAATGAAGTAACGTAGTCCATTGTTCAACTTTGAATATTAGCTTTGATAAGTCAATAATTAAAAACAATATTACAAAGGTCGGAAACATAAAGTTATTGAATCTCTGGCATATTTTAATCCCTTGCCATTTGATTTGCAATACTTCTCTGAAGCATGTTTATCTCCATTGCTTCCTCATTTGATGTATCATCTACAACCTCCACTTCTCTAGTTCCATTGCTTCTTGTTCAAATGCAAACCCACAACTTCCAGCTGACCTGAAATAGGATCACATACTTAGAATGAATCACAACCTTTGTACTCAGAATGAATCAACACCCTGAAAAGGACTTTCGCAAGCATGTCAACTATAAAGTCATATACACTTATAAACAACCGAGCTATCATTGCTAGGTTTCTCCACCAAACCCAGAAATGTCATCCTTAACTGGAACAAATTCTTCGCGGTAACAACAGGAGTGAACAATTTCCCAATTAGTCCAACCTAATTCAGAATCGCATATGCACCATAATGTCCCATAGGAGGAAGCTAAAGGAGCCAAATAGATAAGAAAGGCCTCCGCTAGAAGTTAGAAAGCACAAGGTCTCAAACAAGAGGAAAATTTGGCATAGATAACATATATTAACTGCACAGAAAATTGACAGCAGATTCACGTTTAAGGGGGGAAAAAGACAAAAAGCTAAAAAATGTAGGACAAGAATTGTTTGTAGAAAGACCAAAAGGTTGAACGAAAGAGCAGTCCAAATCTTTTAAACTAATTCGACACAATAAAGAATATGCCAATGAGTACAACAACCACATCTAAAACAAGGCACTCATGAACCTTGTATCTACCAGCATTGAAATAGAATCTCCCAGTCATGTAGTGGATTTCTTAAGAGGCGGCATTCCTAAATGTCGATTAGCTCAAAAACCTCCACAGTATAAAACTGAAAAGGGGCTAACCAGTAGGGAACTACGAGAATGAGACCAAAAGGTTCTTTACCACCAGCCACCATACACAAGTAGAAGAAAATAATAAGATCAAAAAGGGAACTTTCCTACCATACAAGTGAACACGCTCTGATTGATCTTTGGTCATGGCAGTTCACTCCATATAATCGACCAAAATATTTATCGAACAACAACTGACAACAACTTAGATACATGAATGAACTACGAAAGAGCTTCAGAACAACTGAGAGTGATCGACATTGCAAGAATATATCCAAATTCAGCACGATTAAACCAGCAACAAACATAGGCACAACTACCTCATCGACTTCACAATCGCTGCGCGGAATCGCCACGCCGAGCGACCCCTCGGCCCGAATCGGCGGGCGCCCTCGTCGAGCTGGTGCGGGGTCACTCGCCCTGGCCAGCCGGCTCGGCGAGGGCGCCCGCCTAGTCTGGCCCAGGGGTCTCTCGGCGTCGCTCGCCCTCGGCCAGCTCGGCGAGGGCGCCCGCCAAGTCGGGCCCAGGGGTCGCTTGGCGTTACTCTCCCTCGGCTAGCTCGGCGAGGGCACCCCTCGAGTTAGGCCCAGGGGTCGCTCGCCGAGGGACCCCTTGACCAAATTGGCGCGGGCGCCCGCCGACTCAAGCCCGCTGGGGCTCTCGCCAGCCGTCGCAGACGACGAACGATGGAGATGGTGAGCGAGCCGTCACCCAGATCAGCGGACAACCACTGTGAGTGAAGGGAACTCACCTTGAAGAAACAGCAGTCGCCGTCGCCGTTCTTGAGGGGCAGCAGTTGCCGTCGCCGTTGCCGTCGCCATCGTTGTTCTTGAGGAGGGAGTGAACGACTGAGCAGAGGAGATGAGAGGACGAGAGAACGTGAGTAGAGGAGATAAGACTCATTGTTTTGATTCTTTTTTTGATTCTCAGACTGAGGATCACATTTTTTTTTTAATTCTTAATTCTTGTCGAAAATTGTTCCCGGAAACAAAACATTTACCAAACGCGATTCTGTTCCCAAACTGATTCTGAAAACAAAAAATCAGAATTATGCACTATTTGGATGGTTACCAAACAGTGCCTAAATAAAGACCAAGGCAAATTCGTAGGGGATGCTGGCTGGCTGCATTTGGCCTTCAAATTGAGTTGATTTGGTAAAGTTTTGAAGGGAAATTGGCTTGTGGAGGAAGCATGGACAACAAGAGCAAAAGACTTTGGTGCCAAGCACTCAAATGTTTAGGATATTTCATCTTGGACCCCATTGGCTGGCTTGAAGACTTCCAAGGCTTCATGTTCCCCCCTTGTCTCCCCTCTCTCCCTCTTTTCCCCCCTTGGTCGACCAACATAGCAGAACTATCGCACCATCTTCTTCTTTAACTTCTTCTTCCTCCATTGTTGCTAAACCACCACCTCCAGCCCCTTGTTGAAACAATCAGCCCCTCAAGCGACCGCCAGTCCGCTCGAGCTGTCCGCACGCCTGCCGATCGTCCGCTAGTCCAGTCGTGACGCTAGCTCCTTTGCAAGCTTGTCCCCGAGCTCGCCGCCAGCTTGTGTGGCCAGCTCGCCGTCACTAGTCCCCGCGGCCGCCGTGTCCAGCTCCAGCCGCTCGCCTCGCCGCCTCTAGTCTTCACGCTGCAGCTCCGCCTTAGCCAACTGAGTAGAAGCCAGTTGGGCCGTGAGCCTAGCTAGACTTTTTTCAGCCCATTTCGGACCTCCTTTGGTGTCGCCATAGGCCCGAGTTTTGGTCACCGTCGCGCCACCATCGCCGTGAACCGGTTTTTGCGCTAAATCGGTGAGTTAACCTCAACTCCAATTAAGGGGTTAGTTACACCTAAGGGGAGGTTAGTTAGGCTAATTAGGGTAGTTAGTTAGATTAATTATTTAATTAGGTTGTTAGTTAGGTGGTTTAGTTAGTTTAGTTAGATAATGTAGTTAGTTAGTTAAATTAGTTTAATTAGCCTAAGTAGATTAGCCTGGTTAGCTTATGTTAATTTAAATAAGTGTTTTAATTTAAATAATTTGTAATTTATTTAATTAAATGTAATTTATTTAATTATTTATTAATTAGCGTAAATTATACCAGGATAGTTGGTTGTCGAATTTCGTGCCGATCATCATGATTGTGTTGGTTTGTTAAATTGATTGCTAATTTATGCAATTGAGTGCTAGATGATGATTTTTAATTATTATTTCAAAAAATATGAAGTTTTGGTATTTAATTAGAAAAATACCGGGTGTCGTGGAGTTTTTAAAAGAGAGAGCATCATGTTTTATGGTTCAATTTGACTGTGTCCATGCACAATTATTTTACCGGGTGTTTTTAACATGAAGAAAATAGGCAAAGTACATTTATTTGAAATTGAGGCATTTTAGTGCAAAGCACGATATCCTTGGCCGAGATTGGATGTGCGTGTGGTTGCTATTGGAAACCATCACGCTGCGTTTATGCTAGACGATGCTCCTTCGGGAATGCCGCATGTCAACGGATGCCGGTCACAGTGGAGGCTGGGTCGATGCTCCTTCGGGAATGCCGTCTAGATGTAGACATTGCCATGCTCAACGAAGCAGGATGACATCCGGTTATGCCGAATAATCGCCGACTGTTGAGTTGGTTGTGGTCATTAGGTCGTAATTAACTGGAATGCTTGAATGAGTGAAATAGCTGCGCCTGATGATGGGACGAAATTGTATCACACAGAATGGGACATGTCATAACAATTTAGCTTTATAATCGGGACCCTTGTATATATTTGATGATTGATGTGCAGTGTTCCAATTGTTAAATATGTTTGCTATATGCATATGTCTATGAATTGTACTAATGTGCAGGGAGGTGCTGCGGCGAGGTAAGTCTTATATGGTGTATGCTTAGGCTGCCTCTAGGTGAATTTTCTTCCTAATTGGGGCTTAGGGTGTAGACTCATTGAGACTTTGTCTCACCTCCTCGTGGTTTAAAATTTTCAGGTCCTTAGATGGAGGTACGTCATGTATGTTATGGGATCCCACAGGTGATGGACTTTCATTACTCCTATTTCCCAATTCCTGGGACCAACTTGACCCGTGAGCTAGTTGAGTCCACGGTCTGGGTCGAAGAGGGCCTATCTCAGTTGGTACCTCACTGATTCAAAGCGTGGTTCATTAACTTTCCTCAAGGGGGTCAAGAGGGTCCCATACAAGGTTTTGACGGGCCTCCTGTCGGGACCGGGGAGTGGGAAATAGGGCACCCTATGGATATTGACACCCCTGATGGTGTCGTGGATGACTTGGAGCCCATGACGGAAGAGTCCGGAGCTTGGGTGGATCAGTAGCCCTTTTTGAGTTAGACTCTTGTGTATAGACTGGTAGGACCGACTGGTTATGTATATAAACCTGGGTTGTTTATAAAATAGGTTTTGTGTTAATTGATTGTCCTGCTTTTCTATCCCATGCTTGTTTGTGTTTGGAGATTGTTTAATTCGCTTTCGCATGTGCATAAAATGAATCGGTCGTCGATGAGTCCTAGGAACGTCGCAATTTGATCGACCACCGAGGGATGCGCACGTGCTTGGGGTTCGGGGCGTGACGCATTATGAGCGCATGCTTTTGGACTAAGTGACCTACCGACGATTCACTCACTTAATTGATTGGTTGAGAAATAAGGCTTAAAACGCTTGCCTGTGTGTTTAATTTATGGCAATCATGTGAATTCTAGATGTACGTTAGGTACAATGCATGATACTAACGGAAAATCTTGGAAGATCACATACAATATTTTATTTAGGGACTTATAAGCGTTATTGGCCATGTGAGAACAAAAACGATCAATAATGGCTATAAGTTATCAAATGAATTGGGTAGACGTCTAAAGGGATCTACGCATGAATTGCAAAGGTTGATTGCGAAGCCTAAATTTAGTTGATTTTGAACTTTTGCTTCACTTGATTGATCACTCTAAATCCTATAATGTGCTTTTGACTTTTTTGACGTGTATAAATGTTTCTTTTCATTGTATGTACCTAGCTATAGTTCATAGATTAGGATTAGATTATGATCTTGAAGACAGAGTTGACATGAAGATGATAGAAGGTTGATGTCCATTCCGACCATAATTTTGTAACATTTGTCCTTGACATATGTTTCGGTTTCCTCATTTATATAAATACCCGATGAGTTACAAGTTCTTTCATTTATTTCCCTTTACATTTTAGGATTGCATGATAGATTTACCGCTTTACTTGGTTATTTACTTACCGCTTTATACTTTAAATTCAATTGAGCGTTTTCTTGTATCTTCTTTAGAAATAGAATGACACAAAAATGACGATTCACACATGATTACTCGGTGTAGGATCAATGATCTTGAAAAAGTAAAAAAAGAAATGTATGGATGCCTTAGGTAACATGACATACTATTAGGTACCGAAAGAATGCTATTAGAAATATTAGCATAACTTAAGTCCTTGAACCTAGATATCTAGTTGCGTAGAAATCAAGGGACTACTCCCGACCTTGAATTGGGTTTTCTAGCTGACCCCAAAAATGAAATTAATGGCAACTCCCATCTTATTTTTTAGATTATCTTAAATAACTAGATCGCTTAATAAACATGTATAATTTAGCATACTCAAGATGGTGAAGCTAAAAAAAAGATGAAGCGTTACCATCTTTAGTTGATGTACATCTTGAGGAGGCTATCATGGTTGTCAAAATACCCGTAAACTCATCTTTACGTCTGGTTTTCTGGCCTCAAAATCATCAATCAAGACGTGCTGTGACGTCAAGGCAGGGTTATGACATCTTCCGTTGTCAAGCGAGGTACAAGCTTGGGAAAGCTCTATGATCATGTGAGGGAACTCACAAGATGTTTGTGTCAAAAGGTGAGGTGAAAACGCCTTTGTGGATGCGAACCGTGAGGAAACTCCTATGGTCAAGTACCCATAAATCCAACCTTTCTCCCTTCCTTTCCCTGAAGGCGGTGGCAGAGAGATTGGGTTGCAACAATCTAAGTTTCTTGTTTTTAACTAATCGAAAATGTTTTTTGTCAATCAACTAGTCTCCCATCATCCAAATGTTGAAAAATCCGCAAACAATTTTTCAGAAGTAGTTTTTCATTAAACAAACATATCCTATGCGTAACTTTCTCATGGGTAATCTTGGCGCATGAAATTTTATGATTACTTTGGGCATGTCTCAAGCTATTCAACCAGAGCTTACTCATACTGATATGATATTTATATTGAGTTCATTGTATTCGACAGTCAAGATCAAAATTAATGTGGAAAGTTGGGATTTGTGCGAAATCCAACTAATTTAACCTAATTGTCAGATAATACAAATCACAATCTTTCCACAAAAATGACAATAGCTGGAATCTGGTATTGCGGTGACGAAGTCACACGCGTTTGAAATTTAGCGGGGCAACAAAGAGCGCAACACCATGTCGCGACCTGATTTTTTCGATGGGTGAATCACCTAAAACTAGGTTAATGGATTACTAAGTCCGAAGACTTGGCGCGGACTCTCCCAAGCCCATACCAAATCGCGACTTGAGTCTAAACTTTTTAAACATGCAAAATACTATCTAGGAGTCGCCACTAATCAGTTTAGGGTAGGTCGATTAGATACCTAAGTAAAATAACGGGAGGATTATCTTACTTCTACGAACCAGAGATTTTGGGTACGGGGACTTGGTTACACTAGACTATCCTAGTGCCCTTTCGGTACCATTTCTTTTTAATTTTTCAAAAATGTTTGGCAATTGAATTGATTTTTAATTTATTTTCCTAACGTGTGAGGCGATCATGCGAGTGCACAAACCACCAATTTAACACCCGAGAAAGCGAATAAAATAATACGGGACTTACCTCAAAGCAACGAAAGAATGCGTTGTTAGGTCAGAATTCATATCAATAATCCTAGATATGATTTCTAATTAATAAGCAATCACTCAATTTTTTGTTTTCACTTTATTTAATGAAAGTCGTGCAATGCATGCTACTAATTTAACATGAAATGATATGACGTGGCAATATGACCTAAACTATATAACATGAATAAGCATGCAATCTATCTTAAAGCATGAAATGAATTTATTCTAATTTTTTGTATTTTCCATGAAATTCGAAATTAAAGAAATGCAACAATTAAATATGCAATTTAATCAAATGACCTAATTCTAATGACGAGCAATGAACTTAGCAACAATCACTAGATGACGAAAATTTCATAAACCTAATCCTACATGTCGATTTACTAAACCTATATGCTCGGGCAGAATTTTGATTTTTTTTTAAATAATTAATTATTAAATAAATATTAAATCTAAACTATCAACAAAATAAAGCAAGAAAGGATTAAAATAATCGAAAAAATAACCTATTGTCTCACAAGGTCAAATTAACGGTTATTCTAACCCTAATTATCACAACAAGGAGATCAAAACAATTACAAATCGATCCGAAGTCCTACGGACCAAATTAAATAATTATTGTGATTTAACAAATAAAATTTCACCAAAAAGCCCAAAAATTAATATAATAAAAAAAATGATCCGATGTCTCTCGGATCAAATTAATAATTACATTAATTTCGAACAAAATCCCTACGGATAATGCATACAAAATGCACAAATATTAATATTGACAAACCATATTCTAACTTAAACAATAATAACAAAATTTAAAACACAATAATATAACATAAAATAAGCAAAAAGAAAGAAATAAAAATAAAACTAACGGAGGGGAAATGCAGCAGCGTTGGTGGGCATATGGCTAGTTCTTGATTTGATCATTTGCTAGTCTCCTCCGAGAACTTTTTGAGTGGACGCCCCCTTCTCTTGTCGTCTCTCTCTTGTCAATTATGGTGGAATATGGAATTGTGTGGCCTTTTGTTCGGCATTGAATTGCCCGTGACCACAACATCATAACAAAACAAAGTAAATTAGGTGAAAATATGGGATGAACAACTTTAATAGGGAGAGAAACAACCCGGTTTTATCACGGTGAAATCACTTTGGATGGCAACCGCGCTTAGGTACGTTGGCCACTTCGATGTCTCGCTGCTGGAATTATCGTCGGAGATGTAGGAGTTTAATCTAGGCAAGAAAAAATAAAATCACCGTTAGTGCAAATAGCAAATTGGAATTGCACACAATCAAACTTAAAAAGAAGAAGAAGCTTGACTTAGCTTTATGCTTGTCGTCAATATCCATGAAGCATGATGAACATGGGGCATCGTCAAGAAGATTACACCATCGCCCGAGATCCCTGAGGGTGTGTGCCTCTCCCCTAAAGAAAATTGAACTCAAAAGAAACCAAGGAGAAAATCTTCCTCACTTTTGCTCTGAATTTTTTTGAAAATCGCCTCCTGAGCTCTGCTCTCCTCCTCTTTTTCACAAAATTTGGTCTCCTTTTATAGTGGTTCCGAGCAGTTGCTTTGTATGGCATATTTCAAACTTCCATCTTTTGTTGCATCAAATCAAGCGTGCAAATCGGAACGTGATTTCGCAATCGGCTCGATTTTGCGCCGATTCCTTCCATTTTATCAAAATCCCTGCCCTTTGTTCACCTGATTTTTAATTGTTTCTGCATTTATCAAAATCTGAATATTCATCAGAATTTCAAATTTCCATACATAATCAATCAAATCAATTGCCCCCATTTTCTTTCATTCTTTCCTTTTATTTGTTCAAAATGCAATTTTGTTTTTCCAAAATTAGGTGTCAAACAGCCTGCCCCTCTTTGAAGGTGAGCTCGTAGAGGTTGCCGACAAAGATAAATTGAAACCTAATTTTAATTATGCACATGCACTAACTGACTTTTTGTTGGAAAATGAATTCCTTTTTTTGAATGCAATATGTATGATGCATGGAAATGCTAATGCAAATGATAAATGAATTTACCCGGAATAACTTACCTTCAAGGAGGGTAGAGTAACTCAAGATAAATTGGTGTTACACGTCCAGGACCCGTACCATTCTACGGTCGCCGCCCAGAATAGTAACATGACTTTGTAAAGAAAACTGCTTTCCGGGACCCGTACCATTCTACGGTCGCCTAGTATGACAGAGCTGGTTGTGTCTAGGACCCGTACCATTCTACGGTCGCCTAAACGGGATTTACCTTCCGGGACCCGTACCATTCTACGGTCGCCCGAATAGGGAAATAAGTTTTGTCTAGGACCCGTACCATTCTACGGTCGCTGAATAGGGAAATAAGTTTTTGTCTAGGACCCGTACCATTCTACGGTCGCCTAAACGAGGTTTTGCTTGGCTAGGACCCGAACCATTCTTCGGTCGCCCGGCGTCGCAAACTGGGGAAAAATCTTTAGGGACAACTCCATCGAGTGTCAAATTACTCAAAAGTGAAAATACCTGTACAACAACAAGTATTTAAGGTATAGATAGAGATATACTTACCTGGTGACATCTCTTGCTCATTAGGGATATGTCTCCGTAAAACATGATTGTAGGAGATGCAACATGTATTTGTGATTACAAATAAACATGCATTAATTCAAGCAAGGTTTACGCATAATGATTTCTATCAACCATGCATCACCTAATTCCAATGGAAAGGATTTCAAGAGAAGATTCCAATCCGAACACATAAGTGTCATGGATGTGTCAAATGAGGGATCATTTAGTCCGAAAGGACTTTCCACTCATCCTCATTAAAATGGGCTGTTTTATCCCGACCTTTGATGCAGGATTTTGACAATCACTTTATCTCATTGTCATCACGCCAAACAAGAATCTGGGCAATCTCGCAAGTGGTACCTCTTTGAAGGGAAGCTCGTAGAGGTTTCCTTTAAAGATATATGACACCCAAATTTAAACCATGCAAAATGAAATATGAAATGCATACGCAAATGTTAATGACTTGACCCTTTTTTTTTTTTTTTTTTTTTTTAGAATAAAGGATGCAATGTAAATGCAATGATCTGGTCAGGAACATAGATCTCCATGTGTCTATGACCAATAAAATGCAAATGCAAAGAAGAGCACGTACTGTCATACTGTTTTGAGGATTTAGGTGTGAAATGATTCCGATGAGACCGTCAATCATCCGGAACTCCCTTCAGATAATTGAAAGGCTCAAAGTCTTTAGGGATCTGGAATTCTCATCGATTCTAAGCACCTGGAAATTGCATCAAGTACTTGAAACTTCAAAAATCTGATTCTTATGTCGACATTTGAAAACTTTTACTAAACGTCCGGAAATCACATCGATGTTTGGAAAGACAAACACTTGGAAATCACATCAAGCGTTTAAAAGTTCAAATATCTAGAATTCAAACTAGACATTTGGAAACATTTTATAAATAGGTACTTGGAATTCTCATCAAGTACAAAGATGACTGAACAAATTCAGGGTTTCAAAGACAATTTTTTGGTCTTTGAGGAAAAATTCAATGAAAGTCCACACATGATGGCTTTATCAAGCTTCTACCGGAAAAATTATCACCGGGACAATTTTCAGTTATAGCGTGAATCTCTTGAACATGCTAAATGAGACACTTTTGGTGTGAAAGGCTTTTTCACTCGTTCTCATTTAAGAAGGGTTATTTGTCCCGACCATTGATGCGGGAATATATCACTCGATCTTATCATCATCTTGTCGACAAGAGTTCGAATTTTCTTGCAATCGCACGACCTTACCAATCGAGAGGTCTTTGTCAAGGACCTGTAATGCGAGGCTTGGTCAATGGCTTAACAAAGGGACTCTTCGAGTCAAAGCAAATTGAACGAATGATTACGTAATCATCTCGGGTTTACAAGTCAAGAACCCTGCAAAATGATAAAGAAATAATCTTGCTCGCACTTCTTCGAGCAATGCTTAAAACATGTGATTTCCTATGTTAATTCAAGTGCCCTAATCCGAAGAGACTTTGTAAGGGACGTAACATAGGCTGGGTTCATGGGTTGAGAAACGAAAGGATCGTTAGGCTCAAAGATGTGTATAGGGGTCAAAGTTGGTGATCATCTTGACATTACCACCAGTTTTCTTCGACACGGATTGTCTTCTTGACATGATTTCTTTGTTGGCTCAAAAGTTTATCACGATGCCAATGATTATTCAACGGAGATCTTTTCTCAACATTTTTTTTTCAAAGTCATTTTCTTTGATGATGGACATTGGTCAAGCACACTGCTTTTTATATGCCCCCCAAATCATCAATCATTTCGCTCTTCTTTTCAAGGGCATTGGCCTTGCTTTTACCAGGCACACTGCTTTTTTAATGCCCCTTAGTTTTATTTTGATTTCAGTTCTTGCGCACAATGCATGTGTCAAGTATACTTTAAATGACACGCGAACCTTCAAGGGTCTTCATCTGTCTCTTGCCTTGCCCCGGTGTGGGTGATGATCATCAACTTGGGTTTTAAAAGAAATGAAATAGCAGGCTCAAGTGGGCTATTCAAAGGATATAAGTGTGTAGGATAGTGAAAGAAATGCTCTTCGTCATCCTAAGGCACTTAAATTAGCACATGAATTCAATGTAATAGCACGACTTGAAGATTGATGCAAGTGAGAGCAAGAAAATTTCAATTCACTTTCCTCACTTCATGATGTCATTTTTATCTCCCAGTTGCCCCGATGTGGGGTGGTTCTTGACAGGGTAATTTGAAAAGAACATCCATAAGTGTATGGGCTCAAAAATGGTTAAGCAATGGAACACCTGTAGTGTTTGGGATAGAGAAATGAAGCGCCTCTCGTCATTTCAGCTGTCGTACTTTTCGCAAGAAAATTCTTCACCTTGAAATACAAAATGTTTCCACACTCACCTCACAATATATAGACAGGGGACGGTGTATGGGATTAGGCTTGCCTTTCACACCTCATTTAGCATGCTCAAGTAACTCGACATCTTTTCACTGAATTATCCATTTTGATAAATTTCAAGTGGAATTGACGAATTACACAATATCATGTGAAAGCATTCTATAATGATAAAGAGGGCATGCTCATAAAGTCAAAACTATTAGATACCCATGTCTTGCCCTCTCTTTGTAAGGGAGCTCATAGAGATTCCTTACAAAAATAAGACACCATCGTTCACATCCATTCTTTGCCCCCGCATCGAGTTTCTGGGATTCATGAATTCATGCCCATCCATTTCTGCTAAGATCAAAGCACCTGAAACATGGAGTAGATAATTAAAATAAACAAACAAGGTAAATTAGATGCATGCTGAAAATTATTTTATTTTGAATTTTTTTTTTTTTAAGGGAACATGAAGAAGCCCGACCTTGAGAATTAGCTCATTGCCGTTTTCTTTTGGTAGGATTTCATCACGGGGCTAGTTTGGTGTACTTCAACATGCCCTTAAAATAAAATTTGTAATTTTATTGAAATTCATCAATAAATTACATTTATTAAATGAAAAAAACAACACTCAAGAATTAAGAGGAAAGTGGAAACATTTCTCGAGAAAACAATAAAAATTCCCACGCAGGGGAATATGCAAAAACAGTAAAAGAGTTACTCTTGTGGGCCAAAGCCCATCTCTTACGGGGTCCTTCATCGATAGCTCCTATGATGAGATCGTCGAACAAGCTTGCAACCCCTTCCGGTTCATCATTAGGGTTTTCGCCTTCGGGGTATCGAATCATCCATGCCACCTCATCCATCCGGGATTATCTCACGAGGATCAATGTAGTAACCTGGGAGGGGCTGAATACTTCACCAAGTAATCAAACTTGCCACTAGGCTACCCCAGTGTCTATTACTTTAGCTTCATCCTGCATCATTCTTGGAGGACCGGGGAATATTTCGTGAATGCTCGGGGGTAATGGGTTTTGCCTCCCTCGCCTTTGGTCAGGTGGCGGGTTCCGCCTTCCCTGTCTTCGTCCTCCAGAACTTTCCCCTCCTCTTCCAGCAGCATGGGGCCTTTGAGGGGCTTCATTGGGACTTTGAATACCCTGACTATTTCTTCCAAGGCCACTACTAGGAACAAAACCATTCACATCCATCATCCTTTCCATCATAAGGGCAGTATTTGAAGCTTCAGAAGTGGGTGGTGGTGAGTCTTGTTAAAGTTGAGTCTCCACGGCGGACATACAATCGCGCATTTCATTTTGGTCGGCCATTTTAGCCCTTGACCGTGTAAGGATGGGTGAGCGAGATCGCTCCATAATCACCTAATTCAAATAAATGGGAATATGTGAGCATGAGGTGTAAATGGGAACATGTAAGCTAGTCCATGACAACAATCTAATTGATTTTTTTTTATTCATGAAAAAGTCTTTGCAAGAAGGGAATTACCTAAAACTAACTAGAAAAATAAAAATAAGACACCCTAACAAGAACCAAATTTCCTAAACACGAATTAGGAATGATCAAAATTTAAAACTCCCTAAGGAGAACAATAAAGACATGAATTGAAAACAAATTCTCTAAAGTTTTTGTTATTTTCCAAATGATTCATTATATGGCAATTTCCTCATTTCATTTTTAATTGACAAAGAATTAAATCAATGATTAACCTAAATTGTCATGAACCAACCCAAAAGTATAACAAAATAAATTGCATAGTACAAGGATAGGAGACTTACTTTACCAAAGAAAATCAATGGCAATCACATAGACATGCACATGAAACGTGAAGCTCGATTTCTATCTAAATGGCTTAACAAAGTGGAGCTAAGAGGGTGATCTGATCGTTGCAGTCTCGCATTAACTTCAGGTCCCCTTAACTCCGGGCTCAGTCGAATGGAATGTCCAATAGTCACGCAGTCTCGCGGATATGGACAAAACACATTTCGACACCATGAAAAACTTTCGGGGAAGAGAAGGTCGACCTCTACATAGCAGTCTCGCTTTGGAGGAAGAATACTTCTCAACACCATCCTAGAAATCCTATCGCAGCCCAGGTCGGACCGCAGGTTGTGTGTGCAAATAGTGTAGTGTTAAAATAATAAACCATGCGCAACAGTTTAAATGCAAACAACACTTCTAATTGGGAAAAATAAATCATTCATCCCACACTCCAACCTGCAAGACAAAAGTTAGCAAAGACTACTCCCCTTATACCTCCCATCTGCAAAAACATTTAACACCTTAAAAATGTTAGGGACGTACCTGGAATCCTTGCTGCCAAACAAAAACATTTTTCAAAAGAAAAGAAAAATTGGCCTAAGTCCACTAAGTGTTTTAACACAATTCCCCAGTGGAGTCGCCAAGCTGTCGCGACCTAATTTTTTCGATGGGTGAATCACCTAAAACTAGGTTAATGGATTACTAAGTCCGAAGACTTGGCGCGGACTCTCCCAAGCCCATACCAAATCGCGACTTGAGTCTAAACTTTTTAAACATGCAAAATACTATCTAGGAGTCGCCACTAATCAGTTTAGGGTAGGTCGATTAGATACCTAAGTAAAATAACGGGAGGATTATCTTACTCTACGAACAGAGATTTTGGGTACGGGGACTTGGTTACACTAGACTATCCTAGTGCCCTTTCGGTACCATTTCTTTTAATTTTTCAAAAAATGTTTGGCAATTGAATTGATTTTTAATTTATTTTCCTAACGTGTGAGGCGATCATGCGAGTGCACAAACCACCAATTTAACACCCGAGAAAGCGAATAAAATAATACGGGACTTACCTCAAAGCAACGAAAGCAAGCTGCGTTGTTAGGTCGAATTCATATCAATAATCCTAGATATGATTTCTAATTAATAAGCAATCACTCAATTTTTTGTTTTCACTTTATTTAATGAAAGTCGTGCAATGCATGCTACTAATTTAACATGAAATGATATGACGTGGCAATATGACCTAAACTATATAACATGAATAAGCATGCAATCTATCTTAAAGCATGAAATGAATTTATTCTAATTTTTTGTATTTTCCATGAAATTCGAAATTAAAGAAATGCAACAATTAAATATGCAATTTAATCAAATGACCTAATTCTAATGACGAGCAATGAACTTAGCAACAATCACTAGATGACGAAAATTTCATAAACCTAATCCTACATGTCTCGATTTACTAAACCTATATGCTCAGCAGAATTTTGATTTTTTTTTTTAAATAATTAATTATTAAATAAATATTAAATCTAAACTATCAACAAAATAAAGCAAGAAAGGATTAAAATAATCGAAAAAATAACCTATTGTCTCACAAAGTCAAATTAACGGTTATTCTAACCCTAATTATCACAACAAGGAGATCAAAACAATTACAAATCTGATCCGAAGTCCTACGGACCAAATTAAATAATTATTGTGATTTAACAAATAAAATTTCACCAAAAAGCCCAAAAATTAATATAATAAAAAAAATGATCCGATGTCTCTCGGATCAAATTAATAATTACATTAATTTCGAACAAAATCCCTACGGATAATGCATACAAAATGCACAAATATTAATATTGACAAACCATATTCTAACTTAAACAATAATAACAAAATTTAAAACACAATAATATAACATAAAATAAGCAAAAGAAAGAAATAAAAATAAAACTAACGGAGGGGAAATGCAGCAGCGTTGGTGGGCATATGGCTAGTTCTTGATTTGATCATTTGCTAGTCTCCTCCGAGAACTTTTGAGTGGACGCCCCCCTTCTCTTGTCGTCTCTCTCTTGTCAATTATGGTGGAATATGGAATTGTGTGGCCTTTTGTTCGGCATTGAATTGCCCGTGACCACAACATCATAACAAAACAAAGTAAATTAGGTGAAAATATGGGATGAACAACTTTAATAGGAGAGAAACAACCCGGTTTTATCACGGTGAAATCACCGGATGGCACCGGCCGCTTAGGTACGTTGGCCACTTCGATGTCTCGCTGCTGGAATTATCGTCGGAGATGTAGGAGTTTAATCTAGGCAAGAAAAATAAAATCACCGTTAGTGCAAATAGCAAATTGGAATTGCACACAATCAAACTTAAAAAAAGAAGAAGCTTGACTTAGCTTTATGCTTGTCGTCAATATCCATGAAGCATGATGAACATGGGGCATCGTCAAGAAGATTACACCATCGCCCGAGATCCCCGAGGGTGTGTGCCTCTCCCCTAAAGAAAATTGAACTCAAAAGAAACCAAGGAGAAAATCTTCCTCACTTTTGCTCTGAATTTTTTGAAAATCGCCTCCCGAGCTCGCTCTCCTCCTCTTTTTCACAAAATTTGGTCTCCTTTTATAGTGGTTCCGAGCAGTTGCTATGTATGGCATATTTCAAACTTCCATCTTTTGTTGCATCAAATCAAGCGTGCAAATCGGAACGTGATTTCGCAATCGCTCGATTTTGCGCCGATTCCTTCCATTTTATCAAAATCCCGCCCTTTGTTCACCTGATTTTTAATTGTTTCTGCATTTATCAAAATCTGAATATTCATCAGAATTTCAAATTTCCATACATAATCAATCAAATCAATTGCCCCCATTTTCTTTCATTCTTTCCTTTTATTTGTTCAAAATGCAATTTTGTTTTTCCAAAATTAGGTGTCAACACACCAGTTTCTAAAAATATACACCCACGGATATTCTTGCTCATGCCTCGCATGGAATTTTTACACAAGTAAATTGCGTTAAAGATGATAAACCGTAATAACAACTTTAGACTTAAAAAAAAAAAAAAAGTAATACGGAGTAGAATGTAATTAGAATGGCAAAATTTGAGGGGGAAAACAATGCAAGTGTCATAACTTTCATACGACGCTCACTTGAGTGCCATAACCTTTTTTTTTACTCATTTGAGTGTCACAAATTTGAAAAATCAATCACCTAACAAAATATATGTGTATTTAGCATATTAATGTTGGAATCGTAAAACCTGTTTGATTTAAATCGAGAAAATCATACGGTCCGCAAAGCTAAGATCCGAAATTGAGAAGAATGACTAAAATTTAAACTTATCAAACGTGCAACTTATGTGTTTTACATTAACTTCTTTATGTGCATAAAAGTATTCCATGAAGTAATCTTAAATTTTTTTTATTGGTCAGAAAAGTATACTTAAATTACCTATTGGGTTTTTGGGCTAATTGTTTTGCTGACATAAAATAAGATGCGTTGAATATTGAGAAGTCACTTTTACGTAATATAGTAGTATTGTTTCTCATACTTGTTTTAAAATTCCATACATAATTTTAGTTTTAGAAATTTTATTTATCAAATCTACTTCTCCACTCTTGCTCATTCAACTTATATGAATATACAATTTTTAGAGTAATAGAAGTGACAAAGCTAATGAATAAAAGGATTATCATTTACAAATACTATATATCATAACTGACGTACATTTTCAGCCTTTCTTCGTCTTTTCAACTTCTAGAGAGGAGGATTTGACATAGACCTCTCCTTCTCCTCTCTTGTTGTTTTCCTTTTTATTTCCTCTTATTGCTTTCCTTGTCTCCCTATCTAGTTTCAGATCTAGGCTTTGCTCTCCCGATCTTAGATTTGTGAGCTTTCCTCTTCCATCTAATTCCAGATTTAGGAGTTTTAATGAATAAGTATTTTGCCTCCAATTTTCATTGGTGTTCAAAGCAGTTTTGGTGTCAAATATGTGCTCATTCATGGTGTTTTTGTTAAAAAATTTGGTGTCTCACACCTACTAAAAAAGGCTTACTCTCACATATGTAAGATTTGAGTTTGTTCAACATGTTTATATTGTCTCTGTATGGTGATGGTGTTAGGGATGCCAAGCCTAGGCTCACACTGTTGAAAGACAAAGTCGTAACTAAAAATGGAGATCTCGGTTTGTGCTTATTATTGTTATGTTGTGTGATTCGGTAATCGGCCACCGATCATTTCACTTGGATGTCGTCACATATTTGTTCTTAAAGGACAAGTGTGTAATTATTTTTGCCAACTATGCTCTAATGATATATCTCGATTTATAGTTTTTGATTTGTTTTGAAGCTCCACTACTGGCTTGTCTTGTTATGGTGACTTTTGAGACTTCCTATGGATCCTTTTGTGTATCATTTTGACAATGAATATTATTTTTTACCAAAAAAAAAAATATTATGGCTTATTTGCATTGTATAAATTCTTTTTAAATTATCAAAGATCTCCTACGTCATATTTTATAAATATTGAATTTATAAGGAACTATTTCTATTCAAGTCAATTCAATCGTTTGGTCACTTCTTTTGGAATAATTGTTATTCTCTAAGGTTGCATTTGATCATCGGGATAATAATTGGGATATGATAGGATAAAGTAAGATATCAAATCCTTCGTATGATAAAGGAGGACATATCTCGTTGATATATGATTTTTAGTCGACATATCATTAAAAGGTAAAAAAATCAAGATTAGGGTTTCCAATCACGACATAACTCATTTCTCGACAAAAAGATGTTTTTTCGCATTTCTTTCTTTTGCTCTGTCATTTTAAAGCAATTTCTAGTTCTTTTTCAAGAAAAACCCGAAAAGTCAAATGGTTGACTTTCAAGTTGACTTTTTAGTCAACCCTTTAATCTAGAGTCAACCCCGAGTCAAAATTTGGCTTTTTACCCATAAAGATTCCATTTAGCTTTAATTTTACTTTTATCACATCAATTTCTCAAAATTTGAAGATTTGACAAAAAGTCAATCTTTTAGGAAAAGTCAACTAAATAATTGACTTTTGGTCAAACTTTTGACAAAATAAAAAATTGAAAAATGAAAAATGTGCAAATACATTTCTTTTTAATATCAATTTGACTTTTGTGTTGAAAATTTTACGAAAATCTATTAAGAACCTTGTTTTATGAATTTTTCGATTTCGGGTCTTAAATTAGCCAACAATTAAATTACTTTTGATATAGTCATAATGAGGTATGGTTCTTTCTTCGACATTTGGTTTATGGACTATTTTAAATCTACTCGTGTATTCAATTTCGCAAATTACTGAGTTAAAATGCAAATTGCCTTTTGAGCCCTAATTAGGGGACCGAAATCGGTTCTTCATGACTTGCGAATGGACGATTTTTTCCTACTCATTTCCTTAAGATAAATCCAAATCCAAAATCAATTTTGAGAAATTCACATCATAACTTATCAATTTGAAGAAATTTATCCTCCCAAGCATGAGAAAGTCAAGCAATTAAGCTTCAATTGACAAAATTCAAATTGTCCCATTTATGGTTATGGTTTAATTTCATAAATCTAGGTCCAATTTTAATATTAGGGCTTGATTCATTTTTGACATAAGCTTGAGTACATCAATTCGAGGCCAATTTGGACATGATAAATCATCTTACACATGGGTGGTTAATTAGATAAGACAATCGTGGCATTAATTGAACTCAATTTCAATCAATTTGCAATTTTGCCCCATTGAATTGCAAATTTGATCATTTTAGCCCTTTGGGCTGAATTTAAAGCATTTATGATTTCGACTCGTTGTCTTTCACAATAATCATTACACATTGTGATTATACATCTTTTCAAAGAAGTCCTGAGGGCATGGCTTGATGCAGCCATTTTATTTGTCTCAGATAGGGGTGGCTTTACTTGAGACACAGTGGCTCTCCACCTTTGAGCATAAGCTCTGAATGTTTCGGTTCTCCTTTTCTCGACTCGAACTAGCTTTTCTCGAGTCGAGGCAATCTCATTATTGAACTTATATAGTTGGAGAAATTCGTCTGCAAGGTCCTCTCAGTTGTGGATCTTTTCCAAGTCTAACTTGATAAACCATATTAGCGTAGGACCAACCAAGCTATCTTGGAAAGAGTTAATCAAGAACGAAGGATTGTCAGAATAGTAGGCCATCTTGCCCAAATAATACTTCAAGTGGATCTTGGGGCACCCAATGCCATCATACTTCCTTGTGAATTTTGGCTCATTGTAGAACTTGAGGACCTTCACTTTGGCAAAGGGCGACAGCTTGTCAAACCCCTAATGTTGGTAGCCTTGCAGCATGCAAAGGCATTCCTCAATCTTCACGAGGTGTCTTGAACCTTCCTCATCAAAATATGGAGTTGAGGTCTCCTTAGGCGAAGCCTCTAGATTAATGATTATTGAGGTGATAGCAGGAACCTTTACAACAAGCCCTTTCTCCATGGGTTCAATTATCAATACATTAGTGGGTGTGGTAGGAGGATTCATGGTAGAAGCAGCAGGAGCTACAGGGGTCAAGCTTTTGACTTGGTTGGAGAGATGAGCTAACAACGCCATCATTTGCGTCATTTGGTTCTCCATGTTAATAACACGAACACGAGTATCGTCATTCTCCATCCTTGCTTGGCGATGAGTACGTATTATAGACAGTTTCTCAGCCGTCTTTGTAGTGCATTTGGAGGAAAAGAAGCTCAAATCAGTATACAAATAGAGAGAAAAAAAAAATACAAAACCTTATCAATTTTATATTTTCTTGAGACGATATAGTGATAAGAAGTGTATATGATCTCAATATCATATAACATCCCCTCATCAGAATTTCTTCAAAAGAAATTATACAATTGACAAGGACAATGAAAAATATTTAATCCGGGTGCCCCTTTCCTAAATATTACATGAGAACGAAAATCATAATGAATTTTTTATTGATTACATTGAACAATTACAAGGGAAGAAGAACATTGCATATTTGAAGCTTACAAAGTGGTTCAATTTTAAATGTAAATGGACATAAGGAAATCTCAATGAGAAAGAGGGAAATATAAAGGAAATCCCTTTACAAGAAAAGAACATCAGATAAAAAGTCTAAAGACTAGGTGGGATCGTGCAAAGACGCTTGTTATCATGGGCCAAGCGTTCCTCATCGATCAAGGTTTTGTCTTCATCCTTCTCAACACGAGCTCTTCGAAGACCTTGAGGCTCAAGAATATCAGGCAATTGAACCTCAAGCTCAAGCTCCACTTGACGGTAAATGTGGTCAATGACAGCATAATGAGTCCTCATCTCTCTCTCTCCAAGTCGGTTTCATCCACAACAACTATGTGATGCGAGGAATGAGAATACTAGATTCCAATAGTAGCTTGGATTGTGGCTTCGACACGACCAATTTGGTTTCCTTCATTACCTCATCGTGATAATCAATACGGTATAATCCTAGTTTGAGGATTGGCGGGATCATTTGAAGTGCGCGATATTGACGGAGTACCCTTAAAGGGTAATATGACGTTAGGCCCGTCAATCCCACTGGGGGGAGTAGGTCGTCAACTCCACTAACAAGACGTACCTTGAGAATCCCTAGCTATTGGACATGCCGTTGGATTAAACTAGGAGTAAGGTTTTTGAGGAAGTGGAACTATACAGAAAAAGACTATGATGGGAAGAATTCATTTCCTTGGCAAAACCTAAGGATAGGATGGTGATATTTTGTTACATTGACAATCTTCATGAGAGAGGCAAACTCTTTGATATTAGAGAAGAGCCAACTTTGGAGAAGTCCTAATAGGGCTCTAAGAGTTCCTCGGCCATTTTCCTTGAATTGGTTGAGGGATATGAAAGTTTCAGCGAGAATCATGTGTGTAAAGCTCCTAAAGGCGCGTACTTGATTGACCACATGAGTCGCTAGAGGATCCATTGTCCTTCAAGTATGCCTAGACACCACAAAGCCAAAGAACATGAGAAGAAAGACACGGGGAATTTGATTATCAAATTTAGGCTCTAGGGTAAAAAGATGTTGCTCAAGGAATGTAAATGGCATGGAATTTGAATTCCCTTTAAGAATAGCCCTAATCTTGTCAATAGTGATGTTGAGGAATTGACTTAGAAGAGAGATTGGATCTTGACCATTAAGAGGGGTGGCGAACCCTAGGGAGCTTTGCCTAACCCAACGGCTGTTGAAAACTCCTCAATTGTAGGGGTTAACTCATATCGATTAAACACGAAGGTGGAGGTCATGTGATTCCAAAAATGGGCTAAGGCCTTCACTATTTCCATATGAGATTTGACATTTAGCAAGGTCAGGAGGAAACCTATATGCTCCTCCACGTACTCTTGATGTCTTCTGTCGAGATTCTCTCATATGGTCTTGAGATTCCCTAGGATCGGGACAATGTCCAATTCAGGTTTACCCATCTAAGCTTAAACCTAAAGGGGCACCCATGATTAAAACATATCGTTGTTGAAAATAAAGTGCGTAAATAAGTATGGAAAGAAGGAATAATAACAATAAAAAAAAGGAATGATGTTTTACCCACCAAACACATGACAAGCGCAAATTGCATGTCGCATGAACTGTGAGATTTTGACACCTAAGGCAAGGGTTTTAAAGGCTCAAGATCCTCATCCCAAAGGATAAAAATAATTTACCCACCGCTACTATTGTTGATTAGTGCTATCTTTATCAGTTGGGACAAGTAGGGTTATGTCTAATCCTATCAAGTGTTTGGTACAGTTCAAGATAAAATTAAAAAATTAATATAATATTTAATTAAATTATAAAATTTAAGAATAGAAAATTCAATTAATCAAAAGCTGAGAAAAAACTCTAGATCTATGAATTGTGACCACCTCCACAGTGGCTACGATTGAAAATGGCGAGCACCAACATCGCCATGCAGCGGTTATGCAAATTGGTAAATCTTAGACTACGATAGAGAGGGTGGGCAGGGAAATTTTAGGCACCACTTGTGACATCCTGATTTTTCAGGTTCTGATTTCGATTGGATAAGTTGGGCATTTCATCGACACGCCTATAGTGCTTTTCTCTGAGATGGCCACTCACGAGATAACTAGCCTATCGGGTGAAGTCATTAAGAGATTTTAATGCAATAGACTTGAGGATTCGAGCAGGAGTCGGCTACTCGACCGTGCTCATCTACAGAGATTATTTTGGCACATTAAGATCGATTAGAAATTAGAGATAGGTCGGTTCGATTGAGATATGTGGTTAAACATGGGTGATCCCACTAAATTGCAAAATTCTCGTTGATCGGCACTAGATTGATTTTTTTTATCATTTTGGTACCCTGTGTCCGTATTTGAAACATCGAGATTGTCACGACCACCGAGAGTCGCCAATGTGTCGAAAGGGTTCATTGTGGTTTAAACAAAATTGACCACAGGTCATTTGCACTAAGAATTTCTAAAAGCTACCCAGTGGCCTAGGTCACGCTAAAATCGCGCCCGATTGAAATTAACCGTGAATTTGAATCCGATTTTAGAAATTTAAAGCTCCATCATATCACAAGTCATTTTAGGAATGTCGCCTTAGTCTCCAAATATTTTTCTACAAATCGAGACTTTTTGGGAAAAAATCGAGGTAGGGTCGTTTTTGTTTAGAAAAGTTCGAGGATTGTTTTTTATCGCGCAATTGGGATGCAAGTGGGTTCAATTGGCGAGGAAAAATGCCAATTTGATCATTGACTCGATAATGGAATTTATAGAGATCGATTTGAGTTGATTCAAGAGGAAATTATTCCAGTTTGAGCCAACTTCTTTGCAAATTCGTGTGCCCCCATGGCCATGACTTTTGGACCACCTCAAGCCTTCTAGAAAGGGTCTTTTGGTCTAGGAAAATAGCTGTGGAGACCAGCTGGTGGTGGGGACGAAAGGGAGGGACAAAGAGATGAGGATAGAAGCTAAGTGGTCCCCTTCCTCCCTCCTTCCTCTCTCCCTTACCCCACCGTCGACCACCACCTTCCTCTCCTCCTTCTTTTGCTATTTGAAGTTCAACGAAACCCAGAATTGCATAGGAGAGCAGCCAGTAGCCCCAAACCATCGAGCAGCCCCTACTGGAGCCACCGCAAGCAGCCGCGACGCCGTTGCTCGCTCGCACGCGCCCCTCCGCCTCCACTGCGTCCCAAGCCTTGTTTATTGCTGTCCTTGGTCATCCAGCGTCCCTCAGCCCACATGAAGTTCAGCCGAAGCCATTCAGCCACCTAGAAGCCCGCCTCCACCTCTCCAAACCTCCGCCGGTCTTCTCTTCCTATTTCGGCCCGAAACAACCACTGGTTCTCCCTTTCTCGGCCCCGAATAGAGATAGAAATGAGTGGATTTTTCCAACCGCTGTTGGCCTGCTTTCAAGGCTTTCCCAACCCCAAAAGGCTTGCCCACTTTGAAGTTTCTCGAGCCTCTTGTCATTCTCGTCATTTTGATTCGAGCGAAACGTTAAACAAATGAGTTTGCTCACTAAACCTTACTTAGTAGGTTAATTATGCTTAAAGGTTGTTTAGATTAGCTTAAGTATGGATTAGTGATAAGCTAGAATGGTTAGGTTAGCCTTAGAATGGATTAAAGTTAAGCTAATTAGTGAGATTTGCACCGTTGATGATGAATTAGTCGAATCTAGTGAAATTCCTGCAGTTCTGGTTTTTGGACCCTTGCCGTTTGCCCTTCTTTTAGGCCAAAATGGGTTACGAATTTGAGGTTGATGTCTTCTTGACAAATGTTTTAGAAATCCTCAGATACAACATACATTCTTCTCAAGATTTTTAGGGATTTAAAAGAATGAGATATCAGCTCCATCATTTTCAAACAAAACCTCAGTTTTCGCTAGAACTGGTGACCTTTTAGGATTCTAGGGGTTTTTATCAACTCTTAGGGTTTGAATTTCAAAATGGGTTCATCACAAAAGTTGTTTTTCACATCTTCTATTTTAATATAGTCAAATTTCAGATCAAACGGACATATTTTAAACCTCGAACCAAACTGATTGCGGAAAACATAATTTCTGGAAAACGGACACAGTTTTTGTATTGGATTGAGTGATTTATTGGGCCGAATCTAGAAGCATCTGGGTTAAGGTGTCTTCATAAAAAAAATGTTCGTTTATGTGTCCTTTACCACATACTAAAATTTTGGAATTTTCTGAACTCGTTTGATTAGATTTATGGATTTAAACTTGGAGACATGCAAGTGGGCCTATTCTGTCGGTTAGGGCTGGTTATGGTTTTGTGATGGTTCTTGAGGCTTTGCTTGCTGGAAATTGCACATTTGATGATATAAGGGTGGTTTGTGACATGCCTAGAGTTTATGCTTGATGATCATGTGAAAGTTAAGAGAATCCGTCCCTAGAGTGTGTTGGTGGACGTTAATAGTTGAGAGAACTTGTCCCTAGCGTGTGTTGGTGGACATTAGTAGTTATTATTCTTCCCCGGCGTGTGTCGGTGGATTTTACTCTTTTCCGGCATGTGTCGGTAGTTATTATTCTTCCCCAGCGTGTGTTGATGGATTTTATTCTTCCCCGGTGTGTATCGGTGGATTTTATTCTTCCCCGGCGTGTGTCGGTAGTTATTAGTCTTAACCTGGCGTGTGTCGGTGGATATTACTTAACCCGGCATGTGTCGGTGGATATTACTTAACCCGGCATATGTCGGTAATTATTATTCTTCCCCGGCGTGTGTCAGACAAAACTGCTCGTGTGGGTGGTAATAGTTAATTAATTGGAACGCATGTTGGGTTGAATTGATGGATCGACATGTGTCGATAATTCTTGCTTTGATGTGTATTGGTAGTTCTTGCTCATGTGAGCAGTGATTTAATTATAATTCTTGCTTTGATGTGTATCGGTAGTTCTTGCTTGTGTGAGCAGTGATTAAATTGTGATTCTTGCTCGTGTGAGTAATGATTGGTTTGGACGTTCCAAATTGGTGTGTGAATTTGCTATATACACATGATTGTGATAAGAACTATGCTGACCTACAAGGAGGATCTGAGACAAGGTAAGTCTCTGTGATTGTATGATTGTGTGATTAAGACGTCTTAGGCATATTACCCTCCTAATCGGGGTTTAGAGCGTGAACTTGCTAAGATTTATATCTCACCTCGTCGTGGGCTTCACTTTTCAGGACCGTAGGGTGGAAGACTTGGAGCCGAGTTGAGGGGATTTGAAGTGTAGGTCAGATAGGATAGTTTCTTTTTAAGAGTCAATTATTTGAAGTCTTGTGGCTGTAGACTTTTGTATTTGACTCAGTGTGTATTTAAAAGCATGTTTGTTTGAAAATCTATTGTCCTCCTTTTCTATCCCGAGATGATTACTGTAAGGGGATTTATTATTCGCTTCCGCATGTACAATAAAAAGAAAGGGTCGGCAACTTGTCCTAGGAAGTCGCAAAAGTTTTATCGACCAAAGAGGGATGTGCGCACACTTGAGGATCAGGGCGTGACATCCCCGTTCGAGAGTGTGATAGCCCAAGCGACGGTGCACGGGGAGGAGGGATGGCGGTGCGTTCGCGCCTCGGTCCCCGAACGTGCGCAGGGAAGGGGAAGGGGTCCCTCTCTAGTCCCACATCGCTTAAGGGGGAGTCCTGGGCTAGTTTATAAAGGCTTGGGTCCCTCTAATCTGTGTAACGTGTTTTAAAGCCGTGAGGACTCAGTGTCCAAAGTGGACAATATTACACAATAGGGCTTGGGTCGTTACAAATGGTATCAGAGCCGACTTTTGACCACATTTGGGGCCACAGTGAGGACGCTGTGCTCCTAAGGGGTGGAGAGTGTGACAGCCCAAGCGATGGTGCACGGGGAGGTGGGATGGCGGTGCGTCCGTGCCTTGGTTCCTAAACGTGCGTAGGGTAGGGGAAGTGGTCCCTCTCTAGTCTCACATCGCTTAGGGGGAGAGTCTTGGGCTAGTTTATAAAGGCTTGGGTCCCTCTAATCTGTGTAACACGTTTTAAAGCCGTGAGGACTCAGTGTCCAAAGCAGACAATATTACATAGTGGGGCTCGGGTCGTTACACCACTAGAGTTGTCTTTACATCACCTTAGGTCGATCGAGGTCTAGGTTGTCAATGATACCAAAGATTTACAGCCTCTTCATCACAATCTTCACTTCCTCCCTTGAGAGGTAGAATGTCCTCCATGAGGATTCTAGCATTGCCGTGGAACCTATTAGTCCACCATGATAGTGACCACTATGTGAATGAAGTAGTGCAAGTGGAACTAGAGTTCCAGCCATTGACGTTTGAGGTGGTGCAAGCACTGCTACAATTAGCTGAATAGATGCCTATGAGAAAACTTCTGCCCATTTCGTCTCAAAAAGCCACTCTTGGTCATCAAATTCAGCAAGTCCATGATTTAAAGGAAGGGGCATCCAATTGCTGGCGTACGAGAAGCGGAGATGGGAGAAGGAGTGGAAGGAAGAAGACAATAATTAGTGACAATTTTGTCTCGTCTTCCACCAATTGGAACCAAGACGGGTAAAGAAGAGGGTTGCAACAAATTGGGGAGGCGAAGGCATCCATTTGATGTAGATGCTTATGATATCTTTTCTTTTTGTTAAGTTTTTTTTTCCTTAAAGAAAATTCTTATCCAATCCGGACTTATCCCACCCCTACCCCTAGATTTTTTATCCGGATGAATCTAGGTTTGTCCACCCGGTGGACATTCCCAAATATCAGATAGGATAACAAAATTATCCTATTCGGACTCAAATCTGGACTACTAAACGCAGCCTAAGTAATTTTACTCTAAAATTATTGTACAACTTGTTGTGTTGGATGGAATGTAGGTAATTTTACTCTGTGTGGTGTATTACATTGCAAGCGTTGAGTCCATTTTTCTCTCCTTATTTTCCTAAAGATGTATGAGAAATTTTTTTTATATAAATATATCACATCACAAATTTTGCATAACGTAGTCAATTTTACATGAAATTAATATGCTTAACTTATCATTTTGTAGAGTTAATTGTATTACTTATTACTTTAGATATAAGTAAATAGATTTGTAACTACATTGATGTTTTAATTTTTATCTCATAAACGAAGGTCAATTTTGCTTGTTATTATCAATAGATTTTCCTCTAAACTAACAATGTTTTTTTGGAAAACTCCTAAATTTTTCGTTTGAAAAGAAAAGACTCCCTTCATAAATTTTTTATGCATTTGATATGCAAAAGCCACTTTTAATAAAATATATTGGTAGATTAGGTTAGATTGGGAAATAAGAGCATATACCCCCAAACTAAAGAAATCTTTACACAACTAGTGTCATGTCATTATATGTTGATGCCTTATCATCCATCTATCTCCGTTACTGTGACTTGTCGCTACACCTATGCCAAATGGCAAATATATCATCATTCCATGTCAGTGGTCATATATCTAGGTCCACCAATACTAGTCCACCAATAGTGTTGACGCAGATTCTGATACATTTTTGGACTTCAAGTTGGATCAAATGGTGATGTGAATGCAAGAATTTGGTGTGGGCTCCTACCTTGGCATTATGGTCATTTAATTGAAGTCAATTGGAGTGAAATTGAATTGAATTGAAGGTGAAATGCATGAAATTTGTATGCCATGGGGGGCTACAACTTTTGGACCCCCTCCTTGGCTTGTTGGAGAAGATTTGAAGAGGAAAGGGCTGCTGGTCAAGGCTGAGGGCTGGTGGGGGCTTTGAACTCAAGCGTTTAGATATTTTCCAAGACTTTTGCGGCTTCTTATCCCTCCTCCAGCTGCAGCCACTCTATCTTCTTCTTCTTCTTCTTTACTCCATTACCCTCCATTGTTGTTGAATCAAGAGGAGAGAACTAGCCAAGACCAGCAACAGACGAGCCAGCCCCTGCCGTCGATCGCTCGAGCCTGTCGAAGCCGTTGCCGCTCTCCTGGTCGCCCGAGCTGCCGCTTGAGCTCCGCCCGCGCATCCTCGCATCTCACGCCAGCTCGACAGCAGTCCCGCCGTCCCTGCCGTCTATCGAGCCACTTCCACCCACCTGGAAGCCGCCGTAGCTATCCCCAAGACGTTGTTGTCACCGCCTGGCCCTGCCGTGCCGTTCCTGCACCAACCAAGCCGCCGACCAACCCTTTCGATTTAGCAACAGAATCGAAGTTCTAGCTTAGTGCTAAGGCTCCGTGGGCTTTTTTCGAGCCTTTCCGAACCTCCCTTGGTGTCACTGTAAGCCCGAGTCTCACTCGCCTCCGCATCGCCGTCACCGTGAACTCATCAGCTTGTCAAACTGATGAGTTTACTTGCTAAACTCTACTTAGGGAGTTAATTATGCTTAGAGGAGGATTAGTTTAGACTAAGATTGGGTTAGGAGGATTAGTTAGTGTAATTAGTGATTTAGTTAGTTAATTAGGCTAATTAGGTGGTTAGATTAGTTTAGTTGGGGGTTAATTAGAGTATGTGATTTAGTTCGCTTAGTACATTATTTATTTAAGTCCAATTAGGTGGTTAGATTAGTGTATATAGCTTAATTAGTGATTTCTTTAATTATTTTGTAATTTATTTAATTATTTATTATTTTTCGAAAATTATATTAGGATAGCCGGTCGTCAAAATTTCGTGCTGATTGTTGTGGTGTAATTAGTTTGTGTAATTGAGTGTTAAATTGTGCAATTGAATGATAATTGTTGATTTTGATTTATTATTTCAAAATTGTGGATTTTTGGTATTTAACTAGAAAATCTGAGTGTCGGGTTTTGATGCCAAAAATGTTTTTAAGTACTATATCAAATAGTAGGATTTTTAAAAGGAAGGATATCGCATTTTATGACTCAAGTTGACCGTGTACCCACACATAATTATTTTATCGGTTATTTTTAAAATGAAGAAAATAGGCCAAGCACATTATTTAAATTGAGGCATTTGAGTGTAAAGCACAATGTCCTTGGCCGGGATTAGGTGTGCGTGTGATGGTTATGAGAACCCGTTGCTCGATGAGAGTCGGGTGGGCGATGCTCTTATATGGAATGCCCTTGTCAACGAATGCCAATCGTGGTAAAGGCTAGGCCGATGCTCCTTTAGGAATGCCGTCTAGAGGTAGACGTTGTCGTGCTCGATGGGGCGAGACGATGCTCGGCTATGCCAGAAGACCGCCAATTGTTGAGTTGGCTATGCCCGTGGGGCCGTAATTAATCGTAACACTTGTCTGAGTGAGATATAACTGTGCCTGATTATGGGACAAAATTGTGTGGCATGAAATGGGATGTGTCATAACGATTTGGCCTTATAATCGGGACCCCTGTGATTGATTGATTTGAAAGTGAGGCGTTCCAGTTATTGATTGCATCTACTACATTTATAAATGTTATATGAGTTGTACTGATGTACAGAGAGGTGCTGAGGTGAGGTAAGTCTTTTGTGATGTGTGATTAGACTGCCTTTAGGTGTATTACCTTTCTAATAGGGGTTTGGGGCGTGAACTCGCTAAGACATTGTCTCACCCCATCATGGGTTTCTATTTTTTTTTACAAGTCCTTAGATGGAAGTCTGTCTAGTTTGTTTTGGGCAACCACGAATGTATAGCGAGCAGAGTACCGTCTTCCCTGTCCTCGGGAATCCCTGGACCCGTGAGCTTGTCGTGACCATGATCTTGGTCGATGAGGGTCTACCTCAGTTGGTACCTCATCGATTCAAGTCGTGGTTTCATCACGGGCCTAACGAGGAACGAGAAGGTCCCGTGGATGGTTTCGACAGACCTGCCATTGAGGGTGAGGGTGAGGAGGTACTCGACCCTATCATGCACGCCAACATTATAGCTGATAATGCGGCGAACCAGGGGCCCGAGGTGGAGAAACCTGCAGTAGAGGAGGTAGCTAATTCGCTAGACATCGACATTCCTGATGGTGTCGTAGTGGACCCGGATCCTAACTAGGAGGGTCCAGGGTGGGATTAGCTAGGTAGTCCTTTTTGGGGCCTTGACTTTTGTATATAACCTTACAGGATGATTTGGTTTGTTATAAAGTATGTTTGTTTAAATTGGTTGTCCTGCTTTTCTATCCTATATTTGTTGTTGTTGTTAGGGGAATGTTTAATTCGCTTCTGCATGTGCATAATCGATTGGGTCGGCGACGCGTCCTGGGAATGTCGCAATTTTATCAACCACCGAAGGATGTGCGCACGCTTAAGGTTTGGAGCGTGACAAGAATCGTCCCCAGTGAGATCAAAATGCAGCGGACCTTCAGGGACAAATTGAGGCCCGCAACTAGCAATACAAGAAGATTTCCTTTGATAGGACATCAAAGCAAACTTGGAGGACTTCGATGACATATTCGTGTGTGATCGGATGAGAAATTTTGCACAGTATGTGAGAGAAGATCATGAGAAGCGAGGGTTTGAGAGTAAGATTAGGGTTTAAAGACAGTCTAGTTATCGGGAGAAAAAGGGTTGAGGATTTTATTTAAAGAAAATGAAGCAACGCAATTGAACCGGCATAAAAGAAACTTTCGTTTTTAAAAATTCAAAAACTATTACTGTCAATAATTTTTCGAAATAAATTCTGAAAAATCACTAGAGATATGATAATTTCCAAAAATATAAAAGGCAAGTAGTAATTTGAGAATTATCGTACCTATTCAAGAAGGAAAGAACCTTACATGCCAAAAATTTAAAATAAAACTACCCGAGTCTTGAAGGTTTTCAGAAGGATGAATCCTCCATACATTGATGTGATGAGTCTGCATATCCATAGACTTTAGCTAGATGCAAGAGTGATATTTAGCTTTTCACGGATGGACTCGAATAAGCCTTTTTCCAATGGCTTGGTGAAGATATCTGCCAATTGATTCTTCGAATCAATGAATTGAACATTGATTTCGCCATTTTGCACATGGTCTCTTATGAAGTGATGGTGAATTTCAATAAGCTTTGCCTTTGAATGAAGAATAGGATTTTTGGTAAGATTAATAGCACTAGTGTTGTCACATCTGATTTCGGTGCAAGATTCTTCTATTCTAATGTCCCTTAGTTGTTACCTGATCTAGAGAATTTGTGAACATCAACTTCCAAGAGTAATATATTCTGCTTCTATTGTTGAGAGTGCCATAATGTTCTACTTCTTTGAGAACAAGGACACTAACATTTATCCTAATAGTTGACATGTTCTTGAAGTACTCCTGTCAACTTTACAACCAGCCAGATTAACATCAGAATAACGAAGTAATATAAAGTCTCATTTTAGATACCACAGACCTAAGTTTGGATAAGTTGTAATATATTTGATAATATGTTTGACAGCACTAAGATGAGACTCTCTTGGGTCAGCTTGGAATCTAGCACACATGCACACACTGAATAGAATATCAGGTTGAAATGTTGTGAGATAGAGAAGAGAACCAATTATGCGTCTATATGTCTTTTGGAAGAACTTTCTTTCCATCTTTATCCTTGTCAAGTTTGGAAGAACTTGACATGGGAGTCTCAGTCTTCTTGCAGTTTTCTATCCCAAACTTCTTGATAATATCTTTGGCATATTTCTCTTGATAGATGAACATTCCTTTCTTTGATTGTACGACTTGCAGACCTAGAAAGAAGGTTAATTCACCCATCATGCTCATTTCGAATTCTTCCTACATAGACTTTGAGAATTTCTTGCATAGATTTTTGTTAGAAGATCCAAAGATTATATCATCTACATATATTTGAATAAGTAGAAAATCTTTTTCTTCCTTTTTGATAAACAAGGTTTTGTCAATCATTCATTTCTTAAAACCATTGCTTACTAGGAACTTACTTAGTCTCTCATACCAAGCTCAAGGTGTCTGTTTCAGACCATACAACGCCTTCTTCTATCTATAGACAAAATCCGGTTTTCTGGGATCTTCAAATCCTGGTGGTTGTCCACATAAACTTCTTCTTGTATGAATCCATTTAGGAAAGCACTCTGGACTTCCATCTGGAATAACTTGAAATTATGAAAACACGCATATGCAAGCAATAGTCTAATGGCTTCTACCCCAGCTATAGGTACATATGTCTCATCATAGTCTATTCCTTCCTCTTGTGTATAACTTTTTGCAACAAGCCTTGCTTTGTTCCTAATTACTTTGTCTTTTTCATCCATCTTGTTTCTAAATACACACTTTGTTCCAATCACAGATTTCCCTTTCGGTTTTGGAACTAGCTCCTAGACATCATTGATACTGAATTGTCTGAATTCTTCCTGCATTGCTTCTATCCAGCTTTCGTCAGTTAATGCTTCTTATACTCATCTTGGTTCTATTTCTGAAATAAGTGCTAGTGCACTTCAGTCTCCTTTACTTTGGATCTGGTACAGATTCCCTCTTCTATATTACCAATGATGAGTTCTTTAGGATAACTTGATTTGCTTCTAGTTGCCATTAGGTTTGTCATTTCCTATACGGATTTGTTGATCATCAATTTTCTTCGTTTCTTCTGACTTTTGTTTTGCTTGACTTTGATCACCAAAAGACTGAAGTTCCTCAAGGGAATCCACCTTTATTTGTCACACCCCGAACCTCGAGTGCGTGTTCATCCATCAGTGGTTAATAAAATATGCGACGTCCCAGGACGCGTCGCCGACCCATTCATTTTATTGCACATGCGCAAGCGAATAACAAATCCCCTGATAGTAACAGCATGGGATAGAAAAGCAGGAAACAGATTCACAAACAAAACATGCATTTATATACACACTAAGTCATATACAAAAATCAACAACCAAAAGCCTATAAAAGATCGGCTCTAAAAAAGAAGCTGTCCTAACTGACCTACACCTCAGATCCCCTTAGCTCGGCTCCAGATTCTCCATTCTACGATCCTGAAAAGAAATGAGCCCATGACGAGGTAAAATATAAATCTCAGGGAGTTCACGCTCTAAACCCCGATTAGGAGGGTAATACGCCCAAAGGCATCCTAGCCACACAACCACAAAGACTTACCTCATCTTAGATCCACTCTGCAGGTCAGCACAATTCATATCACAAACAGCCACAAAAACATGAGCAACGAATAAGTTCATCAACTGGAATGCCACACTTAAACTCAATCAAGCATAGAGGTCCTGATTATAGGGCAAAATCGTTATAACACATCCCATACCGTGCCACACAATTTTATCCTATAATCCGGTGCATTCAACTCAATTCGTCATGCGTTCCTAGTTTTGATCTTGGCTTATAGCACGGCCTACTCGCTGTTTGGCGGTTTTCTGGCATAGCCAGGCGTTGTCTCACCCCATTGAGCATGGCTATGTCTTTCTTAGACGGCTTTTCCGAAGGAGCAAATGTCCAGAATCTATTGCGACCGGCTTCCGTTGTCCAGGGGCATCCCGTAGAGGGGTAACGTCCAGCTTAATAGCCCAGGACGGGTTCTCTTAACCAACACACGACCATTCAATCTCGGCCCAGGACACCGTACATTGCACTCAAATACCTCAATTAAAATGGTGAACCAAGCCTATTTTCTTCGTATTAGAAATACACGGTAAAATAGTCGTGTGGGTACATGGTCAACTCGACCCAGAAAAAGTGATATCTTCCAATTTAAAATTCCACTATTTATATAGTATATAAAACTATTTTCGGTATTAAAATCTGACACCCGGGATTTTCTGAATGAATATTGAAATTCACAAATTTTGGAATAAATGACCAAAATTCCAATCAGCACTCAATTTGCATAAATTAACACCAAATTGCATAAATTGGACACACCATTGCAATAAGCATGAAATTCCGTCACTAGCTATCCCGGTATAATTTTCGAAAAATATTAAATAATTAAATAATTACCCAAATTAATTAAATAAATCAATTTAAATACCAAAAATGCTAACTTAGGCCGGAAATGTTTAATTAACCGCCTAAACGGGCCGGGAAAAATTCCCAAACTTATCTAGATAAATAGTACATTCTATCTAGTCCTTAATTAATCTAATCTAACCACCTAACATGCATAATTGAATAATTAAATCACTAATCTAATCTAACTAACCGCAAAATCCTTAATTAACTTAAACTAAACACTCCTTAAGCATAATTAACTCCTTAAGCAGAGTTTAGCAAGTAAACTCACCGGTTTCGCGATCCGGTGAGTTCACAACGACGACAACGCGGAGACGAGCGACAAACTCCGAAGCGGCGACACCTGACAAGGCTCGAAAGTGTGCTAAAACGGGCCTTGAAGCTCACGAATCCTTATTGGGCTTCGGCTCTGGTTGTTGGGCCGAGGGACTGCTCAAGCGGCCAAGAGTGGCAAGGAAGGGCGATGACGATGCAATAGGGCTAAGCGAGCAACGGTGGGGCTTCACGACGGCCTGAGGAGCTCGACGACAACCAGGGATGGCTCGGGGACGAGCTAGGCTCACGGGACAGCGAGCTGGAGGCGAACGGGCAGACGACATGCGACGGGGGCGCGATGGCGATGCGGCGGGGGCAGGGGGTCCAGCGGGTGTGTAATGGCCAAGGGGGGTGGCTGCTTGGTTTTCTCTAGTTTTCAGGAGCTCCAAAATGTCCAACAACGGAGAACGGTGGTTTGTTGAAGCGGGAGAAGCCGGTTGCAAGGGAAGGGGGGCCACCAACCTTCTAGATGGCTTTACTTATCCCCTTGAGCTCAACCAACATGCCCCACCGCTTCAGCCATTGACCAGCAGCCCTTATCCACTCCAAACTTCCCCAACACACTTGCCAAGAGGTCCAAAAGGTTATGCACCAAGGGGGCCTACGAATTTGGGCACAACCCCCCCAAATTGAGTTCAATTCTCTCCAATTGGATTCAATTCGGTCCCCATAAATTCCACCAAGGTGTCCTCGACCAAATTGACATTTTTCATTGCCAATAAAACCAATTTGCATCCCAAAAATGCGATAAAAAATGGTCCCATGAATTTTTCGATCGAAAACGGCTCTATATTGAATTTTCACCAAAAATCTCAGTTTGCAGAAAAATCTTTAGAGGATGAGTTAACGTTCCTAAAATGAATCGTTGCATGACAGAACTTTCAATTTTTGAAATCGGATTCAAACTCGCGATTAATTTCAATCTAGCGCGATTTTAGCGTGATCTAGCCTACCGAGTAACTTTTATGAATTTTTGGTGCAATTAACCCGCGGTCGATTTATTTCAAGCCACAATGTACATCTTCGACACATTGGCGACTCTTGGTTGTCGTGAAAATCTCAAGATTTCAAATACGGGCATAGGGTACATAAATGACGGAAAAATTGGTTTAGTGCTGATCGACAAGAATTTTGCAATCAGGTGGAATCACCCACACTTTGATCACATATCTTAGTCGAATCGACCTATCTCTGATCTCTAATCGATTTTGATGGTGCCGTAATGACCCTTGCAGATTAGCACGGTCGAGCAGTCGATTCGTAGTCGAATTCTCAAGTTTATTGTGTTTAGATTCCTTAACAGCTTCACCTGATAGACTAGTTATCTCGTGAGTGGCCAACTCAGAGAAAAGAACTATAGGTGCGTCAATGAAAAGCCCAACTTATTTGATTGAAAACAGACCCTGAAATTCAAGATGTCATATTATTACATTTGAAACTAATTCAAACTCTTCAGGTTGAGTCTAATCTTGTTGGTTCCGAATGCTTTCTTGAAATCTAACATTCATGGATTCTTCAACAATTTGTGTATTCTTGTTGAAAACCCTATAAGCTTTGCTTGTAGTAGAGTAACCAAGAAATATTCCTTCATTCGATTTTTCTTCAAATTTTTCCAAGCTGATCATTTCCATTCTTCAAAATAAAGCACTTGCAACCAAATACATGAAAATAAGAGATATTTAGCTTTTTCCCTTTATACACACATAAGGGGTCTTCTTTAGGATGAGCCTTAAAAATACCATGTTAATTATATAACGGGTAGTAGAGATTGCTTCTGCATAAAAATGAGAAGAGACTTTACTTTCTATCAACAGAGTTCTGGTTGTCTCCTCTAACAATCTATTTTCATTTCTATAACTCCATTTTGTTCTGGAGCATATAGAGAGGAGAAAACATGTTGAAAACCATTCTCGTCACAGAAATTTGCAAAGTCTTGATTTTCAAATTCTCCTCCATGATCAGTCCTTATGCTTGAAATGGCATAACTTTTCTCGTTTTGAATTTTCTTAGCAAACTTTGAAAAATATGAGAACGTTTCGATTTTATTTGCCAAGAAGAAAACCAAAGTAAATCTTGAATAATCATCCATAACTACCAAACAATATTTCTTATCACCAATGCTCTGTGTTCTTGTTGGTCCAAAAAGATCCATATGAAGAAGCTGCAAGACGCGATTAGTAGAAACTTGATCCATGGGTTTAAATGAGCTTCTGACCTATTTTCCCAAGATACATGGAGTACACAACTCAGACTTCTGGTATACCATTTTGGAAAGACCTCATACCAGCTTCTTAAATGAAAGTTTAGTAATCTGTTTCATACTCACATGTCCAAGCTTGTGATGCTAGAGATATCCTTCATCTTGAATTGAAATAAGACACTGAGAGCTTTTAGGACTTATGTCCTAAAGATAAATATTGGCATGTCTTCGCCTAGTGAAAGATTAAGACAAGTCTCGACTAACGACTAACTTCAGAATAGATTTTTTCTTGAAAATTGATTTTGAATCCTATATCACATGGCTGGCTTATACTCAGAAGATTGTAATTGAAACCTTTTACTAGTGAAACATTGTTGATGATTAAACTTCCAATTCTCATTGTTCCATGTCCAATAATTTTTCCTTTGTTGTTCCTACCAAAAGAAACATTTCCTCCTTTTTGTTTTTCTAGTATTACGAAAATGCTTGAATCTCCAATCATATGTCTAGAATAACCACTATTCAAGTACCATTTGTTTCTCCTTTTAATAATAACTTGTAGTCAAAAAGAAATTTCAAACTTTTTTGGATACCCAAATTTTCTTAGGTCCTGGCGAGTTAGTTTTAAAGACAGCCTTTGCCCAATCATTCTTAACATGTCTCCAAAATTTAGGACATTCATTCTCAAAATGTTTAGAGTTGTTACACTTTGAACATTTAAGAGCATTCCGGCCATAAGGTTTCACAAAAACTTTTTTAAAATGATTTTTATAAGAAGATTTTGGAAATCTTTGTCTAAGTCTCTCCCTAACTTTAGGAAAATCGATAGAATGAGTACTTTCATTATTTAGACCCAAACCAAATTTGTTAAAATAGAGTATTTGAGCTGAAAGGATTTTCTCTAAAGTTTTTGACCTTTTGGAAAACTTTGTAGAAATATCTGAAAAGTCCATTTTCAAACATTCATTTTCTTTTGAAAGAGAATTAGCATTTTCTTTCAAACCATCAAAATCATTTTTCAAACTCTCAAACTTTTCTCTCCAATAATTATCTTGTTGCCTGAGCTTTGAATTTTCCTTTTTTAGTGTGGAAATCCTTTTAAGAGAGGATTTAAGGTTGCGACAAAGTTCATCTACATACTTAGAAACTTTAATAGCGATTTCCAAATGACTTACCTCGATTTCCTTGTCGATTCTAAATTTATGTCCGAGTCCGACTACGATTCTAAGTCCGATTCTAAATGAGCCATCGGACAGATATTTGCAAATTTCTCTTCACTTTCCTTACATTCTGTGTCACTCCAAGTTTTTGCTTTTGAGAACTTTCTTGTATTTCTCATACTTTCTTTTCTTCTTTTTCAGCAAAGGACAATTAGGCTTCATGTGTCCCTTCTTCTTGCACTCAAAGCATATTACATACTTGCTTGTTTCAACATCTTTCATCGATCTTTTTTGAGAATTTTGTTTGCTTTGCTTTTTTCAGTTCAATCTCCTTCCTTTCCTATTTAGCTTTCTGAATTTATTTATCACAAGGGCCAACTCTTTGTCGTCCATGTCATCGTCTATTTCTATATTATGAGAATCAGCATTAGACTTAAGTGCAATTGACTTCTTACCTTTTGGGTCTTCTTCATCATTGATCTGTTCCATTTCATATAATTGAAGAGTGCCTATCAGCTCGTCAACAGAGAGATGCATTATTCTTTGTGTCTCTCGAATTGATGTCTTCACATGGTTCTAGTCATTTGAAAGTCCTCGTAGCAGTTTGTTGACCTTCATTGGAGTAGAAATTGGTTGATCTTGATATGCCAATCCATTTACAATTTCTCTAAAGCGGCTGAACATATCTCTAATAGACTCTCCAAGCTTCATTCTGAAGGATTCATATTGGCCAAGTAAGATTTTTATTTTTGTCTCCTTTACACGATATGTTCCTTCATAAGTGATATGAAGCCTATCCCAAGCTTCTTTAGCTGTTTCACATGAACAAATTTTGTTATATTCAGTCGGAGACAAGGCGTAGTATAAAGAATAAATAGCTTTTGCGTCAAGAGCTTGTCTCTTGATAATTTCTGCTTAGTTGGAACCCTCAGCATCTTTATCCATGATTTCTTTTCCCTTATCTGAAGCTGATGTTGCCTTTTGGTTGATTCCTCTTTCCACGACATCCCATTCCAAATAATCTCTGGATCTTAAGAACGCCTTCATTTTATTCTTCCATACATTGTATTCTTTTCCATCAAAATAGGGTAGTCTGATATTGGTATGTTATTTAATCAGCCCTGGTGCCAAGATACTAGTCATAGAAGATCTTTAGCTTAGAAATAAAAATACTTCAATAAAACGAGCACCAATGCTTTGATATCAATTGAAAATACTAGTACTACCACCTAGAGGGGGTGAATAGGTGTTAAAAAAATTAAGCAAATAAATGTGAAATAAATAATATTGCATGTAAAAATGAAGAATCAAAGTCTGAGTAAAAGTGTCACTAGACTTCTAAAGTAAATTTAGACTCAAATAAAGATGGTTTAGAGATTGAGAGGTTCGAAAGAGATTGCAACGAATAAAGCTGAAAAAGAGTTAAGGAAAGAGAAAATTGCGCACGAGATTTATAGTGATTTGGCTTAGATCAAGCTTACGTCCACTCTTCCACACTGACAACCTTCTGGCTAAAATCCACTAAAGTATCAACAAAGAAGTACAGTGGTTTGAGTGCAAACATTCAGTGGAAGATTTCTTTTTCTCTCTCTAAGTCACTCTTCTTTTGTTTTTCTCTCTTGAATACAATTTATAAGTGCTGTCAATAAAGAACAAGTGGTTGGAAATACCTCAAACTTTAAAATTTCAATTTTCACGCACTATCTCAAATGGACTGAATGACCTCCTTAAGTACTCCTCTATGTCTTTCTAGCTGTTGGCATTCTCCAAAAGAATTTCTTCCAATCAATCCATTGGACATAATCAATTAAGGAATCTTGTAGCCATTTGAAGATTGAGATAAAAATCCAATGATTCTAGTTATTTATACAATTAGAATCTAGGTTTCCATAAGTAGATGCTTCCCAAAAAAGAACTTGTCTTCAAGATTGATTTCATCAATTCGTGATTGATTCCATCAATATATTTATAAAATATAAGTGAGATTCTTCGTTACAAAGCCATATATTAAGGGTAAATTTCTATATCATTCGTACTGAATCCTTGTCGTAAGATCAATAATCTTGATTTTGATTATATCTTCGTTTTGGACTTGGTTTTAGTCTAGATCTCATCAGAGTAGGAAAGATTGCTGGAGTAAATAGACTTTGACAAAATTCCACGATATAGCACAGAAGTCTAGTATTATTCAAAATAAGAACAAGAACAAGAAAGTTTTATCAACTTCAAAACCTGATAGGAGTTTTCTCAACAAACTCCACCTCATCCTTGTTCTCATTGCTTTTAGCAGCCAGGATCCTCAAAGCCCTAGCAGTAGCTCTTTGAACAATATTGGCATCAACATCAAGTAACTCAACTAGTGGTGAAAAACCACCGTCTAGCCTACATATCTGCCTAAACAATCAAAGAAAGATCTAGCATTAACTAATCACAATTGATTCTACAGGTGCAAATATGGATAAGAAACCTGGTGTGGGTTTGGATTGAAAGTGCTAGTATGAACACCTAGAGGGGGGTGAATAGGTGGAAGAAAATTTTCGCGAAACGTAGTAAAATATTTTGCTTTCGAAACTGAGTCTGAAGAGTAACAGACTTTGACCGAGTTTAGACTTTAGCAGTTAAATAGAACTATGAACAAAATAAAGGAGTTTAGGGAAGATAATAAGAACACATAATTTATAGTGGTTCGGATTAAATCAAGCCTACATCCATTCTCCCACGTTAACAGCCTTCTAGCTGGATTCCACTATGCAATCAACAAGAGATTATAACTTTGAGGGTAAACACTTAGTGGTAGATCACGCCATCTCACTAAGTTACTCTTCTGGTATTTCTCTCATGATCACAAATGTTTAAGCTCACCAAAGACAAGTGTATAATTGAAGTTGGCTCAGACTTTTGAATTATAAATATTACGCTCCGTCTCTTACTTGCTCATCGGTCCTTGATCTTCTTAAATACTCCTCCACTTCCAAACTAGCCATTGGATAGTATCTAGAGGATCGTCTTCCAATCTACCCATTCGACAAATCTGTATCTAGAAGATTTGGTAGTCGTTGAATGACAAAAGTAGAATCCCAAATTGATTCTGATCGCTCATACAAATAGAATCTTGGTTTCCATAAGTAGAGCTTCTTCGTATAGAAAGTTCTTGTCTTCAAGATCCAATTGTCAATCAATTAAATTGAGTCAATCAAATCTATCTTGATGTAGAATCCAAACTAGATTACTAGCCGTTATACATTTGAGCTTGTATTACATTATGTCAAGTTGTTTTGTTCTAAACATGTTTCGTTCTGAATCTACTACGTTCTAAACTTGTTGTTGTTGTTCTCCAGAAGTCTAAACCTCTTCGGGAGAAGTGGACTTTGTAAAGTCTAGAACGGGTTCAGACTCTTCAAGTTGAGTCTGTTCTGGACCTTGTCACGTTCTGAACTTATGTCTCATTCTGGATGTAAAGTCTGAGAGTGTTTCATCTGAAGTAGAGTCTGAGTGCAATAGACTTTACAATTTGGATGTAAGTCTAAACATATTCTACTTCCGAACAGATTTAGCTTTAAGGTCTGGATACAGTCTGAATAAGTTCAACTTCAGCATAGAGTCTGTCTTCTGGTTCTTCCAAGTATAGACTTTGATAATATCCTTTACATGTTCTATCATCTGCATAGTCTGTTACTCAACCATTAAACACGTTAGTAGCCTTTGATTTATTTTGTCATCTTCAAAATATCATAAGGGATTTCCCTAACAATCTCCCCCTTTTTTGATGATGACAAAACAAACTCTGAATATGCAGATGTGTAATCACGCTTTTAATAGATCAGGGCAATCTTAAAGAATAATGTAATTCAAGATAGCAAATAGATTGAGCATATAATTATATATGTAAAGATAATCGTAGCTCAATAATTTCAACACATACGCATATTTATATTCTCTCCCCCTTTTTGTCATAATAAAAAAAGCGATAATAATAGAAATAGTATCACGTAGAGAATATAAAGCGATAACAAATATATCTTGCATGAAACACAATTTCCAAAAAATCAGCTTTTACAAGGTAAGTCGAATATTAAAAATATGCAATATAGCTCACTTCGATCATATATATCAGCAAATATCTAATAAAAATCAATGATGCATTATAAAATTCACTTACCTTTTTTGTCATAATAAAATGATAATGTAAATAAGAGATTTGTTAATGACAAAAGGTAATAAAAGATACACTAACCGGATTTCGTAGAACTTAACAAGTTCTGTCACTTTTACCTTTTCCTTCCATAATAATAATCAAGATCACGATCAATTCAAAAAGATTTTTTCATAATTGATCAACGCTCCCCCTCAATTTGTTGCCTTTTTGAGGTGATCACAATTCTTTCCCTTTCTTTTGGATTCACTTTCTCCCCCTGTCATCATGACAGTATTTGGGAATAGCACTAATTGAGGCTTGTGCACGTTGAGCAAAATATTTTTCCATTATTTCCTTTGTAGCAATAATATCCACAACGATCATTTGCATTTTGAAATTCGAGGCAAAATTTTATTTTCTTCAATCAAGCTCTTCTCGAATTCAACTTGCATAAACTTAACGAACTCTTTGCACAAATAAGCTGTAATAATATCCACATAATAGATAATGCCATTTCTTCAAATAAATAAATTGAATAGCATATATAAAATTATCAATTATTAAAATTCAGAACCACTCAACCTTTCGTACGATACATTAGGGATTTCCTCAACAATTTGCAAAAACTTTGCACAAGGAATGAAATTTTTTAGCCTAAAAAAAAATAGTACAGAATTTCCACAATTTTCAGATCAAGCTTTCCAAAATCCATATGAAGGATTCTTTTTGCCACCTGAAAATTCTTGTATAATAGATAATAATCATTGCAAAAATATCACGTAATACCTTCCTCTGATTTGCGGATCAAACTTGCTAGATATAAGACATCTTTTAAGAATATAGCATGAGTATCCATCAATATGCAATAATATCTTTCAATATCAAAGGGATTTCTTTGAGCATAAATCTCAAAAATATATTATAGATGCACTTCACAAAAAGAAAGTAGATATTTCAATCACGTGCCAAATCAAGTAAAAAAGAAAATGCAATGCCTTATGTTTATGACAAAAGATATCATATATAATTCATAGGCAATAATCTAAAATCTTCATAAAATCGAGCATAAATTTATAAGGCGGGATAAAAAATATATTCTCTTACCCATGGTATATGTTTGCAATATACCATTTATTAAAAAAAGATCATTACCAATCTTCGCATGAGATACTTTTCTTGATTGTACCATGATTTGCATAGATTCGCAATCATTCTTCCCTTATACAGTTTCTTGCAATCAACTCATTTCCTTTTTGGTATCCATCAATTTGGATCCTTCCATTTCGTTAGAGCAAAATATAAAATCTCCATAGATAATCAAATATACTTTCATAACTCATCATATTATTCAAGGAAAGAACATTATATACATTAATATCTTGAAAAAGAAATTCTCATTTAATCAAAGTATGATAAAATCAGAGAGAATAAAATCCTTGAGTATCTAATAAGAAATATCTTGCGAAATAAATTAAGATCACGTAAAATAGATTTTCACTTTGCAAAATATGATAAAATCTGATAGTATAAAATCAATCCAAATAAATTCATTTGTCTCTAAGCAAAATATTAAAAAAAAAAATAATCACACATATAATATCAAATCTCAACTCACGAATCACAAAAATAAATCACACGATTCTTTCTTCAATAAAACAAATCAAAGAATATGATCATTATACAATTATGTACTTAAACAAATTGAAAAAAAAAAAAAGTACCTTCCTTACCGAATTCTCTTTTTTCTTTCTTTATTTCCTGCAAAAAGAACTCACATTTTCTTTGGTACCCATATTTTCTTGGGTCCTTGAAAGTTAGTAGAGTATGTTGCTTTTATCCAATCTTTCTTAACAGGTCTCGAACTTTAGGACATTCTTTCTCAAAGTGTTTCGAGTCTCTACAATTTGAACACTTGAGGGCATTTCAACCAACAGGTTTTGTAAAAATCCTTTCAAAATGCTTCTTGTACGCAAGTCTAGGAGGTCTTTGTCTAAGTCTCTCGTTTACTTTAGGAAAATCTATTAGAGAATCACTTTCCTTATTGAAACCAAGTCCCAACTTATTATAGTAAGGTACTTATATGGAAAGAATATACTCTAATATTTTTGAACATCTTGAAAATTTTGTCGAAATATTGGAAAATTCTTTCTTTAAAGAATCATTTTCTTTGACAAGTAAATCTTGAATTTCTTTTATTCGTAGAAAATCTTTTGCAAAATTTCAAACTTTTCTTTTCGAGAAAGATCCTATTGCCTAAGCCATGAATTCTCCCTTTTAGTTCGGAGATCCTTTTAAGAGAAGATTTGAGATTTAAGCAAAGCTCATTTATATACTTTGAAACTTTGATAGGAATTTTTGAATGGCTTACTTCGATTTCCCCATTGGATTCTGAGTCTATGTCTAAGTCAAACTTTGATTCTGAGTCTGTGTTTGAATCAGAATGTGCCATCAAGCATATATTTCGTTGCTCGTCATCTTCTTTCATGGTTCTTTTTTGGCCATCCTGCTTGTATTGTCTTCTTCCATTGAATTTCCTCTCTTTTCTACTCAATTTTTTTAATTTCTTGATCATAAAAGCAAGTTTTTCGTCGTCCATGTCATTTTCCAAGTCTGTATCATCAGAATCAGCGTTAGATTTTAAAGCGATGGACTTCTTACCTTTGGGGTCTTCGTCAACGATTTGTTCTACTTCGTAGGATTGAGGAGTGCCAATCAATTCATCAACGGAGAGTGGCATAATCCTCTGAGTCTCTTGGATTGAGGTCTTAACATGGTTCCAATCTTTTGAGAGACCTCGCAAAAGTTTATTGACCTTCATTAGGGAAGAAATTGGATGACCTTGATACACCAAACCGTTTACAATTTATGTAAAACGACTGAACATATCTCCAATTGACTCTCCTGGCTTCATCTTGAAGGATTCATATTGGCCAAGCATGAAGTTTACTTTTATCTCTTTTACACGATCAGTCCACTCATAAGTAACATGAAGTCTATCCCAGCCTTCCTTAGCTGTTTCACATGAAGAAATTCTGTTATATTTAGCAGGAGACAAGGCACAATATAAAGAATAAATGGCTTTTGCATCAAGAGCTTCTCTTTTGGATATCTCCGTCCGAGGCATAAGAGTGGGGGGTTTGGTTTCTTTGTCTTTGCCAATCTTATTTGATGTAGACACGGCAGTGAGATTGATTCCTTTTTCCACAACATCCCATTGCAAGGGATCTCTAGATCTTAGAAATGCTTTCATTTTGTTTTTCCAAACATTGTATTCCTTTCCATCAAAATAGGGTGGCCTAGTGTTGCTTTGCCTTTCCATATGTCCTGGTGCCAAGATACTAGCCATAGAAGATTTTTAGCTCACAAGTAAAAACACTTTAATAAAACGAGCACTTGACTTTGATACCAATTGAAAGTGCTAGTATAAACACCTAGAGGGGGTGTGAATAGGTGGAAGAAAATTTTCGCGAAACGTAGTAAAATATTTTGCTTTTGAAACTGAATCCAAAGAGTAACAAACTTTGACCGAGTTCAAACTTTAGTAGTTAAATAGAATTACAAACAAATAAAGGAGTTCAGGGAAGATAATAAGAACACATAATTTATAGTGGTTCGGCTTAGATCAAGCCTATGTCCACTCTCCCACGCTAACAGCCTTCTGGCTGGATTCCACTATGCAATCAATAAGAGATTACAACTTTGAGTGCAAACACTTAGTGGTAGATCATACTATCTCACTAAGTCATTCTTTTGGTATTTCTCTCATGATCACAAACGTTTAAGCTCACCAAAGACAAGTGTATGGTCAAAGTTAGCTCAGACTTTGGAATTATAAATTCTACGCTCCGTCTTTTACTTGCTTATCGGTCCTTGATCTCCTTAAATACTCATCCACTTCCAAACTAGCCGTTGGATAGTATCTAGATGATCGTCTTCCAATCTACCCATTGGACAAATCTATATCTAGAAGATTTGGTAGTCGTTGAATGACAAAAGTAAAATCCCAAATTGATTATGATCGCCCATACAAATAGAATCTTGATCTCTATAAGTAGAGCTTCTTCGTATAGAAAGTTCTTGTATTGAAGATTCAATTGTCAATCAATTAGATTGAGTCAATCAAATCTATCTTGATGTAGAATCCAAACTAGATTACTAGCCGTTATACATTTGGGCTTGTATTACGTTATGTCAAGTTGTTTTGTCCTGAACATGCTTCGTTTTGAATCTACTACGTTATGGACTTGTTACTGTTCTCTAGAAGTTTGAACCTCTTCGGGGGAAGTAGACTTTGTAAAGTCTGGAACGGGTTTAGACTCTTCAAGTTGAGTCTGTTCTGGACCTTGTCACGTTTTGGACTTATGTCTCATTCTAGATGTAAAGTCTGAGAGTGTTCCGTCTGAAGTAGAGTCTGAGTGTCTTCTGTCTGAAGTAGAGTCTGAGTGCAATTGACTTTACAATCTGAACGTAAGTCTAAACATATTTTTCTTTTGAACAGATTTAGCTTTAAGGTCTGGATATAGTTTGAATAAGTTCAGCTTTAGCATAGAGTTTGTCTTCTAGTTCTTCCAAGTATAGATTTTGATAATATCTTTTACATATTCTATCATTTGCGTAGTCTGTTACTCAACCATTAAACACATTAGTAGCCTTTGATTTATTTTTTCATCTTTAAAATTCATAAGGGATTTCCCTAACATGGATGCTGCTAGTCTCCTAAGCAAGCTGACGAATACCCTCGGCTGCACTTTCAGTAATATCATTCAACAATTTTGAGCTAGGGGAAGCTTTGTGCCTCCTCAGCAGATTAACAAGATGGGTTACAGCACCACTATCAACTATGAATTGTTGATACTTAGGCTGTAGACACAAAAGGATGAAGAGAATTCATACATTTTGAGCAATATCAATAGCACCTGAGCAAAGACTTAGGGAATCAAACTCAAAAGTCTAAGACCCCAAGTTGGGTAAGCCAACAGTACTTAAGAAGCAAAAAGGAGAAAGTCTTAGGTAAGTTGGACTCAAAAGGAAGTTTTATCCTAATATAGACTGCGAAAGAAACGAGACAAACAGTCTCCAGCAGCAAACGGAAGTACTTGTTTCCAGATAGAGTCAAATGGTCTTAATGGTTACTTAGCAATGACTAATTGGGTGATTCTCATGTAGCCTTTTTTTTTTTTTTTCATGCATGTGTTCTCTTGATGATAAAGTGCCAAAAGCAATCCTGGAATAGAAGACCAATTTCATTCTAGAGTAAAATAGAGGCACATAATCATTGTAATGCTCCTCGGTCGCATTGCCACCTTGGTCATGTTCGGAAGGTTAATTACATAGATCTAGTTGTTAGAACAATCATGAAGCTACATTGATTTCTGCAGTCTAATGTAGTAATTAGACAATAGGAGTGGATCTGAACCCTACTGCAAGTATGTTGATTCGCTTAGATGCTCTCAAAAGAACTTAGTCAAGTTGTCAAATAGAAGATTTCTTTGGAAATATATCAGTTGACAAATAAGCCCTACAGCCGTAAACTAAGAGCGGTAGTGGCAACTCAAACTGCTCTACAAGCAATCTCTACCTCCCCGATGGGTCAATCATGTCAAAGCCGAATGCTACGTCCTACCATGAAATAGAAACAGAAGTTGTGAGATAGCGAGAAAATATTGGCTGGAGCTGTGATTCCAGCATGTCAAATTACTTGTCCACTCACCGAGCGACATGTGTCGCTCGGGCCCTACCATGTTAGAACCTCTAATATCCACACCACCCCACTCTGTCACCTCTCTCTCTCTTCCATTTTTCTTCTTTTTTTCCTTTATTTCTTCTTCTTCTTCCCTCTGGTCTTCCCTTTCACTTCGCTGTGAAACATGTTGGAGGTTATGGGTTTGAGAGAGAATAAGCGATTGCTTGAAGTATTACACCAAGAGACGTCAAGCTTGGAACGCTCAACAGTGTTACCTCTAGCGTAGGTGAACCCTAGAGTTTTTATATGCAAGTTATTGGACTCCGACCCATATGGACCCAAATAACCGTGCTTTCACCTATTGGGCTTGTATGTGAACATATTTATTTTTGGACTATATTAACAATATATCCAACAATCTTCTCCTATTTTCACCATACAGCACAATCTAATAAAATGGTCAGTGTAATGTTCAAACAAACATGAAACATCCACATTCAGTCCAAGACAATCAACTTGGATCAGTCAAAGAGTTTTCTAGCAGTAAAGTATTAAACTCAATCATCCTTATCATGAATCTGTTCCGAGATCAACAAATCAAAATAAGTATGCATACTAGTCAAGTATAAGTAGGCATACTAGTCAAGTTTTAGATTCAGTCTAAACTCATCCAAATCCCAACAACCAAAATAAATCTCAGACTCAGTTCAAAACTAACATATGCATACTAGTCAAGTATAAGTAGGCCAGTCAAAATAGACCAAGGCCTTACAAATATAAGAAATAATGTTCACAAAATAGAGATAACAAAATGCAAGTCTCAAGTAAATGGACTCCATTAAAATAGGCAATAGTAGTAAACTGTCAAGTCCCCGCACGCTTTAAATGATATATATTCATTCATCAAGTAGGTCATCCTGGTCAGGATCCCACTCATTAAACTCTTCTCCATCTCTGCCACCCCCTGTAGAATGTCAAATATGAATTTCATATTATCATGAATTCAATTATTTGAATAAAAATTTAGCACCATTCCATCAGGAAGAGAAGAACATATATTGATGTCATAAAGCATCATAATATCATGTTCATAAGTATCAATCCAGCTTCATATATTATAAACAAGACCTAAATAATGTAATTTACAAAGAGCCATCAATTTAAGTTTATTTGTAGGGGAATAACTATTGTCTAGTTTCAAAGAACACTACTAATAGTCAAGTCACTTACAATAACCTAGTAATGTAATATCAAGTTTCAATTAAGAACAAGACCAATAGGCTTCTTATGTAAACAATTGTTTCTATGTTTCAATTTGGAATGTCACAGTTACCGATTCCTTAAAGTCAAATAATCTAGCATCAAGTTTGGAATGAGATCATTTAACCAAAAGGATAGTCCAACTTAGTTGAATTGTATCAAGAAGTTTGGAATGACACAAGTTTCCTCGATAGAACATTTGAATTAGGTTAAAGTCATTTTCATCAAGTTTGGAATGAGACAACTCACGCTTTTCAAATCAATCAGTAACTGTGAATATCGATGAAACATATAAACTGTGCTTATCATTATAGCCAATAAAAAAAGATTCGATAATTCAAAACACATGATTAGAAGGTAAGTAAATGGTAGTTAAGACTTGCCTATATAGTTTTTAACCCCATTTCCCCCACTATTTTGAATAATCGATCTTTAGGCATACCTTTAGTGAGAATATCGGCTATCTTATCCTTCGATCTCACATCGATCAAGGAGATAACCCCTTGTTCTCTTAGATAATTTAACAACGCATGTCTCAGTCTCACATGTCTTCGCTTTTAATTAAAGAGAGCATTCTTGACGACTTAGACAGCTGCTCGATTATCACAGAACAAGCTTAAAGAATTAATCTTTAGCCGAGTCAAAGGAATATCTTGAGGATGATCCATTCTTCTATCAAGAAGCAATAAGATCTAAGGAATCCCTACTATGGGTAGAAGCCATAGATGATGAATTGAGCTCTTTGCTGCAGAACCACACTTGGCAGCTAGTAAATTTACCAAAAGGGGCTAAAACTATAGGCTGTAAATGGGTATTGAAGAAGAAACTGAATAGTGATGGATTGATAGCTAGATACAAATCATGTTTAGTAGCTAAAGGCTATAAACAGCAGAGTGGAATAGACTATTTTGATGTCTATTAACCTGTGTGTCATCTATCAACTATAAGAATTCTTCTTGCTTTGGCATTTATTGAACACTTTGTAGTGCATCAAATGGATGTAAAAATAGCTTTCTTAAATGTGGAGTTAAATGAGGAAATTTACATGGAACAACCGGAAGGATATGTTATGAAAGGTCTTGAGGACAAAGTTTGTAAATTGAACAAATCCTTGTATGGTCTTAAAAAAACACCTAAGATGTGGCATCTTAAATTTGACAAAGTGGTAAAGAGTCATGGCTTTCAATCTAGTTATTCAGATAAATACATTTACCATCGTTCTTTATCAAATAAGATAGTCATCATTTGCTTGTATGTTAATGACATGTTAATTCTTGGTTCCGATCATTCTGTAGTGAGTGACGTGAAAGCTACTTTAGCTAAAGAATTTGACATGAAAGATCTTGGTATTGCTAATACCATTCTTGGTATGAAAGTAAGCTTTAAACGGCAAGTCATCTCCCTTAGCCAGACTCGTTATATTGAGTAGCTACTTTCTACTTGGGGATACGATAAGTGTAAACCGAGTAAGACACCATGTGATTATAATAACAGACTGAGTACTAATGAAGGGACCAGTGTGGATCAGTTAAAGTACTCGAAATTACTTAGTAGTCTCATGTATGCTATGAGTTGCACTAGACCCGACATAGCCTTTACAGTTGGCATGCTGAGTGGTTTTACTAGTAATCCTAGTAAAGAGCATTGGGATGCCCTCAATAGGCTAATGAGATACCTTAAATGTACTAAAGATTATGCTCTATATTATTCTAGTTATCCTCCAACTGTGGATGGATATTCTGATGCCCCATGGTGCTCAGATATTGGAAATAGTAGGTTCACTTGTGGATATATATTCACTTTGGGTGGAGCTGCTATTACTTAGAAATCCAAACGACAGACTTGTATTGCATTGTCGTATATGGAATCGAAACTTTTTGCTTTAGCCTCAGCTGGTGAAGAGGCAGAGTGGATAAAGAATCTGATGGTAAGCAACAAAGTCCTCACCAAAACTTTTGGGAATTCTCTCTCTTGTAGATACTCTAACTGGAATTGGTTCAATAGCCAACTGTGTGGAATTAGTGTCAGAAGGGCTTGCTTTAGATTCTACAGGGGATTCTGAAATCATATCTGTAGATCCGAAAACATTCAAGCCTTGATCTCTGAGAAACTTGTTTTTGAAGAACATTGCATCTCTAGATTCTATCACTGTGTTAGTAGATAGATCTAAAAACCTATTTGCAGCACTATCTTTTGCACTACCTAGATATACACAAGTAATAGTTCTAGATCCCAACTTAGGTTTCTTAGGATCTGGTATACTTACATAAGCAATACAGCCCCAAGTCTAAAGAGTATTATATCTACAAGGGCGCTTATGCCATATCTCATAAGGTGTCATAGACAACTTAGAGTGCGGCAACCTGTTCAAGATGTGATTAGCATTTAGAACTGCTTCTCCCCAGTAGGAGGAAGGCATGCCAGCTGTAAGTAACAAAGAGTTTAACATTTCAGTTAATGTTCTATTCTTACGCTCGGCAACACCATTTGATTAGGCTGAATAAGGAGTAGTTGTTTCAAGTATTTTACCTTTTGAAGCACAAAATTCCTTGAACCTTGACATGGTATATTCTCCTCCTCTATCACACCTAAACCTCTTAATTTTCAAGTTAAGTTGATTTTCTACTCTAGACTTGAAAATCTTAAATTTTTCAAAAGCCTCATCTTTCGATTTCAACAAATAGACATGACAATATCTAGAAAAATCGTCTATGAATGTTATTAGATACTTCCGACCGCCTCTAGTAATGTAATTTCTAAAGTCACAAATGTCAGAATGTATTAACTCAAGAAATTGTGTGCTTTTAAAAACTAACTTAAAGGGTTTTCTAGTGATTTTAGCCTGTGCACACTATGACATTCCAGATTTTCAACTCTGTTTTCTACTTAATAAATCGGGCATTTCATTGACGTGCCTATAGGGCTAATCTCAGAGCCGATCACTCTCGAGATAACTAGACTATCTCGGGAAGCTATTAAGGAATTTTAATGCAATAGACTTGAGAATTCGACCATGAATCGACTTCTTGACCGTGTTCATCTTTAGAAGCCATTACGGCACAGTTAAAAATCGATTTGAGATCAGAGATAGGCCTGTTCAACTGAGATGTGTGCTAATCGTGGGTGACACCACTAAATTGGAAAATTCTCGTCGACCAGCCCTAAACTAATTCTTATGTCAATTTGGTACCCTATGTCCATATTTGAATCCTCAAGATTTTCACAACAATCAAGAGTCGCTAATGTGTCGAGTGGGTTCATAGTGGCTTGAAGAAAATCGACCACGGGTCATTTGCACTAAAAATATTTGAAAACTACTCGGTAGCCTAGGTCACACTAAAAACGCGCCAAATGGAAATTAACCGCGAATTTGAGTTTGATTTCAGAAATTGAAGATTCTATCATATCACAATAAATTCTAGGAACGTCGACTCAATCTCAAAAGATTTTTCTAATACCCGAGACCTTTTGGGAAAAAGTCGTCGCAGGACCGTTTTTCTTCAGAAAAAGGCTGGGATTATTTTTTATCGCGAAATTTGGATGCAAGTGGATTGTATGGGTGAGGAAAAGTATCAAATGGATCGGTGAGGTTCTAATTGGAATTATTGGGGCCAATTGAGCTTAAATCAAGTGAAATTAGGAGTCCAATTGAAGCCAAAAATTGAGAAATTCGTATGCTCCCTTAGTCCAACCAAAATGCACCATTCCAAGGTTGTGAAGAGAGCCTTGTTGGCTGAATTGCAGCCAAGGGGGAAGGCCATGGCTGGAAATGGTCAAGGGAGACCATTAAATGGAAAAACTTGGCCAAATGGGGCCCTTGTCTCCTTCATCTCTATCCTCTCCCTCTCCCCCTCAATCGGCTTCTTACACACGCCTCATCCATTCCTTTTCATCATGCGAAACCTCTCTCTCTTTCTTTGCAACCCACCAAACTAGCTGTTGCTTCAATGCTTTCCTTCTTCGCCTCACATCTCCCACCAAACGAAGCCCCCACTGAAGAAGTTGCCACACGTCCACAGTTTGCCTTCCTTTGGTTAGCACCCAGCAACGAAGACCGCCCCTCCTTAGTTCTGCTCCTTCACCGAAGCCACGCGGCCATCTCCACCATCACCCTCCATCTTCACGCACGTCTCTCTCTTCGCTTAGCCCTCGTCCCACGAAGCTGCAGCCCACACGTCTCTCGCCTTCGCTGATTCCTCTCTGCCGAGCTCCACGTGACTCCACTGAATGCCCCAGCTCCTTCGCCTGGTCAACAAACGAGCCAGCATAAGCTCCTCTATTGACTCTGTATCTCCATCCCACGTTTGCCAACGAAGCCTCTTGTTGGACCGAATCTCCTCCATCTGCTCGTGTCTTCAACTCCAGTTTGACGCCAGCAAACTGCTAAAATTGCTACTCCATTTTCGATCGACCAGCAGTTCTCCATCCAACATCTTCGGCCAGGCCCAGCAGCTCGCCAATCAGTCCATTATTTTAACCTAGTCTAGTGTTCTTTGCTTCAGCAGCCCAAGCCCAGCTTTCGGCCCATCTTCAGCCCGCAAGATCCAGCCCTCAAGTCCATTCAAAGTCCACTAGCCCGGCCCATTTTTTGCCCGGCCCAATTCAGCAACTAATCTCGGCCTTGAGCAGAGATTTGTTGGGCCAAGTTTAGGCCCGGTCCAAGCCCGTGGGTGTCATCGCGAGCCCAAGTTCGGCCGCTGTCACGTCGCCGTCGCGGTGTTCCAGTCTTCGCTTAGTTTGCTCACTTATTCTTGCTTAGTTTGCTAATGAAGCTTAGGGGTTGATTAAATTTAATTAAGTGCAATTAGGTGGATAGATTAGATTAGAATAATTAAATTAGGGATTTACCTATGCATGTTAGGCAAATGGTTAGTGTACTTAGCAAGTAGACAAGTCATATTATTTATTGAATGAGTCTCGGTAATTTTATGGGCTCGTCTCGGCTTCCAATTAGGCATTACAGGCCTAAATTGGATTTATTGCATTTATTTAATAATTTTTGTAATTATTTAATTATTTATTTATTTTTCGAAAATTAGGTTGTGATAGTCGACAACTAGAATTTCATATTGATTACAGTGGTGCTCTCTGTTTATTTAATTGAGTACTTGATTGTGCAAATTGAGTGCATATAGTAGTTGTGGATATTTATTTCAGAAATTGAATAACTTTGGTAATTGAGTGGGAAATTACCGGGCATCGGTCTACAGCGTCAAAAATTTATTTTTATACTACTGAAAGGAGCGGGTGAATAAAAAGGAAATTATTGTATTTTCGCTAAGACCGACCGTGTGCCCACACGTGTACTTTTATCAAATATGATGAAAAAGGGTAAAATTGTTTGTATCTTCGGAACGAAAATACTATAACGGCTCGACGATTCGTATGTCATCTTGAGAATGGACGTTATACTATTATAGCTCAATGACTCTTCTGTCATCTTGAGAAAGAATTGCTTGTATACCGGCTCGATGACCCTATAGGTCATCTTGGAGAATGGACGGTATGAAATGTCGGCTCGGTGATTCTATAGATCATCTTGGAGTATGGATGACATGCCATAACGGCTCGATGACTTAACATGTCATCTTGGAGAATGTACATTATGATGAATATACTCGGTGACTCTATGTCTCATCTTGGATAACGTATCGTATAATGTACTAGCTTGGTAACTCGATAGGTTATCTTGGAGAATGCACAGTATTGAATGAAACGACCGGGGAATGGTTTGTTTGACATGTGATCGACTAGGTCGATTGATCGATGCTTCGATCTGTGATGATTGTTTGGGTGCCTATTGAACTGTACCGATTTGCAGGGGGAATCTGTGGCCAAGGTAAGTCCTCTGATCTGTGTTGTGCTTTGGTAGCCTGTAAAGTGTATTGGCCTACTAATCGAGTCTTAGGGGGTAGAACTTGCTGAGACATTGTCTCACTGGTTATTGAATAACCATTTTCAGGTCCTTAAATGGCATTGGTGAAGGACTAAAGGCCCGAATTGTAGAAGGGGAAGCCTGAAGAATTGACAATCCTATTGGACTAGTTAGTCATAGGGCAATTCTCTTTTGATGGGAGTCGATTCCATTTTGCAGACTCTGTTTTAGAAACTTGTGGTTTAAACTTGACTTAACAATTCGACTTGTATATATTTGCACTATGATTGGCAATGTATTCAAGTGTCGTTGCTTTTAAAGTGGAAATTCGGAATCCTACTTTCCTATCCCATTGTTTTATTGTCTGGGGATTTCATATGCTTCCGCATGCGTATATTGAAATGAATGGGTCGGCGATGAGTCCTAGGACGTCGCTATTAATCGACCAAGGTAAGGGATGGGTACGTACTCGAGGATTGGGGCGTGACATCCCGTTTAAGTGGTATCATAGCATTGGTTAGGGATTGGAGTGATAAGGTAAGATAGACCATGGGATAGTGGTAGGAAAGACCTTTAATTTTCTGATTGGTGCATGTTAGTGGTAATTGATTGGTAGCTTCGTTTGTTGTTTAGATCACTCTGTTTCTAATTTGGTGTGGAATTGGAAACAGGCGTCAGTAGATAAATATTGAGCCATGAGTGGTCTGGAGCCAAGAACTCCTAACAAAAGGGCCAGTAAGGCCGTGACTCGGGGTAGAGTGCCGACCAGGGTCGATACCCAAGGAGGCCGCGGTAAAGCGCCAGCATAAGCTAGCGCTAGTGGCAAAGCACCACCTCCTGTTGGCGCTGGGATAGTAACCCCTGATGATCCCAGGATCGAAGGGATCATGCGAATGTTAGAAGTTATGGGGAATAAGATGGACAAACAAGCATAGAATCAAGCAGCTGCTGTTGAAGCTGCCGCTCAGGCCGACGCTATTGCTGCTGTAGCTGTCGCTGCTGAGGCCACCCCCGCTGCAGCACCTACCGCTACACCGGCCATCGCCCCTGCTGAAGTTCCGCCAGGAGTTGTGGTCGCTGGGAGGCCAATCCACAAGTTAGTGGAACAGTTTTTGAAGCTGAACCCGCCGAGGTGCATTGGTACTGGAGACCCTGAGGCCGCGTCTCTATGGATACAAGATCTAGAGAAGGCATTGGCACTTTTGATGTGTAATGAAGAGGAAAAGGTGGTACTGGCTTTGTACGAACTTCAAGGTAACGCCAATATTTGGTGGAGAGCCACCAAGGACACTGTGTTCCCAGAAGGTGTAGTCCAACTATGGGACACCTTCCTTCGAGCTTTTAATGAACAGAACTTCTCAGGTACTACTCGGAAACAAAAGATAGAGGAGTTCCATCGTCTCCGCCAGGGGAGCATGACAGTTGACCAATATGGGATCAAGTTTGCAGAACTGTCACAGTATGCTCCAAGGTTGATAGAAGACTCTGAAGAGAAAGCACGAAAATTCAGAAGTGGTCTTCGTTCTGAATTGAAGCAACGTTTGCTGCCATTGGATTTAACAAGTTACCAAGAAGTCTATCGTCGAGCTTAGATGATAGAGAGAGGTTTGAACGAGCAAGTTGCCTCATCTGGATCAAGGTTTAGCTCTCACAGAGATAGTATCCGTCAGGGAAAGAGACCTATGCCTGGAGGTAAGTTCCATGTTCCACCAAATAAGAGAGGTGGAGTTGGCAAGCCAATGCCAACTAGGAATAATTTGTGTCGCGCTTGTGGAAGGCGACATGGACCGAACTAGTGCCTTCGAAGGACGGGCGCTTGTTATGAGTGTGGTCAGCAGGGCCACCTAGCTAAGGATTGTCCTAGAAGACCAAGAGGACAACCACAATTACCGCCACCACTGTAGATGGGACAGATCAGAGGGTACGCCCTCAGTTGAGACCTCCAGTTCAGGGCACAGTTTATGCTATCACACAAGGTCAGGCAGAAGCTGCGCCTGACGTAATCACAGGTATGGTTTCACTAAATGACCATCCTGCTTACGCTTTGTTTGATCCAGGAGCAACCCATTCCTTCATTGCCGAGTAATATGTTAAGTTGATAGGGGGTAATCCTATATTATTGGAGTCGGCAATTTGCATATCTACACCCTTGAAGGATAAAGTTATTGCTGCTTTGGGTTGTTCGAGGTGCAAGTTAGAGATTAGTGAGCGAGTGGGGAAAATTGATCTGTTAGTCCTAGCCATGTATGATTTCAATAGCATGGATTGGCTCACCAAGTAACGAGCTAAAATGGACTACTATCGCAAGGCGATTCAGTTTAACCCATTAGAGGGTAAGAGCTTCGAGTTTGTCGGGAATCAAGGAGAACCCTAGATTGTCCTGATCTCGTCACAAGAGACAACTCGTCTGTTAGATAAGGGTTGTCATGTTTACCTAGCAACTGTCATGAATACAACAATTGTGGAGTTGAGAATGAAAGACATTGCTGTGGTGCAAGAATTTTTAGATGTCTTTCCAAAGGAATTACCAAGTCTACTACCAGAAAGAGAGATAGAATTTGTGATGGAACTAGCACCTGGGATAGAGCCAATCTCTAAGGCTCCTTACCGGATGGCGTTATCTGAGTTGAAATAAATGAAGGTGCAGATGCAAGTATTATTGGATAAGGGATTTATTCGTCCCAGTGCATCACCTTAGGAAGCACCAGTTTTATTTGTGAAGAAGAAAGATGGTTCGTTGCGTTTGAGTATCGACTATCGGCAACTCAATCAGGCAACGATCAAGAATAAGTATCCACTCCCAAGGATCGATGACTTGTTCAATCAGTTGCAAGGAGCATCGATATTTTTGAAGATCGACTTGAGGACAGGATATCATCAGTTGAGGATCAGGAAGGAAGACGTTCCCAAGTCAGCATTTCGTACTCGATATGGTCACTATGAATTCACAGTGATGCCATTCGGGTTGATGAATGCTCCTGCTGCCTTCATGGATTTAATGAACATAATATTCAAAGAATTTCTAGATCAGTTTTTGATTGTGTTCATTGATGATATTCTGGTGTATTCAAAGAGTGATGAAGAGCATGAGAGTCATATGAAATTAGTGCTGCAGAAGCTGAGAGTTCATCAGTTGTACGCTAAGTTTAGCAAGTGCGAGTTTTGATTGACTCTTGTTGCTTTCTTAGGTCATGTGATTTTAGGCGAAAGAATTTCAGTGGACCCGAGCAAGATTGAAGACGTGATCAATTGGCCAAGACCGACTACAATGATAGAGATCAAAAGTTTTCTGGGTTTGACAGATTATTACAGACCATTTGTGGAAGGGTTCTCATCATTAGCATCGTCTCTGACAAAACTCTTGAAGAAAGAAGAGAAATTTGTGTGGATAGACAAGTGCGAGAATAGTTTCTAAGAGCTGAAGGAAAAGCTGACTACCGCACCTGTGCTGACCATTCCATCTGGTCCTGGAGGATTCGAGATCTACAGTGATGTGTCATTTAGAGGATTGAGTTACGTGTTGATGCAACATGGCAGGGTTGTTGCATACGCCTCCCGTCAGTTGAGGACTCATGAACAAAATTACCCGACGCATGACTTGGAACTCGCGGCAATTATCTTTGCCCTGAAGATTTGGAGACATTATTTGTGCGGAGAAAAGTTTCAAATCTTCACGGACCATCAAAGTCTCAAATACATGTTCTCTCATAAGGAATTGAACATGAGATAGCGCCGATGGATGGAATTGCTGAAGGACTATGACTCTAATATTCTATATCACTCGGGAAAGGCAAACAAGGTCGCCGATGCTTTGAGTCGAAAGTCTTCAGTTGCTCACATACTAATTAAGGAATGGAACTTAATCGAGAAAGCTCGAGATTCAGTATTCAAGTTTGAGGTAGGCCACATTTCAAGTCTTATGGCCACCCTCAGAATTGAGCCAGATGTCTAGGTCAGAATCAAGTTACTCCAACCGACAGATCAAGATGTACAGAAAATCCTACAGGAGGACACTGAGAAAAGAAATGCTAATTTTTAGATTTTTGATGAAGGAATAGTAAGGTTCCGAGGACGTTTGGTTGTACCTGACGATGTGGAGCTTAGAGAGGATATTTTATCTGAAGCACATCGTAGCAGTTACAGCATTCATCCTAGAAGCACCAAGATATATCAGAATCTGCATCAACACTATTGGTGGTCAGGTATGAAAGTGGATATCGCCAAGCATGTCGCCAAGTGTTTGACATGTCAGCAAGTCAAAGCTCAACATTGCAAGCTGGGAGGACTTCTGCAACCTTTGGCGATCCCTGAGTGGAAATGGGAGCATAGCACGATGGACTTCGTGACCAAACTACCGAGGAGTCAGAGAGGAAATGATTCGATTTGGGTGGTAGCCAACAAACTGACAAAGTTGGCTCACTTCATTACAATACGAAAGGACCTCAGCCTGGATAGACACGCAAACCTGTATGTGCGTCAAGTAGTTCGTATGCATGGAGTGCTGGTTACGATAACTTCAGATAGAGACCTAAGGTTTACTGCCACTTTTTGGAAGAGCTTACAGAGTGCCTTAGGTACCAAGCTTCAGTACAGTACGGCATATCATCCTCAGACGGATGGCCAGTTTGAGAGGACAATTCAAACCCTCGAGGACATGCTGAGAGCTTGTGTACTGGACTTCAAAGGAAGTTAGGAAGATCAGTTACACCCGGTGGAGTTTGCCTACAACAATAGTTACCAGCAAAGCATCAAGATGGCTCCATTTGAAGCGTTGTATGGCAGAGTGTGCAGAACACCAGTGTGTTGGGATGAAGTTGGGGAAAGAAAGATTACAGGCTCAGAGTTGGTCTAGCAGTTAGTGGATGTCGTGGTAATGATCAGAGGTAGATTAAAGTGGATGTCGTGGTAATGATCAGAGGTAGATTAAAGACCGCTCAGAGTCGCCAAAAAAGCTACGCAAATAAGCGTCGATCGTCTTTGGAATTCCAAATTAGTGATCATGTTTTCTTAAAGGTGTCACCAATGAGGGGAACTTTGCGCTTTGGAAAGAAATGAAGACTGAGTCCGAGGTACGTAGGTCCATTTGAGATTCTTGAGAGAATCGGGAGCCTAGAGTATCATCTTGCGTTACTGCCGAGATTGGCGCAAGTGCACGACGTCTTTCACGTGTCGATGTTAAGGAAGTATGAGCCTGACCCAACCCACGTGCTCAATTTTAAGGAATTGGACGTGGATGACCGTGTGTCATCGTTGAAAGCCCGGTTCAGATAGTGGATTGAAAAGAGCAAGCTCTGCATACAAAGACCATTCCATTGGTCAAAGCGGTCTGGCAACACCACGGAACTGAAGAAGCGACATGGGAAACTGAAGAGTCGATGAAACAGTTGTACCCCCACCTTTTTGAAGAAGCTTTGTAATGGTTTAAATTTCGAGGATGAAATTTTTATAAGAGGGAAAGAGTTGTGACATCCCAGATTTTTAACTATGTTTTCTACTGAATAAATCGGGCATTTCATTAACGCGCCTATAAGGCTGTTCTCAGAGTTGATAACTCTCGAGATAACTAAACTATCTCGAGAAGTTATTAAGGAATTTTAATGCAATAGACTTGAGAATTCGACCATGAATCGACTTCTTGACCGTGTTCTTCTTTAGAGGCCATTACGGCACAGTTAAAAATCGATTTGAGATAAAAGATAGGCCTGTTTGACTGAGATGTGTGGCTAATCGTTGGTGACACCACTAAATTGGAAAATTCTCGTCAACCGGCCTTATACTGATTCCTCTATCGTTTTGGTACCCTGTGTCCGTATTTGAATCCTCAAGATTTTCACGATAATCAAGAGTTGCCAATGTGTCGAGTGGGTTCATAGTGGCTCGAAGAAAATCGACCACAGGTCATTTGCACTAAAAATCTCTGAAAACTACCCAGTAGCCTAGATCACACTAAAAACGCACCGAGTGGAAATTAACCGCGAATTTGATTCCGATTTCAGAAATTGAAAATTCTGTCATATCACAATAAAATCTAGGAACGTCGGCTAAGTCTCAGAAGATTTTTCTGAAACCCGAGACTTTTTTTGGAAAAAATCGTCACAGGACCGTTTTTGTTCAGAAAAAGGCCAAGATTGTTTTTGATCGCGAAATTTGGATGCAAGTGGATTGTATGGGTGAGGAAAAGTATCAAATGGATCGGTGAGGTTCTAATTGGAATTATTGGGGCCAATTGAGATTAAATCAAGTGAAATTAGAAGTCCGATTGAAGCCAAAAATTGAGAAATTCGTATGCCCCCTTAGTCTAGCCAAAATGCGCCATTCCAAGGTTGTGAAGAGAGCCTTGTTGGCTGAATTGCATCCAAGGGGGAAGGCCATGGCTGGAAATGGTCAAGGAAGACCATTTAATGGAAAAACTTGGCCAAATGGGGCCCTTGTCTCCTTCATCTCTATCCTCTCCCCCTCAGCCAGCTTCTTACGCACGCCTCATCTATTCCTTCTTCATCATGCGAAACCTCTCTCTCTTTCTTTGCAACCCACAGAACCAGCTACTGTTGCAACGCTTTCCTTCTTCGCCTCACATCTCCCACCGAACGAAGCCCCCACTGAAGAAGTTGCCACACGTCCACAGTTTGCCTTCCTTCGGTCAGCACCCAGCAATGAAGACTGCCCCTCCTCGGTTGCTGCTCCTTCACCGAAGCCACGCGGCCATCTCCACCATAACCCTCCATCTTCACGCATATCTCTCTCTCCCCTCAGCCCTCATCCCATGAAGCTACAGCCCACACGTCTCCCGCCTTCGCTGATTCCTCTCTGCCGAGCTCCACATGACTCCACCGAATGCCCCAGCTTCTTCGCCTAGTTAATAAACGAGCCAGCAGAAGCTCCTCTATTGACTCCGCATCTCCATCCCACGTCTGCCAGCGAAGCCTCTTGTTAGACCAATGCTCCTCCATCTGCTCGTGTCTTCAACTCCAGTTTGACGCCAGCAAGCTGCCGAAATTGCTGCTCCATTTTCGATCAACTAGCAGGCCTCCATCCAACATCTTCAGCCAGGCCCAGTAGCTCGCCAATCAATCCATTATTTTAACCCAGTCCAACATTCTTTGCTTCAGCAGCCCAAGCCCAGCTTTCGGCCCATCTTCAGCCCGCAAGATCCAGCCCTCAAGTCCATTTGAAGTCCACCAGCCTGGCCCGTTTCTAGCCCAGCCCAATTCAACAACAAATCTCAGCTTGAGCCGAGATTTGTTGGGCCAAGCTTAGGCTCCGTCCAAGCTTTGTGGGTGTCGTCGAGAGCCCAAGTTCGGCCACCGTCATGTTGCCGTCGCGGTGTTCCAGTCTTCGCTTTGCACAAGTGAGTTTTACTCACTAATCTTTACTTAGTTTGCTAATGATGCTTAGGGATTGATTAGATTTAATTAAGTGCAATTAGATGGATAGGTAAGATTAGAATAATTAAATTAGGGATTTACCTATACATGTTAGGCAAATGGTTAGTGTACTTAGCAAGTAGACAAGTCATATTATTTATTAAACGAGTCTCGGTTATTTTCCAGGCTCGTCTTGGCTTCCAATTAGTCATTACAAGCCTAAATTGGATTTATTGCATTTATTTAATAATTTTTGTTATTATTTAATTAATTAATTATTTTCGAAAATTAGGCTAGGATAGTCGACGACCAAAATTTCATACTAATTGTAGTGGTGCTCTCTGTTTGTTTAATTAAGTACATGATTGTGCAAATTGAGTGCATATAGTAGTTGTGGGTATTTATTTCAGAAATTGAATAACTTTGGTAATTGAGTGGAAAATTATCGAGCATCGGTCTACAGCGTCAAAAATCTATTTTTGTACTGCTGAAAGGAGTGGGTGAATAAAAAGGAAATTATTGTATTTTGGCTAAGACCGACTGTGTGCCCACAACGTATACTTTTATCAAATATGATGAAAATGGTAAAAAATATTGTATCTTCGGAACGAAAATACTAAAACGGCTCGATGATTCGTTTGTCATCCGGAGAATGGACGTTATACTATTATAGCTTGATGACTCTCCTGTCATCTTGAGAAAGAATTGCTTGTATACGACTCGATGACCCTATAGGTTATCTTGGAGAATGGACGGTATGAAATGTCGGCTCGGTGATTCTATAGATCATCTTGAAGAATGGATGACATGTCATAACGGCTCGGTGACTTAACATGTCATCTTGGAGAATGTATGTTATGATGAATATACTCGGTGACTCTATGTGTCATCTCGGAGAATGTATCGTATAATGTATCGCTCAAGAACTCGATAGATTATCTTGGAGAATGGACAGTATTGAATGAAACGACCGGGGAATGGTTTGTTTGACATGTAATTGACTAGGTCGATTGATCAATGCTTCCATCTGTGATGATTGTTTGGGTGCCTATCGAACTATACTGATTTGCAGGGGGAATCTGAGGCCAAGGTAAGTCCTCTAATCTGTGTTGTGCTTAGGCGGCCTGTAAAGTGTATTGGCCTACTAATCGAGTCTTAGGGGGTAGAACTTGTTGTGACATTGTCTCACTGGTTATTGAATAACCATTTTCAAGTCCTTAGTGGCATTGGTGAAGGACTGAAGACCCGAAGTGTAAAAGGGGAAGCCTGGAGAATTGACGATCCTATTGGACTAGTTAGTCATAGGGCAATTCTCTTTTGATGGGAGTCGATTCCATTTTGTAGACTCTGTTTTAGGAACTTGTGGTTTAAACTTGACTTAACAATTCGACTTGTATATATTTGCACTGTGATTGGCAATGTATATAAGTGTCGTTGCTTTTAAAGTGGAAATTTGGAATCCTACTTTCCTATCCCATTATTTTATTGTCTGGGCATTTCATATGCTTCCGCATGCGTATATTAAAATGAATGAGTCGGCAATGAGTCCTAGAACGTCGCTATTAATCGATCAAGGTAAGGGATGGGTGTGTGCTCGAGGATCAGAGCGTGACACACACAATTCACATTTGTCAAATCGAATAAAAGTATCCAATGGAGAGTTTTAGCTAGATGTTGTATTTTCTTGTAATTCACATGTCCAAGTCTATTATGTAGCAACTTTGGATCAATCAAAGTAGAATTCACATGATTTATGCTATCAGTATTTAAACTCAACCTATACATACCATTAACTATAAATGCACAACCGAAATAATATGAGTTAACAGATAAAGTTACACTACTATTCATAGTTGAAAAAGACATACCAGCTTTATCAAGTAAACTCATAGATATCAAATTTTTTTTAAGTAAAGGTACTACTCTAACATGTTTCAGAGTTAGTAACTTACCTGAAGAAAGCACCAAATTTGCAGTTCCAGCATGAGTCACCTTTGCCTCACCACCATTGCAATTTTCCACAATATCTTTCACTTCTATGACCTCAGTGAGTAAGTTCTTGTCATTTGTAGCATGACAAGTAGCGCCACTATCCAACCACCACTCAAAGAGACGCTGGCCTTTCCATTCTTCATCATTCCAATGAAGGCTCGAGGCTCAAATCCTCTAATTAGCATATTGGCCTCATTTTGTGATGTGTCATTCTTTGGCTTCTTCAGCAATGTACACTCTACTGTCTAGTGACTCCACTTTCCACAGTTATGGCACTTGCCTTTCTTCTTCTTTTTGAAGATAGTCTTTTTGGCCTCTAACTGTAAAGAGGATTCACCTTTTGGTGACTTGGACTTTTTCTGAGGTTTATTGGAATGTGAAACTAAGTTGGCAACTGATTTTTGTTGTCCTACTTGTTTCAAAGTCTTCCTAATAATATTTTGATCCTCAATGTGAATATACCTCTTTAATTCATCTAGTTCCATTTGTACTTTCAGTCTGTGCATTTCTATCTTAAAAGAACTCCATTCAATTGGTAGTTTGCTCAACACAAGACCGACAAAGAGATTATCAGACATATCAAAGTTATCATCTTTCAACTTGTTCCTCATATTCTCAAATTCAACTAACTAAGAGGTAATGCTGGAATTCATAGTGAATTTAAAGTCAACGAATTTCTCCGCTAGGAGAGTTTTAGAAAGCCCCTCTTGTTTTTGGAACTGAGCGTTCAGGTGATCTCATATCTCTTTCGCTGTCTTATACTCACTATAAGTCATAGCCAGATTAGGATTTAGAGAGTTCAACAAGTAATCTCTACAAAAATCCTCATCTTTGTTCCATTAATATTCATCCACATCTTCAGTGGTAGATGCAAAATCACTTAATACAGTATAGAATATGTCACGTTCTTTCATGCCAAATTGAACATGTAATTTCTAGCCATGAAATTCAGTAACATCAAATGATTGCAACTTTATAATATCATAGGAACTATGCTTTGCCATTTTAATCAGAGCAAAGTATTAGAAAGAGTGCACCTTGGAGTCCTCAGAGCCACAAAGTCGAATAACTCCCTAAACCTTGATCAAACCACTATGTAGAGATGGAATTTGCCAAAAAAAAAACCACAAAAATAGATCTGGAGCACCCAAAAACCTTAAGATGGACTACCATTGTCGCTGAAACTCACTGGAAATTTCCGCCGCCGAAATTTGCTAGAAATTTCGTCCCCGAAATTCGCTAGAAATTCGGATGGAAACTTCCGGGTGCCGTAACTTCTCTGTCCGACCTCTGATTGATGCAAGTGACCACTCAAAACGTTCGTATCGACGAGTATAACAAAGCCCAAGTGGTTCCACCTTCTAAAATTAGCTATAATTTTTTAGTTTTTGAATCAAAGATTTCGGTCATCCGAATCTTCAAACTCAGATCCCGGCTAATACCATCGTCGAAATCGAAAGTAAATTACACCCGTGAATTCGTCATGACGAAATCTTCAAGAAGACACCTTGCTCAAATCCAACATACGAACATAATACTTCAAGATTGTTGGAGGTTATGGGTTTGAGAGAGAAGAAGAGGTTGCTTGAAGTATTACACTAAGAGACGTCAAGTTTGGAACACACAATAGTGTTACCTCCAGCGTAGGGGAACCCTAGAGTTTTTATATGCAAGTTATTGGGCTTCGGCCCATATGGACCTAAATAACCATGCTTTCACCTATTGGGCTTGTATGTGAACATATTTATTTTTGGACTATATTAACAATATATCCAACAAAACATGTAGATCTTGGACTTGGTCCCAGCGAGCTCCAGGGGCACCGAGACCTTCCTAAGCAACCTCCCGAAGCTCACCCCGCAGATTACTTCTCGCCGGCCCGTGTAGATGGAGACCTCCAAGCATACCCTTTCGGAGAAGATGGACTTCCCGATGAGCTTGTCAAGGTCGTACTTGTTGAGGTGGAAGGTGGTGCCGACACCGGCGAGACCGTTGGGGGGGAGGGCGTGGCGTTGGGCGGGAGGTAGGAGACGAGGGCAATGTAGAAGGGGAAGCTCTTGAGCTTGACCTTGCAGAAGCAAGCAAAGGAGGGGTGGATAGTGGATCGGGCAGGCTTGGCGGTGCCAGGGATCTTAAGGGTGAGGCTCCCCACTATGAGTAGAAGGAAAAAAGAAGAAGAAATAAAGGAAAATAGAAGAGAGGGAAGAGGGAAGAGGGAGAGGGGAGAGAGAGAGGTAAAAGAGGGGGGCTAGGGTAGGTGTTAGAGTTTCTGATGCGGTGGGGCTTAGGCAACACATGTTGCCCGATGAGTGGACTTGTAATTTGACACACTGAAATCACAGTTTTAGCCAATATTTTCTCGTGAGATAGCTAAACTGAGTGAAAATTACTCTATAAGTGATCAATCAAAAGTCAGAGAGTCGACTCTCATGGCAACTTCAACTATGTTAGCATTTTCCTTATTTGTGTGAACTTTCCAACAAATTTTAACTACACATGCATAAATAATCTAGCAAATCTAATTATTTTTGTTCATCAAATTGCTTACTAGTTCAATCTGATCTTTGCATGGATAGATAGGTTAACGCTGTCACGTAACTATGATTATCTGTGGCCAATTATGTTTGTCAGCATTAATTGCTTTGCCAAATATTTTGACTAATAATTATCGTATGCAAGAGTAAAAAAAAAAAAAAACCGGTGATGTCACTTGCTAGACGCAATTCATAATTATCGATGTTAACTAGAGTGCACTTGTTAGTTATCAGAATACATGACTTAAAACATCTTTATACTCCACTTCCGAGAAGAAACTGCATAGACACTACCAATATGAAACCCAACTTACGTTCTTGGCAAGTATAGTCAGTATAGCCGCGCTTCCCTCCTCAACTAGGTGCTCGAGATGCTTCCCACTCTGGTCCCCTTCTCCGAAAGGTAGAGCTTGCAAATGCTTCACCAAAGCAGGTATCACTCCATGTTTCACCATCACTTCTGCAATTTGCTTTACAAAAAAACATGAAATAGACATAGCCAGCCAAATTAGACAATATCAAACTGACGCCACGCAATCGATCAACACCACATTAAGTAGACTTATCAAGCATTATCCAATCTAAAGGAATGACAATAGATCATGAGGAGCGCAAAAAGTGAATACGGTGGCGTGCGAGCAAGTAAATTGCAACTTTAGCAGACAACTGGTCGGATACCTCCCAAGAGAAGCAGTGGAGGAGGACATCAATCTTCGGGACCACCAGGCCTTCTAGTGATTTGATAAAGCCCATCTTCATCAGTCGATTCACCGGAGAGACAAATTGTTTATGTGATTGGTGCTGGCTCTTCTATTTAGGAAGAAATTATGTAGATTTGTTTGATTGGGAAGAAATTATGCTGGCCCTCCTATTTGGGAAGAAATTATGTAGATTTGCTTGATTTATGTAATTTTGGGAATTGCCTTTTTTCTCATTGTCTTCCTTTCCTATACTTCATCAATAAAATGGCAGTCCCTCTCTCAAAGACAATACAACAAAAAGAAAACTTTGAGAGAGGATTACCTGAGGACACAAGAACATTGCTGAACCTCATTAAATCATGTCTTCTTGTTTAATTTCTTCATGATATCAGAGTAGGTACGTACCTGTTTATGCATTTGATCCATCCGTGTCCTTCTTCTTGGTGGATACACGATTGTTGTTCAAATCATGATTGATTCGAGTTCAACCAATCCTGAACCCGGCTCCACCGTCACCGGTTAGTGACTCACCAACATATTGCTGAATGAGAATAACTTTCTTCCATGGTCTCGTGCTATTACAGTGGCCCTTGGGGGGCAGATCAAAGCTTGGTCATATTAATGGCCAAATAAAAGCACCTCCTGAGAGGGATGTGAAATTTGATGAATGGCAAGCCGACGACAATTTGATTATGTCTTGGATTTTTAACTCTATGGAATCTCAAGTGTATGAGATTTTTGCATATTCTCCTATAGCTCGAATCTTGCAAGAATCATTGAATTAGATGTATGGACAAGCTCATAATGCATCTCGAGTATTTGAATTGCAGCAAGAGATTGCTAACTCTAAGCAAGAACCCTCTCAATCCTTCACCAACCATCTCGGAAATATGAAGAGAATGTGGGATGAACTTCATTTGTATAGGCCAGCAACCCAAACTGTGGCTGATTACATTAGACGAGAAGAGCAAAATTGCGTCTTCTAGTTATTGGCCAGCATTAGGCTTGAGGACGAAGACATGAGAAGACAAATTGCCTACATTTGATGAAGTATGTGGCTTGATTCAAGGAGAAGAGACGAGGCGTCGAGTGATGAGTGTCTCGCCTAGTCTTGATAAACCAATCTCTGAAAGTTCAACTCATAAAGCTGTGATGAACAACCAACGTGGTGAATTTGTGGCGAAATTGGCAAAGGGAAAAAAATAAAAGGCCCATTCAATTTCATTGTGACCATTGTGATAGAGATGGCCACTCCAAAGACAGGTGGTGGTTACTGATGTGGACATCAAGCCATATCGAGGAGGAGGTGCTAGGGACCCATTGTCTATTCCTACTGGTTCGATTACTCGAGCGCGGACCAAGCAATTTAGGCAAGCTGTTGGCGTCATGGTTCGTGATCTTTGGCGTGGAGATGACCTTGGATCAAATCTTGAAGAATCTTGGAAATCTTGGCGTAATCTTTGGCGTGGAGATGACCTTTGATCGAATCTTGAAGAATCATGAAAATCTTAGCGCAATTTAATTATCTGGTCATCAAATATTTGACTAAGTCAAATATATATATATATATATATATATATCTTCCTGTTTAGGTATATTCTAAAATATTACGCATTAGATTTCTAGGGTTGGTTTTAGGGTTTGTGTGGCAGCTAAAAGGCCTATATTTAGGATTGGCCAACTTTCTTTGGGGGAACAAATATTTTATTTTTGAGTAAAAGAATTGAGAGGTTCTCTTCTATTGTTCTTTTAAGGACTTGACCTTATCAAGATTCTCTTGTGGCGGTCGATTCGACTTATCGAGCGAGATAGCGAATTCTTTCGCTCGTGGCGTCTATAACGTTGGTTGGTTGACATGCGTTCGTCAACAGGTCACATTCATATCTAGACTGCCAATCATAGACTCGATTGGAGGTCGAGGTTCGCAATTCGCACCATCCGAGCCTTCGTAGAACGATCTTTCCACAACGATTCACATCATTATTCTTTCACTCAAAAATAAAATATCTGTTCCCCCAAAGAAAGTTGGCCAGTCCTAAATATAGGCCTTTTAGCCGCCACACAAAACCTAAAACCAACCCTAGAAATTTAATGCGTAATATTTTAGAATATACCTAAACAAGAAGATATATATATATATATATATATATATATTTGACTTAGTCAAATATTTGATGACCAGATAATTAAATTGCGCCAAGATTTCCATGAATCTCCAAGGTCATCTCCACGCCAAAGATTACGCCAAGATTTCCAAGATTCTTCAAGATTTGATCCAAGGTCATCTCCATGCCAAAGATCACGAACCATGACACCAACAGCTTGCCTAAATTGCTTAGCCCGCGCTTGAGTAATCGAACCAGTAGGAATAGACAATGGGTCCCTAGCACCTCCTCCTCGATATGGCTCGATGTCCACATCAGTTACTCCATCCTCATCTTCGTGCCAACAAAGATAAGGTTCAAGAAGCAAAACTTGCTATTCCAGGAAAATCTATAGAGTTCCAGTCGAAACTGGAGTCCTTAGCACAACAATTTCAACAACTGCCTCAAATGCAAGGGCAAGGGGTGATTGGTTCAGGATCTTCAAGTCCTTCATCAGATTCAGCCAACATGGTTAAGACATTGGGTACCGCTCTTTTAACCCGATTTAGTACTTAATTCATCATAGATTTGGGAGCTACCAATCAAATGTGCAGCTCTGTAGATTTACTTTTTAATGTCTCCTCAAGTACCTCATATCCACCCATTACTATGGCTAATGGAATGCAGGTTCCAACGTAAGGAGCAAGACAACTTAAGTTGTTCTCACAAAATTTTGATGTTTTGGTTGTGCCTGATTTGTCTTCTAACTTACTTTCTATGAACAAGTGCACTAAAGAATTAAATTGCAATGTTATCTTCTCTCCTTCAAAGGTGTTGTTTCAGGATTGCAGTACCAAGAAGACGATTGGTGAAGGACGGCTACAAAATGGCATCCTTGACTATCATACGAATGCCTTGGTGGGAAGGAAGAATGTAATGGAGGCTTCAAGACTATGGCACATGTGCATGGGTGTTGACACCTACATTTTTGCATAAAAAAATGGGTTAATTTTTACATTAAAAAAATAAAAATTGCATGACACATATATCTTATTTTATTGGACCGACGGTGAGCACGAGATTTTTCACATATTCAGGTAATATACACTGAGGGACATATTTTGTAGCAAAAAGGAAATTTTCGGATGGAATATGCGAAAAATACAACAGAGAATATCGCGCAGAATGCAACGATATATTCAGGGGATTATGCACAAGCAAAATTGGAAATAAAATATGCTACAAAGATCTAAATTTTTCCCCTATAAAAGGTGTTGTTCGTGTAAGGACAAAAGGTGGGGAAATTCGAAATTTTTTAGGGCAAAATACGTGTGGAATTTTTGGGGTTTTTCCTAGGGTTTTCTTTGAATTTTTGGGAAGGGGAAAAAGCCACGTCGTGCGGTAGTGAGTGACATGAGAGAGAGAGAGAGAAAACCTTAGCGGCACTATTCATCTTCTTCGTGGGGCAGCCCTTACCCGCGCCGACGCCGCACTCGCACCGGCCACCGCGCCAGCACCACCTCCACCAGCCTCGGCCGGCCTCCGCTGCGACGACCCGACCCACGATCCATCGAACCTCGCCGCGCCGTTGAGACCCCTGCAGCTCGCGCCTTAGCCCTCACTGACGCCTACGATGCTCCTCGACGCTTCGCTCGTCGCCCGCCGGTCTTGTCACGCCATCCCCGATCTGCCCATCGAATCCCCTTGCCAGTCTCCGCCGCCCTGCTCGGCGACCGCCGTTATCCCGATCTCGCTACTCAGGTGTCCAACGCCGGCAGATCTTAGCTCCCCTGCAGCAGACGCAACCCGACGCCCCTGATCCACCTCTGCCATCACCGATCTGCAACGCCAAGAGCCTCGAAGTCACGACGCAGCCCCTGTAGCTGCTTCGCCCGCGACGCCCTGTCTCCGCCGGTCCCTATTGCCTGGCGCCCCCTGCTCGCCTTAATCGGTCTCGCACCAGCAGTAGCTCACGCCCAGCCTCGTCGCCGAAGCTCGCCGACGCCTGCAGCGCCCCTCGCCGCTTCGCCAACCACCGCCGCACACTGCCTCGCTGCCGGAGCTCCTTGCCAGTGACTCCCCTCACCGGAGCAACCCACCACGTTGCTGCTTTGCTTGGAAAAACAAAAAGGAAAAATCAATTTAGGTAGTTTTTCCTTTTATTTATTTATCTTATTTTATTATTTTTGTTATTTTACTTTATTTGTTCCTTAGTGTAAGGATGAAATGTTCAACATTAAATAGCCTGTGAAATTTGTGATTGACAGTCCAATTTTCATGCTTGAAATCCGACTCGCAATTGCTTAGAAAATTGCCAATCCGATCTCACGCTCGAGATTCGATTCGCAGTTTATTTAAAATTGACCAACCCGATCTCTTGCGCGAGATATGGTTCGTCAATTTTTAGATATCAATATTATCTTGCTATGATTTGTTGTCATGTGGTTTGAGTCGACATTATTTTTCGTTAAAAAAAAAAAATCTGACATAGATTAGGTTTGTTTTAGAATATTTCTCGTTTTAGGGTTATCTAGAATAGGCATTTTATTTCGAATTTTTAAAAATAAAAAAAATACATTTATTTAGGATGTTAGTTTTTTTTTTTTTTTTAATTTAAGTTGCATGTTTAATTATGTGGTAATTTTTAATTTCGAATTTCATAAAAGAAAAAGGAAAAATTAGAATTAGGGCATTCTTTGCACGTCATTGCATATTAGGATAGATTGCATGCTTATTAAGAAAATAAGAAATCATGTGCATGTCATATAGAATTAGGTCTAGGAAATGCACGTCATTTAGTGATTCTTGCTAGGTTCATTTAATTAGAAATTGTCCGTCATTAGAGTTAAGTCATTAAGTTAATTTAGATTGCATATTTAATTATTGCATTTCTTTAAAAATTATTTTACTCATATCATATAGTTTAGGCTATACTGCTATGTCATATCATTCCATGTTTAAAGCATGATTCCCATTAAATAAGTGAAAACAAAAAAAAAAGAAATTGCGTGTTAATTAGAAATCATATCTAGGGTTGATGATGTGAATTCCGATCTAACAACGCAGATGCTTTCGTTGCTACAAGGTAAGTCCCGTAATTTATTCACTGCTTTCTTGGGTGTTAAATTGGTGGTTTGCACACCCGCATGATCACCTCACATTTTAGGGAAATAGCTTAAAATTAATTCAAGCTGCTTGCCAAACATTTTTCAAAATAAAAGAGAAATGTACCGAAAGGGCGTTAGAGAAATCTAGCGTAACCAAGTCCCCGAACTCATAAATCTCTGGTTCGTAGGAGTAAAGTAAATCTCCTGTTACTTGGGTTTCTAATCGACCCACCAAAAATAGATTAGTGGCGACTCCTAATTGAAAATTAATTGCATGTTAAGAACTTGAACCTAAGTCACAAATTGGTATGGGCTTGGGAGAGCCCAAGCTAAGTCTAGGCTTAGTAGTCCATTAGCCAAACCCTAGGTGGTTCACGCCCGAAATTTAGGTCGCGACAATGGGTCATCCTTCTGACCGTGTGTTGTAAGCTATTGATAGAACTTTATTTCATAATTGCAATACTTGTGACTCTTGTCATTATACTAAACAACACATATTACCTTTTCCTCAAAGCTCTAATTTAGCTTCTGAGGTGTTTGATCTAGTACATTCGGATGTTTGGAGTGCTCCAATTGATTCAAGAGATGATTTTAAGTACTTTGTTTCTTTTATTGATGACAAATCGCGAGCTACTTGGCTATACCTTCTCAACGCTAAAAGTGATGTAGTCACTGTTTTTCAGGAATTTTGTAGCATGATTCAGAATCAATTCAAAACATGCATAAAAGTCTAATGCACTGATAATGGTACATAATATTCCAATTAGACCTTCCACTCTTATTTGAGCGGCTTGGGCATTATTAATCAAACTTCATGTGTAGATGCACCTCAGCAAAATGGGGTGGCCGAACGAAAGAATCGGCACCTTCTTGAGGTGACTCGAGCATTATTATTTTCTGGAGGCATGCCGAAGACTTACTGGAGCAATATTGTTTTAACTAGCCGTTATCTTATTAATCGACTTCCTAGTCGTGATCTGGGTTACAAGACGCCTATGGAAATTCTTTACAGGCACAAACTTATTATCTTGCATTTAAGAGTTTTTGGGTGTGTGTGTGTCATGTGCACTCTCGAGGCGGTGGTAAGCTTGACCCTTGCACTAAGAAATGTGTGTTCATGGGCTATTCATCAACAAAAAGGGATACAAGTGCTTTCATCCAACCACTAGGCGAATGTATATATTACATGATGTTACATTTGATGAACCTACTATACTTTTTCATTCCATGAGTCCAATTCAAGGGGAGTACAATGAGTTGACAGTTGAATTAGCTCCTATTCCTATGGTGAATGAGTTGAACAATGGCCCTAGAATTGAAAGTAACCCATGTAATGACCCCAAAGGAATAGATGAGACTGAAGAAATAATCAGCAATGACAGTCCTGAATCAATGCCCACACCAAGGATTGCTTTGGATCGGATAGCTACCGAATTGGTTCCCACTGCTTTCGAACCTACTCCTATAACTCAAGCTTATATTTGGAGATCTACCCGTGTGTCTAGACCTTCAACGAGACTTCGGGAGTTCACCATTTATCACAAGGTACAATATCCCATCCAAAATCACATTGGCTATGAAAAGTTATCTTCTAATTTTGTTGGTTTTTTATTTGTTCTTGAAGAGACCATAGAACCTAATAGTTTTGAGGAAGCTAGCAAGCGGCCTATATGGGTTGAAGCCATAAAAGATGAGCTACAAGCACTTGACAAGAATAATACTTGGGATGTAGTTTGCTTGCCTAATGGAAAGCGCATTGTTGGGTGTCGCTAGATTAATAAAGTTAAATATAATAGTGATGGCTTGGCAGAGAGGTACAAAGCCAAGTTGGTCACTAAGGGATACACCCAGACTTATGGTATTGACTACAAGGAAACTTTTGCTCCTGTTGTAAAAATGAATACTGTCAGGGTTCTTATGTCGGTTGCAATCAATTGCGGGTGGCCTCTATTTCAAATGGACGTGGAGAATGCATTCCTTCATGGTGATCTCGAAGAGGAAGTTTACATGGATCTTCCGCCTGGCACCGCTTGCAAAGAGAAGAAGGGACGGCGTGTAGACTCAGGAAGTCTATATATGGACTTAAACAATCCCCCCGAGCTTGGTATGGAAAACTTAGCACCTCTTTTCTTAAGTTTGGATATAACCGGGGGGCAACATATTCCTCTATGTTTACCAAGGCTGATGAAAATGGTCTTGTGGCACTACTTGTATATGTCGACGATATTGTCATCACTGGGAGTAATCAGTCAAGGATTGATGCGCTCAAAACTCAATTGTGCCAGGAATTCGATATTAAAGATCTTGGACAGCTGGAATATTTCTTGGGTATTGAGGTGGCAAATTCTAGCAATGGCTTGTCCTTTCACAGCGAAAATATGTTTGGATCTATTGAAGGAGATTGGTAAGATAGGTGCAAAAACAGCTAGTGTTCCTATGGACTATTGCAAGAAAATGGTTTTAGGTGATTTTCCTTTGTGAGTTGTGGGTCGATTTTAGCGTCTTGTCAGCTAAATATTCTACTTAACTTTTACTAGACCTAATATTACTTATGTCGTTAGTTTCATGAGTCAATTCATCCAAAATCCTACACAAGGACATATGTGTTTAGTTGATTATCTGCTGAGGAACTTAAAGACCACACCAGGGAGAGGTTTAATGATGAAGAATAATGGTCATACATAAATAGTTGCATGTACGGATGCAGATTGGGCTGGAAGCCCTCATGACCAAAAGTCCACCTTTGGATTTTGTATGTTCGTAAGAAGTAACATTGTCACATGGAAAAGTAAGAAACAATCCGTGGTTGCCCGGTCAAATGCTGAAGTAGAGTATCGGGCAATGACATCTGCTACTAATGAAATCATTTGGCTAAGATTGCTACTTTAGGAAAAGGGTTCAAGACAAAACCATTGAGACAACTTATATCTGGAGTGGAGAACAATTGGTGGATGTGTTCATCAAAGCTCTTCCTAAGGGGCCATTTCAAGAGATAATGAGCAAGTTGACCTCCGTTGATATCTTTGCTCCAACTTGAGGGTAAGTGTCATTATGATTGGTGTTGACTCTTCTATTTGGGAAGAATTTATGTAGATTTGTTTGATTTCTGTAATTTTGGGAATTGCCTTTTTTTCTCATTGTCTTCATTTCCTGTACTTCATCAATAAAATGGCAATCCCTCTCTCAAAGACAACACAACAAAAAGAAAACTTTGAGAGAGGATTACCTGAGGACATAGGCACATTGCTAAACCTCGTTAAATCATGTCTTCTTGTTCAATTTCTTCACAAACTTCTTGAGATCTATGTAGGAAAAGTTCTGGAACTCATCATGCCACAAGTTCGTCTCTTGCACTCGTGGATGGGCTTGTCGTCTAGCTTGCACTTCCGCCCACTCTCCTTTGGTAGGCCGTTCAAGCCGTTCACAGTGTCAGGGCACACCCATCAATGTCCACGACGTACAATAATTTTGATCTAAATTTGTACAATGGAAATGTTTAAGACTAAGTTGAGAAAATTGAAAGGTTTAAAACTTTTAGGACAATTATACTTGAGTCTTCCCTTTGACATGATGGTCATTATTATCTTTTGTTTGTCCCTTGAATCGGGGGCTAACAAATTGCTAAGCAGGAATGGTCCCTCTCACAATATAACCCTAAGGCTTAGCGTGGACTCTCCTAAGTCCACTCAACCGCAACTTGAGTTTTCAATTCAATCATTCAGTTAATTATATAACCAGGCTGGTTGGAAACCTAAGTAAGACATGGGAGTTTGTCTTATTTCTGCAAATGAACATATGACTTCACTACGCTATATCAATCTAATGCTTTTCGTACCTTCTCTTCCAAGCGACAGACCACAGTGTTGCATTTAATTGTGGCGTACTAACATTGAGTATGATGACCCCGTAGCTCGTAGGGGAGGCCGTAGGACAGTAGAGCCACGCAAAGAAAGAGTGCCGTGTTGTCGCTTGCGGATGAGAGGGTGTTGCTACTGGGGAGGGCTTTAGTGTCGAAACCGTAGTGAGCAGGACGCCTTGGAGGGAGATCGTTAATTAGCGCTCGCGAAGAGAAAAACTCGAACTTCCCTGAATCTCCCACACCTCTCTCTCAAACCAGGAAGAAGCCTCCATTAAAAATGATCCAGGGTCTCCATTAAGCATGTTGATTTCTTTCTCATTTGTTTCCCTTTCGCTTCCCCAACCATTCACAAGATTACATGGCTAGCTTATTCGTTTCCTTTTGTTAATTCCAGCAGCAACCACCTCCCAGAAATGCTTTGATTCTTTCCCTTCTGTTGATTTCTTTCTTTTATTTTGTCTCTTTCTTTATGTGTTTTCTTTAAAGTCAGAGACCACAGCGTTGCATCCGACTGCGGCAAACTAACCTTAAATACAAAATTGGTAGGAGAGAGTGCCGGGTTGCCCCTGAAGACGCCTTGAACAGCGGAGCACCAGTGTCGAAACCGTACTGCAAAGGACGGCTTGGCTTGTTAATTAGAGGTCGAGGAGAGAAAAACTAATACTTCTCTGGATCTTCCCCACCTCTCTCAAACTAAGAAGAAGCCTGTTTGTAAAAAGAATCCATGGTCTCCATTAAGCAAATGAATTGTTTTCTCATTTGTTTCCCTTCTGCTTCCCCAAATTTACTCACCATTCACACGATTCCATGGCCAGCTTTTTTGTTTCCCTTTTGTTGGTCCCAGCTGCCCCTACCATCCACAAATGCTTTGACTCTCTCCCCTTCTTTTTAGTTTGTCTCTTTCTTTATGTTATTTCTTTCCTTTCCAAGCTCTACTCACTGTTTGATATCTTGCCAAAATTCACCGATCTTGCCTGCACGCCTTCCTTTATCTTCAGACGGGAGCCCATTATCTGGGAAAATTTCTAAATAGTGGTGTTCATATTTTTTTTTAAATAAGAGCGTAAAGTAGACTTTGTTTTAAACAAGGATGTAAAGTAGCTATATCAGTCTCAAAAAATTTCCTAAGCTCACCAACTAGTCAAGAGCATTTTCTTCCTTTATCTTTTTTCATTTTTACTTTTTCTATTTTTTTCCAAGTAAACTCAAAAAATATATAAGTAAAAGGCTAAAACTTAGAAAAAAAAGATAATAAATACAAGTGGAGAGCTGGCATCCCTCTCCCACCTATAGCCACCGCCCCATCACCCAACCATGGTCGACGAGGTCACCAATGCATGGGCAAGGCCAATGATGCCCAACGGCCGAGCAGATCTGGAGGAGGGCCCATGACCCTTTTCAAAGCATCAGCCCTTCGCTTGCATTTTATTATTTGTGTTGTCTTTCTTTTTTTAATTTTATTCTTTTTTCCTTTTTCTAATTTGTCTTTTTGTGGAAAAAATAGATAAGGAAAAAAAAAGAAAGCAAAAATGGAAAGAAAAAAAAAATGTACATGATGAAAATGTCCTTGACCAGCTAATGAGGTTAAACCCCTTTTCTAATATTAACATGGCCATTTGAAGACCTTATTTAAAACAAGATTCAATTTAGGTCCTTATTTAAGAAAATGAAGGCACTTCAAGCCTTTAATTGAAATAAGATTTACTTCAAGTCTTAGTTTGAGAGATTAAGGGCATTTTGGACCTTTAGGTGGAATTTTCCCCCATTATTTACGAGAGAAGAATTCCTTCGCCTTCTCCTCCTCTTGGCTGGCCGTGATTTATTTCCAGATTTTTCCTTTTCAAATCTGCTCATGTGTCCTTGTTTTAGGCCAGGCTCGCGTGGGCTTGGTCGTAAAAGTTCAAATGAGTTTAGAGTCTAAATAAATTCATTTTGTATATTGGGCCAAAAATCGCTATATAAAAATGTTCCTAATATCGGAATGCAATGTGATTGCATCGTTATGTGATATCGATATTTTGATTTAGGGGTCAAGTGCTGAAGTGAATAACTATTTTCGCCAAAATTTAGGAGTCAACTATCATCTCAAATTTGAGGATTGGCCATCTAAAGAACTAACCTTGATCTTCACACTGCAGCCCCACTTGAATTTCGTTTCAACTTAATTATCCGTGCTCGTATGCTCGTCATCATCATAGCCGCATTTCATCGGCTTAGTAGCCTCAGATCCAAGAGCTGATTCCTCCTCTGCAATTCTCGTATTGTGCTGAATTAATTCTGCATTACTATTTACCTGGAGTTCATGAAGGATCCTCCATGGCCTCCTCTAAATCCTTTGATTCCAGACTGCAATGTTGGGCTATGATGTGAGGGAAGCAACATCGAATGATTCACGTTCTTGCGTGGCAGATACAGAATTGGAGAAGCTATGACTACCGTTACGGCTACTGTAGATGTTGGGAAAATACTGCTTCGAATTGAGTAGAACAATGAAGACGGATCTTTGAGTACTCGAGTCGGACTTTGAGGCGTGATATCACTTTCTTTAAGGATTTATTTGCCCCAACAAAGTTGCTAATGGTCACCGGCAAAATATCCTCCAGGATACAACAAAGTCTCAAATTGAGAATACTAGATAGCAATTCTAGTATTTCTCCAGGATCTCTCTAGGAAACAATTGAAAGAATGGCTGTCGTTTTTTCAGAAAGAAGACTCGAAAAGATGAAAAAATGATCACTCACTTTCTTTCTCAATCTGACAAGTATATATAAACTAGTCTTAAAAAACGAAGACAACTCTTCGTAAAAAGTTGCGAAATGAACAAACACATTCTTTCGAAATTTGCTCAAATGAACAAAGGTGTCTATTCATAAGAAGTTAAAAACCGAACCAATGCAACCCTTCGGAAAGGTTGCAAACCGAACGGGTATCATTTGCAAATGAAAAGACACAAATAAATTCGGAATAATAATTAATAATTAATTATTTATTTATTTAATAAATAAAATTTCGAATTTTCATTTTATATTTCATTTCCAAAAATTCTCAAAACAAAAATAAAATAAATAACATAGGGATTAGTGCTAATTAAACCGCGGGCTAAGTGCTAAGTGCTAAGTGCCGCACGCGGGTATGGTGGGGTCTAGCCCCACCCAATCATTCCTTTAAACCTACAAAGGAAATCCCACACTTTTAAACTGGTTTACTTCTTCCCACCTTTCCCATGTGGGACAAGATAAAAAGCACTCATTTTTATTTTAACAAACAAAACTCCAACAGTAGATATTGAACTCCTATCTCATGTCTGGTTAAAAGACCGAATTCGCATAAGAAGAAGCAGAGGATGGAACAAGAGGTCATAATCGGGCCCATTTCTTCCATATTCGATACTCAAACCAGCAGCTCTTCTTCTCTCCCAGAATCTGCCAAGTTACAGAAAGAAGCAATCTCTGGCGCGGTAGTTCGACCTTAGCTATCCTCAAATGGCCTCGATTGAAAAGTACAAATTAAAATTGGGAATTTTTAATACAAGCAAATAACTTACGCATTGGTAACCGCAATAATAATTGTTGGTATATAATTAAATTAGGGTGTACTCTTGGAATTAACAAAAGATATTGGTACTTTTAAAACTAGCAAGATAAATATTGGTAAGTGACCAAAATCGTTTTGTGCATCTTAACTTGATTAAAATTGTTACATCAATCAAATTTAAGTTGGTAATCTCGAACAAAGTTAGGAACTAGAGGTAAGCAGCCATTAATCTTGAAAGTTTAACTAAATATCATCATTTGTCAAAAATTGTTGGCAAGTTATTTACATGTGACTAGGACTAGATAAGCAAGATACCAGTCACTTTTTGGTTACCAACGGCATTTGATAGTTATCAACCATGTTTACATTGTGTTGAACTCTATTTCGTGTTTAGGAGTTACAAAACGGTAGCACTCTGCCAAACATCTTGGAATCTCGGGCCAAATCATTGATAATGTAAGACAACTAGATCCTATTTTCGACCAAGGGAAAAAGCTACAAAAAGTCTTAAAATATATCCATTGTGACATATTTATCTCAAACTTGTACCTATGTAACACATTTATCCTAAATGTATACTAGTGTGACATATTTACCCATACTTTTTTTTTTTTTTGTGATATCAAAAACCCTACTTGTATCCATGCAATACATTTACCTCAAAAATTGAGGTAAATGTGTCACGGGAGTACAATATTAGAATTTTTAGTGTTAAAAAAATAATTTGGGGCAAATCTGTCACACGAGTATAAGACTGAGATTTTTTGTGTCACAAAAAATTTTAGGAGTAAATGCGTTACGGTAAATATAACTTAGAGTTTTTGATGGCTTTTTCCCTTTTGACAATGGAAATAAAGAGGTTCGATATCCCGTGAGAGCTATGAAATGGACCCAATAAACCCAATCCCAAACATACATAACTATACCAAATCTAAACCTACGAAGGATCTTCGCCGAGAGAGATTAGAATTCACAATAGCGACTTCAAAATTTTGTCTCTCTTTGCCATTTCATTAAGCAATTACAAAATAGCCTGCAATGGCCCTTTCCCGCCATTTTTTTAATGATCCAAAAAGAGATGAATTAGCTCCTAAGAAAAGATCACTTACTAGATAATCAGACGCATTAAAAAGACATTTATATACTTAAGTATGCCGACAATTTACTATTTAATATATCATCGAGAACTTTTGTGTAAATTTGACCAAAATATTGTAGAGAAATTTATCAAAATCATCTCTATAGCATTTCAAATTTTACGGTCGAGAAAATGTTATGTTACTTTATCAAAAACATTTATTTTTCTAAAGAAACTGAACATTTGAAGGGTGTATGCACTGGTGCATACTTTTACAGGTGCAATGCTGGGGACTTATATAGGAGAAAATGTCCCATTGTTTTGGTATTTTGTATAATTTGAAATATGATTTTCCTTTCAAGTAAAAATCATTATGCCGATCCTTTTTAAGAGTGTCCAAATCGAAGTCCTGAGATTTTTATCATTAGACAATGTACATATTTCATCATACTAGCCCGTGAAATTAATTGGCGATGATGATCCCATCGTGATTTTCATTGGCAACGATCCCTGAGCCGCTAGCGGAATCTCCGTTAAGGACACCGAACTTGAAGGACACAAGCCATCTTTTTAATCGTTGCATAAAAATGGATATACAGGAGCCATCTTTGGAAAGCAGCGCCTTCAATTCGCCTAAGCTTTTCGACAACCATGAGGAGTTTCACCGTGTGAGTTGCCATGAAATTCAATGTCTTTAGAATGTTGTGGGGATCGAAAGAAGAGATAAAACTTCCCAGTAAAGCGTATTGACGGTACTGCGTGTGGACATTGTGTAAGAATGAGATATAAGTGGGACAATGGATAACTTTGCATTAGTCTTTTTTTCTTGTGGCTAACGCATTTGAGTATGTAATGTGCCATCTCAAATTCCATTTTGAATGGAAGAGGCCATGTTGAGTTATCTATAACTCAGCATTTACTCCCAAGTGGTCGGCAATATGGTATGGCTGCACACGGTATACTCCTTTTATGGGACATGAGTAGAACGGGCCAAGTTGTTTTCAATAGCATCAAAGTTGGACCCTAGTAGATGTGTGGTTTGTGGATGAACGAGGCCCATTCTCGATTCTACAAGGGTGGGGAGTGATCACCATGATGAGAGGGCTCGAATAAGGTGCATCTCATAACATGCTTTTAAGATGGCAGGCGAGGCAAAAATGTACCGGGCCACACATCAAATACTTGGATATATGTCACGACCTGAGTTATCCATAATTCGAACATCAAATTGAATGAATGAATGAATAATTTAGTTCCAACTGAGGTATACAATTGTTTTTGTTTATGCACATAATTAAAACTCCAATACAGAAGATACACCCCTGAAGAAACCTTTGAAAGTGCTAATCTACATGTCCTTGAAATGCAAACTCGACCAATCTGTAAAATATTTTAGAGTAAGCCTAAATTCGATAAACGAAAGCTCTAGGTCTAAAGCAAGATATCTACTCACCACTCATCCTGATAGCACAACAGCATAATACAATCAGCAAGTAACATCACATACCACTGTCGATAGGGAAATCAACATATTATTGGAGTTTATTTAAGATAATGTAATCCATGTGTTATGCATAAATAACTACAATGCACACAAAACGTGTGCAAATACCCATAGAGTAGCTGAGCTATATACACCGATGGATATTCATTCCCTAATTGTGTACATGAAAGATTTATGCCGATTAACAGAACATCATCACCACCAAGTCATGAGGGACGGATTTATAGACACATTTTTAGTAAAACAGGGCTCAAAGATAAGTATGGATGGTCCACCGTTGGCTTGCTCCTACATTGGGAGGCCTGCCAACTTTGTCTAATCACCATAACGAAAGAGCCAAATGAGATTGCTGAACTTTCACGCCTTCTGCATGCAGGTTAACTTGGTCCACACTTCAGAAAAATAATCACCGATTGCTGGTACAATTTCCTGACTTAGGTGAGAGTACCTGAAGATTAGCAGACAATGCAACTGAAAAATAATATATTAAGTAGCTATATTTCAAGACTGTACGACAAAACTGATTTCAATGAAATTAGGAGGGTAGCATAAGAGAAGTAATATATGTCATTTCTCGGTAAAAGATGATGAAGACATGCACAATCAGCAAGAGTCGAGCATGAATAAAGGTTGAACTTCACATACACAGATTCATTTGAACTACCACAATAGTACCATACTTTCTCACTCAACCAAACCTCAGAAGATGGATTTCATTGCAAAATGGACTACCTCTGGCATGACACTTTAAACATAATAAAGGTTGAACCTCACAAAAGTAACTAGTTAGAAAAATGTATAGCAAGGAGCAGTACCTCGATTCCTTTTCTCATATTAATTGGCCAAAGCTCGAAAGAACCAACCCAAATGAGACTTTCTCACTAGCAAGCCTTTGTGAAATTACAAATGCAGCAAGTGACAAAGGCAAATGCATGTACTTGAATGCAAACACAGGCAAAATCAAGACACCTTATGCAGAAACACCAGATAACACTGTCAAATCTCCACCTGGATGAAATTTTTCTGAGGATGAATTCTAGATGAAAACCCTAAGCAATGTTCTGCAGCTCACTGTTTGGTAATATTGGTTGGATTTGGCCACTTGCAATGAGCAATCCCTTGGAATGGCAACCAGGATGACACTAGCTTGCTTAGCCAAACTTTGGGGCCTTAATGTTGCAGCCTTTGACTTTAGAGTGATAGTCGCACAAAGTAATCGACCACTGGTGATATGATTTTTGGCTTAGTAACTAATTTTAGATTCTCAACTGCCCAACTGTTAATTATGTAAGAGCCAAGTGGCTCGACCCTGAGTTTGTGAGGCGAGAGATTTCACATGCAAATGTGACCAAACTGTAACCGCATGCCTTGGAATTCTATCCTGATATAATGTTGAGGAGTGCTGATCCGACATGAAACAGGATTTATTTGTCAAACATTGTGTCCAGAATGTGCAGAGCCTGCTGCATCTCTGGACATAAAACAAGAACACGATTAAAAGAGTGTTGCATGTGTGGACAGTGCCTTAGCCAGGCCATACTGGAAAAGGGTACAGATATCGAGCCAATAATCATTCTTCTGGTATGGAAAGAGCCTAGCCCTGATCAAGATACCAAGCTTGCTAGTTGCCGAATGACCACAGAATTTCCAACTAACAGAGATCTTTATAATTCTTCCAATTCAATGACTTCAAAAGATTTATCACTCTCAGACATCTTGTTAGCAGAATTAACTATACAATTTTAGAAGTCCAAAAACTGTTGAGATTACTTACCGATGCCTGAATTCATTGAAATGCTCCAGGATAAACAAGATGCATGAATTCGTCAATTTTGTCGCATGGAAATCTTTGGAGAGTTCATATATATTTGAAATAGTTTCCATAGATATTTCCTACAATATACACTTCCAATATCTCAGTAAGCAAAAGGAACTAGACGTAACCTCTCTGGCTAACCTGCGCAATGATAGGCTCGCAGAGTCGCTTTAGTGCTTCAATGAGATACTGATCAGCAGCTCTAAGAAGCTCTGGTGCAAGCTCTGGCGTAATGTCAACTGATCCAGAGTACATAAACCTGTACCAGTAAAAGGATCTAGCGAATTAGAGAGTAAAGCAAATAGGCCTGTTGCCATGTTAAGTAAAATTGCACTGACCTCATCATCAGCTCAAAAGTCTCCCATCTTATGTTTGGAATCTCTATGCTAGTTGCATCCTTCTCCTGTAAGTGAACATAAAGTGAAATAAGTCGAAATGCATCATATCCCCCAAATATGCCCGTCTTTACAGTTAAGTAGCTTGATAAGGCTTCTTGAATATGAGAATAACTGGATTACTGAGGCATGTTTCCTCAAGAATAAGAACCAGACTGCCACAACTGATGATTAAATGGCAACTCAACTGATGATTATATACCAACTTAAAAAAGAATAAATAAACTAGCCTGATAACTGCCATCAAACATTGCACAGATTGTATCTCAAGAAGCAGACAAGCAAATTCTGTGTGCATAGAATTGTCTAGCTGCAACAAGCAAGTCAATACCATGAGGCAGCCCCATATCAAAACAAACAGGAGAGTTAGAGTAATTAGATTGAATTTACAAGAGCATACAAACTTGGACAGACAACCCGAACTCACATTTAACCAAAAAGGTTACATCAGAATGCCTAGCATTGTTCACATACTGCTCGCTCAGATAGACCTGCAATAAGACTCCTTCCATCAGCACATTGAACATATCGTCAAATAAAGAAGCATCACTAAAGCAAAAAAAGAAAGCAATTAAAATTTGGACATAAATGTCAAAGGAGAAATATTGATAGAATTTTCAAACTTAATCTCCATGAAAATGGTTTGAAGAACAAGGCACTCGATTTCCAGAAGGCTTTAATGACCTGTGAACAATGTTAATGTCCACTGTATTATTGTCGTTATGCACTTCTAATATCTCACATCTTACTGTAAGAGAATATCTACTTATTCTATTCTCTCCTCTTTAGATGGTATTAGAGCCCAGTGAAAGAGAAAAATATCAAGTTTCAAACTTTGATTTCTTGTTTGTAACATCGTTAAACTATACACATGTCCAAGATTTCTACAGGGCCACCTATTGACACAGAACCATGCCTATGTGACACAGACATCAGCTTGAGATCATGCCAGTGTCTGCATTCTGCCACGAAAAGGATATCCACAAACTCGTCCTCTGCTGTTGACAATTTTGCCTCTATCAATTTCCCTTCTCTTGTGCTCCAATCTTTGCCTTCCAAGATGTTCACAAATTTTTACCTCTAACAAAAGGCAATTCATGTTCACCAATATGGCAACTACTTAATGGACAGTAATACAAGCTTAACTACGTGAGTATCAACAATCAAAGTAATGCATTGTGCTTATACATTGTGTCGGAATAAGATGAAAGGGGAACAAAGGATAGTTTCGCATTTAAGGCCTCAACATGAAATATCAATTTCAAAATTACATCGTACTTTGCAATGTTTACACTCCTTTAAGTTTTGCTGAAGCTGAGATGAAGAATGTCTAGTAAACTAAGTAGAACTAGTAACCCAAGGTAGAACTTAGGAAAAGTATCAGCGAGGTGAGGTTTCATTATGAATACCACTAAGAAGTCGCAGCTGACTACTGAGGAAATATTCAATTATTTTAGAATCCTCTATTATCATCAACTTCATCATTTATCACAAAATTTCCTTAGAGGTTCATGAGAATCTCTTAAACAGGATAAAATCGTTCTTATAAACTAGTATGCAATATACTTTACAGCCCATGTTTTGAACAAGTAAAATATAGTCCTCATGCTAAATGCTCCATTCGGAAGGACAACAAGACTAGGGTGAACAGAATCCTACTACCACTTCTGAAGCCAAATCAATTCCGTGTTCAAACCAGATTCACCTTTCACCATGACCACAAAGAAAATGTAAGTATTTTTGGAGCTATGATTGGCATGATGAATCTAAACCTATGAAGGATCTTACAAATCCCCAATCTAACGTCGGTACTATGGATGTGCATGTCCCTCTTCAAGTATTTATAGAAGTAGCTAGATATATGTTCTGTTTAGACAAGAAAAAGATCAACTAATCAAATCTATAGTAATTGCGAAACTAAAGGAACAAGAGAGACAATTTTTTTTTTTCTTTGGTGCAAATAGACATTTCTAGATTAAATGGTTCGGTTCACTTTTACTGTGGCGCCCTCCTACACTGATGATTGCAATATAGATATCTGCAGGTATGTCTAAAGTATAGAATTATTGTTTCACTCCCCTTAAAGTATAAGCGTATATACTGTAGTATAAGTTCCTTGTTACATATGCAATTCAAACAAGGACCACCAAGAGACTTTGTAAATAAGTCAACAAGTTGATCATCTGAACCCACAAAATGCTATTTTGACATCACTGCAAAATAATTTCGTGCTGGCTCCCGGTCGGAAGAGATGTTCAGTATTGCCTGATCGTCACAAACTAGACCCATAGGCTTTGTTTGTCTGAATCTCAACAACTCAACTAGGTATTTTAATCACACTAGCTAACATGCAGCTAAAGTCATGCCTCTCTTCTGACCAAAAAAAAAAGTCATGCCTCTGAAACCATGAGAAAGTAAAAGAACAAGAGAGCGATTATAAGATTATGTGGTGGGAAGACTATGCACCCCATGCTATTTATGATGGTACGACTATTTACAATTTAACCTCTATAAACATAATTATTTGTTAACGACGATTAAATGCACCTCCTACCCAGCATATGACATGCCAAACTGCAGGGTATCTCATAGAATATTGTTTCTCCCATCACATAGTATTGAATGCAAATGGACTTTTCGAGTCCCTCAAAGTTAAAGATCACCGTCACCATAAGATGGCATTGTCGATCAAAAGCCTATATTACAAGCTTCTCCAGGATGCCAATCCTTCCTTCAACAAAGAGCGTCAGGAAACACGACTGGAACTATCAATGAGTACAGTTATTATAAATTTGAAGACCAAGTTTCTTATAAAGTATAATTATGATGGGCTAGACTAAATAAAGAAAAAGCATACTTGAGCTGGAGGAGGTGAGTCTGCATCTGCAGATGAAACGATCATTGATTTGTCGGCTAGCTTGAACAATGCTAGTGCACCATCAACTTGCTCCTCAGGACATGAAGAAAGAAGCAAACCAAGTAGCAATTTCAATCCTTCATGAAAAAGTAGCTTGCTTACTCACTAAAAGAATTTCTAACATGGTAGTTGATGCCCTTGAGCATGAAATGTTGGACATTAGAAAACTAATAAAAACTCCAAAGTATAACATGCCATTGTTATCAATAAAAATCATCTGTAGATTGGTTGGGTGAGAAAGATGTGCAAGAGCTACAGCCGCTCTTCCTTGGATGGTATTCTCTGATGTACGCATTAAAAGCAATAAGTGTTTGAAGACCTACATTAAAGAAAACCAAAAAATTATTTGACTAGTGCTAAGTATGAAAAGCATGCTGCACAACCTGCCTACGCTATGTAAGCATCGCCAGCATAAAAAGATTGCAAAATAAGCATCACTATCATGAAGAACGTCTTTACAAAGACAAATATGCACTTGGCCTTGAATCTTTTGCTCTAATATCTCCACTGTTTCTTTAACACGATTCTTTGTGGTCTACAAAACAACATGGTGAACAAGCTCATAGTAATCTTAACACAAGGCACGGAAATGCTTCATACAGGAAGTATCTCATATACTTCATAGGTTCGTAATGTGCCCTGACACATCAATGGGCCACAAGTGCAAGTCAGCTTCCGAGTTTGACAGCTTCAGATTTCCAATCAAATTAAGAGACATGATTGAATATGGCACTTAATTGGTCACGGTAGCACTATAAATCATCGAAGAAGAAAAAATTACTTAGTTAATTCCTTATTGCATTGCTAGACGCCCAAATTTAAATGGTAATAATTGTCATTGTTGTCTAGACACTCGCTATGCTTTGGGAAATTTGCTAAGTGGTCCCCTAAACTTTAATGTTAATTGTTTTAGTCCCTATACTTCGTATAGTGAAGACGGTCCTTCAGTCCTACTCAGGTTAGGGTTTTCAAAAAAATATCCGATGGGGCAGTGGCTACCTCAGCGATACAACCTCATCTAACTCAAAAAGAAACTAACAGAAGTTGGATGGAACGTCGCTAACATACAAAGTAGATGGACTGAAATCACCAAATTAGAGTTGCTGAAACTCCCACAATATAGGGAATAAATTAGTAAATTTTCCCTATTTGTTACTTCCATATTCTAGTAATATGGAAAAAGATTGCAATGTTGAGCTTCAAGCTAAAAATCCTCTATACTTAGAACACAAGAGCAACATGCCACTCAACTTACAACCCGGTCTAGAGCATCCCTATCCAATAACTTCTATTGTTACAAAAAGGTTCATCAATCATGCGCAGGGGACGTGGCTCTTTATGTCAAGTTTAACGACACAACTTCGTGCAATGGAGTACTCCAGCTCAATTTTAGGATAGTTGGGTAGAGCCTCCTGCAGCACATTTAGAGTCTACCAAAACATAAGAGGATGAATCCAAGTTGAGAAGGAATTTTCTCATTGGGTTATCTTATTTGGTGATACTGCAACAATCTCGGCATTAATTGTACAGATCCTAGCAGTAGCAGGACACATTTTTTTGTCTACTTGGATAATTATTGTTAAGTATGATATGAGAGTTGCCAATGAGGAGAATGACTTAGACTTACGTGACCAATGAATTCTCCTCTCTGTAGCTTCCGAAAGCCACCAATAGTTATAAAATCTGACATGTTATCCTGTGACAAATGAAGAAAATCCATTAGATGATGCAGGAATGTTGTTGACAGCCACTCGCTTCAAGAGTAGGATTTGAGTCTTAGTCTAGAGAAGTTTCTGACTAGGGGTGAGCATGGTCTGAGTTGGGTCAGTCTACCTCCTAACCCTAGGATCAACCCGCACAATATTGGTCTTCAATTTTTGGGACCGAAGACCGACCCTATTAAGCTTGGGACCAAGGACCGGACCGATCCAATGGGTTCGGTCCGATTCTAGGGTCAATGTGGGACCAACCGATAATTTTTTATTTATTTTTTTGTACTCCTTAAAAAAGCGATTGAAGACCAGAGTGACCCAATAAGTTTGGTCCGGTTTCAAAGTCAACTTAAGACGAACCAATAATTTTTTATTTTATTTTTTGTACTCTTTGAAAGGGCAACTGGGGATCGTACCGACCCAATGGGTTCGATGATGAGTGAGGTCGGCTAAGAAAAGCAAGCGGTGAGGGTCAAGTGGGGTGAGCGTCAAACAGAATAAGCATCGAATGTTGAGCGGAGAGCAACAAACCAAGCGAGCATCAAGCAGTGAGTGGCACGAAGCGGTGACCGGCACAAGTGACCCAAAGCGAGCGAGGCGAGTGTTGAGTGACAAGCGGAGAAGTTGTTTATTTCGATTTTGGTAAATTGAAGACTAAAATGACAAATAAGGCAAAAGAGAACGAATACTCTAGAAGGATGCCATAAGGTGCCTTTTTGGACACCGTGAGAATTCCTTACAAAAACATTTTCCTCATTCATAAAGTATGACTATTGACACCGTAAAAGACATTAAAAACCTAAGTTATTAAAGAACAATGTAAAATTACTTGAACTTCTCACTAAAGAGCTATTTAATGTTATTGACGTCGTTTATTTTAAGATTTTCTCTATATAAAAAATTATAAATAATATTATATATATAATCAGGGTTGGTTCGGGTTGGACCGACCCGGAACTCTCAGGATCGAGGACCGACCCGCACAGTGCTGGTCTAAGAATTCTAGGACCAAGGACCGACCCAGTCTCCCTGGGAACTGAACCAGGATCGACAGGTTTGGGCCGGTCCAGGGTCGGTCTAGGGTTGACCCTGAACCGATGCTCACCCCTATTTCTGACCATTCAATGATTCACTTTCTGAATCTAGAAGTCCCAGTAATGCCAGTAACCTACCCTCATGGGCAATACCAACCTGGGTGTCTGAATTCTGAAATTAAAAATGTGTTTCCCATAGTGAGTACAGTGAATTATTCACAACAAACCCAACCAAAGAGCTGCTCTCCTCCAAGCAAATTTATTGCTCATTTTCTTGCAGTCAGAAAGCAGATAATGAAGTTCAGAGGGAGAATAAATCGAACTACCTGATTTATCAGCAAGTCATGGCTAAGTATTCCATGAAACTGCAAGATGACAATGAGTTCATGTCCAGAAGTTGAAAAGGTTGATTGAATTAACAGAAATTAAGCATGCAAACCAGAATGACATCTGCTATGTATTAACCGTACAATAGGATTAACTAGTCATGGTAAAGACAGAAATACAGGTGCAAACCCCCCATTTCCTGAAGTTAAGGATATCATTAAAATCTATGATAACTTCTAAATTTACAAACGCTGGGGAAATCTATGATATTGAAGCTATATAGGAAAAGAAAAACATTCATATGAATTGGGCACAGCATTCATATAATTTAGGAGCAGCAATGCAGTAGAGTAAAATGACGAGAGCCAATCTCCACAATGCAGAAGCCGACAAGAACCTCACTTCAAGTTTACGATATCGAAGCATCTCAACAAGTGGACGAACTGCACCCCTCCAAATGAAAGCCTGTTTAAAGCTTTTCATTAAAATGGACAAGAAGTACACATTGTTGGAGAATGTGAGCAAATCAGCTTCTAGTCACAAAAAACATACAAACAAAACCATTTAGCTTCTTGAGAGAGAGAGCAGTAAAAATCATCCCTTAAGACATTTTTCCAATAACATCTTTTTTGACCCTTAGGCTGGGGCACCAAAGTGTGAAATTCAAAGATAAGAACTTTAGCTCAGAGCGGCTTCATATAACTTGACCAGAGAACCCTCTGGATCAAAAGATAGATATGCATTAACCAAAACCTCTGTTGTATTTATTGTACTTAACACATCAGCTTTTCTAGACTAATAAATCCACATTTATATATGCTATTTACACACATCAGACTAAATAAAATATGCATGCAGTAAGAAAGCTTCTCATGTGTATGATGAAGGAAAGTAGACATTACCATTTGTCAAGTTGGGTACTTGTCTTGTTATTAATGCATTTTAAAATATAGTGAAATTTTCAGTACACTCAAGCAGCAGACATTAGCTAGTTTGCTGAAATTTTGAAAGGAAAAAACAATGAGGATCATTTGTAAGGGCTCCTTGGGATGCACGTTCTCAGTAAAGAAAGCAATATAAATGATATTTCTTTAGTGAAATATTTAAAAGACAAAAAAGTACAGAGCAAAGGATATAAAGGGATCACAAGTAAAACAGCAACTCTCGTTAGTCACCTTACGAACTGATTTGACAGCAGCAAATCGTCTAAGTAAGCGAGTTGCCGCCATCTGGCTCCAAACACAGCTGGAACTGCATTGTAATAGACAAACTTCAAATTTCACAGAGAGAGACAGTAGTTCCCAAAATGAAATAGCTGCAATATACAGGTGTTTTAACAACCAAGCGAAAGACATTGCGACCCATGCATAAACCCAAGACATAGTCATACCTGAGCAATCTAATAATAGGTTGCAAACCTCCAGCAGCCAGCACATCTTTCTCTACATTTGAATTTAAGAAGACCAGAACACTAATCAATGCAACCTGCAAAACCAATGATCACAGATAATTGTGAGTTAAAGCGGTGCAATCAACGAGTCAAGAATCGATAATTAGCACATAAATAGATCAATGAAGCACAATGGCTGTCTGGAAATATTACTGCCCTAATGTGTATGTCAGCGTTGTCAGATTTGAGTATCAACACAATGCTTGGAAAAGCGCCAGAGTCCACAATCTGAAATGACAAGTTACTAATAGTATGGCATATGAAAAATAAAAAGCAGCATCTTTCTTTCCCACTAAAGTGTAGAATATTATTTTTTTTAATAAATATATTATTTCAATTTATGTGTCAATAATTGTATTTATGAAAGTTCAGCCCGTTAAAATTTAAACAGAGAAAAAAAATTATGCTTGTGCCACAACTTTTGAATAGAGCAAAAGTTAAAACATAAAAGCAACACACTAGACTTTTTGGCGAGGATTGCTGCAGAAGGACAAAATGGAAGTTTTAACTTCCTAAAATGTGACCACCTGATTCCTGTTCTCTTCATTTTTCGAAGCCATCACGCACAACGCAGCCGCAGCTGCTCCTTGTACATATATGTCATCGGCATCTAGCAACTCGACAAGTAGTGGAATGCCGCCTCTCATCCTACAAATTCACTGTATAATCAAGGAAAGATGTGCTATTAAGAAAACGACAAACAATCACACAAGAATGAAAGCCACAATACCTTACAAGGATGTCGGCGCTGCCATTACCTATACCTAAAACAAGCTCTGTAACCGCCTTGGCTGCTCTTACAATAAGACCATTCGCTGATGGTGAACTAGAGCATGCTTCGTGCCTCTTCAACAGATAGCGCAGATATGATATGGCATCATGATTATCTGAGTCATGTTGACGCTCTCGCTGTTAAAACCCAAGAGACAGAAAAGAGCACTTGAGCAGAATAAATAGCCCTTGACCAGAATCTAGTGCTTCCAACTTAATCCAAAATTAGACGATAGCAGTTTTGACATTTCCAATTGAAAGAAGACGCGAACACTCACCTTGATCACATCTAACATCTCAAAAAACTTCGTAAAGAAAAAAGATCAGCAACATGAACTACACTCGTCTCAACAGCAAGCGATCCCAGTGCCTCGCTCGTCTTCTCGACTTCAAGCCGGTGAAACTTCTCGCGCCTGTCACCTTCTCCCGATGGCGGCGCTTCCGAATGCTTCACCAAAGCAGGAAGCGCAGGAATCACTCCATTCTCAACCATCTCGCCCACGCATTTCCCTAAACAGCAGAACGCCACACGCATTACGCCAAACACCACACGGACTCTACAGTCTACACTAATCGCACGGCATGACGAGGTTCCTCAATCGATCAGCTAATGTCCCGGCAACCGATCAACCTCCACACTGAAAACGGACTCACTCCAAAAAGATCGATGTGCAAAAGGTGCGGTCGAGGAAGCCGACGATCTCGATCGCCAAGCGCACCGACGTCTTTTGGTCGGCTGCGTCCGTGACCAAGCTCTGGCTCGGCGGCACCCACTCTGCGGGAGAGCGGAGCGACGTGCAGGGGCTGACGGGCCCCGCCTCCGCCTCCGCCTCAGCCTTGTGCTTCCGGCCTCTCTCCTCCGGCCGCCGGTGGAGGGGTCGTCGCGGTCGCTGGCGGACTCCATCCGCGACGGCGAAGGGACGGACGTAGAGAGAGAGTGAGAGAGAGATGAGGGAGATGAAGGGAGGAGAGAGTGACGTTGGCTTTCGCTTTTGCGCGTTCCCATCGGATTCGCTCTTCCCCGCGCCTTTTTGCGTTCGTACTGAGCCGGGGCTTGTAGGGCCCACATCCAAATCAGACCTTCACGCTTCGTCATCCTAAACTATACTTATCATGCCATAAATACTCAAAACTTTTTTATCGCTAAAAATCCTAAACTTGACTTTTATGACACAAATATTCCCAAACTTTTTTTTGTATCATAAAAATGCCTGACTTATATAAGTGTGACAGATATACTTTGGGTCAATTCCTTAAAAATTCCAAATTTTAGATCTAATCCCAACTCTACCCTAAACTTTTCTTCTTCTTTTTTGTGATCAAGGATCCGCTGGATCATGCCCTTATTGGCTTTCGCCGATTCAGGGTCTCACGGCCTTCGCGATGGAGGACCTACAGCGCCTATACCTCGGGGAGAGCTAGCCCAGCAACCCACCGCTAGGGCTCCCCACTTAAATCGCTAGCAACGGGGTTTTAAACCCTCGACCTCCATGCACTGAAAGGAGTGAACTTAACCAACTGCGCTGCCTACGAGTGGGTGTACCCTAAACTATTTTGTCTCTGAAAAAATCCCAAACTTTAAGTCTAGTTTCAAATATGTCCTGAGCAACTTGCTGAAATTAACATTGAGTTAGATGAGTTAAAATAGACGGCAAGAGAGAGATTTTCTTGTGGCAGCTAGGATAAACAAGCAAGCAACCAAGTGCAGCCCAATAAAAAAGGGTCAAGCCCAAAATTTTTAATCAAAACAAAGTTTAAAATAAAACATGTGAATTTTATTTCGTATAAATTCCCTTTAAATTTTTTAATACTTAAGTATTCCCTATGCAAGGAAACTAATCATTTGAGAAAATTATCAAAAAAATCCTATACATATTGCAATTATATCAATTCAATTTTTTTTTTTTTTTTTTTTTGGTCAATTAAGTTTTAAGCCTTATGTATTTGTGTCAATTTAAACTGAATTGACCAAAAAATAAGTTTAATACTAAATTCGTATAATTGCAATAGGTTTATAATATTTTTAATAATTCTTCCCTAATTATTTGACAGACAAATTTATATAATAGGTGAATGAATATTGACAAATGTATTTTTGGTGAATTCTGAAAAAGGAAGTGCAAAAACAAGACTTAGGTTTTTCACCTTTGGTCAGTGGATAACTTTAGACAATACTAAATTAGGATCTCATTACATTTAGATGGATTGGCACAAAAATGGAAAACTTAGGGGAAAAGTAAGACAAAAGGTTACAACTTATTCGATATCACCATACATTTTCAATTCAGGTTGCAGCATGCAACTCTAGCAAGGAAGAAGATAAGAAGATGAGTCTGGCTAATCGTGTTAGAGACCACTTTCCTTTTTGTTGATTTATTGTTGGCAAATGAAAAAAAGAAAAAGAAAAAAAAAATCTTACATGGGAGTTGAACTGTATTTAGATTCCGTTTTATTTCTCGGAAAATAGTTGATTTGGAAAACGTTTTTCTAAAAACAATGACTTGTATCAATTGAAATAATAAGCTCACAAAAAATATTTTCATTATCGATAATAATTTATATTTCGTGATTTTCGTGGATGATGAAAACATTTTTTGTTTATCTATTTTTATATACGGTAGAAGCGGTCATTTTTAGAAAAATATTTTCTTAATTACTCATTTTTGTGAAACAAAGAGAGCCTCAATTCTCACTGAGTTATGCATTGTTTTCAAATGAGATTGAAAACCCAATCATAGTCTCACATATGCTAACCGAGTCTCATTTCAAGCAAGGAAAAAGATGTGTGTGGCAGATGAAAAGAACTATACTATGTCAGAGTCCTACTTTATTCAATCCTTGCAATATTTATCTATGTAATAAACAGTGCTCCAAGATGAATATAGATGAATTACCACTTGGACTGGCTTGCTCCTACATCGCGAGGACTGCCGACTCCCTCTAAACGCCGAACGAGCTAGAACAAAAGGAGATTACTACGCTTTTCACTCCACGTAAGTAAAAAGTTGACTTATATTTTAAGATTATACTACTGATCTCGATGAAGCTAGGAGGTTGACAGAAGAGAAGTAACATAGATATCGTTTCTCAGCACAAAATGGTAAAGCCCTGCACAATTGGCAATAGTCGAGCATTTTCAATGTATATACCGGACTTATCAATAGATACACGAAGACAGACGCATGCAATACTCAATCCTTAGAGCAACAAAGATTCATTTGAACTACCAAAACAATGCCGTCCAGTCAATCATGGAAGATTTCACTGCCAAATCAACTACCTCTAGCATTACTCTTTTGACATGGCTGAACTTCACGCAAGTCACTAGTCCGGAAAATTATATAGCTAGGAGCTGTACCACGGCCAAAGCTGGAAAGAACCGACCCAGAACAAACTTTCTCCCTAGCAAGCCTTTGTGAAATTACAAATGCAGCAAGCACACCCGCTAGGTGACAAAGGCAGATGCAAGCACTTACCCAAACACAGGTAAAAAACTAGAAAGGTCAGGCAGAAAGTAAAGATAATACTGTTAAAATCTCTGCCTGGATGAAATTTTTCTAGAAGGTGATAATAAGCATGGCTTTAGAATTCTAGATGAAAACCTAAGCAACGTCCAGCACCTAAGCAACGTCCAGCGGCTGTTTCCAAGGTATTATAAGTTGGATTGTGGCCACTTCCGTACAGCGATCCCCAGTAATGGCAACCTGGGGGACACTAGCTTGCTAGTTGCCAAGAAACCAACTTCAAAAGAATTAACATTCTTAGTCATCTTGTGAGCAGAATAAAGTATATTTTAGAAGTTCAAAACCTGGTGAGATTGCATACCGATGCCTGAATTTATCAAAATGCTCCAGGATCAACAAGATTGCATGAATTTCTCAATTAGTTGCATGGAAATGTTTGGGGAGCTCATACATAGTTGAAATACTTTCCACAGATATTTCCTGCGATAGACACTCCCAATCATTCAGGGATCAAAAGAAAACAGACAGATAAATTCTCCAGCTAACCTGCACAATGACACACTCGCAAGTCTCTTAAGTCCTTCAATAAGATACTGATCAGCAGCTCTTAGAAGCTCTTAAGCAATATCTGTCATAATTTCAACTGACCTGGAGTACGTGAACCTCTAGCATTAAAAGGATCTAGTGAGTTAGAGAACTAAGCATATAGGCCCTTTGCCATACTAAGCTAAAATTGCATGACCTCATCATCAACTCAAAAAAATCTCCCATCTTATGTTTGGAATCTGTATGCTAGTTGCATCCTTCTCCTGTAAGCAAACATAAGGTGAAAGTAGTCAAAATGCATCATGTGCCCACATGTAGCAGTCTCTACAGTTAAATAGCTTAACAAGGCTTCTTTAAGATGGGAGAAACTGGGTTAGTGAGGTATGTTTCCTCAAGATTAGGAAGCGACTGCTGGAAATGATGGTTATTACCAACTTAAAAAGAATACAAGAGCTTGCCTGGTAACCGCCATCAAGCATTGCAAGGAATGTATAAACGGATAAGCAAATTCTGGACATAAAATTGTCTCGCTGCAACAAGCAATTCAATCATGAGGCAGCCTGATATAAAAACAGACAGGAGAGTCAGAGGAATAAGGTTAAATTCACAAGAGCACAGGAACTTGAACAGACAATCAGAACTCACATTCAACCAAAAAGGTTATGTCAGAATGCATAGCATTGTTCACATACTCCTCACTTAGACAGACCTTTAATAAGAGTCTTTCGACCAGCCCAAGGGACATATGCTCAAAAGAAGAAGCATCTCCTAAGCATTAAAAGAACGTAATTTAAAATTGGACATAAATGTTAAAGGAGAAATACTTGTATATTCATTAAACTTTATCTGTGTAAATGGTTTGAAGGAACAAGGCACTCATCTTCCAGAAGGCATTAACGACCTATTACCAATTTCAATATCCACCGAGTTATTGTCTTTATGCACTTTTGAGACTTCACATCATATTGCATTGAGTGGTTAATGCAAAATAACATATTCTCTATCTACTCTATTCTCTCCTCTTTAGATAGTATTAGAGCCCAAGAGAGATGACTAAATATTTAAATATCAAATCACACTTTCATCTAACAGTTTAAACTTTTATAATAATTAGCAATGACCCTAAAATCTCACAATAGAGCTGAAGATGTAGAATTTGAATCTTTCCAAGTCTCAATTTTCCTCCCTAGTTAGCAGGGGTCCTACAAATTTCAGAAAAGAGGAATCAAGTTTCAAACTTAGATAAGTTCCAAACTTAGATTTCTTGTTTATACCAACCTTATACATTTGCGCTAGATTTCTCTAGTGCTACCGATGGAAAAGGAACCTTGCTTGTATGACACAAATATTAGCTCGATGATAACTCTATAAAAACAGAGTTATTTTACCTATTTTAGGTAACAAATAATGCAATATCTATAAAAAAAAAATATTTGGATTTCCTTCTAATTATTCGAATTTTCCTTATTTACGCTGTATAATGATATATGAAGAAGGTAAGCAAAAAATGGTAAAAATTAGGAATTCAAATCAAAAAGCATTAGAAGATGGATATTAAATCAAATATTTTGTAATTTATTTTAATTTTACGGTAAGTGTTGGAAGGTGGATATCAAATCAGAGATTCTTTGATTTACTCCCTAATTTTATGCGAAAAATAAGCAATTGCCTTGGGATAGGAGTCATGGATGTATCTTATGAATAGGAGAACATTAATAGCTTGGGGAGATAGTTTAGTTTTTATTTTTAGATAGTTTTTCATTGTTCTAAGAGCTTTTCAAGCATTTTGAAGAAAAGTTAAAAATGGTGACAAAATTCTTGTTTATTGATTTAATATGTATATTTTCGTTTCTTCTTCTATTATGTTCTAATGTAAGGCCTGAGGTTCTAAAGTTTTCTACCCACACCAAACTCTCTCTCTCTCTCTCGTCATTGTTGTCAAGTAACTTCAAGCTGTAATAACATGCAGTTCTGTCGACAAGGACTATGTTTTCTTGAATCATACTTCCTACAAAAATCCTCGCATAAGCTCCTTACTGAATACTGATTGCGATGCTGTTCTCTTTTGCTTCTATTTACCTGGTCACCACTCTCTCGATAGATCTTCCCCTAGTATGGGTTTTGCCAAGGATTTTTTTTTTTTCTAGGAACCAAAAGTCGAAATGCCAATTTTTTGCGCAGTTAATGTTGTGAGATTTCGGAATAAACCGAGAGGTTTGGCGTGTTTGTGATGGATGAGCAGAGGACTTGTACAATTTTAAGTGAACGTTTGGGCCGAGGTTTGTAGTTCACTTATGTTTTGCCCTAGTTGGTGGTGCACATCCCCTAATCCAAGCAAAATTAGGTTAAAGTACAAGGATAGATATGAACCCAATCCAAGAACCGAGGAAGTGGATAAGAACATTTAAACACAATGCCATGATGTCGAAATAAGAATATGCTTGTGCTGTTTATAAAACACCAACGATCTAAACCGTGTTGAGAACTCGGACGAGTTTGACCACCCATGGATTGCTATACAATTATGCAAAAGTTGAACCACCCATCGGATGATGTATGCAGGTTCCTCACCTGATAATTTGTAGAATTTCGAGATAGCTCGATAATTAGGGACTTATCTCAAGTCCAATTCTGGAAGTAACTTTGGAATGGCTCTAGTTATTAAGAAGTGATTTCAATTATGTGATATCCCAAAATTTGGCCATTTTTCAATATATATGAAATTGTTATTTCACTAATGCACCGATAATTAATTTACTTTGAATTGATTACTCATGAGTTAACTAATCTATTAGGCGATGCTGTAAAGGGTTAAAACACAAAAGATCAGATAATTCGATTAGGAAACAATCACTCGACCATAAAAATCGACAATGGTCAATACTACGCTATTATAAGTCAATTAGCGAACGGATATAAATCAATTTGACAGAAGTATATAGTTGAGTCGCAGGTAGTTCTGCACGATTACTATACTCACGTCGAGAGACAATAAACCGATTCCTTATTGATTTTGTACTCAGGGTAATAATTGAACCCTCACGATTATATAACAACGGAGGGTCATCCAAGATTCGAAGAGATATAAACGTGGATCAAAAATTATCAATGATCGGTCAACCACGCGAAAGCTCCTAAAAGCCACCCAATAGTTTAGGTTGTACTAAAGTTGCATTTGATCGATTTTAACTATGAAATTTAATTCAATTTTGAGTATCGAATTTTCGAGGGTTTTGAGACTAACTAATTGGACATCATGTCATTTATCTACGAATTGTTGACAAGTTTAAAATTTTCGGAAAAGGATTAATCGATCAAGAATTGGACATCACAAAGAGAAGTTGGGCCAAGCGAGGACTGTTGGGCCTTACGCCTATGTGAGTCAGCTAAGGAGGCCCAAGTGGGCCAAGCCAAGCCCAATTCAACAAGCAGGCCCAATGGCAAAGTTGTAAATTTTGGCCAAAAAGCTTGGGTTTTAAGAAATTAAAAACAAAAAGAAAATAAGAGAGACAAAATGCTAGGCTAAGAGGGTTTTAGGGAGAGTGGTTGTGACGAAATCATGAGATTTTGGTTAAAAATCTTTCTCCTCTCTCCCTCTCTTCCCCTTCCCCCTCACGCCTTCGCCACAGCCGGCCTCCCTCTCTTCCCCTTCCCCTCACGCCTTCGCCACAGCCCTCTTCCCCCCCAAGCAATTTGCTTTCATCTTTCCTCATCTTCTTCACCATTTTCTTCTCCATTTTGCTCCCATCACCATTGCCCACACCACTCTCATCACCACCGCCCACACCACCACTCACCGCCACGTCTAGCCACCGCTGTCTACTCATGTTGTCCCTTTGTCAAGAGCCATCGCCGAGCATTACAAAGTTTGCCGCCTACTCGAGCTGCTTGTGCCGCCGTCACTCGCCATTCTTCACCACCATTGCTCGAGCCACCTTCGCCATGCTCATGCCACCGTTGCTCACCATCCCTCATGCCAATGCTCGCACATCTTTACCATCACCAAACACCCTTCCCCCTCCTTTAGTGGTCATGAGCTTCAAGTGGTGTTGCCACCGCTGTCAAGTCTCTGTTCAAGCCAAAAAAAAAATGTATTCTCGACACCGTCGTGCCCCTGTCATCATGAGCTTGCCACCACTAGAAAACTGTGAGTTAATTCATAATCCTTAATTAGGTAGTTAATTGTATTTTGGGGTAGGTTTCGTTTAGACTAATGGTGATCAATGATAAATAATTATGGTTTAGCCTTAACTATGATTAAGGATGGTTTAGATTAAAGTTAAGTGCAACTAGATTAATTAATTATAGTTAGATTAATTAATGACGGTTAGTTTTAATTAATCATAGTTAGTTTAATTAATCGTAATTAGTTTAATTATTCACAATTAGCCTAATTAATTGTAATTACCTTAATTTATTGCGATTAGTGCAAATTGATGATGGATTAGTTGTTGAGTAGAATTTTATGTTTGATTTATTGAATGAAATTATGCATAATTCTGATCATCTTATAATGCCTTGATGTTTCTTGCCAAAATCGTGAGTTTTAAATGTTATTTTCAAAGAAGGTTTTATTGGCAAGAAAAGGGCAAACTTTGAGATGTTGTGCTTGAATGTCGTGTTTTACGTGCTAAATGGGGCAACGGGGTTTTAAAATGAAAGTGTGCAAAGTTTGGAGGGTTGATTTAAATACGTGAGCACATATTATTGAAATTTTAAATGTAAAGATTATTTGATGTTTTTCTTTAAGCATGAACTCTTTTGCAATGGGCTAATTCACAGCAAATAAAAATTGACTTGAGTGTTGGCATGCTTGAGTGGTCACATAATTGAACCTGTCACCCAACGGGAGTTTGGGGACGATGCTCGATATTTATCGAACACTCAGCGGGGGTCCAGATGCCGAGTCATGATTGAGGTCGAACCAATGCTCCTTATGAAATGCCATCTAGGTGAGTCCTAGATGATGCCATGCCCGATAAAGCGAGACGATGCCCGGTTGTGCCGGAAGACCGCAAACTTTTATGTTGTTTATGGCCCGAGAAGTCATAATAATCGAAACATGTGTGAATGATTGTGATGTGTTGCACCTAATTATGGAGTAAAATTGTAAGGCACTGTATGAGACTAGTGAAGATGGGCTTTACCTTATAATCGAAAACCGTGTGGATGCTTGGTGCATGAGAATTATGTGTTATTGTTATTTTTATTAATTATGCTTATTGCATTGATATTGGCATACGAGATGTACTAATATGCTAGGGTATGTGAAGGCAAGATAAGTTTGTATATCATTGCATGTTTAGGCTACCTCCGAAATGAATTTGCGTTCTAATCGAGGTTTAAGCTGTTAACTTGTTGAGATTTTTAACTTGCCCTTGTTTTTTTCAAGCCCATAGAATGGAGAGCCGTCGCGTGCAGTTTGGGGCCTTGTTGGACCAAGACACAGGGATGTTTGTCGTCACTTTTGTTGACCTCATGTTAGTAAAGTTTTGGCTAACCCTGACCCATGCTCATTTTTTACATGGTTGGTAGGAAACTGTAGTGTAAGGGCTTATAAATATTAAGCTTCCTGATGTTAGGAAACAAATAAATAAAAGCGGTATTTTGAAAATGTTTGTTGTGTGTACTATTTCTATTATGATGTTTGACTTGGTGGTGTTTATAATAAATGCTTCCCCTTACATTGAATTGAAAGATAAAAGAATAGGTTGGCGACACGTCTTGGGACGTCACAACTAATCGACCGTTGAGAGATGTTCGCGCTCGGTGGTTTTAGGCATGACAAGATCTAGTTAACATCATTATATCCTTTTTAATATAGCAGAAAATCCACTATGTATGATGCCATAATTTATGGTTCCTCAAAATAATATAAAAATCAAATCCAAGAAGACATTAACTAGTTTATTTCTATGTCAAAATTGACATGTTCAAGCTATGAAAACACAAGTATTCAACAAAGGAGCAATATAAATTCTACTTGACTTCCTCCTAAGTGAATTTATCTGCCATTGTTACCAAAATAGCCAAATGAGACCAAACCCTCATTATTTGAACAAAAAATGAATATGGATAGCAAGCATAAACACCTATCAAATAGATTCAAATCATGAATAGCTCATATAATTATGAATCCAACCAATTCAAGGCATGAAAAGCAATTGTGACAAGAAATTCCGCAAGTCTAAGCATTAGTAAAATTCTGCCTCAACGGTCATATGTTAAATATGCATGAGAAGAAAACCTTCAAAGGTGAATTCTATGCCTCAAGCGCATCATAACACTAGGGATTGCCCAACTTATGAATATGCCTGTATCGAGACACCCTAACAACTTGCAAGCACATGAGTGGATAAACGAAACACTTGAAAATTTAAAGCATAAATGAGTATGCACAAAACACACACATCAATAATGGGTGCATCAAAGTATCTATTGCTTATTTTCCAATAAAGATCAAAACATGCCATACAAGCTCATACACAAAATTGCAATGCATATTTTTTACATTTATCTAAAAACTTTACTGTACGTTAGAAAGTCTCTTCTAACAGTAGTGAGTAACCAAAAAAATATACTTTTCTAGTAAATAAAATGTAACATCCTTGATTCAACCTTTATTTTGACCCCGACTAGTAGGCCAATAATTAGTACGCTAACGGTGAGACTAGGCTGGCACGAAAGCTGGTCATGAGTCAATTGGCCTGATTGGGAATCAACAACTAAGGTTTAGGAATAGAGTATTTGACCATGGGATAGTTATTCGACCATAAGAATTGGCCGTGAGATGGTCACGTACCATCATGGATTGGCGGATAGTCATGGCTTAATTTTATCCGATCATTGCACTGGTTGCAGGTGATTGTGCTCAATCATTGCACCGGTTGTGAATGACCATAATATGATCTAATATGACCATGAGTCAAGACGGATCGATCGATCCCACACGATTACATAACAATCAATAATTGACCATGGATCAAATGAAATTAACGTGGTTCAATTTTGGACTTAACATGACTCGTGGTGCAAGACCTTGGATTGACCACAAGATCGGCCACAAAACTGGTCAACTAGCTCAAGGATTGGCCATAAAACTGGCTAAGAGGAATTGGCCCACGGATTGGTCCACGAATCAGTTAAAGAATCGATCGATTAAGCCAAGGCCTAGGCCTAGGAACCTATCACAAGCCCCTTTGACTTGGTAAAAGGGAGTTCGAGCTCGACTTTGCCAATTAAGCCTGGTTGTAGTCGGCTTCATTTGAGCATTGCTTAGGCATGAACCTCATATCAAATAAGGTGGTTGACTGCAGTCAAACTCAATTAATTCCCACCCAATGACTAGGCCCTTAGATATTTTCCAAGGTATAACTAATACCTTCGTCACATAGTAAAATACTGAGCATTGACTAAGCGTGGACACTTGGCATGTTGGGCATTTGCCTTGGAAGATAAGTTTAAACTTTAACTTGGATCCATTAATAAATGGAATACCAAGGCCTTAGACTAGTCAAAATTTCTTTTTTTTTTTAAAAAATGTGAATAAATGTGAACACATGTGAAAGCATTAAATGAAATGTGGGCTATTGAGGAATATGTGCCTCTATAGCATAGGTCTAGTCATACCCTAAAAACTAAGTGTGAAATGTAGACTTTGGACCCTACAAAGAGGACCACATGCCCAGAGAGAGAGAGAGAGAGAGAGAGAGAGAGAGGGAGGGAGGGAGGGAGGGGGGGGGGCAAGGCCAAGTCCAAACTTTGGAGTCAAGATAAGCTTACATTAATATCTTTTAGAATTTAGCTATTCAATGACTGAGATGAGGTGTCCAAGTTAACTTAGAACCTAGTTAGAAACTTGAAGGATAAGTTTATCCAACCATTAATGCCTCTTGACTCAAGACCAAGTAGGGTGCCACCTCTCCCCAATTAGATTTGCTAGCTTTCATTTTTCAAAACTATTAGACTTTCACTATTTTCCAATTTTATAGAACTTTTCGTAGTTTGAATTTGGAGAAATTTCCCTCATGAAAATTGTTCAAAATATCTTGATTTATAAAATACTAAAATTTCAAATTTTTCTAAGGTAAAATGGTTGGGACGAGAGCCCAATCATTTACCAACTGGACCTTGCCCAATGCAGTAAAAACAGTGACCAAGTTGCCTTTTCAAATTTTTTATTAAAAAAAATTTTGAATTTGGATATATTTCCTTCATAAAATTTTGAAGGACATCTATATTTACAACATATAAACATTTTAAAAAGTTTTGTGAAGATTTGGATTTCGGAATGAGTCTTTCTTTGCGACTGTTGGATTTGCTCGAAGGGTAGATTATTGGGTTGTGATTAGTGATTTGTTATTGTTTTTACAGCACGAATTGGATTTGGCTTCCTTCATAAAAAATGTTATCTAAGTACTTCTCTAAAATATATTAAAATTTTATAATTTTTCAAGCCCATTTGGTAAGATAATGATACTGATTTCTAAAATCACTTGAAACTATTTTTTACACTAGAATGAGAGAGTCACACACCCAAGCTTAGAATTTAGTTCTTAAATGTTATGTGGAGGTGTCCCAAGCTATTTAGACATAATCATACCCCATTTTGAGACTTGATGATCAAGTCAGCTTGCATTTAATGCTCATCTTAAATGCTTCTTGACTTGGAGGGTAAGCCTTGACTTAAGGCTTGGAGAGCAAGTTAGGAAAGCCTATAAATTGAAGCATCCTCCTCTCATTTCCACACCACCTCATCTCCCTTTCACTTTTCTCTCTCCCTTGCTCAACCGACCACTCCTCCATCTCTCTCTCTCTAGTCAGCCCTCTCTTCCTCTAGGCATCCTTTTCACTGTTTGTTGCCCTCACCGTTTGAGGCCGTTGGTTTAGGAAAGAGTAAGTAGAACTTTATATTTGAGTATGGCGTCGTGTTACGCTAATCCAAATGTGGTTTACCACAAGATCCACCAACTAAAACTTCTCATCACTTTCGGATCTCAAGGAAGCGAAAAGATCCGAAAAGTTTCAGATTGAATGCGTCAACACGTGCAATGTACATTAGATCAAAACGATCCAAATACACACATCCCAATTAGTCACGAAGCACAGGATTGCGTGGTCAATCAAAGTTGAAAACGAAGAAGCATTGTTTACCAAACTGCAGCATTGCGTTTTGAGGATGAAATTGGGATTTACCAAAATTCATCTGATAAATCATCTAGAAACACAATCTCAGAAGCATTCTCAAAGATTCCTTCAAATAAGTACCACTCAAATCCAGCACCAAATGGATCGATCACTCCAAAAATGAAATTCCAAACACTGATTACTGATTCATCAATAAAAAATAGAAAGTTATTGAGTACCGCAAACTCCAATTCTAGATGCATGCTTACAAAATAATAATCACAAATTTGAGAGAGAAAACACTTACAAATGTCCAAGTTCCTCTCAGAGAAACAAACATAGGTATCGCACTAAATAACTTTACCGAAACGACCAAAAAGCTTTTTTATGTTGATACTTGATAATGTTCCACGACAAACCGCCCATGAATACACGATACTTGTCCAACACCATCTCCGATCATTCTTACAATTCCAACTGTGATGGCAGTGCATTATCCTTAAGACTTTTGGAAAAATATTGGATGACATGGAAATAATAATAACTATTGGAAATACATTGCAAAAGATTAGAAAATAAAAACAAATGTCTGAGGCATGCAAGCACTATTTTTAAGGATAATTATGTCCCTCAAAGTACGAAACTTGGTGCATAAGGCCTTAGCGGCTATCCTCGATACAATAGACCTTCTTCTAAACTCCGTATTTAATATTAGAAAGAATAGAACAACATTATGTGTACAACCCTGCAAAAAGAAAAGGAAAGATATGAGAACATAGTCCATCTTCAAAGATTGTGGTTTGAAGTTTAATTTATATTTAAATAAGAGAAAGAGAGAGCCGTTAGGAGACTATCATAAATCAATTGATAATTAAAAGGATGACCATTATAAAATAATGAAAAGTTTATGAAGTAATAAATCAAAAGTTATAAAGCCGTTGTATGACCATTAGAAAGTCATTATACGACCATTCTAAAACCGTTACAATAATGATGACTTGAATGATAGTCATAATTTCTAATAAATATATGAAAGCTACTGAAATATCCAATAGGAGAAAAAACTACTGAAATGTTGAATAAGAGCGAGGGACAATCACTTGATCTTACCATAATCAGCATATTGACAAGGGCTTGAGTTTTCTTGCAAGCTATACAACCTTACCAATATGAGGGTTCTTCTATTAAGATCATAATGTAGGTTTGGTCAATGGCTTAACAAAAAGGGATAATTCAAGCATATGCTCAAAAAGAAACGTTCTTCATTTATATGTTATCTCTATCAGGGTTACAAGTCAAGAACTTGTAAAAGATATATAAACAATCTTGCCTATACTTATTCAAGCGAAATGTTTAACATTTAAAACCCCTTCATTGATTTAAGTGCCATAATTTAATAAGACTTTACAAGGGACGTAATTTAGGCTTGGTTAAGGTTTTGAGAAATGAAAGAATTTGCTAGGCTCAAAGATTTTTCATTGAAGGGGTCTTGAAACTAGTTATCATCTCGACATTATTACCAATCTTCTTCCTTCACTAGGAATCATTTTATTGTATAGATACTTCGTTGGCCATGAGAGTCTAAAGCCGATTTTGGGACGTGTGTGCAGAAATGTAGTGCTAAAGCATATTAAGCAGGCACAATAGTTGAAGATCCAAACATCGCCTCAATAAAAGCATACATTTCCAATCTCTCCACATGACAAGGGTTAGCAAATACTTCACCTTTTATAACTCCCATATGAAAGACCATCTAACACATAATGCCGGTGGCATACCTTAACTTTGCGTTGCTCACACAAATAAAAATTCAAAAGAGAAGTTCAATGTCTACATCCATTATGAGTTTAACTTAAGTTTGCAGTGGAGTCGACAATCTATTGTGACCTTCAAGGTGAACCACCAAGAGATAGTTAGTCAATTGCTAGATAGGCCTGAATGGTTACCAATTTTATTTTTTTTTTTGGTCGGAATAAGACTACCGTTGATTTACTAAGCAAAGTTTTGAGGAATTACATCAAAACATCAACACATAATGGATCAAAAAGCACAAAAGGAGGGTTTGATAACCAATTTGGCGGAAGACATTTCGATCTGCAAGCTTTCGCGAGCCAATCTACTGGCCGGTTTGATTCCCTGTTGCAGTGGGCCAAGGATAGGCTCGGGAAGTCCTTCAATTTTGCTTTGGCCCGGTCCAAGATGGGTTGTACTTCCCAGTTTATGTCCTTCGAAGTGGAGATGCCTCGCACGAGGAGTAAGCTGTCAGAGAAGACTTTCAGTTGGAGTTTAGATCTATTCGAGAGGAAAATTAGGGTTTCTAGAAAAGCGATGCTTTCCGCCTATTCCCCAGAGGAGACTTCCACTGGTTTGGCGAATCCGTCGACTAGGTGGCCCCGGGAGTCTCGACAGATGCACGCGATCGCTCCCCTGTGCTCGTCCGGGCCTCTGTTCGCTGGGGAATCTGGAGCAGCCACTTCGACTGGAGCAAAGGACCCGTCGATGTTGATTGTTAGCGAGTTTGGAGTCGGGGGATGCCATCGGTTTATGTGAGTCGAGGTGGGTGGCTCGCCTTTTGATTTTTGATGCCATTTGGTGTAGTTTTCTTGTAGAGCGGCTGCCTTGAATACTGTTTGCTTCGGTTACAGGGGATGGTGGCCGAAGATGTAGTTGTTTCGGTCCTTCCAGATACTCCAAAGGGTAGCAGCAATTTGGGCGAACTTGGTGGTATGGTTTGGGTCGGCCTTTATCTTATATAGCCATTCATTTATCCTCGTTAACCCCGTTCTTGAAATTTTAATTTACAGGGATTCTGATTTCCATATGCGGGCTGTCCAGGAGCAAAGCAAGAGGGTGTGTTCCACAGTTTCAGCTTCCTATTTGCAAAGGGGGCAGACCAGGTTAGGTGCGATTTTTCGCTTATACAGATTGTCCATCGTTGGTAAAGCATTGTGACATGCATTCCATAAGAACATTTTGATTTTGGGGAGGGTACCAGCATGCCATATATGTTTCCATAGTTCAGGGTTGGTCTTATATGATGAAGTTGTTGCTGTTGTGTGACTGATGATTGATTTGTCTCTAGTTGAGAAGTAGCCGCTCTTTACTATGTATGTGCCAGATCTGTTTTGTATCCAAACCAACTTGTTTTCTGCATTAGGCATCCCTATAGGAGTAGCAAGTATTTCTTGGACTCGCTGGTGATCAAATAGTGATCTTATCATGGGTTCATTCCAAGTTCCAGTACTGGAATCAATTAGATCAGCTACTTGCCCTGGTTCCCCATTAGTTGCTGGGCCACTAATAGGTTCACTTTTTAGCCATCTGTCATCTCGAATAGAAATTTCTTTCCCATTGCCGATTGAGTACATTATGTAGGGAGATATGGATTCTCTCCCCTGTAAAATGCTTTGCCACCCCCATGAAGGTCTTGAGCCCTTTCCAGCCTTCCAAAAACCACACTGTGGATAGTAGAGCCCTTTCATAACTCAGCTTAGAAGAGAGTTAGGTTGTTGTGATATTCTCCAGGCTTGCTTACCTAGCATAGCCTTGTTGAAAACAATCAGATCTTTAAAGCCAAGACCCCCCTCATCCTTTCTGAGTTTCAAATTTTCCCATTTCTTTCAATGAATCCCAGCACTTTTGTTGTTTGTTTTCCACCAGAAGTTTGCAACTTTTATCTCAATAGCTTTGCAAATTGAAACAGGGATTTTAAAAATGGACATGGCATATCGAGGAATAGCCTGTATCACCGATTTTATCAAAATTTCCTTCCCTGCTTTCGAGAATAAATTCTCCTTCCAACTTTCCAACTTCATGTTGACTCTAGCAAGGATCCAAGAAAACATATCTTTCTTTGATACCCCCCAATCCGAAGGAATTCCTAAGTACTTTCCTATTTTCTCGATTTCTGGTACTCTAAGTTCTAAAGCCATGTTTCTCCTCAAGGTAGTTGGGCAGTTTTTGCTAAAGTATATGCCTGATTTGTTTAGATTGATGGCCTGACCCGAAGCAAAACAGTATTAGTGTAGGATGGCCGCTAGATTTTGGCATTCTGATATTGTTCCATGTAGAAAGAAAATTGAATCGTCTACAAATAGTAAGTGTGACAACATGCGACAGCTGCTATTCAACTTTGTTCCTCTAATTATACCATCATCTATTGCTTGTTTCATCATGGTTGAGAGCACATTAGCCACTAAGATAAAAAGATATGGAGACAAAGGATCACCTTGTCGAATCCCTCGAATAGGCTTGAAGTAAGGTAGGGGTTCCCCATTAAAGTTTACTTTGAAGGATACCGTTGAAACACACTGCATCACCCATTGGACCCACTGATCACAGAATCTCATCTTAGTTAGGCATGCTCTGAGAAAATCCCATTCGATGCGATCATACGCCTTTTGCATATCAAGTTTTAGAACAGCTTGGAACTTCCTTTTCCTCTCCCTAGTTCTCAATCTGTGTAGAACTTCCTGCACAAGCAAAATGTTGTCTTAGATTTGCCTTCCCCCCACAAAGGCACTTTGTTCTTCAGCAATAATGTTCGATAACAGAGGCTTTAGTCTATTTGTCAGAACTTTTGAAATAATTTTGTAGATGAAATTACACAAGCTGATTGGGCGATATTGCTCAAGTTTTTCTAGGTTTGGAATTTTGGGAATAAGGGTTATTTGTGTTTGGTTTATAGCTGGGTTTAGGTAGCCAGTAGTGAAGAAATTCTGAGTTTCCCTGAATATTTCCTAGCATATATCTGGCCAATGTGTTCAGAAGAAAAGGCCATGCAGCCTATCTGGTCCAAGAGCTTTTGTGGCACCTAATTGATGCATAGTTGTAGTTATCTCCTCCAATGTAACAGGGCCAGTCAACTGTTGATTCATATTCTCATCCACCGAGGTTGGGATTTGCTGAAGAATAGGCTGGAAGTCCCGATGTCCCACCGACTCATACAGCTTTTTAAAGTATTGCCCTATCATTTCCTTTAAGTGATGGTCCTCTCTTACCCAAGCATCATCTTCAAATTTCAGCATAGAGATTCTGTTTCTAATTCTTCGCTGAATAGCTGTGGCGTGGAAGAATTTTGTGTTGCTATCCCCCCATTTTAACTAGCTTATTCTCGATCTCATCCCCCAATACATCTCCTCTTGTCGCCACAATGTTTCTATTTCTTGTGTGATCCTCTTTGCTGCCTCATTGTCTTGAGATATGCTCGTGTAATTCATCAAGTCTTGTAATTCACTTTTCAGCCATTCAATCCTTTTTTTTTTTTTTTTTTTTTTTTTTTTTTTTTTTTTGCATTAGAGAATTTATTTTTGCTCCATTTCATCAGCTTTTGGGTCACAAGCTGTAATTTCTCAACTACATTTAAGCTCTATTGTTCAAAATCAGTCCAAGTTGTCTTGACTATCTGTGCACATTCATCATCTTCTGACCAGAAGGCTTCATATTTAAATATTTTGCCTCTCCATTTCTGCTGAGGATTGAGTGTTAATAAGATAGGACTGTGATCAGACCCTATTGTTGGTAGTGCTGAAACTTCTGCTGTGGGGTGTGCAATCCTCCATTCTACATTGCATAGAGCTCTATCTAGGCTTTTCTTTACCAGATTTTCACCTTCTCTGTTATTTGTCCAGGTGAAGGCGCATCCTTTGCTTTCCAAGTCCATTAGCGAGTAGTGGTGCATAAAGTCTCTGAAGGCTGTAAGACGGTAATTCTCGACTCTTTTCTTCCCCACTTTTTCCCAGTGATAAATAATTTCATTGAAATCCCCTATGCACAGCCAAGGGAGATGATAATGTAGACTTTCTCTGTGGATAACCTCCCATAACAATACCCTCTTCTGAAATTCATCTGGAGCATGTATAAACGTAATATGCATTCTATGTTTTGTTGCTGTGATTTGACATTGTGCATTTATAACATTTGTCGAGAAAGAATCAATAGATAGATGAACCTGGTTGTCCCAGAACATGGCCAATCCCCCTGCTATACCATCCGGATTCACTAAGAAACTATTCTGAAATTTTAGCCTCCTCCTTATACGATGCACTTTCTGTTCTTGATTTTTTGTTTCCATAATAAAGATAATACTGAGCCTTTCCTGAGTCACTAAGACTCTCAAAGCTTGAATTGCCAGGGGTGTGCCCAACCCCTGACAATTCCAACTCAATATCTTCATGGATAATTTGGTGGCTTATTAGGGCTAGCCACTAAAGCCCATTGATTTGACTTCTCTATCACTTGAATGGGAGTGTCCACTAGCTGTGTGTTTTCTATGATTGGTGCTTTTGATGACTGGGCACCATAGGGGCAGAAACGTTTCCCTTTTTTTGAGGTAGATAGCTTTGAGCTCTTCGATTTGTTCCTCATCAGTCCCTTTTCACCTGCTGAGTTCTCTTCCATTTCTACCTCCGCTTCCTTTAGCTGTTCTTCATATATAACCATTATTGATTCTTCTTCTAAACAGCAGCTTCCTCTCTTTTGGGGGCTTTTTTCTCCCATGATTACTAATGCTCGAGAGGGGGGGTCTTGGCTAGTTTTCTGTGGAGCAGGTTGATAGGCAGCAGTGTTCTGCTTGCTGGTTTGAGGATTTTGGTTCTGATTTTGATCTTGTACCTGTGTATCCTTTGCAGGTATTTGGGTCTCAGGCACACTCTCACTTTCCTCAGACATAATATTATGTTTTCCATAGAATATCTTTCCATATGGACTTAGCTCCGCGCTTCAACTCTTAGCCAATGGCCAAATCTTCCTGGTAAGTTTTCAGCCAACCCTAAAGTCTCGTATGGTATTTCTTTACAAAATGTGGCATAGTGGCCAATTTTCCTACATGAGTAGCAGTAATGTGGAAGTCTCTCGTATTTATACTCAACCCATAGCCTCTTGCTATCCAGATTCACAAGAACTCCCGTCTTCAGCGGGCTGGCCAGATTCAACCTTACTTTTGCCTTACCAATCCTGTAGTTGCTGTTTCCCTTTGCTTCTAATTTCACTTCTATTACTTCACCCAACTTTGAAGCAATGTCTCTAACAGTGTCATTTGTAACTCTCCCAAAAGGAAGGCCAGCAAGTTGTACCCAAAAGGAACAATAGTTAAAATCATAACACATCTTAGGAGTGTCAGGGTCACATTGTTGTAATACTAGCAGGTTACTAGAGAAAGACCATGGTCCAAAGTCTAAAACCCTTTGTTTGTCAGCTTCCAACTGGAAAGAGAAAGAGAAATAGCCAGGCTCTATTACAGCACAAGTAAAATTTTCTATTTTCCAAGCTCGTTTCATAGTATTGACGAAAGCTGCATAGTTTACATTCGGCTTTGAGAAGAGTTTCCCAAACAGAGTTTTTCGGCATTCTAACATGTTCTCTTCCGTAATATTACCTGTAACGTCTACCACATCTTCTTCAGACCATAACTGGCCTAAGCTCTTGTAGAGGGCTGCGACCCTTCTATCTTCCCCAAACTGATCTGCCACCTTTCGGTTGCTGGGTGCAGGGGGGAGCAGGAGAAGATGCCTTTACAGTGATCTGGTGAATCTTGATGAGACTTCACGCGAACTAGTCGAAGAGTTTGGGACCAGCCGAATAGGAAAGGTGCCTTTTCCGATTGAAGGGAGCTCTGAAACTGTGTTTGGGCTATGGAACAGTGATTTGGGGGAGAAGCTGTTGGCTGGGTCGAAGAGATGGTATGTCGGATTCCTCCATCAGAAAAGCAGTAGAGATGAAAAGATCGAAGAGATTGAGGGTTTGGGGTTGTCGCTCGCTAGTGTAAGAACTGGAAATAGGTGATTTAGGGTTTCTCGCCTGGGCATAAGGTTGTTCTGTGGGGGTGGGGGTGGGGTTTGGGAAGAAGAGATTGGGTTGAGTCAAAGGTGGGATTAGGGTTTTTCATGGTAGAAGAAACCAGAAACTACCCTGAAGGTAGGGAATTCACTACCCAGAAGTAGAGAGGATTCTCCATTTTGGAGAGGATGAAAGATACACTTCTTTTTGAAATGGTTACCAATTAAAGAGATGTTACCGTCGTCTAGAGAGATGAACATGGGAAAACACCACATTGCCAAGTTGTGGATTCACAAAATTAAATCCCGAGTAAAAGAACTTTGTTGGAAGCCCTTATTACTAGCTTAAGGAAGAAGACCTTGTACGACTTTAGTTATTTGCTCATGACGCTGAGACTATCCCAAACTATGGTTTACTGGGAACAAGCCCTCACCATCAAAACTAGCAGCTTTGTCTTTCTTTTTATATTTTGTTCTAATGACGCTTTCGTCCTCCTAAATAAGATTCATTTTATATAAATTGTTGTTATTTAATTATTAGATTTATAATCTTATAGAATTCATTTCTTTAGTTGATAAGGATAGGAATCACGATTTAATCTCTAGATTTTAGTGGACAATCCGAATAGGGCCGATAATTCATGTTTTCTATCATAACCATGTTGGTGTCATAATAGTTGCTTGTGAAATGCAATTTGAATAGAACGCGCCATTGTTTATCAATCAAGTCAGGTTCTTGAAATCCAAACACGACAGATTTATTAAGAGAGTTACAAGACACAATATTTAACACCTTTAAGACATAAAACTCTTCTACGTATAAACTTGTAGAAATAATATTTTTTTCTTTTTGCCCAACATATGCGGAAATATCCTTAAACGTATATTATGTATGATGTCTACACGTAGTTACACATTCACCACTTGACATGTTTAATATGTTAACCTAGTCATTGAGGATGTCTAAACATGTCGTAAATTGGCTTAAAGGGTTAACCCACGAATGAGACATTATTATTTTGCATATAAACGAGTTGACCTATTTTTGACACAAATATGATAAAACTCAATCCTAACACATTTAATTACGTGTAGCGTAAACAGATCCTCACAAAAGAATTTCTAAACTTAAGTGCCAGTCCACCCAGTATATCATATCTAAACAAAGTTGGAAGGAATGATTATTGCTTCTAACCAAGGTAAGACATAACTTCCAACACTTCTTCTTTGGATGTACACTGAAGAGATACAAAATGTGAAGAAATATATTACTAGTGTGATTAAAATATCCCTTGTCTGCACATCCGAGAAAGGAAGTGCTGGAAAAAAATTAGAAGGTCAATAAATTCATTTCCTTATTAAGATCGGTTGGATCAAAACCGACACGGTTTAAGGAATGAATCAGATACAGATCCACCCAAAACTTACCCAATGGGAAGGCCCAAGTACAACTGGACCATTACATATTTCCATGAGTTTCCACCTTGATTTCCTCCCTCCTTGGAAGCCGAAAAGGCTCCAACTCCCCTCCCATTTTCCGAGGGTTCATCACGTGGATTAGTCACAGCGCATAATGGGTTACTGTTCAAGATCAACAGTAATCCCAATGGACCTTGGTACAGTCATCTGCTAAATGGGAAAAGAAATGAACAGATGATTTGAAGCCACTATGTAGTGCAGATTCCTGCTTGGCTTTTCCACTGGACCGGAAGAAGCAAAATGGAATGAATCATCATTAATTCCACAAAACAAATTACAAAGTCAGCATATGCACATTCTAAATCAGCAGATCCGTCGTAACAACGAAATTAGCAGACCCGGAAATGAAAAACGAAAAAGTAGAAAAACAGAAGCAAAGGAAAACATAAACAAAAAATCTTCACATCTCTTCCTTATTCGAACCCTTTCCCTTTCATCTTCACCTTCGCCATCCACATCTTGCTTTCTGTCTCTCTCAAACTCTTCCTTTCTTCAGCGGAAACAGAGGAGGCAACGACCCACCACCACCACCGCTCGCGCTCCTCACGTGCGTGCAGATGGGCACGTTCACCATCGGCCTGATCCTAATGCTGTTCGATCTCGTCCTCTCCAACCCTTTCCTTATCCTCTGGACATAGTTGCTGCTGTTCTCCCTGTCTCTGTCTCTGGCCTCCTTCCTCTCGTCCAGGGAGGCCACGTCGCCGAGAGAGCTCGAGGAAGACGATGTGGACGATGAAGAGGATGAGGGCGAGAGGGAAGACGAAGCCCTCCGCTTGGTCTTCAGCCTCAGGAGCTCCTTCCACAACACGGTGCACTTGGGCGGCCTCGGCGACGGGTCGTCGTCAAGAAACCAACTTACCCTGTTCTGTTCTTGATCTTGGTCTCTGTTATTACTATTACAGGAGTTCCTGTTGCTCCTCACCTCTTCCTCTTCTCGATCTGGCTCTTGATCTCGACCTCCATCTCCGGCTTCTTCACTGTCTCCGGATTTCGGCTTGAGGGTGATTCTCTTGAGCCTCTGGGATTGCTGCATTTGCCAGAAAGGAAGCAGCTTTCCCTCGAAGAAGAGCTCATCCGCACTCATCATCTTGTGGGGACTCATGCTGGCGGCCAAGAACTCGAACTCACCGTTTCTTGGTTTCTTTTCGAGGTCCATTGCTGCGGTTTCTTTGGCTTTGGTTTCTTGGTTGTGGAAATGGCCATCTGGGTTAATGGAGATGAAGTCGCTCTCATCAAGAAGATCTGCAGAGAATGAGATCCTGGGGGCTGAGAATGGTGGGTCAATGTTTTCTTGGGAAACCATAATCTTTCCTTTTCCTTCTCTGTTTGGGAAGAGAGAGAGAGAGAGATGTGGATGGGGAGACAGACAAGAGGGAGGGTTTGGAGATGGGATCTTATAAAGGGAAGGAGACCATAAAGGATGGCATTCATTTGTTTATTTTGCTGATTTTTTTTTTTTGGTGGATTATTTTGCGGGTTAATACATTAAAAAAAACCCCCAAACTGGTACACATGTGATAAATTTACCCCAAACTATTTTTTTGACCTCCAAAAACCCCAAATTGGTATACATTTGACAAATTTACCCCAAACAAGTATACTTGTGACAAATTTATCCTCTGTTAATTTTTGTTAAATTTTACAGTCAAATTATTAAATTAACGGAGGGTATATTTGTCACAAATTTACTAGTTTGAGGTTTTTTGCCGTTGAATAAATTAATTTTGGGTAAATTTGTCATAGGTATACCAGTTTGGGATTTTTCATGATCAAAAAAATAGTTTTGGGTAAATTTGTCACATGTATACTAGTTTGGGGTTTTTTAGGGTATTAACCCTTATTTTGCTAAATTTGGTTTTTCTTTTTTTTTTTTAAGTTAAAATCTAAATTAATTTTTTAATTACAAAAAAATCTCTAAACTGGCACCAAAAATTAATTTTTTGACATAAAAATCCCGAATCGGTATATTTGTAATAAATTTACTTTCATTAATTTCTGTTGAATTAGAACAATATCACAAAAGTCCATAAACTGATATATGCAAATCTCAAATTGATACAGTCATTAATCGCTAAGTGTCATCCAACTCAGCAATTTAATAGTAAAATTTATTAAAAATTAATGGATGATAAATTTGTTACGAGTGTACCGATTCGAGATCTTTTGTGATCAAAAAATTAATTTAATTTATCACGAGGTATTAATTTGAGGATTTTCATTATACTAATTATATTTTGATATGTACGTCTATATATATTTGGTAAGATTGGTTTTGCTTTTCAAAAATAATATATATGTCCGTCTGAGGTCTGAATTTTGTCGTGATTGAAGTCTCAGTGTCGTCTTTTGGACGGTTGAATAGAAAAATGGAGGTGGTCTGTAGATGCCCAAACATCAGAGCTGAGATGGTGTGTTAGAATATGGGAACAGCACATGGACCTCCTCGGGTGGATACATGACAAATGGCTTGGCCTCTCTCTATCTTCCTGCTGCATGCAAATAGAGACCAGAACACATCATCTTTTTGGTCTTTTCCTTATTGTTTCTGTCCATGTCAATCCGATGTTCTGCATATGTTCACCTCCTTATAATATTTGGGTCGGATTCGATTGATTTTTTATCTAATGGAAAAGTTCACAAAAGAACGAAAACAAGAGAATGCTTTTTTTGTGATAATATTATAGTTTGTATTAGTCATGTATGAACTGTTTACATTTTAGGTGATAGCAGTATGTTAGTAATTTTTCCAAATATCCTCCTTAATGATCATGGTTTGACTTTGAACACTACAGTGAATGCTAGACATAAATGAATTTGCATTGATGACCGATTTAATGAGATATAAAATATTTAATTTGTTGTTATTAACTATCGTGATAGTACATTATAGTACATGTTTAGATTTGAATGGATGACTAATTTAACGAGACATATAATAATTAATTTGTTCTTAATGAGATAAGCCAAGGTTTGCCTCGAAATATTTATTGCTAGGTAGCGGTTCCCTTGAGATATTGCACTTAAAACAAAACGCCAAGGAAGGTTAGTATGTAGCTTCCTTCCTCACGTGTCTTTGTAAATGACCCTGAACTCTAAAATATATCCTATGCTCCTGGTTCCGATATTCTAAATCCCGAAACGTCCTCGCGACGTTTAGGGGCTATTTGTTTGTGTTCTGGTTCCGTGTTTATGAACACAATTTTTATTTTTTTGTTCCGGGGAACAAAAAAAGAATGTAAACGTATTTATTTGCGTTTTTATTCCAAATCTATTTTTTTGTTTTCGAGAACAAATTTGGAACAAAAAAAAAAAAAAAAAACTTGTTTCTTGTTCCCAAAATACTTTTGAGAAACAAATTTTCTCTCTCCTATTTTTTTTTTTCTTTTCTTTTCTTTTTCTTTCTTTTTTTTTTTGGCCGGAGCGCGTTGTGGTTGGGCGAGGCCATGGCCGAGTCGGCGGTCGCCGCCATGGCCGGCCAAAAGGAAGGAAAAAAAAAAAAAAAAGAAAAAAGGAAAAATAAAATAAAAATATTAAAAAAATTAAAAGAAACAAAAAAATCATATAAGTTTACCAAATGTGTTCCTTGTTCTTTTTTCTATTCCAGAACAAGTTTACCAAACGCGCTCTGCTATTAAAAAATTGTTTCTCGGAACATAAATAGTTTTTTCAAACGCGTTTTTGGAATGTTCTTTTTTTGAACATAAACATTACCAAACACACCCTTAGTAACTATCCGTCATGTTCAGTTCTACAGGTTTTGCAGGTAATTTTACACACACCTAGATATAACAAGTTAATTAGTTACTTGCAAGGACATGAATAAGTAGAATTTTGGTTGCATGACTTGTTTAACTAATGATTTACAATTTTCTGATGCATACGTACTTCTCAATGATTATGTCGCTGTAGGAAATAGAATATTACATACGTTCTTGAATGGTCAAATGAATTTTTATTTAAATAAAAAGCAACAAAAAGTCAGTTTTAAAGTTTGTCGCAAAAGTGCAGTTATAATTGAGTCCTTTCAAAAATTATAATTAAATTCTAAAATTTATTAAATTGGTGCAATCAAATTCTTCTATTAACTATATCCATATGAATAAATAAAAAGTTACTTTTGAGAATTGATTTATTTTTGAAAATTTTATGACTCAACTGCATTTTCGTGGTAAGTTTTAAAATTTGATAATAAGTTTTAAAATTTTTGGTATATTTATTTTTAAAAAATGAAAAAAAAAAAGACTTGAAAGTCCTGTTTTAATCTGAATCATTGCACTACGGGATTTCAGCATATGGAAAGAAGAGAACAAAATTAATGATTTAGGGTGAGGAAGCCTAGAGCTATCTTTTAATGTAAGTGGGCAATTGGGGCGCATAATTAAAACCAGGATCAGTCAAAGATAAACTATAATTTCCTTCTTTAATTGCTTTGACTAGGCCTGCATGGATTGTAGCATGAATCGTAGGAGCCCCTAACCATGTGCCCCCATGAGAGTTTAATTTTCTTGCCATGTGGGAGCCAGTGCAAAGCGGAAAACCAATGATAACCATCAGACCCCCTTAATGACCTATTTGCCCCATGACTGATGAAACTTATCCTGGCACAATTTGTAATTTTGTTGCCCCGGGTAGGGGCAATCTTGGGACCCGAATGACCAGTGGTAATTATTATGCAGCTTCTTGGGATACTAGCTAGCAGAAAGATTTGGGGGTAGCTCTATAATGATCCAGACAGCTGAATTACGTTGGGCAATGCTAAATCTTTTATTAATTTTTTGTCTGGCACTGTGATTTGATTCTGTAAAATCAGTAACCTAGCATGTACTATAAAATATATACACATATAGATATATATTATATATGCTGTCTCCGGCTATGTGGGCCTTCCACTGCTCCATCATTGAAGGGGACAAAGTATACTATAATGCTTGAATGGTTAATGTAACAAAGATAAGGTACAGTAGCTTGATCTGGTCATAAATTGATAGAGGTAAACTGAAAGTCTTCCAATTTGATGGGGGAAAGTGAGTTTTTGAAAGGATCCATGATCTCTCTTTTAATATTAGTGGAGGTAATCTAAAAATATAGTTATTGATTAAGATTACCATCAATTAAGAATTGTCATGTTCAGAGGAATGGGCATGAGTAGCTAGGTCACACCTTGATTGACCGTACATTATATTTGTGCCATTACTTTGTATGTGCTTGATGCAAAATACCTTGTTCAGATTTAACTCTCCAATTGTTGTGATTGTCGTATTGTACCATACAACATTCCAATCTATAGAGGCACTATTCCAAAGGATTTTGGACAAGTTGATGCCTATCAGGAAACTTTATGATGCAATAAGACAACTTTCAGGAGCATTTTCATTTAAGAGACTAAAATGGCAATATGTAGTTTCTCCTCTTGTACCTTATTTTTGGATAAGCTTTTATATCATACAGATTGCGAGAAAGTTAATTTTTATTTTGGCCAAGTGCTAGTTGAGAATTTCTTACTTCAAGTAATATTCATAGTATAATTTGAAGTATTGCCAACTACAAAATGATTCAGTAGGAGAAAAAAATACAAATTTCATATTAGAAAACAAAGGAAAAGCCCCAGAATTTTTCTTCAATTCCCTGGCTTTCCCAAATTGCCATCATCGTTCATCAAACAATTCGAATCATGCTGTCATTTATTGGAGACTCTTCAACCTGAAGATTTAACATATGGCGTGAAGAGAATTAAAAAAAGTCTGGAAGTGTCTATCAATTAGTCTTGAACAATAATTACCTTGCTGCATAATAAACAACTATAAAATTGATTAGACAAACAAAATTTTATGCTTACCCACCCGATGGCAACAAAAAAATGTACAAACAAGACAAGACACGAGACATCTTGCTTTCCTATTCTTATACCTTCATTACCCTTTTGATGATTCTATTTCACTTCGTTTAGGAAAGGCTTTCCCTCTAAAGCCCCTTAGCCAAATTTTAGGTGCTTGGGCAAAAATTTTGAAACAACCTTGAGGAAAAGCGAACCTTTGGAAGGCTGAAAATCTAAGGCATGTCTTAGGGTGCCTTGGGCTTTCATCTTTTTTGACATGCTAGTTGTAGGATTTAGTGTTTTTTTTTTCCAAAATTACTCTCACTAATTTTTTGGTTTTCCAATTTTGCCCTAGTTATAATTGTTCATCTTCTCTACATGAAAGCAACCGGTGAGGGGTCGGCATTGGTTGATCTGATACTTAGCTAACTCTTTTATCTTCATGTTCCCATTGATACCTAATTGATAACGAACTTAAATGGCTTTTTTAAGTCTAATTCCATCAATTTTTGTTTAGGCAATTCTTGCTTGTTCATCATCTACTAATCTAGCTCCTGATACGTACGACATTCTTGATCCTTCCTTTGACTAGTCTTCAGGTTGCAATCAAAAATAGATTGTCTCCTCTCTAATGATCTTTTCTATAGGTACAACTACCGTGAGCGGTCTAAAGTCTTATTTCTTAAAATTATGTTCATGTACCCAAATTTTGAAAAATCATCAAGAGTCTTCTGGAGGATAATTTAATGCTTATCTCACTAAATCAATGAGAAAGTGCTCCGCGATGGGTTGCGATCGCAAAAAAATGGAAGTTTTTCGCCTTTCCGCTTTAAGGACAGCGTAGAAGAAAAAGGGGTACTAAGTGCGGTGCCTTTGTAGGTGTTCGAACATCTATTTTTGAGCTTTAAAGATGCTATTTCGGATTAGATCTTCAAGTCCTCACTGGATTCACCTGAGTAGATGTTCTCAATCATTTTTTTTTTCCCAAAAACCGATGTAATTGTTGGCTCGACAACCCTTATTAAAATGTTCGATTAGGCCCCGCTAAGCCTCAGATATTCTAATCGAAGCAAAACTTCTATGTTACGCCTGGCGGTCTAAGTTGTTGGTAAGCTTCCAAAACTCCTTCCTTTAGCTTGGTGAGCCTTCGCTCTGTAGATCATCTTTTGCCCAATGCGTTACCCTCCCGTTTTGTGGTTCCCACTGGGTTTACCTTATTCAAAGATCAACCCCATGGCAGCAAGAAAAGGCGATCTCGTGCTATACTCCGGTGATCTCTTTCCTATTGAGGCACGCAAACTCCCATCATGTCTCGACAGGCCAACGACGGAGGCAACAGTTGTTTGGGATCGCACGAACTTTGGTAGCCATTATTGGGGTTGTGTGACACCAGCTGAGGGCTGTTTGGGTTGCACAACCCTAATCAAGGTCATTGACCCAAGGTGGCCCTTGCTAAGTGTTGTTGCGGGCCACTTGAAATCTTATGACCTCAGATGACAGCCATTGGCACCAAATCTAGGCGACCAGAGCCTTTCTCTAGCTCCAGCAAAGAGTTTGAGTTTTTTTCTTTTTTTTAATAAATAAACAAGGAAAGCCTTGCAAAAATTTTTTTCTAGACACTATTTTGCCCAAAGTTGCTTTACAATGGACTTTTAAAACAAACACCATTTACATTTCGTAAAGAACTTTACATTTTCTTAAAGGTTTTTTTTCCAAAAGTCTACCTAAACGCCACTTTTTTCTGCTGAATAATTTTCCTAGCAATGATAACCCGCAAGTATGGGAGACCACTAATCACCGGGGTAATGACTTATTAGGTACGTGTAACTTGTTAGTTGTGACATACACCTTTGGCACCTTGATGGGGGTGACAATGATGGGGCTGGGCTACTTCTAAAGAATGGGTCATGAGCGGTGCTAAGTGCCAAGTGAAGACCAATCTAGGAATGAGAATATCTTATAGCAGAAGCAGAATCCTTAAAGCAACATCGAGAGAATAACCACGGTGATGGAATCGATATCTGGATTGATTCAGTGAGCCTGAGCCGTCAGAGCACCAACAAAGACTTGGAAGGACCTGAGCGGTCCTGATTTCACAAGCAGCACGTAAGGTTCCCGTTTCGGGTGGAGCAGATTTACCAAATCGGTCGTCAAACAGCAACCGATGCGATATGGCCGGTGATCGCCCTCGAGTCTAGTTCCTATCGGCAGTTGGCTCATACATTGATTTAAACTATAGTCTCCAATAAAGCTTTATTTCCGCGACAGTGTTAGACATACGGTCCGACCTGTTCTGTTTTAATCATTAAAACTTCACTTCCAGATACTTTTACACCGTCCTTTTTACACACTCAAGATTTCTGTGCCGACATGCTCTCCTCGTTTGCGCAAGACCATGCAACGTGCCTTTATTTTTTCCTTTCTTTTTCCCGTCTTTTGCGCCATTCCCCCGTACTTTTCTTTACCCGCTCTCTCCCGCTTTTCTATCGAAGGCTCTCATGAAAGTTTCTGGCTCTTTCCCTGCTTGTCCCCGAATCGCCACATTGTGCGTCCTCCCTCTATTTCAAGCGGTGGAGAAGACCCTATTTCCCCTCAAAAGATGATCTCATTCACCCATTCAATCCGCCAGCCAATCTTCCTTCCATTTCTGTGTTGGCCGAGATTGAGCTCTCCGGTCTTCCCTTCCCTTCATTCATTCACTTTCCTTAGCCTACAAATCCTCAGGATCTTTCCTGAACTGACGCATCATTTGATTGGAAAGAAAACCAAAGTACATATCGCATCATAACATGCCATTCTCAAATGGAATAATTATACAAATGATACATGAATTTTGACCCAATGTGCAAATTTTTAATTTATATCTTGAACTTTCAATAAATATTCAATTTAGTCCATAAATTATATGAAAATATCAAAAGTTATCATTCCATTTATATTTTAGTTAATAGTGGAAATAAATCCACGTAAGATATTCAACTTAAATCATGATATAATAATCAACAACATCAAATAACATGGATAACTTGTTTTTTTTTGTCCACTGTTCAAATGTACCAGCTTCAAAGCCAAATTAAGAAATCCATTAACTTGAATTAATGGAAGGATGATATTGAACATTTTCATATGATACAAAGACTAAATTAAACATATATAAAAAGTTCATGGATTACATTAAATAAATAAAAAATTTATAGACGATATTGTGCATTGAGTTAAAGTTTAGGGACCCCAATTGAACAAATTAAAAATTCATAAACTAATTATACTTGCTTTATTTCCATCCCCTTATTGGCTCTTGACACTCCCATTACATTGAATTGACTATATTATCCCTTACGAATCATACTCTCAATTAAAGATTATTTCTTACCTCTATTATTCTTTTTCTTTTGTTTTAATTTTTATTAAAAGGCAACGCTGCCCACATCCCTTTAAACAACTTTTTTGACTCTAACCATTTCTTCCACACACATTACATTTCAATGTTTCATTCATGTTTGTCTTTTTCTAAGCTTGTTCTGCCAAGTAATAATTTTATTTCCCTCGATAATCCCAATGATTGTAAGTTTTTCAACTTTAATCTGCAGTACAAATTTACGAGAATTTACTCAAAGATAGAATATTGTGGTTGCATTATACCTAATTTATTCATCTTTCATTATAATTTTTTTTTTTGGTAGTGTAGCCACTGTGGATGATACTATTGAAGAGGACCCAAATCGCTTAAATTAATCTATTAATGATGAAATTGCGAATGGAGAATAGTAATCAATTATGTCCTCAAGTTCATTTGGAGCTTCCCACACTAAAAATTGAAAATTATTCCTTCATATATATTCGTAGTGGATAATGACTCTTTTAATGATGTAATTGAAATATTTAATTGTTTGATTCCGGCGAAATATTTCTTTTGACAGAGTAACCTTTTTTAGGGGAGTCAATCAACTTAATAGACAATATCTTTTGTTAAGTTGCATATGCAACTTATTATTGCAGTTCTTTTTTATGTTGAGGATAATTTTCTTTTCCATTGATTATTATATAAAAATTCTAAAGCATTTATAATTGATAAAAAAAAAATGTGTTTGCAAATGGTTCAAATGTGTTGTCTTATAATGTAATTCAATTACCATAATTTCTTGTCAACAGCTAATTATATCATGTAAACAAGGCATAGATAGTATTTTATGTAATAATATTTTAGAGAGAAATTTCATTTGCATTTGCTTGATAATAATGGATATTTAGAATTTTTATATCCTTAACTTTGCCATATATTTTTAATTTTTTTTTTAAAGTATCTAAAGTAAATTGAAAGTTGAGCAATTAAAACACACAAACTACAGCATAATAGCTAATATTAAACTTATAATTAAAAAAAAAATGCATACTAAAACTGGTAAATGGTTCTTCTCACTCTTACTTGTGCTTAGTTTATTTTTAAATAATAGTTTCCTAGTATAAAAAAAGAAGAAGAAGAGAAATATACAATTCATCGATGCAATATTTAGTAAGCTATTCATCAAGTAAACTATTTTTTAAGGAAAAAAACCTCACCAATTATATTCCAAATGGAGAAAGAAAAGGAAAACCCCCCAAAAAAAAAAAAAAAAAGAAGAAGAAAAGAAGGCAAGAAATAATCTTAAATTAAGAGTGAGCCCCACATTGAACCTTAATAAATGTTATTGAAAGGAGCATATGTAATTTCGTCTCCAATAAAAATTGAAACAAAAGAGAAAGGAGAAAAAAAATATAAGAAATCATCTTAAATCAAGAGTGAGACCTGCAAGGGATAATGTGTCTAATTCAATGTAATAGAGAGTATCGGGAGCCAATAAGGGGATGGAAATAGTGCGAGCCATTATTCATGTTATTTTCCCCTCTAAAATCGATGGAAGAGAAACAACCAAGAGGGAGGGAAAGGTGGCCAACTCAGGCTGAGTTTTACCTAAAGGCCTAGGGCTGAACTTGGATTGGGCTGAGTCTATTTAAATTCAGCACAACAAAAAAAAATTGCAAGGGTCGATATCGAGCCGGTTCGCAAAAATTCGTGAGCTTGCCATTTCTTGTAGCAATAAAAATCGTTTCTAATTTATAAATGCATAGGAATGCGTTAAAATATGAGAATGCAAGAGCATGCACTATTAGTATTTTTATTTAGGGGTCAAAATCTGTCATTGTCGGCGGATTGGATCCCTAAATTTCTTTAAATGTGAAGGTGATTTGGAGAAAAAATTCATGTCAACAGGTAGCTTGCACAAAGCTATGTAACAGCAAGACAACACTACACTTCAAATCTAACTAGTTATAATAAGCAGGAAAGCAGATTGACTAAAATCACATCACTCGCAGCATGATTTTAATACGTGCATGATCATATCATATGAATACCAAACTCACTCATGTCATGTTCAATATGTTCCCAAGTCATGTTAGAAATTGTTACTCCTTAACTTAGGATAAGAAATACTCAAAATTACCTATGAGCTAATTAAACAACCTCTTTTAGGCTCCGTTTATTTCACAAAATATGAATAATTTGGAAAATATTTTCTAAAAGTGATCGCATATATAGCTTAACTCCGCTGGATAAGAGCTCCATTGATCCTTCCCCAAAGGTGATGGGTTCAAAACCCAATGGAGGCACTTGGTATCTTAAAAATAATTAGTCATAAAAAAATAATAATAATAATTAATCAATGAAATTCTTTTTAGTACTAACAACAATTTATGTTGAGACATTTTCATGGATGATAAAAATATTTTTCATTATTTATTTTTTAATCGATATAAGTGATCACTTTTAGGAAAATATTTTACAAATCATTCATTTTCTACAAATAAATGGAGCCTTAATGTCCTTTGGAGAAATATTTCTCAAATGAGTCTCAAATGAGTAGAGATGGAAAGAAATATGAGCCATATTCGGAAAAGTATTGCGAGAACAAAAACTGAAATAAAATAAAATAAAGAAAACAAAGGACTAGTATCATGTTTTGCTGGTCTTTGTGAGATGCAAAAGAGATTGGGACAAGAGTCAAACGTAATTTAACTAGGTCATTCATGCCAACCTCTTTGGAGAGGGAAAATCTTTCGAATTAATCATTAATGGCAGTAATTTTCTTCATCTATCCACGAAAAGGAAAAGAAAATTAAACTAAATAAATAAAGGACAAACATCTGTGGACGTAAATGCATAGACCTATTCCTAAGGGACAACCTTAAAATTATATCCACAAATATGTCAATAACAATTTCTTGTTGCCTCCGCATTTAGTTAAATGAAGTTTTCTTCCTCTATAAAATGCGATGAGCAATCAAAGGAAGTGAAACTCTCTCTCCCCCTCTCCCCCTCTCTCCCTCTCTCTCGCCCTTTTAGCTCCTTGATAACTCCATTTCTCTTCAGCTCTTGTACTTTTACTCTCCTCCATTTATGCCAATTTATCTTTTGCCCTTCCACTTATTGATTTTTGAGGAGTTTCTTTTCAAGGAGAGGTCAAAATGCCGGCTGCTATAGTAAGTAGTCACGGCGGCGATGTCCCGGAGTTTGACGGCAAGGTCACGGTCTACGTGATCATCTGCGTGATCATCGCCGCCTTCGGAGGACTTATGTTCGGTTATGACATCGGAATTTCAGGTTTAACTTATTTTTTTCCCCAATTATTTCATTTGAATTTTTGTTCCTCTCTCGAAAAATATTTAAATTGGCGATCTGAAAAGATTGTTCACAAGGATTTGCTCATGTAACAGATATAAAGTGCACCTGTTTTTAGCGTTGACCCTCTAAAAAATATTGTTCTAAAGCACTAGAAATGTCTCTTTTAGCTGGTAAACTAGTCCTATGTTGCTTACAAAGAAATAACCCTATTACTGTAATCTTTTCGGAGGGAAAAGTTTATTACGTGATTTTCAGAATATGACTTCTAGTAATTGAAAACTTCAATATCTTAAAATATTTATTAGAAAATGATAAAGCGCATTCGTCTTTCTTTAATCAAACACAGGAGGTGTGACATCCATGGATGACTTCCTGAAGAAGTTCTTTATAAAAGTGTACGAGAAGAAGCAGCATGTCCAAGATAACAACTACTGCAAATACAACGACACGCTTCTGCAGCTCTTCACGTCGTCGCTCTACATCGCTGCTCTCTTGGCCAGCTTCGTCGCCTCATGGGTGTGCACAAAGATGGGCCGGAAGCCGACTATGCAGATCGCGTCGGTCCTCTTCCTCATCGGGGTCGGGTTTCAGGCTGGCGGCGTCAACAAAGAGATGATTGTGTGCGGACGACTCATGCTCGGAATTGGCGTCGGTTTCGCCAATCAGGTAAATGCTGTGCAGCAATAGCAGTAAAGCTCTGGTTAGCCTTCACATATGGTTTCTAAGATTTAACCATGTATGTTTCTGATTCTTTGCAGGCAGTGCCTCTATTTCTATCAGAAATAGCACCAGCCAAGATGAGAGGAGCGCTCAACATTTGCTTCCAGCTCTTCATCACCATCGGGATCTTGGTCGCCGGCCTCATTAACTACTTCACTTCCAAAATCCACCCCCATGGGTGGCGCATCTCCCTTGGCCTCGCCGTGGTCCCTGCCATCATCCTCCTCGTCGGGTCCTTTGCCATCTGCGAGACCCCAACGAGCCTCATCGAGCGCAAGATTCTCGACGAGGGCAACGCCACCCTCAAGAAGATCCGGGGCACCGATGACGTCACCGCCGAGTTCGAGTCCATTGTGGCTGCGAGCGAGATAGCCCGCCAGGTCAAGAACCCCTACAGAAAGCTCATGCAGCCCTCGAGCCGCCCCCCGCTCGTGATCGCGATCCTGCTCCAGGTGTTCCAGCAGTTCACCGGGATCAACGCCATCATGTTCTACGCGCCCGTCCTCTTCCAGACGGTCGGGTTCGGCAGCAACGCGTCGCTGCTCTCGACAGTCATCACGGGTCTTGTCAACGTGTTCAGCACGCTAGTCTCTATCTACACGGTCGACTGGGCGGGAAGGAGGATCTTGCTCCTCGAAGCTTGTGTCCAGATGTTCCTCACTCAGGTGAAGAAAATCCTACAAGTGATTTATTTCAGTCCTGTGCTCATTCGAGTAGTCTCACGATACCACAGCTGACCGTGACATTGTGCTATGATGCTGCAGATTGTGATTGCCTTGATCCTCCTGATAGACCTGAAGACCACAGGCTCATTGGAACCACACGGAAGCCCTAATCGTGGTCTCCCTGGTGTGCATATTCGTGGGGGGATTCGCGTGGTCGTGGGGCCCGCTAGGGTGGCTCATCCCGAGTGAGACGTTCCCCCTAGAGACCCGGACCGCCGGGTTCGCGTTCGCCGTGAGCTCCAACATGCTCATGACCTTCATCATCGCGCAGGCCTTCCTGTCGATGCTGTGTCACATGAGGGCTGGGATCTTCTTCTTCTTTGCCGCTTGGATCTTGGTCATGGGGCTGTTCACGCTCTTCTTCTTGCCGGAAACGAAGGGCGTCCCCATCGACTCGATGGTGGAGAAGGTATGGAAGCAGCACTGGTTTTGGAAACGGTACATGGTCAATGTGAAAGACGAAGAAATGAAGGAGCAAGTGCATCCGCATGTGAAGTAAGCTGCACAAGAGGATTCGCGTGACCATGGGACGGGACGGGAGGCGAAGTTATACGCATCCGACCGTATGTGAAGACTGAACGTACATAGTTGTTGATCTAAAGCTTGTTAGAATATTTAGATACTAAACCACACATTTACCCGTAAGCTTAACTTTTAGAACAGGTTCAAGCTCCTATTTGCCTCCTCAATTACATATTTTCGCACATTGGTCTTAGATCAAAGACTAGGTTAAACGTAGGGGAGAGTATAATTAACCTACTTCGGTTAATGCAATTTCTTTCGGATGAAAATGGATCCACATAGCTATACAAAAGTGAGGTTTGTCTCAATTTTGCCACATTTCAAGAGTACCCAAAAATTAGAAATGATTGAACAACCGCTCATTTCTGTCATTTAACTAGATTTTTTCTTCTCAGTATTAATTTATTCAAACCGAACGGACGCTCCTATTTATTCAAACACCAACCAGGACTCACTAATATGCATATTTTTAATTGGTAATCCATTAATATGAGATTTCATATAAGAGAAAAAAAATGACATTTTTATAGCGATAATGTATTATAATTTTAAAGGAGAATATCGTACAGATGCTATAATGTTAATTTTTCTAAGCAAATAAAATATAAAAAAAAAAATTTAGTGTACAATAATCAAAGCTATATCTAAAATATTTCTATTCAAAAGGTGAAAAATAAAATTAAGTAAAATATAATGACGTATGTTTTCTTTAAAAGATTTTAAAATTAAGTAAAATTTAATGTTTTTCGTTAAAAGATTTTATTGTGAGTTTGAAGATTTCAAATAATCTCAATGCTTTATTAACATTAAAGTAACTGGAGTCAGTTATTCCCTTTAATCTCATTATGGTTAAAAGAAAATTTTAATAAATCATATCATCAGTAAATAACATATAAAAATTCTTTTTACTCTATGACGTTACCTTCTCAGTGTATCTTTTATTACACTAAATCAAATTACTCAAACAAAATCATTTATGCTTTAATTAGCAATAATATATTTTATTAGTAACATGTATATTTATAGGGGATTTGAATGTTTCTTCTTATTTTCCTAGATTAACTTTTTCTTTAACTAATTTGATTACAATATATATCAAGTGAAAATTATTTATGTGATTAAATTATCTATACTAAAAATTAATTTTTTTAAAAAAAAGAATTAATGAATTTGTTTTTAATTGAGATAGATGAAAAGAAATATGCTATATTTAACATCCTTAATGTGATACTTTTAAATGACTGAAATTTATCTTTTATAAGAGATGACATTAGTTATAGTTTTGAATTAAAAATAATATTTTTATGAAATTTGGCATAATATTTCAAAGGGGCATATGTAGAGGTGTCAAACAGGTGGGTCGGGTCGGGTTTGGGTCGGGTCATTAATTGGTCGACCCAAATTAACCCATTAACCAATTTATGACCCATTTAAGCCTAATGTAAATTTTTTGACCTATACTCGACCCAACCCATTTAATAAAATATTTTCATATTTAACCAAATTTAGGAAAAATTATTCTTATGTTTTTTTTTTAATTATATTACTAAAAACTTCCAATTAATACAAATCCAATCAATAATTTTTCAATTTTTTATAATTTTCAATTTTTTATAATTTTCAATTTTTTATAATTTTTCAAAAAAATATATATTTGTTCTTTTTCTTTCTTTTCCTTTTTTTTCTTCTGCATCTAGAGAGGTTTGCCAGCCAACCTATTTAAAACCCATTAAATCGCTAAGCATCCACCGACCAAAAAAAAAAAAAAAATGCTAAGCAACCCATTTATGACCCATGCTCATCGATTCTAATCTTCAAAACCTTTCGCCTCTTCAATAAGGTTTGTCACTTTATTATTTACATCCTTGGAGGAACCATGAAAAAGTGTATAGAGTTTGCACACTGCTTGCACAAATTCTCGGTGATTGCATCCTGGCTAAAAAGCTCCTCTGCCTGCACAAATTCAGCATTCCAAAGTGCAGCTAGATCCTTCGAAATGCAAGTTTGCACACTATAGACTTGGGCGAGCATTCACCATCAAATTCTTTCCTCGGCTTCGCATACGCATCAAGCAAAGTAAATATCCCTTATGGACTAAATAAAAATAATAATTAATCAAACCATGAAATTTCTAGGAATATACATTTAATGATGATCGAATTTAAAGCTAAAGTAGAATGATCATAAAGAAAATGAGGGAGCCAAGTACCTCCTAATATTGCCACAAGAGGCCTTGATATAAAGAGTATGGAACCCTGCAATGACTGAGAAAAGGAAAAGCATCAACTTTGATTATAAGTTGTAGCACCACAAAGTATACCAAGAATACATCATTATGAAGACAAGTGTATTAAATCATATGAGCAAACGAAAAGAATGAGATGAAAAAAAGTACCTAATGCAAATAGTCTTGAAAGTCAATGATGAGAGACTCTTCATCCAAATCTTCCTCATAAGGAACTCCAAATAACCAATTTCTAGTGCATAGCTCAGCCTCTATGCTTTCAAGGGAAAGGGAACTAAGATATTTATTTAAAATGCGTCCTCCAATGCTGAAGGCTGATTCTGAGGCAACGGTAGTGATAGGAATGCTCAATATATCACATGCCATGAGGGATAACTCGGGATACCAATGAGAATGAGTCTTCCAATAATCAAGGACATTGAGATCCGGGAACTTCTTTCTATGAAGCCTATTCTCCTCCAAATACAAATCCAATTGTGACTTAGTAGATTGTGATCCAAAGTGTCCACTCTCAAATGCATCATATGTTGGAGAAAACTTCCTTATTTGTTTTGAAGTTGACAAAATATTTCCATCAGTCTAGTCTGAAGACTCATAGACTCTATCGTCAAAGTCTAAAGACCTCCAGACTCAAGATTCAAAATCTACCCTCATTGATAGTTTCTAGACCGACGAAAAGAAGACTTATCCAGATGCAAATATATTCTTAAGGATTTGGTTCATACGGTTGAAGATCTCACAACTGGAGATAGCACTTTGTGATCAATTATTCTCATTGCAATCAATTTGGATAATTAGATCTGGTGATTGACAAAGTATACTTGAAAGGTTCTACTTATGGAAACCTAGATCCTGATTGTATGGGCGAGCAGGATTGGTGGGCTATCATCACATCCCTTAAATAAACTTGAGATCTCCCTAATTGATTCTGTCCAACGGTAGATTGGAAGAACTCCTTTGGAAGGTGCCAACGGATATTAAGGCATGGAGGAGTATATAAGGAAAACGCTCAAGTTATTCGAGTGTGTGCGTGATAGAAGAATTCTAAAGTCTGAAGCTCCTAGTTCTTTGTTATTTCATTCGCTGAGCTTATACTGTATTCGAAAGAGAGATAAATACTTGTAAGACCTTGAGGAAGTGGAGTAGAGTTTCTACACTGTGGAATCAAGGACGTGAGACTGTAATATCTCTTTTAGTTCTTAGTGAAATCCAACCGGTGGGCTGTCAGTGCGGGAGAGTGGACATAGACTTGGTCTAAGCCGAACCACTATAAACTTTGTGTTTCAATTCTCTTTCCCTAAACTCTTTACTTTATCTTATAGTCTTATATATCTGTTCATTGTCTTTTTTATCTTCAGTCTATTATTATCAAAAGATGAATTAAGCTGTTAAGTTTTTGTAAAAATCGCCTTAACACCTATTCACCCCCCTCTAGGTGTCCTGACTAGCCCTATCAATTGGTATCAGAGCTCGTGTACTCATTTAATTGAAGTGGTTTTACTTCTGAGTTAAAGATCTATGGCTAGTATGTTGGCTCCAAGTTTGGTTGAAGGCCAAAGCAACACCAGACCACCTTACTTTGATGGAAAGGAATATAGCATATGGAAAAACAAGATAAAAGCATTCCTAAGATCGAAAGATCCTTTGGAATGGGATATGGTAGAAAAAGGAATCATTACTAAAGCTGCATCAGTTTCAGAAAGAGGAAAAAAAGTTGCAGTTGCTAGCGAGATGACTTAAGAAAAAATAACCAAGAGACAAGCTCTTGATGCTAAAGCAATTTACTCATTATATTGTGCATTATCTCCTACTGAGTATAACAAAATATCTTCTTGTGAAACAGCTAAAGAAGTCTAGGATAGGTTGCACATTACCTATGAAGGAACTGATCAAGTGAAAGAAACAAGGATTAATATTATACTTAGGCATTATGAAGCCTTCAAGATGAAATCAGGAGAACCTATCACTGATATGTTTAGTCATTTTACTGAAATAGTAAATGGTCTAGAGTATTAGGGACAGCCAATCTCATAACCAATGAAGGTCAACAAATTGCTACATGGACTCTCCAAAGACTGGAATCACATAAAGACTTCAATAAGGGAAACACAAAGGATCATGCCGCTTTCTGTAGACGAACTAGTTGGCACACTTCAGTCCTATGAAGTGGTTAGAAAATCAATGAGGATGAAGATCCTAAAGGTAAGAAATCAATTACTTTGAAATCTAACGATGATTTTAATGTTAGATTCTGAAGATGATATGGATGATGAAGAGTTAGCTCTTATGATAAAGAGGTTCAGGAAACTGAATAAAAAGGGGAAGAAGGTTCAATTGGAAGAAACAAAGCACCCAAAAGTTTCAAAACAAATCTACTAAGGATGATGAAACCAATAAAGATGTGATATGTTTTGAATGCAAGAAAATGGGATACATCAAACCCAACTATCCTATGTTGAAGAAAAAGAAGGAAAAGCTGATAAATACAGGAAGACTCTCAAAGCAGAGACATTGAGTGATACTGAATGCGAAGAAAGTGATGAAGATTATGCCAACATTTGTTTAATGGCAAAATCAGAATCAGACTCTGACTCTGACTCTGAGATAGATACAGACTTAGACTCAGATAGTGAAATCGAGGTAAGCAATCTAAAGATTCCTATTAAAGTCTCAAAATACATTGATGAGCTTTGTCTTAGTCTCAAAACCTCTCTTAAGAGGATTTCCGAGCTAAAAATGGAGAATTCTACACTGAAGCAACAGAAAAACTCTTGGAAAGAAAAGTTTGAAAATTTAGACAAAAACTTTGTTGTTTTAAAAGAAAATACAGACTCTCTTTCAAAAGAAAATACTCTTTTAAAAATTGACATTTCAAGTATTTCAAAAAGATTTTCTATAGGATCTAAAAAGCTGAAAAAGATTCTTTCAGTACAAAGACCTTACTTCAACAAGTCAGGCTTGGGAATGACTTCGAAAATTGTTCCTCTAATCGATTTTCCAAAAGTGAAGGAACGAATCAAACAAAGACCAACAAAGACTTTTTACAAGAATCATTTTCAAAAAGTTTTTATAAAACCTGTTGGTCGAAGTGTTCTCAAATGTTCAAAGTGCAACAGCTCAAAACATTTTGAGAAAGAATGTCCTATGGTTTGGAGAACTGTTAAGAAGGAATGGGCAAAGACTACATATTGCACTAACTCTTCTAGACCCAAGAAAATATGGGTACCAAAAAAAGCTTGAATTTCTTTTTTAATTGCAGGTCACCATCAAGAAAAATGTTAAATGGTATTTGGATAGTGGTTGCTCAAGACATATGACTGGAGATTCAGGTTGTTTTATAAAACTTGTTCAAAAGAATGGTGGAAAAGTCTCTTTTGGTGAAAATAGCAAAGGAAGAATTGTTGGATGTGGAACTGTAAAAATTGGAAGTCTCACAATCAACAATGTCTCATTGGTGGAAGGACTAAATTACAGTCTACTCAGTATTAGCCAACTGTGCAACACTGGATTCAAAATCAATTTTCAAGGAGTATGTTCGGGAACTAGTAAAGATTTTTCTCAATCTTTTACTAGACGAAGACATGGGAACATCTATCTTCTTGATATAAAACCAAAAAAATCTCAATGTCTGATTTCAATTCAAGATGAAGCAATTCTTTGGCATCGAAAGCTTGGCCATGTCAATATGAAGCAAATTGCCAAGATCTCTTCCAAAAATCTTGTTCGTGGACTACCCAACCTGAAATATCAAAATTCTGACTTATGCACACCATGTGTGTTGGGAAAACATGTTAGAAGTTCTTTTAAACCAATAAATCAAGTTTCTACTAATCGTGTTTTGCAGCTTCTGCATATGGATCTATTTGGACCAACCAGAACTCAAAGCATTGGTGGAAAGAGATATTACCTAGTAATTGTCGATGATTATTCTTGATTTACTTAGGTCTACTTTCTGGCAAGTAAGTCTGAAACATTCCGTCTCTTTTCAAAGTTTGCCAAGAAAGTTCAGAATGATAAAGGATATGATATTTCAAGCATACGGACAGACCATGGAGGTGAGTTCGAAAATCAAGACTTTGCAAAATTTTGTGACGATTCAGGTTTTCAGCATGTTTTTTCTTCTCCATACATTCCAGAGCAGAATGGAGTTGTGGAAAGAAACAATAGATCTCTACAAGAGATGGCAAGAATTTTTTTAATAGAAAGTAATATTTCTTCTCGTTTTTGGGCTGAAGCAATTTTTACAGCCTGCTATATTATTAACAGAGTATTCTTAAGGCCTATTCTGGAGAAAACTCCTTATGAGTTATTCAAAAGAAAAAAGCCAATTGTTTCTTACTTTCATGTGTTTGGTTGCAAATGTTTTGTTTTGAAAAATGCAAATAATCGAACTGGTAAGTTTAAAGAAAAATCAAATGAAGGAATCTTCTTTGGTTACTCAACCTCAAGCAAAACTTATAGAGTATTTAATAAGAAGACTCAAATCGAGGAAGAATCTATGAATGTTAAATTTCAAGACGCTCTGCAAAATGAATTGATTCAGACTCAACCTGAAGAATCTGAATCTACTTTACAACTTACAAAGTCTACTTCCCCTGAAGTGGATCAGACTTTTGAAGATCATCAACAAACTAAAGTTGAAGAATCAACTGAAGATCAGCAATTTGTCAAATCAACCAGCAACTGGAAGCACAAGTCTAGTCATCCCAAAGAATTTATCATCGATGATGTTAATGAAGGGATTCGCACCAAATCCAAAAAGCAAAAAGAGTCTAGTGCCGTGGCACTTATTTCTGAAATAGAACTCAGAAGCATAGAAGATGCTTTAGCTAATGAAAGCTGGATTGAAGCAATGCAAGAAGAATTCAAAGAGTTCAGCATTAACGATGTTTGGGAATTAACTCTAAACCAAAAGGCAAATCCATCATTAGAGCTAAATGGGTTTTCAGGAACAAGATGAACAAAAAAGGAAAAGTGGTAAGGAACAAAGCAATACTCGTGGCCAAAGGATATATACAAGAAGAAGGAATAGACTATGATGAAATTTACGCACCAGTAGCCAGGTTAGAAGCAATTAGATTATTACTTGCTTTTGCCTGTTATAAAAATTTCATGTTATTTCAAATGGACGTCAAGAGTACATTCTTAAATGGATTTATCCAAGAAGAAGTCTATGTGGAACAACCTCCTGGATTTGAAGATCCAAAGAAACCAAACTCAGTATTCAGACTGAAAAAGGCCTTATATGGATTAAAGCAAGCACCTCGAGCATGGTATGACATGTTAAGTAAGTTTCTAATTCAAAATGGTTTTAACACAAAGGAAAGTGGATACTACCTTGTTTATTAAAAGGAAATGTAAAAACTTTCTACTTGTTCAAATCTATGTCGATGATATTATATTTGGATCACCTAACGAAAGCCTGTGCAAGAAGTTTTCTAAAACTATGCAGGATGAATTTAAGATGAGCATGATGGGTGAACTCTCATTCTTTCTCGGATTACAAGTGAAATAATTGAATGAAGAAATTTTTATTCACCAAGAAAAATATGCAAAAGAACTCGTCAAAAAGTTCAGTTTGAAGAATTGCAAAAAAACTAAGATACCAATGTCAAGTTCTTCGAAGTTGGACAAAGATGAAGGAGGAAAGAAAGTTGACCAGAAGCTCTACAGGAGTATTATTGGTTCACTTATTTATCTTACTACTTCTAGACCTGACATTTTGTTTAGTGTTTGCATTTGTGCTATATTTCAATTCGATCCCAAAGAATCGCATCTAAGTGCTGCGAAACGCATCATCAAATACGTTGCAACTACCTCAAAGTTAAGTCTGTGGTATCCCAAAGAATGAGACTTTACTCTCATTGGATATTCAGACGCAGATCTAGCAGGTTGCAAAGTTGATAGAAAGAGTACATCAGGTACTTGTCAATTGCTGGGAAATAGAACAGTATCTTGGTTCTCAAGGAAGCAAAGCACTGTGGCTCTTTCAATAGCAGAAACAGAATATGTGGCCCTTGGAAGTTACTGTTCTCAAATCTTATAGATAAAACAACAACTAAAAGACTTTGGAATTGAAAATTCATGCACCGAGATCAAATGCGACAACACCAGTGCATTTAATCTTATAAAGAATCCAATTCTTCATTCAAGAGCAAAGCATATAGAAATCCGACATCACTTTATTAGAGATCATGTTCAAAATGGAGAAGTTATGATCCAATTCATTGATTCAAAGAATCAACTAGCGGACATACTTACAAAGCCACTGGAGAAAAACCTATTTGAGTCTATACACACTAGACCGAACTTCACATCCTTTAACCATTAAAGTCTGAATATGCTCAGACTCAGAGGTAAAGTCTGAAGGTGCTCATACTCAGAAGGCCAAGAGTAATGACTATAAGTTATTTTTGGTTCTAGTAATTTAATTTCTTGGAAAGGTACGTTTACTTATCGCTAATTGATTGGAATTATCTTTCCAAGTTTTGTTCTTGAATTAATAACACTTATTTATTTTCAAAAAGGCAGTTATTCAAAAAGGCAATTATCTATTTTTCAAAAAGGCAATTATTCATTTTCGAAAAAGGAAGTTATTATTTTCAAAAAGGCATTTCTATTTTTCCTTTTCGTGACATTTCATTTACCTCGCTTCACTTGCTTTATATACTGTAGAAATCTGTCTTCTTCGTTTTTCACTCGCAAACCCTAACTTACTCCCACTTGCTCTCACTTTCTCTGTTGTTTAATCCAAAAATTTTCATCTTTTCAAGCAAAGTTGTGAAATTCTCCCTTGAATCGACAATGTCTTCAAGAAAGTCTTCAAAAATCGCAAGCAAGGGACCACGCCACATGCCTGAGGGTCCTACCCATTTCGACTTAACTGAGGAAGAAGATTCTTCTCCTCCACAACAACCAAATCAGCAACAACATTCTCAGCAGCGTCAAACTCCTCCACCGACTCAACCAGAAGAAGAAATTGTGGAAGAAGTTGAACCTGTAAGGACTCTTACTCCTAAAATTGCTTTCAAGCTTTACTCTTGCTTGAAAAATGGAGGTATTGCTATGTCATTGATTGATGAATTTTTAAGAGAGAGAGGATACATAAATGAAAGCATGTTCTTGCGTGACATGGAAAAAATGGGAATTGCTGAAAAATGGTCGGCTGAAAAAGCCTTTGCTAACTTTCCTAGTGACCCACATTTTGGGATGGCTAATCAACCCGAAGGGCAAGATGATGATGAACGAATGTTTACACATTTCCAACCTAGATCAGGTGTGGCTGCAAATGTTGCGGGTGACAGTTCAAGTCTTTTCAGATCAAAGAATCACAAAAGGGTTTATTTGGACCTAATGAAGAGCGGGTCATGAACCCTAAGAGTGTTGATTTTGATTTTCTTGATTTGGTAAAAGTCAATTTGCGAGAGAAGTTTGCTCTGTTGCAATTGGAGCACTTTTGTTCTAAATCTATTGCTATCTATCCAGAACTTACAGCCTATTTCTATTCAAATTTATCTTTTGTGGATACAAACCGTTTTTCTTTCACTGTGAGAGATAAGGAGTTCGTGGTAAACATGGATACCTTAGCTGACCTAATTGGAGTGGAAAGAGGGTGTTTCCAACCAATTAGTGTATCCGTTGCTCATGCTACTTTGTCATTGGTGCAAGACAAGATTCTTGAAGGCAAAATATCCTACTCTAGGATGAATGCCACCAATATCTTACTGCACAAGATCGTGATAAACTGCATTAGGCCAAAATCGACATCCAAGACTGACGTGTCTCGGTCTGAAGCAAAATTGATACATGTCATCAATGTCGGTTACAAATTCTCTCTACCTCACACCATCTTGTTTCACATGTACATGACAGTGGTGAAAAATAAGGGACAACTCCCTTATTCTGCTCTTTTCACGCGTCTTTTTAGGCATTTCCACATTCACATTCCTGCACCTTTGTGTTTGACCAGCATTACTTCGATGGTGATTGGATTCAAAATGATCATCAAGATGCGACTAAAAAAGCTTAACAAGGTGTTAGAGCGCATGAAGGAGAAGTCTCCAACTAAGGTGAAATCAGTTTCTACAGGGGCTAAAAGGAAAGGCAAGGAGCCCATTGGTGCTTCAGCAAAGAAGAAGAGAACTCTCATCTTGCGGGATAAAGAAGATGAAAATGAAATGACCCTTTCTGCCTTGAGGAACTTGAAAAGTTTTGTCAATTTTCGCAAGACTAGAGAAGAGACTGAGAAAAGAGATGCAGACAGAAGAGAAAGAGAAGAAGCAGAAGAAGAAAGAAGAGAAGCAGAGAAGGAAGACGAAAGAAGAGAAGGAGAAGAGGAAGGAAGAGAGGAAGAAGTGGCTCGAGATGAATCTTTTGAGCCTACTTTGGCTATATCCTTGTCAAGCAATTCTGAAAAGACAAAGAGTGGAATTGCTGGTGAGCAAGCTCAAGAAAAACATCACTCCCTTGCTGACGCAGAACAAGGAGAAGAATCCATCTCTCCTCCCAAAGGCACTCATTCAGGGGGAGATGCGGTTAGACAAGGTGAATCAATACCTAGACTTAATTCAGCTAGACCTAGTTCTGCCACAGCACATTCAGCAGATTTTTCGTGACTGCTAGAAATTCTACTGGATGTCAAGAAAGAGCAATATGCTATGAGTTATGAAATGCAGGTTTTTAAGAATGCTTTCATGTTCACTTCAGTGTCTCTACATGATTAGTTAAATGCCTTGAAGACGCAAGTGCAAGATCATGTGAAGGGTGAAGATTTATAACCGCTGAAGGAGACTATTGAAAAGCTTGAGAAGACAATGAATTCAATGGGAGAATTCCAGCTTGTTCGCCTGCTCAAACAGCTTTGACTCTCTTCATTTTTAAACAACTTTTTTATTTGTTCTCCACTTTTTACTGTTGACAAAAAAGGGGAGAAGTTTGATGCAGATTTGATATTTGTTTGCTTTTGCTTTTGACTTTGGATTTTTGGATTTGTTTGGTTGTGGACTGTTTTGATTTGATCTTTTGATGCCTACAGTTACTTAGGCTTTGTTAATGATTATGGAAGAATAGTTTATTTGTAGGACTAACATGTTATATGTGGTTGCAGAATCGTTGCTATTCATATCCTAATCCACTTATCTTTTATGAGATATCTTGTTTTGCTTAAGTGTTGTTTTGCAGGACAAAAGTGTTCAAATCTGCAGGAAAGTTTTGTCACCATCAAAAAGGGGGAGATTGTTGTAGAAAACTTCCTTATTTGTTTTGAAGTTGACAAAACGTTTCCGTCAGTCTAGTCTGAAGACTTATAGACTCTATCGTCAAAGTCTGAAGACCTCTAGACTCAAGATTCAAAGTCTACCCTCACTGATAGTTTCCAGACCGACGAAGAGAAGACTTATCCAGATGCAAGTATATTCTTAAGGATTTGGTTCATACGGTTGAAGAAGATCTCAAAGCTGGAGATAGCACTTCGTGATCAATTATTCTCATTGAAATCAATTTGGATAATTAGATCTGGTGATTGACGAAGTATAATTGAAAGGTTCTACTTATGGAAACCTAGATCATGATTGTATGGGCGAGCAGGATTGGTGGGCTATCATCACATCCCTTAAATAAACTCGAGATCTCTCTAATTGATTATGTCCAACGGTAGATTGGAAGAACTCCTTTGGGAGGTGCCAATGGATATTAAGGCATTTAGGAGTATATAAGGAAAACACTCAAGTTATTCAAGTGTGTGCGTGATAGAAGAATTCTAAAATCTAAAGCTCCTAATTCTTTGTTATTTCATTCACTGAGCTTATACTGTATTCGAAAGAGAGATAAATACTTGTGAGACCTTGAGGAAGTGTAGTAGAGTTTCTACACTGTGAAATCAAGGACGTGAGACTGTAATATCTCTTTTGGTTCTTAGTAAAATCCAGCCGGTGGGCTATCAATGCGGGAGAGTGGACATAGGCTTGGTCTAAGTCGAACCACTATAAACTTTGTGTTTCAATTTTCTTTCCCTAAACTCTTTACTTTATCTTATAATCTTATATATTTGTTCACTGTCTTTTATATCTTCAGTCTATTATTATCAAAAGATGAATTAAGCTGTTAAGTTTTTGTAAAAATCGCCTTAACACCTATTCACCCCCTCTAGGTGTCCTTACTAGCCCTATCATCATACTCATCAATGTCATCCCCAATGTTCTCATCGATGCCCTTAACTGAAATGTTACCTTGACTAGTTGAAGAAGTAAAGTGATCATCTCTAGACATAGAGGTCACATATTCATCAAAAAGTGTATAGAGTTTTTCTCAAATGCCCCGTACAAATTTCACATGATCATCCATATCCAACTTTGAGTAGCAAAACTCCAAAAGTGTAACTTATAGCGAGAATCCAATATAACAGCAAATGATAAGACAACACTATAACACTTCCAATATTTTTCAAACTTTTTGAGCATTGCCTTAGCCATAGAACTAATAGCCTCATCCTCAGTATCCGTTGCCTATATTAAACGAAGCTAAATCTGCCATACTCCATAAAAATATATATTCGCCATGGGATATCTAACTCTAGAGAACAGAGTAGAAATATCATAAAAGGGTTTTAACAAGAAAGCAATTTTCTTTCCTCTAACCCAATCTTCAAAAGATGGACATGTGACAAAATTACGGTCAATTAACTTCAAATGTGAAAATGCACATTCAAAGAAAAGGGCACCCTCAAGCATTAGGTACGTAGAATCCCATCTGGTAGCCATATCTTGACATACCTTTTTATTGGTCTTTAAGCATGACTGCGATATACATTCGGCAAATTTTACTCTCCTCCCTTGTGTAGCTCTCACATACTTGACAACTTCTCTAATATTATGAAAGGATCCATCAATAACCTTTAAACCTTCTTGTACAATGAGATTTAAAACATGTGCACCACAACGCACATGAAAAAATTGTCCATCACATAACAAAGAGGATCTCACATAAGGTGTATTTCTCCAAATATCAATCATACTGTCATTGTATGATGCATTATCTAAAGTGATGCTAAAGATCTTTCTCTCAATGCCCCATTCTCTCAACAAAGTCAGCAATTTTTCTAAAAGTATGACACCACTATATGGAGGTGGCACATAGGAGAAACACAAGACTTTTGATTGCAATTCCCAATTCTCATCAATATAATGGGCAGTGACAGTCATATAATGATCCGTAGTAATAGAAGTCCATAGGTCAGAAGTCAAACATATTCGGCTCAAAAGAGACAATAATTTGGATTTCAAAATTCCCTTCTCTTTCTCATAAACTTTTACCACATCACTTCTTGCGGTATTCCTTGATATGTGCTTCACATTAGGGTTGAGGTAACTAAACAATTCTCTTGTTGCCTCATGCTCTACAAAAGAGTATGTATAATTGTGTTTGATTATCACTCTTGCAAGCATATCTTTAAACACACCTTGGTCGAATTGTACTACAGAACCATCAATATTATCCTCTCGGTTGGGATAAGTATTTAAATGACGCAACGAGTTTTTTGTCCCATGGCTAGCCATGTAAGTTACTTCACACCACTTACATTTAGCCTTGCTCATGCCATCACCATCTGTGAATTTTTGAATTCAGACCATACAATCAAAGTGTATTTTCTTGAACGCTTAGAGCAAGTAGAGTTATCTTCCTCGTCCTCATGAACTAAGGATGTAACTCTACGTCTCTTGGATCATTCGGTAGTTGAATATTCTCCTTGATCCTCGTTATGCCTTGACATGTCAACTAAGAAATCTTAAATCATAAGATGAGTGTACCCCACCTCAATATTTGGGTGAAAAACACGAACAAGCTCCCCACAAACTCGTAATGCTTCTGCTGTGACTTTGTAATATCTCTCGCCAACAGCAGATAAAACAGGGGAGGAAAGCGCCTAAAACATCATAATAAAAACAGAGAAAGTAAACACCACCAGCTGCAGCTGATTTCGTATAAACCCAACTCTTGAGGAAGTAGGTAGCATAAACAGTTTATATACACAGCAAAGGTAGGAATTATACCTTTATGTAAGGATGGAAAACAGATGGTGAATGTGAAGTCAACACCAATCTTGTAAAGATCAAAGCCTCAGTTTTCAATGTGGATCACAAGTTTAAGTTATGTCATGCGTTTGGCCACATGATAGCCATGGAGATAACAAGGGAGTGCCACATGACAAACATATGTTTGAATTATTTTTCTTTACTGCAGCTTTAACTATAGACGATAGTAAGTATCACCATGTGCAAAAACTTTAAAAAGAAAATTAACAGCTGAGATTAATTATTTTGTGATCCAACGGTCTCAAACCCCTCGAGGAATTGTTCTCCGGGGGATTTATTAAGACCCCGGCATATGATATGACGGACCACACTTAATTAATTAGCAATGAAATATCAACATATCGTTTGATACAAGTTTTGCACGTTAGTCCCTTTTCGTCTACACTTGGAGAGTAACATAAACAAGGATTTTCCTAGCATGTCCCCAAGAAAGAAAAGGATATTAAAATTTGTTTGTGATCCGTGAAAGCTTTTAAACCGAGAGCGGATGATGATCCCCCATACGACTTTGTCTCATCGTTTTCGGAAACTTACATTTGTCCCCACATCAATTTGGACTGAGAATATATGGGACTGAATTTGCTTTGGGATAATGACACAAATAATACATGAGCTTTGGCCTAATATATAATGTAGTCCCTGAACTTTCACCCAATGTGTACTATGATCTCTGAACTTTTAATTTATTTAATGTAGTTCCTAAATTTTTTTGTGCAAGTTTAAATTAGTCCCTAGACAATATAAGAATGTTCAATGTTATCCTTCTATCAATCCAATCTCATGGATAACGTTAAATATTTTCATATAATCTAGGGACTAGATTGAGTATGTATCAAAAGTTTATGGTTCATTTTGAATAAATTAAAAAGTTCAAGGATTATACTAAACAAATAAAATTTTAAGGAACACATTACATATTGGACCAAAATTTAAATATCATTTGTGTCAATTTCCCATATGCTCTTGATGGTTGCATTTAAGGCAGATTTTACTTGTGAAATTCATCAAGATTCTCCATTTATAATGGAGACAAACCTCATTCAAGGTCTATTCGTTTTGTGGAAAATATCACGTTTTCGGAAAATGTTTTGTAGGAAGTCATTTTTCAAGAAAATGACTATATTTTTCGGTATTCAATTGAAACCTGAAATTTGAATGGAAAATATTTTCCACCGTTCCATACTAATTTGATTTTTTTGGGAAAAATTACCAAAAAAATTGAATTTTAATATGTTTAATTGACCAATTTTAATTTTAATTTTTATATTTTTTAAAAATGAATTTTTAATTATTTTTATTTTTAATTGAATTTTTATTTTTTTAATTTTTTTTTTCTTTATTTTTCTTTTCCTTCCTCCTTCTTCCTCCTTCTATCTTTGCTGTCGTGTGCCTCAACGATGGCCGACTACCCAACGGCTAACCAAGACTCAATCACCAAATTCGACGAGCTCAAGGCTTGGCCAATCCAAGTGAGCCGCGAGCTCCCCAACTAGCGGATGCAGCTTGCCTAGCTTAGGCAAGTTGTGAGCTCGCTGACTCGATCAAGGCAAACCCAAGCTCCACCAAGGCCGGCAAGCTCATGGCTCGCCAGAAGCGAGCTTGAGCCTCACCCTCATCAAATTTGGCATTGGGTGAGGCTGGAGTTGGTTTGTGACCGGTTGTCGGCTACCACCATTACTAGCGATTGGCCAAGGAAGAAGAAAAAGAAAAGGAAAGAAAAAGAAATTAAAAACTCAATTTAAAAAAAAAACAAAAACATAAAAATAAAGAAGAAGAGGGAAAATAAAAAAGAAAAGAAAAATAAAAATAATTGGAATTAAAAAAAAAAAAAAAAAAAAAAAAAATAGGAGGAGGAGGAGGAAGTGAGGGCTTGCAAGGGTGTAACATAAGAGAGATCAAGTAAGGAAAATGTTTTATATTTTTCAAAAGTGGAAAATATTTTCCCCTGATTTAGAAAACTTTTTTCCCTTCATAAAAATGTTTTTCCAAGCAAATCATTTCAGTTAAACAAACGGAGCCTTAATAATAAGATTGCAATCATCCCACTTCATACACCTCCTCTTGTAGCGAATCGTATTCATACCAAGTGCCTGCAAAATCTGGTGATAAGGCGAAAAAATAGAAAGGTTAATATTATGAAAAATTTCAAATTGATATATTTATGATAAATTTATTTAAATTAATTTTTTAACCATTAAAAATCTCAAATTAGTACACCTGTAATAAATCTACCCTCCATTAATTTCCGTTAAATTTTACCATGAAATTGTTGAGTTAAATAACATGTAAAAGTTGATAGGTGCACCAATTTGCGGTTGTATCCTTCATTTATCACATGTGTATTAGTTTGTAGTTTTTCGTGGTATCAATCCGATTTAACGGAAACTAACGGAGGGTAAATTTATCACAAATGTACCAATTTAAGGTTTTTGATGGTCAAAAAATTAGTTTAAGGGAAATTTGTTATAGATATACCAATTTGAAATTTTTGATAATCAAAAGAATGAGTTCGGAGTAAATTTGTCACAAATATATAAATTTAGGGTTTTTTGTCCAATTAATCTGAAGAAAAAAAAACCCAAAGATGATGAATGTTGACATGGGGACTTCCAGTGGAACATCACACTCTACGCTGTTGTCTGTTGGGTTCTTGCTGCTCATGGTGGTCTCATGTTCGGCTATAACATTGGATTCTCAGGTACACCAATCCACTAAATCACTCAAATATGCCGTCGAACTTGACCTACTTCGAGAAATTTATGAGCTCTTTATTTGTTCTGCTGAATCAGTTTAAGTGGTTTCATCGAACAAGAAGCAGACTCCTGTAATGTAATCAGAATTCAGTACCCTGTAAATTGAGTATAGTCAGTTCAAATTGCCTTTACTTTTTATACTCTCGAAGGAAAATTACGTACCCTTATCATTGCACGAAATTGACAGCATGTTAGTGATGCATTTTGGTTCATGTAAAGTGGTACATCAAAGCACATGATATGCCGTAACTTAATGTGCTTGTTGCTCTCTTCATAGACATTGCTAAGTGAAATTCCAGTTTGCATCTGCCTGATTAAGCGGATGATTCACTTATTGTTCTTCCTGGTCATACTTGCAAACCCGCCGTTCATGAGGGGAAGCTCCACGCCAAGGAAGGCAATTACTGCAAGTACGATAATCAGTATCGACAGCTTTCCACATCCTCCTTGTACCTTGCGGCTTTTGTTTCGAGTTTTGTTGCATCCGAATTCTGCACTAGAAAGGGACGGAAGCCCACCATTCTCATTGTGTCCTCGTTCTTCCTGTGCAGAGCCGGCTGGAGTGGTGGCGCTCAATGAATTTAATTGCTGATTGTCGCACGCATTCTTCTAGGCATCGGAGTTGGTTTCGGCAAGAGGTATGGCAATGTGAGTCCTGCTCCATTGATTAGCATTTAAGAGTTATAATTACTGTTGTGAACAAATTTCGCATTCAAACCTCATGAAAGGTGAATTTGATTCACTTTGTGCTTCAATCCTACAAATTTTGCATTTTAAATGCAATGTAAATCCTACAACTTATTCTTCGTAAGGTTTGCCTTAATTTGTATCCTGAAAACAAAGAAAATTAGGAGTGCAAGAAACGGAGCTTTCTTTTGGAGCAGAGGGAAGATCCGTGTAACTTAGCCAAACTGCAAAAAGTTCACCTAAATTTCTCACCTGGCTATTTAAGTACTGTAAGTTGATTGAGATTCGATGTGCATAAATCATGAGAATTCCCAAAATGTGCTGCACTTTCCAATTTCTTTGGTAATAATCATTCAAGCTGTGCCTTTGTTCTTGTCAGAGATTGCTCCTGTTCAACACAGAGGAGCTGTGAACATTCTCTTCCAACTCTGTCACTATTGGCGTCCTCGTTGCGAACCAAGTAAACTACTGTTCTTCGAAGATGTATCCGCAAGGATGGCTGTCCTTAGGACTTGCAGGCGTCCCTGCAATGTTCCTGTTCTTAGGATTGCTAGTTCATGACCGAGACACTGACTAGCCTAGTCGAGCACGGGAAGGAAGAGTCTGGAAGAAAGAAAGACTAGAGAGAATATCAGGGGTGTAAAAAAGGGTCGACACCAAGCTTGAGTAGATGAAAGCAGCCTGCGATTTGGCCAGCCAAGTCCCGTTCAGGAAGCTCCTGATGAGAGCGAGCTTGCCCCCCAAATTATTGGGGTCTCATTACAAGTGTTCCAGCAATTCACCAGCATCAACGACCTTGATGTTTTATGTGCCGGTCCTCTTCCAGACAGCTTCAAGAACAACACATCATTGTTGTCCTTCGTGATCACCGGGATTGTGAACGTTGCGAGTACATTGGGGTTGATCTATGCTGTCGATAAGAGTGGGGAGGAGAAAGCTGCTCCTCCAAGCCTGCATCCGAATGTTCATCAGTCAGGTGTCTCTCTCTCTCTGTCTCCGTGCCAAATTTTTCGTATTGCTATATCTTGATTTGATGATGAGAAAGCCTGTGACTTAGGCTGCTATTGGAGCAATTCTATTAAGTTTGCTTGAAAGCCACAAACTCACTAGACAAAAGAGGCTGTGATCCTGGTTGTGCTTGTTCGTCATGGCATTTGCATGGCCTTCGGGCCTGCTCGGTTGACTGATACCAAGCGAGACATTCCCAGTCGAGACCAGGACCACAGGGTTCGCATTTGCAGTCGGCTCCAACATGCTGCTCACGTTCCTCAAGCCCAAGGCTTGCTCTTGATGATGTGCCCCATGCGTGCCTACGCTTTCTTCTTCGCAGGCTGGATCTTCCTGATGGAGCTGCTCATGCTGTTCCTGCTGCCTGAGACAAAAACCATGCCAATGGATGCAATCGTTGACGAGGTGTGGAAGCAGCACCCAGTTTGGAAGAAATTCATGGATTGAAGATCATGAAAGATTGAATCTTTGTAATGTCACTCAACAACAAGGGCATGTATACGTTGGAGCATTTCACTTGAACACTTGTGACAGCATTATGAAGCAACATAAAAAGTACTCGGGTAAGATTTTGCCATTTCAAGCAATGGCGATAACAAGATCGATTTCACGTCGGACATCTTGCTCGGAGATGACATAGACTCTGCAACTCAATACAGTAAACATGGAGTCACCCTGGATGGTTCGTACTAGCATATGTATCATCACTATATCTTGATGAGTACTAAAAATTTACAGCTGCGAAGCTGAATTACAGTCCATTCTTGTCCATTCTAAAAGGCGCCCTTGCCGTTCACCACTGGAATTTCGTCATCCATGAACCGTTTCCATAGCCAATGCTGCATCCATACTTTCTCGGTCATCTCCTCGATGGGGACGTTCTTCGTCTCCGGGAGAAGAAACAGGACAAACAGCGACATGACCAAGACCCACCCGGAGAAGAAGAGGAAGATGCCAAACTTGAAGTGGCACAGCATCGAGAGGAAGGCCTGCGCGATCACGAAGGTGAAGAGCAGGTTGATGCAGACCGTCACACTCTGCCCCGCCGAGCGCGTTTCCAGGGGGAACGTCTCGCTCGGGATCAGCCACCCGAGGGGTCCCCACGACCACGCGAAGGCCGAGATGAACGTGCAGACCAGGACGACCACGAAGATCGCGAACCCGTGACTGAGATTCTCCGAGTGGTCCTTGACTTTGATCCCGAGCACAATGGCGATCGCGGTCTGGGACAAGAACATTTGCACGCCGGCCTCCAGCAAGAGCATCCGGCGACCGACCTTGTCAACCGAGTAAATGGACACGCAAGTGGATAGGACATTGACAGCGCCGATGATGACGGCCGAGTAGAGCGAAGCGTCGCCCCCGAATCCCACCGTGTTGAAGAGGACCGGCGCGTAGAACATGATGGCGTTGATGCCGGTGCATTGCTGGAACAGCTGTTGCAATGCAAGAGAAACGTCCTTTGTAAGAAATTGAAAACTTCTATCATCACTGGATGATTGCACGATCTTGAGATCAAATTGGGTTACCTGCAAGGACATGGCAATGACTAGCTGAGGCCTGTTCCTCCTCTGGAGCAGGTTTCGGAACGGGTGCTTCACTTCTTTCGCGATCCGGCTCGCCTCGACAAGCTCCAGGAACTCGGGTTCGATGTTGTCGGTCCCTCTAATCTTTCGGAGGACCGCCTTGCCTTCTTCATGGCGGCCGCGCTCGATGAGACTGTTGGGAGTGTCGACCACCATGAGAGCCCCCACCGTTAGGAGAACGGCCGGAATGCCCGCTAGTCCCAGGGACAGCCTCCAACCCCATCCCCCTTTGATCCTGTCACATAGTTTTCACGGTTATGTTAGGACGATCGAATCGAATCGAATCGAACTGAATCGGCTGGAGAAGAACAAGAAGCAGAGAAGAACAAGTTATCAGGAGTAAACAAGATGCATCAGAGAACTACATTTAACTTGTGTATCATGCTAGAGATTAGTGTGGTTAATTGATTATTGGCAAAAATAGAGTAATCTGCACCAAAACCTCTGGCAATTTGGTTCAAAATTAATCCTTTGGTTCCTAAATATCATCACCTATTAGTAAGACTTGTCGTAGGCTCATAAAGAGAAAGAATAAATCCATATAATATTACACTGTTACTCTTCTAATAACGTTCGATCAAATCCGATCTCCTATTAATAAAGGAAGTAAACCTTTCATTGACTTATTTAATGCAAAAGAGTCAATACTCGCCCGAACCCTTTCTTTGGATGGTCGGTTGGCCTAAAGGATCGGTTGTCCAAATCACTTTATCTATCTAGGAACATAAATCTGTTTGTTAACGCAATTTCATTTTTGTTATTTCCGGAACTCCTAGTGGGGATATTGTAAATGTACACTCTTGTAATAAATATGGATAGTTGGATAAATAGGGAAATGCAATCTCTATCGTCAATTGAGGAGTTTACATCACAGGATTGAAGTACTCAATTTGCCGAGCAATCTGCATATGAGTTTTCTTTTTATTAAAAGTATTTACAATATTAATCCGTTGGAAATATTCTAACAATTTCTAATCCAAGAATGGAGAAATGACTAAATGAGGGTAGGAAAATTATCAAACTCACTAGTGACACACACTAAATGTTCAGGCCCAATATTTATGAAAAAGCCCATTAACGCCAAAAGCCCTAAAAGCTTGCATTTCTCACTTTCATATAGACAGAATTTGACTTAGGGCATGTTTGAAAATCCAAAATGCCGAAAATTATATCTATTCAGTACTAAATGAAAAAAAAAAAAAAAAAAAGCATGCTCAGCAAGTACAACTGGTTTTGACTTAAAAGATTTAACTAATTTAAGAAATCACTAAATTAGCTAACTAAGGATGGATTTACTTGAATCATTTAAATAGAAAAGACATCCAAATTAAACATAGAATCTCGCCATTATATTGCTTAAAGCCTAAAACTTACCAATAATATTCACGATTCTATATTCTGCAAGATAAAATAATGGAACAATACTTGATATTTAGCTTTATCAACTATTATATTTTAATCTTTAGCACTTAAAAAGGTCGACATGCATCATATATTTGGAGAAAATCTCACCTACCTCTTTACAAAATCGGTGCAATTTATGCTTGCCACCTCCAAGGAACGTCTCTATTCGATTTCAATCATCCGATATCCAGATTTTATTATCTGGAAACTTTATTATAAACAAAGAAGATCACTTTGTTCTTTATCATTTCTTTGGTTTTAAATTATTAATCTTTATTCTTTTTAGGTAGCTTGGTCCGTTGCGTGTCGAATCAATCAACAGTGTCAACCCCACACTATCAATTTCAGCATCTTAGCAAAGACGACGTGTGGGGTGCACTTTCTATTCACACTTATAAAGAAGGAATTTTAAAAAAAAAAAAAAAAAAAACTCGATTTATAAAAAAAAAATGGAGGGCGCTTTAGCAGGATCAACAGGTGTCATTCAGAAGATCTGAATTTTTTTAAAAATATATAATAAAAAAAAAAAGAGAAAGAAAAATATATATTTAATTAGCAATTATAGGGGGATTGACTTACTTATTAGTGCCGTAGTTGACTAGATTTGCGAAGAGAATGCCGATGGTTACGTTGAGCTGGAACAGTATGTTGAGCCCTCCTCGGATCCTCGTCGGCGCGATCTCCGATAGAAACAAGGGCACCGCCTTAAAAAAAAAAATTATCGCATTCACATGTTTGGTAAGTACAAGGAATCAAGTCCTAGCAAAAAAAAAAAAAAGTACGAGGAATAAAGGCAAAAATTGTAAAAATTTACTATTTTTCCCATTAGTTTTCTCAGATTTACTCTTACTCGGAATAATCCAAAAATTTCAGTAATAACACAAATATTTTGGACGTTACGTGCTCGAAAATCAAATCTAAAATTTGGATTTTTCAATACTCCTCTCAAGTACAAACCAAATTAAGAAGATCACGTGAATTTAGATATACTAAAAACACCTAGAATTTAACGAACGAAATGAAAACATATATCATGTTAGAAGATTTAACCCAAAGGTTTAATACCAGATGAAGAGATATGTTGTATATATAAATAATTTATGGATCTCATAATTAAGCGACGTGGATATTTTAATACGAGAAACTTAATCAATGCGAAATGAAGAAAACCTTTTTAAGGTAATTAATCAATTAATAGGTATGCCGAGTGTTATCTTTGATGTTTATTTCCAATGCCAAATACCTGGGAACCACATTGTGTGGTCTAATTGGAACTCACCGCGTCGTTTTTTCATTAAATTAAATAATTTATATTCGTTCTTGACTCGCATGGCTTGCAAGGTTAAACAAATTTATCCTAGAAGTAGGAGAAGAAATTCTTCGGGGCAGTTGAAATTTGAATTTTAATTCAAGTGAAAAGATGCTAAAGACAAAATAAAAAGAATTTAATAAGGAGCATTGAACATTAGATTGGACTCAAAAGATGCACAAGAAGGAAATTTCCCAACAACCACTCTAATTCAGAACAAAAAAAAAGGCTAAAAGACTTGTCGAAAGGCCAAGTGGTGCAAGAAGCATATATTAATGGGGTGTTGTCGGCATCATCGGGATGACTCCAAGATGGATGATGTCGAACATGATTTTTATCTTTGAACTATCGACCAGAAAAGGATACCTAAATGAGATGTCGCAATCACATGGAACAAACTGCCAATTAACAGAATATATCTCCATCTTTATGAAATTATTGGCGAGTTAAGTTCAAAGAACTAGTAATCAGGATTACGGTATCTGTTATAATATTTAAATATTAAATCAAGCTTCACAGATCTCTTATTCAAAAAGGGTGATTAAGATCTTGAGGAAGGTAGGCGCTTAATTTTAAAATGAGCGATTCTATCAAACGATCAACAAGAAGCGGGTAATGTAACGCACTTTAGTTTTCAATAATTCGGAAAGCCACCGAAAAATAAATTTAATTTATATAAATGTTAGAAACTAGTAACTTTATTTCCAAACGAAATTAAGAAAAGAAATGGAATAATTGAGGTACTCCATGTTATCATGGCCCAAAAAAATTAGGTGGAGTTTAAGTTATGCTTATCAAGAGTAGAATAATTTCACATGATTGAATGTGCAAGAGCATGTTTTTCTTCTTTTCTTCGTTTCAAGGAACTCCTAGAAAAAAACAAAGACCCCTTTTCCTTACCGGATGGTCAAATCTCACCTTATGTTCTTCCCTAGTTAGAAGACAGGCTTGTCCTTATGAACAAATCGTCCTTTGTTCGGCGAGAATCCAATTGCGACAACGAAAGTATCGCATAACGACACCCTTTCCGGACCACATTTCAAAACACAATCGCAACACACATGCCATATACTACGATTACGATCGTTTTGGTACAAGAGCATGCACGTGTTTTGACGGATTACCTGATTGGCGAAGCCGACGCCGCACCCGAGCAAGATCCGCCCGATGATGAGCATGGCCAAGTCCTGGGCGGCGACATTGAACACGACCCCGAGGATGAAGAAGACCCCGGCGATGAGCATGGTGAGCCTCCTCCCGAGCCGCCTCGTGGTGTAGGACGCGAAGAACGTCGCGGTCAGCCCGGCGAGGTACAGCGACGACGTGAAGAGCTGGAGCCCTTGGTTGTCGTACTTGCAGTAGTTGCTGTCGAGATCCTTCTCCTGGGTCCTCCGGTACACCACCGGGAAGAACTTCTTCAGGAAATCGGGCATCGATGTGACTCCTCCTGTGTAATATTAGTAAGATAAATTCCATTAGCAATATAGAAAGGTAACAAGTTGCGCATCACGTGACCCAAAAATGTCATCAAAAAGAGAGAAATCACATAAAATAAGGGGGAAAATTATGATTTTCGTCGCTCAAAAAGACAAGTTATTCGCTAATTTCTCGATTAAAATTAGCGTGAAAAAGTTGACTAATGATGAGAAGAAAATCAAAATTAATGAGTTCTAATTCTAATTTTTCATGGTGGTGCGTCACTGGTCGGGAGAGATGGGCAACTACCCCCTCCATCACAACCCACCTAACAAACGCTCTCTCTTTCTCTCAAACTCATGAAGTGTTCATGTAGATTACTTCGATTTGAACTCTCCCTCCCACTCTCTCTCTCTCTCTCTCTCTCTCTAAGATCGATGGAGTCGAACTAGACCGACCGGAACAAGACCGGCGTCGCGGGACGAACGATCGCGGCCTGTGGGAACATGAACTTCTCTACTACACACACAAAGGTTGCTGTTTGGCTATCATCGATGAACGAACGAATGGTATGTTTACCTGAAACCCCAACGTCGTAGCCGAACATGAGGCCACCGGTCGCGGCCATTATGCAGGAGATGATGACGATCGGCGTTATCTTCGCCTCGAACTGGCTCGCCCCTGGCGCCGCCACCGCGAAGCCTCCCCCTGCCATCTTGTGCTCTGACGGTCACAGAGCTGATTCTTCTGTGAATAACAAGTAATGATCAAACTCGGAGCTCTCTTGTGCTTTGAGGACGAAGAAGAAGAAGAGAGAGGGTGAGAGGTTATGTGGTCAGTGTGCTTCCATAATAGAGCAGGGAGATATTATATATATAGTACTTGGGACTTAAAGTAATGTTAAATGGAGTGCACTTGTGGGGACACATAATACAAACTTCTAATTCCGAGATTTGGAGGACATTCAAATTTAATTATATGCAATTATTGGTTGGTCCATGTTGCTCAAGTGATTCATTCCTGACACAAAAACTTGAATATTTTGTGTGATTTCATGCCAAAAAAAAAAAGGGAAAAAGCCACTAAAAATCCCAAATTTTTCCCAAAGTGACAAATTTACCCCAAACTTTTTTTTCATGACATTGAAAACTCCAAACTTTACAAACCGCGACACATTTACCCCATTAAGGGCATTTTCGTCTTATTTTTCTGTTTTTTTTTTCTTTTTTTTTTTAAATTTTTTCTTCTCTCTTCCCTCCACCGGCCATGGTGGAGCCCTCACCCGACGCCGGCGAGGGCGGCCCTTCCGGCGGAGGGAAGAAAAAACAAATAAAAAAATAAAATAAAAAGACCAAAAATAAAAAGTAAAAGACCAAAATGTTTTATGATTTAAAAGGGGATAAATGTGTCATGGTTAGCAAACTTCAGGGTTTTTATATCACAAAAAAAAAAAAATTTGGGGTAAATTTGTCACTTTGGGCAAAGTTTGGGTTTTTGGTGGCTTTTTCTCAAAAAAAAAAATGAAATAACGCTCATCCTACCCTCTTTTTTAAAGTAATTCAATCAAAGCTTCTCGAATTATCTTAATCTACAGGACGAATTCTCTAATTCTTCAATTTTGATGGAATCAATATGGCATCCCTTAGTCATTCTATTCATATATTTTTCATTCAATTTAATTATTGGCAACAAATTATTAGTTAGGTGCGTTGTCCCATTGATGCACTTCGGATAAAGTTAGATTTGATGGAGTCCTCAACTTGTGAGTCCACATGAGATACATAAAATTTACATTCCAAATATATTTCAACGTGGGATACACTTGATAAAGTATGAGTAAGTGCCTATTTGGTAACCATCCAAACAATGCCTTATTCTGATTTTTTGTTCCCGGGAGCAGTTTGGGAACAAAATCGCGTTTGGTAAAATTTTTGTTTCCGAGAACAAATTTCTATTTTTTTGTTCTTGAAATTAGATTTGGAACACAATCAAAAATAAAAATAAATAAATAAGTTAAATCTTGTTTCGAGAACAAATCTAAGAATCAAAACCAACTCTTCTTCTTCTTCTTCGACCGCCATCCCATAGTTGCGTCCGCCACCGTCCGCCGCCACCCGTCGCCGCCCGTCGCCGTCAGCCGGCAACCAGTCCGGCAAGCTCGCCGGTGGCCAAGCGGGCCTCGCCCAATCCCGCCGATGGCCGGATAGGCCTCACCCGGCGAGGCTCCCGATGAGGGGCTCGACCGACGAGGGGGCCCGTGAGGGCCGGCAACGCGACCGGCCACAAGTGAGGTTGAAGCCACAAGAAGAAGAAGAAGAAGAAGAAGAATAGGAAGAGTAAAAGAAAAAAAAAAAAAAGTAAAAAAATATTTAAAAATTAAAAGAAATTGATTTGGAACATAATTAATTAGCACGGTACCAAATACAATTCTATTCCGAATAAAAAAATTTGAATAGTTACCAAACGGCTTAAAATATTTAGAAATTGTTCTCGAGAATAGAATAAAAAAGAATCATTTATGATCAGAATCTGTTCCTGAAAACAAAATCGTTACCAAACGTGCCCTAAACTGCTCTAAATCAAAATTAATTGCAAAGGTCAACGAAGTGAGCTTAATTGATTTATGAGGTTTGCAAGATAGATAACTTGGCCGCCACCATCGGATGTCTTTTAATTAATAAAAAAGAAGAGACATCATTATTCCCGGTTTCAAATAGATGCTGGCTTATCCTATTACCAAGTCAAGTAAAACCTTAGCCTCATCATTGTCCCTCTTTCTCCTTTTCGCTTTGAACTTTCGACCAACGCGAGCCAAATCTTGTTTTACGAAAACCAACAAAACAATAAGGGTTCATAAAGCGAGAATAAAAAAAGGATAGGATAGGTGCAGAGACTCAATGGGAGCTGTTCTAACAAATGGAGTTGACCACTTTGCGTTGGTAGATTCCAAATGAAAGTGTCGCACGTGTCGAATGTCGTTTCGATCAAGCAAATGGTCTCGTGGAATTTCATGTAACTCGGTCACTTTCTTCGCGAATAGGAAATGGGAATTCCACGGGGTTTGAATTTGGCGAATTACAAGATAAGCGTCTGCGTCAGCTACGAGATTTGAGAGGTGCCACGTTACGATATTGCGCATGGAAATTCGTCGGGACTTATGTGCAAGGTCAAATTGGGTGGGAGGGAAGATTTATCTAAATTAGAAAAGGCGTCCGGACAACGTCCGAGGTCGACCTTCAGATTCGGTCTTCAGATTCGTGGTGGTGGGGAAGTTGAAAGCCTGTAGCACGGGCGTGATTCGGTGTATGCAGTAGATTGATTTTGACTTAGCTACAACCTAGCTTGATTTCTAATTAGGATTGAGTATGTGTCAACGTAAATGGTCATCCGGGTAAACCTTTTGACGTGGTAGAGATGATGAAAACGAGAATAATCCAATCGCACAAATGCACGGGAAATTCGCTTACAATGGAAGATCCAGAGAAATTCCTCTCTGGGAAGCATGTGTTCTGAATTGATATGATGAAAGGTTTCTCCAAAAAGAACAAATAAATGCTGGGAAAAGTACCAAAAACGTCTTAAACTTATTGCATTGGTACCAATTCAGTTCTAAACTTTTCAATTAGACCAATTTAGTCCTAAACCTTTTAATATTGGTACAAACTCAGTCCATCCAGTCAATTTTGGATGGCCAACACTAACATGGACGTCGGCCGGTGACCGGACGCTGACATAACAATTTTTATGATTTTTTCGAATTTTTTATTAATTTTTTATTAATTTTCTTTTTCTTTTTCCTTTTATTTTTCTTTTTTCTTCCTGGCGGTGGCCGGCGAGCCTCAATGAGGCTCACCGGCCACGGGCAAGGGCCGCGAAGCCCTCGCCTGCCACCGGCGAGGGTCGCGGCCCTCACCCAGCCTCTCCCAGGGCCGCCGGCAAGGCGGGGTCACCCGAATTTGGGCGAGGCTGAGCGGTTAACTAATAATTAGTGGATTAAAGTAGTGCAGAAAATAGACCTACAAACTCAAAGGTGGCTTCAAACCTGTGAAAATGATGGATTTCGAGTCCTGAAACGATAACAAATGAGTTCACCTTTTTCGGCAAAGCATAGTGCTTGGAACGAATTTTCCAGATTGGTATTATGGACCTAATCAAGATTTGCGATCCTAGTGGACACTACGCAAATTCTTGGTGTGATCCCTTCTTTTAATTTTCTACTTATCCAAATGCTCCGGAAAGTCCAACAATAGCGTCCATATCTTTGTTTTTTTTCTTAAAGACAAATAGAGCTCGAACTCATGAAATTTCCCACTAACCTGTAAGTCAATTAGGATATCTAGACGTCCTCACATTCTCCGGTGAAGATGGCCCGGTGCACCTATATTTTAAACCAAAGTCCATGTGCGCATCATATTAACAAAAGTGGCCCTTCAATGTAACTTATGTTTTAGTCATTACGTGACATAAAATATCATCGAAACCCTAGATTTTGGAGAGGTCATAAGTTAACTAGCTAAAACAATTAAAATACATTTTTACAAATTCTGTTTAAAATTTCTTTTTTTAATAAACTTTAGTTAGAGATAGCTCAAGGTTGCATAAGAATGGAAATTTATCCATACCTCCGGTGGGAGGGAATATCTAAGTGCTCTCTTTTTTCTTTTTTCCTTTTATAGAATGCTTTTTGTTTCCATTGCTAAATTAGAAAATGTCATGTCACAGCCGGGGTTGCCTTCTTCAGGGCAGCAAGATGCAATCTGCCTTGGCGTAACAGATCTTGGAAGGAGAACCTCCGTTGGGCCACCACCTTGCTGATGGGAAATGAATTTTATAAGTACATAACTCGTTTTTCCTTTGGAGCACTATGTCATATTCTTTGGAAAACAGGAACAGTATTCTTTTCAGAGAACAACCTCTTGTTGTCCCGACTATGAAGAACCATCTCTTCAAAATGGTCAGAGACAAGGCGATCACTTTTAGAAACGTGGAAGACAACTTCAGGAATAGAAAACTATAGCGAAGCTGGGGCATCGACCCGGTTATCTTCTCTAAGGATCCTTAGCAACCTTCCTTTTAGCTAGTGTGTGTTCGGACTTTGGGAGCAGTGGCTTCTGCTGGTTGCTGTGGTTCTCCTCCCTAGCTGTGGGTTTGTTCTAGACGCCGTTTGTGCTTGCCGTGCTGCCTTTTTTGTTGATTATCACGGTTGTAGCTTTTACATCCCGGCATCCTTCCACTCATTATGATTTGTCGTATTTAGTGTATATTTTAATGCTGTGTTCTTTTGTACATTTGATCTTTACTCATTATATTTATTACTTTTCACCCAAAAAAATTAGAAAATGTCACGAAAATGGACCAATTACATACTCTCATCTTTGACGTTTGTAATTTGAGAGGTATAAAAAAATATATATTAAAAAAGTATATCAAGAATTTCGAAAAGTTTGAGGATAAGAGATGTGAAGTGGCGTCGCGTCACGGCGGCTTCGGAGTTTAGATCGTGATATAAGCTGCTCCGCCCCAAAAGCAAAAGAGAAACGATTAATAATAAATAAAAAATAATGCAAAGGAGAGAAGAGATTGATGTGTGGGAAAAAGGATCTCTGGAAAAGATAGTGTACAACTTAAAGTCACCACTTGGGCCGTGTGCTGAAAGTAAAGACATTTGAAAGAGATTGGGAATAAGATTCCGGTGGGGAATAGTACGAGATCCCATAACAAAACGTGTCAATTAGTAATAGATTGACATTCCTCCATAGCTGGTTCTTCAAACTTTCTTTTCACTAGGCAAATCGCATTTGGATATCATTAATATTTACTATTTATTAAGTTTATATATGAATAATATCCGCTTCTTCTTATCCACCATTTATAGAGAGGAAAACATGACTCCCTACTAATTCTAGTCGAAGGCTCAATGGGCGGCTACATAGTCCCTTTTAAGCAATTAAAACTTGTAAAGGTCTCGAACGATAATAAATCTGATTGTGGAAGAGGAAATATCGTTACCAAACACTATATCTATTTCTTACCACGACGTTGCTTACCATCGGTGTAGGCCATGTGACGATCTAACACCTGCTAATAGGAAACCCTAGTCCTCTCTCCCTCTCGTTTGCTCAACCTTGCCCAAGACGTCACACCTCCGCCACTATCGCCGTTGCTCGCCCATGACATGTTTTGCGATCCGGAGTTTGAAACCACATGCAGTGACAACCTCTCTCTCTCTCTCTCTCTAACCTCGATTGGTCTTGAGGGCAGCCATTGACCTCTAGGATTCTAGCCACGGCCATGGCCAATCACTGGCCAAGGTCAAGTTGAGCCCTAGTCTCATATCTAGGGTTCCAGTTGAGTTATCCACCCAAATAGAGATATAAAGATTAGGCTCAATCCAAACATTTGATCTAGGTTAGTTGGCGCCTCATCTTTATTTGCAGTAAAGCCTCTAGGATTAGTTGTGGACATCTAGGATTAGGTTCATTAGTCTAGTTATTGCAAGCCATCTTACATGGCAAGCCATCATGTTAACGATTTCTCGAGAAAATTGTCCAAAGTGATTATATTAAAATTTCACGCAAAGATTTATGACTCAACTAGCGAAACCTAAAAATTTAAGGCTAAATTGACATCCATACAATAAGCTTAAGATTGACTGGACAATTTCCTCTGAAATTTTCTTAAATTCTAGTGTTCTCACAAAAATGATTGAGTAAAACATTTCGATTCAATTCCGAGTTAGGGAAAAGAATTGTCGCCCATACTCAATCTCTGCTATTATTAAAGCGTGAAACAGCAATTGTATAGAGGAAGAGGAGCCACCTAAGACCAAGGAAATAATTTGTTGTGCATCACGTTCTCGGCGATGTTATAGTCAATTATATCTCGTGCCTCTCGTTGAAACTTTATGAATGATATCGACTGAGCATGCTTCATGGAGACATGGACGGTGACCTCTGACACGCCAAACCTTTTATTTTCGAAACCAAAAATTATAAAACAACTAATCTCTAGCCGACATCTAGCGCAATTGCATTTAGTCTACAATACTCAGAAAAGTTTGGTTTGAAGGCCTAACGTTTTCTATATCAGTCGTGATGTCTCATTACATGTTAGTCCAAAGTGTCTTTTCTTTCTAAGAAAGATCTCACCTTCTAGAAACGAGTCGATCCAAGTCAGTTGGCACTCACTTAGGAAAAAGAAAGGGGGCATTGCACTCTTTTTCCCGAAAAAGCATGAAGCTGGTGGAACCCAGAACCTCTTCTTTCTCATAAGGGGCCCAAAACATGGACAAAATCATTGTGAACACGGAAAAACTCACGTCGTCTGACGCGGAAATCTCCTTTGGACATGCTCCACTAAAGCAGGGCATGTCACATCCGACGCACTTTAAGAAGATGACTTGAAGAAATATCGGCATAAACGTGCAGTCGCCACCCTTCCCACCCTTTCAACATGAAAAGGCGAGGTAGGGGGTTCGAATTCCCACCTTCTCGAAAGGGTTGAAGTGAGGGATGAATTAGTTTTAGGAGTGAGTTTCTACTCCCACACCCGGCAAGAAGGCAGGGCAAAAGTTTAAAAGTAAGAGTTAAAATAGGAATAAAATAAGATTGACCCAAAAAAAAAAAAAACCAGAGATTATTAAATATGCAGGAGGGAGATGATCGGTCCTTGCATTCCGAAAGAATAAATAGTAACCTTTCATCATCCGAATGTCAACAGTTCAGAATGGGGGCAAAAACCCACCTAAAACAATGCTTGCCCCGTCTATAATGGAGAATGCAGACCCCCGGATTCCTATGGTCGTCCCGTTCCTAGATCTATACAAGCTTTGTAAAAAGACTCCTCTAATTCCCGGAGATCTTCGGGGGGAACCTATATAGTGACCAATGAAGAGCCGTCACCATAAATCAATAGCTCTAGTTCCGTAGGGGAAAGATAGGGGGAAAGAACGAAAATGGGAAATATAAAGGTGGCACTGTATCAACTCGCTTCATCAGACAAATCAGTTTGAGTTCGTTGGTGAGGAGAAGCTGCTTTTCAAGTCATCGAGCTCCTTTGCTTGCTGTTTCTTCAGATTACCTTGAGCAGTCGAAGTTACTATCTTGATGAAGAAGTTCAGGAGTACAAGCCATACGATGCTGTTCCATATTGAAGCAAATGACAAATCCCATTTCTTCACCTGCAAAGCATACCATTCTGTGAGCTGCAACAAGATGGACACGCGCACAGGCGAGAGAGAGAGAGAGAGAGAGAGTCTACAATATTGAATACGTAATTGTTTCTTAGAAAGAGGCCATACCTTTACTTTTGAGGGCACAGGAGGTGCCGTGAGATACTTATCTCTGAGAGCATTGAGTTTGGTAATGAGGTTAGTAAGGACCGAAGAAAGACCAGGGATAAAGCTAAGCGCCCAAATCAACTCATTCTCCATCCAATTTAGAAGTTGATTGTTGCAAACTGATATAATGAAAACCGTCTGCAGAAGATAAAGGATCAAAGATAGAATGTCATCTAGTATTAGCGCATAAAGACATTGACAAAATCTGGAAACATTGTGAGTATTGTTCATATCATTATAAGTTGATTGTAGCAAAGATATATATCCACGAAATAAAATGCAAAGGATGCCTAAAACTAGAGAAATGTTAGACAGGAAATGAGGAAGTTCTGTTCTTAAAGAAGCATGCATTGGAATGGATAAACAGCCTGAAAGAGCACAGTAAAAAAGATTCTGAATACCTGAATGTGAGTTTTGATAACAGCCTTTCCAATCAACGTAGCAAGAAAGAACTTCCAAAACGGAATCCCAAATTGTCCGCACATGATGCCAGCAAGGTCAAAGAGAGGATTTGGAACCTAAACCAATATCCAGACAAGCAATATTAAATAGCTGTCACTTACAAAAGAGGGTCATGTCACTACATCAGGTAACGGAGTGGTAATAGCACAAATAAATAGCTTGATGAAGTTGTCAATGCTTGGGAGAAATCCCACTGAAGCAGAGATCATAACAATCAAAAGATGACTCGCTATATATTTCAACAGATCTCGGTTAGGTAATCCTACAGGACACCAACCATTCTCCAGGATTTTCTAAAGGCACATGCCCATTACCAAACTAGCTACTGAATGTCACAATAATCCCTCTCACTTAACCTGTTAATGTCGGTCATTTATTTGCATTAGGAAAAAAATGCCCCCTCCCCCCTAAATAATCACAAAGGCAAGAATCCTTACTTGAACGGAATGCAAATAAATGTGATCATATAGCAACAACTAGTAACCTACTACACAACTAGAACAGAATACAGATGTGTCAAGTTCAATGAGATACGTACGTAGATAGTTCAGATTCCATAATAAGATAGTATTCAAATAGGAGAAATCAACTTTGAACAGTGAAATCACAAGGAGTTGAGCTAACCGAGGCAAGCACTAAAATTGTGAAGAAATTCAAGTGTTGAGAATGTGAGAGGAGCCATCGTTTGATTCGTCCAAGGTAACGAGCTATAAATCCACCACCTTCACTAGCGGAAACATCCAATTCTTCCATGGCATCTATTCTGCCGCCCGACAGCTGTGCTGCAAACATTATCAAATTTGTTTGAACTCATACTACTATGGTATAATACTTTAAGCACAAGAGCAGCTACCATTTGGCCAACCTAACCAAAGGATTAACACTACGGTAGCAAAGGCAAATGGTACATAAGACACATACTATCATCATAATGGAAATTTCATCAAACTTCACGCAAACTGAGGATGATTTTTTACATAATTCAGCAGACTTTTCAAAAGAAAGAATAACAGTAAGTTCTCTACATAATTCAGAGGGTTTCTGTCCTTTCAATCAGTACTGAAAAATTCTGGGAAAAGTCCCCTGTTGCATGCGCAATGAACCATCTCCTAGATTGGTTTTACTCATTCAACAGTAACCACCAAGCAATTGAGAGCTTCAGGATGACAAGCTTCAAAGCAAAAATATTGTTTTAGAACTATAAAATTCATGGGTCCACACACCTGCCCTTGATATAAAATATGGAGGAAGCTCTCCAAGTGCAGTACCAATTCCCCACAAGACAGCCTCTAACTGGACCTGTGGTATAATGCTGCTGAGGGGAACCCGCAAACCGTTAACAGGAGTAAACATAGCAGGTCCAAATTCAGAACAATCCTTGTCAAGCCAAGAAGGAGCCCTTTTCAGTTGTATTGTATCGTAAGGAGCAGTTTTCAGATCAACTCTCCCACATTGCATTGCTTTAATGGTGAACAGAGCGATATGAGGACCAAGATATAGGACAAAAGTGTGCAAACCAGATCCTGAAAAAAAAATAAAAATAAAAGGGCATCATCAGAGATAAGTAGGCAAAATGCACCAGTCATCTTTGTCTGACACGTGAAATGACAATAGTAATGAGAGTTATCAAGCCATAGGATGAGGTATAACCAAGTCATTTATGTTTAATATATAGAACAGGCACAAAGTAGAACTGATTAGAAAGCTAATCAACAAAAAATGGAATAGCAATGCCCAAATAGGGTCCAAGCAGCAGCAGGTAATTTTGACTATAAAATACATTCCTAAACAACCGCACATTTTGGTTTTAAGATTCTCAAATGAAAAGGTAAAAGCACGATGACCTATCAACAAATGCTTGATCAGATCTTCACAAATTTGACCTTCGACAAGAAAAAATCCCAGCTGCACTATTGTGGAGATGTACCACCATTGACTAATAGAAAAACAAATGAAACTGACAATCTTAATTGGGTGATATTGGCACCTCGGCGTAGTTGTGCCCTATGGGTACTGCTCCATTCCTTGCAAGTTTCACCCTTATCTACTACATGTCATCTAAATACAGGTCATGGGAAGGGTGAATACCACTCACAAGCCTAGAGTTACACAGATTCTTTTCTAAATCAAACAATGCAGAGCTATTCAGGATCCTTTATAAGGCACACCTCTCAAATTATTAAAAAATCTCAAGACTCATCCATCTTATATCCAGGATACATGGTATAGAAAACACTTGCAGTTATCTGGGATTATTTCATTGAGGATGCGGAAGATAGCTCAAACAGTCTGTTAGAAAGCAGCTGAAACTCTATATCTCCCAATCTTTACCACAACCAACTTAGATTTCTTGTGAAACTCATCCTCTCATCCATTTAGTTCTAAGATAAGACAAGATAATAGCGTTTTTTATTGTGATGCACAAATATAGTGATGATTAAACGGAATGCTTGAGGACCACTGCTAATATACATCATAAACATGCCACAGCAGGATCAGCTCTTATGAGACTTCATCACTCATATCAGATCACATCTAATGCGTGCATGACTTGATGCTTATTTGAAAAAATAACAATGATAAAATATATGAAACGCCATCAATCACTCAAAAGAAGAACAAGAGAAAATGAAAAGGAGTGGGAGAAAACACATGCAGGAAACTCTCACACATCTCACATATGTAAAAAAATACTAAATGATGAAAAGACAGTGATATCAAATCTTCCACAAAGAACAAACAAACTCCCATAAATCGATGCATATACTGTGACCAAATTAAACACCTAAAACTGTTTTTCCCAAATGTTTCCTTTTCCTTTACGAGGGACTCAGCAACAATGTTCTACATCAGACAAGCTTTCTTTCAGGGTGTTTAAGGGGAACCCAATGTGTTCCATTGCCACCAGTAGCAGCAGTGGATCACATTTTCTCCAAGTAAATTTTCCTTACCCAAACCGATTGAAGATGCTACACCAAGTGCTATCCACCATAAACCAAACTGAATATATTCAGAGAGCTCCTCGACATGCTGCATACACAAAGCAGAAAAACTCAGAACAAAGGAGGTACAACCAAGATATTTAAAAGAATTGATAGTAGCTATCCAGGAAAAATCAAAAGATCAAAAGATCTTTAGAAAACTTCAATCCAATTCCAACCCCCCGGTGGAAAATAAATATAAAAACAAGGAGAAGGAGAAGAAGAAATTATTACTAAAAATTCGCCATGCAATTACCAAATTTGTCCGACATGATGATGGAGAATTCCTGCTGCATAACGTAAAAAGGGGAGAAAAACAAACAGGAGTGGCGAGGGAAGAAAGCTGACACAGGCAGGATTTATATTCTAAAAATGAACTCCAAAATTACTAGTCATGGCACATAATCGATTATAAGATATAAAACCTCTACATGATAGTATTTATCCCAAACTGAAACACATCAAAGGTGTCTCATGTTTGAGCCTACCACCTCTGTATCAAACGTAAGCAGACAAACAGATACACAATGAAATGAACATGACACCACAGATGAACAAACTACAAAGAGATACCTTTTCATGGGGGCCATCAAAAGTCACAAGCAGAACTCCAAGAGCCACTGCCAGAGTACTTAAAAGCATAAGCCAACCACCTCTTCTGAGAAGATAAAACATTGATCTTTGAACACATTGGATTACAGCCAAAATAAAGAACTTCAACGTTTTGACGGGCTGTGCTGTTAGTGTCAAGTTCTCCAGATCATGCTGATGCTTCTGCTGGAGTCCTGAAAAAAGTATCATTCTTATTTTAATTTGAGAGGCGTCACAGTCTAAGATGTTAGAGCATAGGATATTTTAAAGTACCATTGTTCCAGTATTCACACAATGAAAGAACAAGGAGCTTCAAAACTTCCCACTAAGACAATTTTGAGGACAAAAAAGCACTACAAACATCCTATTCAACTACAAAGACAATATTCAACGATGTAAGCTAATATTTTCTAATACTTCCAATTGAAAATCTAGTCAAAAAAAAAAAAAAAAAAAAAAATGCCTAAGTTTTTTGCCCTTTAGTTGATTGATTTATGCTTACTCAGACATTTTCTAAAATGCCCTCTTCTTTTTGTTTCCTCAATGTATAATCTTCTCAGACACCTTATTAGCTTTAAAAGCACGACTAATGGAAGCACTGAATGATGCATCATCAGTTCTTTCCAAATGACCACTAGAATCTATGAAGTAAAGAAAGGAAAAAGAATGTGCACGACCCAGGTACTTCAGGAAACACAAAACTTCTCCACAAGGATTTTAATTTACTATAAAATTGATCAACACTGACCTTAACCAAAACGAAATACAACCCAAAAATTCACATAAGATCATCCACCTTGTTCTTTAATTGTTACAATCAATCATTTGACAGTGATAACAGGTTCAATGAGTTCCTGGTTTGTCTCACCCTTCTAGACCTACAAAGACTAGAAGTCAGTGACTCCTCCAGGTGAAAATGATAACCTTCCACGTGTCTTCCTAGGCCTCCATTGGCCCTGTATTGCTAAGTCATATTCTCCCACCTGACCACCTTGTGATTGGCACATTACTTCTATGCACTACCTTCAATTTTTCTCTTGCTTTAGCTGCAATGAGAGCAACACTAGCCTTTATTTTGAATTCCTTTTTATATACTGTGGCGCCTCCAGAGACCATACAAGCACTAGACTCTACACAAACTAAAACTTCCAAAGCGAGAAACAACACCGCAAAGTCAATGACACCCATCCCTCTTGCACCTGATATAAAGATTTCACAAGAACAAGAAGGTTAATAACAAGTGCACAATGATAGAGCGCATTCCCCATATTCCATAGCTAATTCCTAAGCTCAATTATCAAAATATTCAATTACACAGCCTGCCCAAGAATTAGGTCGGCTCTATAATCCAGAGGAAACAAGACGCAATCCGAAACTCCGTTCGTCATCGGAAAACTTGCTCAGCGTACCCAAAGAGTATAGGTCGCGACCGTTCGATTCGCATCAAACCCACGTTAATATTCCGCGAAAAGCACCACCTAATCAATAAAATTAATCTAACTATCCACAGATTCATACACCATTTCTACAGGAGATCCAGAAATGCTCGATCCCTAACTTTTATTCCGTGCTTACAGGCTCCCTTCAAAGTTCCCCCATAAAGAACAAAAAACAAAACCCACCCCAGGATTCGGGAAACGAAACAAGAACGCGAATCCCGAAAGCGAGCAACATTTGCGAAAATCTAGAAAAGCTCGCCTGCAATGGACGATTCCATGTGCTGAGACGAAGCGCCTCCTCCGCTGGACCCCATTCCACCCGCAACCGCCGCCGCCGCCGCCCACGATCAACACGGCCCTCGCTCTCACGAATCCGATCGAATATCACGCGCCCGCTCCCCGCCGATGCATCGGCCGCCGGCGCGGCGGAATCGGCAGTCCGACGAGAGCCCGGAAATTTGGGAGGCGATGTGGGTCTTCGGGAGAGGACCAGGATCGTCGATGGGGTTGTCGTGGGATCTCTCCTAAGGAAGCGGAGGCGTGCGGGAGGAGGAGGAGGAGGTAGTGAAGATCTGCTGCTGCTAATGGAGTCTCTCTCTCTCTCTCTTTCTCTATTCGCGTGAAGAATCTCCATTTCAGATTTCTCTCTTTCTTTTTTTTTTTTTTTTTTTTGCCTTTTGTTTTTTGTTTTACTTTCGTTGTCTTGCCGTTTTCGGTTGTCTAAGCAACGCCCCCGCATTTCCGTCCCCGAGGTCTCGTTTTCGTTTTCATTTAAAAAATTACACATTATGGGCCCGTTTTGTTCGGTTTTTGGGAATGCTTTAATATATTTGAATAAAATGGATTTTTCGAAATGCAAATAAGATTTGGTAAAATTTGTATTGAAAAACAACGCCAAAATACTATTGGGTAAAATTTGCATTTGTAAATGACTTTTATAAAATTAAAAAAACAAAAAAATCAAACCAAACTCGTTTGCATTTGGCCAAGGAATTTTAGAGTCTCAAAGCCCACTTCCAAAGCCAAACTAAACGGGGCCTATGTATATGAGACAGTGACACGAAGAGCCCCTAAGTTTTGGTGAAATAAGTAATGTGGTTCTTAAATTTTTAATTTTTCGATATAATCCATGAATTTTAACCCAATATATAATGTCCTCCCTAACCTCTGGACTTATTTAGTGTGATCCATAGGTTTTTGATACATGTCCAATATAGTCCTTGAATTAATGTGAAAACATTCAATATTGTTATTTTATTAATTCAAGTTTAGAGATAATATTGAATATTTTTCATGTCATTCAGGAACTACATTGAATATGTACAAAAAAATTTAAGAACGGCATTGCACGTTGGTCTAAAGTTCAATGACTCAATTAAACAAATTAAAAGTTTAGATATTATATTGTATATTGAACCAAAATTCATGAACTATTCATGTCGTTTTCCCTATTTATTCTTACTTTTACTACACTCCTGATTACAATGGTTAATCAAATTTGGCTAATTTGATCGTGGACGCTAAGTTCGTGAAAATAAAATTTTCAAAATATATCAAATCGATACGTCCCTATTTGCCTTAAATACCAATTACATATCGATATTTCTAAAAATACACATTTATAACCAGTCACTTCTATTAAATTGTCCACCTAGCTGCAATTTTGCATTTCCGTAATATTAGGGCTTTTGAAAGGTGAATTTTACTTATGCAATAAATATTAAAATTAGGTTAAATGGGTGCGACCTCCGAGCTCAACCTTGCCGTAATGGCCACGCTAAATCTGAGTTAGAGGCATGGTAACTCGAGTTGAGCGCGTGGCCATGGCATCCAAATCTAGATTGAGCAGCAAGAGGGAGGTTGATGGCAGTAACAAAGGGGCGTGACGGTTCTGACAGCGGCGGCGGAGCGGGGAATTGACGGCGGCGACGCCGAAGGTGCTGTAAGGTAGAGGAGAGATGGCAATAAGTGGGCAATCAACCTCAAGTTTACAAATCTCGTCATGAATAGAAGTGCCAAAATTGATATCCAAATGTTGAAGGTATTACGTGTGAATTAATGCAATGTTCGAGTTCGATAATCTAGGTAGATACCGCCTCGCCAATGGTCAACGAGGACAGTCCCTCTAACATCGACTCTTCTCTAATTATCGAAATTGTATACTTATAATCTTGTCCATCTAAATATGGTACAATCTATTGATTTTGACATAGTATGCAGAGAAAGGTATTATGATAAAGGGAGTTCACACAAATCCCATAAGTTGAAGAATGAGGATAAGACGAGAAAAAAAAATGTGCACACGATAAAACATTAAAATGGATGAAAAGTTTATAGAGTTTAGAAAACTTATTAGAGAATATTCCATAGTATAGTTACATAGAGCTATAATAAAATCCCAAATTGATATAGGATAAGTCCTGAGGATAATCGGAGGGTTTCATTCTCAGGGACAAAGGAATATCCATTCTCAAAGTTACTGGTCCTCCATCTTTTCAGGATTTAATCTAAGTCCTTGAATTTGTCAATAATTACTTATCACAGCCTCCATTAAAGTCAAAATCCAAGAATAGGATTTTTCACAGGTGTAATCATTACACGCCAACGTGAAACATGAGGAAGCTATCGTCCAAGAAACAGTGGCTATGACCAAGCATTTATCCATATGCTTCCAAAAGGCTCCGGATATAAGAAAAAATAAAGCATACATCATCAGTATAAGCGAAATTTAAATAAAAGAGAATATAATTTCACTTGATTTATCTATATGCATCCAAAAGGCTTTGGATATAAGGAAAAAAAGCATACATCATCAGTATAAGCGAAATTTAAATAAAAGAGAATATAATTTCACTTGATTTCACTTCATGCCCAATTTTTTGATAACCCATTAATAATTTACACATTCTTGATCAACAAACTCAATTCAGATAACAACACAGTGTACCGTTTAGAATAAAGTAAATATTTGGAGGTATTAAATTGGAAAAGTCCAAACAGAATTACCGTAAGGATAAAAAAACATGCAAAGCAGAGAAAAAGCCGAAAATGGTGGAACGCCATGATTGAAATTTAAAGTAGCATTAGGACAAGGAAGGTGGAGTCCGCAATCTTAGGAAGCCCACTCCCATGTCTTCATCGTTGAAAGCCAAGGTGGTACGTTTTGGTCCAATTCGTATTTTGTCCTTCGCTTCCTTTGAGAAACATTGCCTTTTTGCTCATTTCTTATCACAATCTGAAACTCTAAGTCTAACGAATTGAAAGCCAAAAGACAACAAGAGAACCACTGGGGTTTATCCCAATAGCCACCCTTCCAATATTGAAGGGGAGGTGAGGGGGTTCGAATCCCCACCTTCTCAAAAGGGGTTGGGGTGAGAACGATATAGTTTCAAGAGTGGATTTAAATCCCACGCCCAAAGCGGGCGAAAAAATCCGTAAGAATAAGAATTAGAGTAAGAATAAAGTATAATCGACCCAAAAAAAAAAAAAGACAACAAGAGGAATCATAATGCTCTTTATACCAATGCTCTTTTCTGCATTGTTTTGGATTTTTTTCTTAGGTTCGCCATTGCATACACCTCCAAGGGTCAGATTGCGAACTTAGCCTGGCATTCGCAATAGGTCTATTACTGAGTCAATGTTTTAAACATGTTGTTCTCTGAAAATTTAATTTTAACACGAAATCTGATGTTGATGACTGCTTTCGCCTAATTAAATTTCTCTATGATAATTATTGTTCTCATCTCAAGTACTTGGTTTTCACTACAGGTCTAATTGTAATAATTGTTTTACCTAACTTACGCCTCTAGTTTACTTATTTCCGATTAATTTTCAGAAGTCGAACTCGATGCTCTTCTATATACATTCTTTGAAAGTGGACGCTTATCGATCTGGGCTCCACGCAAACCACATGTTGTAATCCTTACTCGGTTCAACTTTGACTTTTGTGAAATTTTATTTGGTCTTGATACTCTCTAGCCAACCTTTACTAGATAGTCAATACATAGTCATTGACATCAACTTCTCCACAAGGCATTAGTTCTTGGGTATTTGGATTGAAGACGGGGATTGTTTATGGTTTGACAGGAGGATTGACCATGTAAAAGCAAGTCGTCTAATGTCAATGCATGCGATTCTATAATTCTATTGAATATTATTTGTTATTGATGATCATCTCTCCTTCTTTTCCAAGAAAACCTTCACATTCATTAGGTGATTTTCTTCATAATTTCACGCCTTCTTGGTTGAGTAGCGTATAAACCCTAGAAAGAGAGCTGGGATTAAGGCTCTGAAATAGAAAATCCGAGCAAGAAAATTGAAGACTGAACCTTCCAGCTAAGCTGGCAAAGGAACTCATTCTTCACGTGTTTGTGAATTTCATACGAACTAGTTCAACCCTTATTGATTTGACAATGTTTAACATTATTTCCAAATCAAACAATAGAAGATGTCATGTCAACAACCAAGCTAATATCTCCCATGGACAAAGGGGAAGTATCTCTCCATTGGGTGCCTATATGCACCAAAAAGTGACCAGGCTGTCAATATGATTAGACATATGACCAGAATATTAAATATTGATGAGCATGTGACCCATTATTGATGACTAAAATTGGTATCGATATTGGCACACATCAATGATTTGTTCTCGACATATGATGAGGTTTGGTCGAAGACAGTCAACAAGAGTATCAATAAGTAGGGATCAGAAAGTGGTCAAGATGTTAGAAGGAAGTTTGAATACACAAGGAGCATTGGGATATGATTGCCATTTCAAAGTTATTGCAAAGTGAAATAAATCTAGACATACAATTACTAAATGACATGGCATATATAACGTGGCATGATAACATGGCATGAAGGCATGCATACAATGATGATGTGGCATAATGCAATGATGTGGCAAGGCGACATTGCATTTTGCACCAACTCTATATGAGATGCACTTGATATTTTTTTTATTATCATTAAAATTCGAATTATAAAATCATGAAAATAAATGAACTGGATTAAGATACTGTCCAATTCAATTTGGGAATTAAATTAGGCCAAGTCCTAATTTAAGTCGGAACATTATTTTAACTAGATAAATCTTATACTTGCATACAATCTATCTAGAAAAGCTATCTAATTTTATCTTAATGGATGTTGAAATTGTATCCAAACATGCAATCTTATCTAGACATGCGATGTTATCTATAAAGATCTACCCTAATCTTATCTAATATGTACTCTAACCCTACCTCATCTTTTTGATTTTTCTTTTTTTTATGAGAATCAATTAAACCATATTAGATCAACCAAAGATAGCATCAAATCGTCAAAACGCATCTATTCCACTCAAGTTTGATGACAAATAAAACCAACAATTGTATCCAATAGCTTGAGGATAGAATTGATCCATTTTTCGTTCGGCCGAGAATCATATGTTGGGCAAGAGATCAGATTACCAACCTATGCATGTTGTCAAATTAGGAAATTCCCAATTTGGAGGTTCACAATGGATATGTATATCAATCAAATTTTCAAACTAGATATTGATGAGAAAGATTAAGCAATTAAATATTTATAATGAATTAGGATGTGATTTTAACCGAAATCAAATATAACGTTGCCAAACTTGAATCGATGGATGGCGGATTGGATAGTGACCAGCTCGATAGTTCATGACTGAGGGAAAGGAGGTGCTCAGTCAACAGAACAGTTAGCTGGCCGAGGGGTTGCTCAGCTGGGCTAGAGCGACAAGGTGGTGCGTCACGGCAATGACAGCCGCTTGGTGGTGCTCGCAATGGTGACTCAACAATGCCTAGCCAGTTGGCTGGCTAATCACGGCTAAGGATGGTGCATTATTGGGCCTTTCTCGGTGAAGCTATTTGGCAAGAAAGTCGGGCATGACTCGTGGCTAATCTAGTTTGACACATGCTGCTTATTGCGGCAAGACCAATTGATGTGAATCATTGCGGAAAGATTGTTCTACGAAGGCCCGGATGGTGCGAATTGCGAACCTCGACCTCTAATCGAACCTGTGATTGGCAATCTCGGTATAAATGTGACTTGTTGACGAACGTGTGTCAACCAACCAACGTTATAAACACTACGAGCGAAAGAATTCGCTATCTCGCTCGATAAGTTAAATCAACCGCCACAAGAGAATCTTGATAAGGTTAAGTCCTCAAAAGAACGGTAGAAGAGAATCTCTCAATTCTTTTCCTCAAAAAAATAAAAGATATCTCTGTCTTCCAAAGAAAGTCGGCCAGTCATTAATATAGGCCTTATAGTTGCCACACAAACCCCACACAAACCCTAATAATTGTTTTTGACTTAGTCCAGATAATCAAATTGCGCCAAGAGAAATTCGATCCAAGGTCATCTCCATGCCAAAAATTACGCCAAGATATGACGCCAACGACTTGCCTAAATTGCTTGGCCCGCGCTCGAGTGATCGAACCAGTCGGAATAGACAATATGGTAGCCGATGCACTTTCTCGAAGGTATGCGATTTTAACTATTTTAGAAGCAAAGTGTTTAGGTTTTGAGCATATCAAGGGCTTATATACTGATGATGATGACTTTGGCAGAGTATTTGAAGCATGTGAACATACTGCATTTGATAAATTCTATAGGCGTGAAGGTTATCTTTTCCGTGAAAACAAGCTATGTTTGCCTAAGTGTTCTTTGCATGAATTGTTGGTGCAAGAAGCACATGGTGGCGGTTTAATGGGGCATTTTGGCATTAATAAGACTTATGAAGTGCCGCATGAACATTTTTATTGGCCATATATGAAGAGAGATGTCACATGTGTCCGTGAGAGATGCATTGCTTGTAAGCAATCGAAGTCTACAACTAAACCGCATGGCTTGTATACACCATTACCCATTCCAAGCAAAATATCTATGGATTTTGTGTTAGGAACAAGAAAATAATTGATTTTTGACTTGGTTAAATATTTACATTTGCATGACATGCCTAAACTAGATAATCTAAATTTCTTAACTTTTGGAAAACATTGTGGAAAAACCATGTTATTTTCCATGTCATCAACCGAGATAGTTAATAGAATTTTTTGAATATAAAATCTTGGGAAGATTGTCTACCACATGTTGAGTTTACATATAATAGGAGCATGTATTCTGCTACTAAATTTACACCATTTGAGGTTGTTTGTGGTTTAATCCGTTAACTCCATTAGATTTAACCCATTTACTTGTTAATGAGCTTGTGGATTTAGATGGAGCAAAGAAAGCCGAATTTGTCAAGGCGTTGCATAAGAAGACGTGCGCAAATATTGAATGCAAGACTGAGCAATATGCAAGACAAGCCAACAAAGGGCGCAAGGAAGTGGTGTTTGAACTCGGCGATTGGGTTTGGGTTCATATGCGCAAGGAGCAATTTCTGAGCAGCGACATTCTGAGTTATTACCGCGAGGATGAACCATTCCAAATATTTGACCAAGTCAAAAATAATTATCTTCTTGTTTAGATATTTTATCCTTTAGAATATGACGCATTAGATTTCTAGGGCTAATTTTAGGGTTTGGTGTGGCGTAAATGACCTTGGAGAAGGCCTCGGTCACCAAATATTTATTATCTTCTTGTTTAGATATTTTCTAGAATATGGCCGACTTTGTGGCAACTAGAATGCCTATATTAAGGATTGGCCGACTTTCTTTGGAAGACAGAGATATATTTTATTTTTTTGAGGAAAAGAATTAAGAGGTTCTCTTCTACTATTCTTTTGAGGACCTGATCTTATCAATATTCTCTTGTGGCGGTCAATTCGACTTATCGAGTGAGATAGCGAATTCTTTCACTCGTGGCGTCTATAACGTTGGTTGGTTGACACGCATTCGTCAACAGGTCATGTTCATACCGAGATTGCCAATCACAGGTTTGATTGGAGATCGAGGTTCGCAATTCGCACCATCCGGGCCTTTGTAGAACGATCTTTCCGCAACGATTCACATCACCAATGGTAGCAGCTCAAGCAGGCATCAATCACGGCCAAGAGGCACAACAATGCAAAGGCCAACTACTGGAAGCACCAAGACCTTAGTAGGTTGATCAAAGTAGCAGATTGGTGTTAGTGCAAGATAGCGGCTTGTCACAGTTAGTATCGTGTCTTGATGGCTCGAAACTACAAGTCGTTGGCAGTGTAAAGTGTTGTATTTAATTAGTACGTCCATGATGGGGTGCGATTGGAACGCACCGTTTCGTCTTAATATGCTACAATGGAAAGATACCATTTGAAAGGGTGTGATGGAGTCATATAAAAGACTCATGAAGACAACCGTTGGTATTGTTGGCAAAACTTACACTCAAAAAGAAAGTTCTCATTTTCTTGTCGCCTTTCCATCAAAAAAAAAAAAAGGCATTCCATATTTTCTTTACAAGAACAATTGGCATTTATACGCTGTGGAAATCAAATGTTTTTCTCATGATTGCATTCAGATCAACATGAAGTATTTTTGTTCGTGATTCATCCACAATTCAACGTTATTCCGGGATAAACTGTTGTTTGCGCATCAAAAAGAGGTAAGTCATCTTCCATCGACTTTCTTTCAACATAAAAGGAGGACTAGCACGTCATCATCGATGGAGGAACGTAAAAAAGCAACAATCTCATCATCATTGGGCAGTAGTGCAAGGGGCTGGCGATGGCGGCTGCGATGACGGTAGGGAGGAGGCCCGACAATGTTGTGGTCAACGGCTTGCAGCTTTATCATAGGTTTGATCTCTTTGCGGCCTATTCTGATTAAACCCAAAGCCTTTTAATTTTAAGGGCTAAACCCAAGTCAATTAAAACTAGGAACTTAATCCACACGACTAACTTAGGTCCATTCTCAACTACCGATCCGACGCAAATTCAATTAATGAACTAAATTATGTGATGAATGCTCCTAAAACATTTTTGCTTTGAAATTTGATTATAATTTTTTTTTTATGAGGAGCTAAAGATTAATCCCTAATTTTCTATGCAATTAATTCATAAATAATTAGCCAAAATTTTTAGGCATTAACAATGGGAAACCTCCAATTCAATGTTTCACTTTGGGGGAATTGATCATCTTTAAATAAACTAGAATACATCTTTAGGGATAAGTATGAATATCTATTAGAAAGGCAAGTGCATATTTTATTTCCTTCTTTATCGATTTGACCTAAATCTCCTACTTAATCGAGACTCCGCTGACTAATTATGCTTATCTTTCCAACAGAATCGATACACAAATCCTACGAATGGACCTTCCATAAATGTTCATGATGGACAAAGAATGTTCATTATAAATCAAACCAAATGGTTCTACACCAAATGTCACAACTTATCAAAATACATCACATAAATGAAATCCCTAAGCCAATTCACGCTTGTCTTTTGCCTGTCACTTTCCTTAATATCTTCTCTTCCACCATCACAGATTTTATTTCCTTTTTATCGATTTGACCTAAATCTCCTACTTAATTGAGACTCCGCTCACTAATTATGCTTATCTTTCCAACAGAATCAATACACAAATCCTACGAATGGACCTTCCATAAATGTTCATGATGGACAAAGAATGTTCATTATAAACCAAATGGTTCTACACCAAACGTCACTACTTATCAAAATACATCGCATAAATGAAATCCCTAAGCCAATTCACGCTCGTCTTTTTCCTGTCACTTTTCTTAATATCCTCTCTTCCACCATCACAGGCGGCCAACATATTGAGCTATGGCGAGATCTGGGTAAGGCGCCATGTCCATGTCATCAACAACTTGCCTGGTGACATGATGCTCCATTGCAAATCTGGGGACGACGATCTCGAGGCCCGAACCCTCCACCAGGGTGAGGAGCAAATGATTACTTTTAAGATGAACTTCTTTGGCTCGACCCTCTTCTTCTGCTCTGCCCAACGGGAGGGGCGGTTCAAGAGTTTCGACGTGTTCACGGAGGAGCGGGATAAATATCGTTGTGGTGGGGATTGTAAGTGGTCTGTGCAGAACGACGGGATGTACTTTAGCAATGATGGCACCGCGTGGGACCGTGAGTATACGTGGGAATAAACCATGCCATAATGTGTAATTGAGTATTGTTTTAGTCGAATAAAATTTTCTAGAAGTTGGACATAAAACGGGGTTTCTAGCCACCCGTGGAAGGGGGAGGTGGGGTTAAGTGGACATGGACTCTTTTAGAATAGAACCGAGTAAAAAAAAAAAAAGGACATGGACTCTTTTATATTTTTTCGTTTTTAGCTCTTGCTTTCCATTGATAGCATTGCTTGGACCTTAGTAAGTCCATAAACCGCTATGTCCGAACTTTGAGATATAAAACTTCAAGGGTATTCCCTAGAGTAAGGGAAGAAAAACTTCTCTCCGACCATTGTCATTGTGATGATCCCACTGTCTCACCATTCTATCATAATCAAGTCCTAGACTGCAGTCATCCGAAACGATAATCAAGGACCAGTTTCATTGAGGTCGGACAAGATTTGTCGAAAAGCCAAGGATAAGACACTAAAAAAAGCCGTAAATAATTTTTTATGTATCTTTATAGTAATATTTCATGGTGCCTCAAGCTGCTTATAAAATCAACAACTAGTCTTGATGGCCTTTTTTCCAAAATTCAAGTATATATTATTCACTGACTATGAAAAGATTTTTTTGTCAACTCATTTTCCTAAGCGATTCAAGCGCTGGAAAATGAAAATGAAAATTATGAGAATTGATTTTCCATCAAACAAATGGAGACTAGAAATATTTCTTGTGACTCAATAAATCCGTCCGATGAATTACAAATAATAAAAATTAATTTCTTGAATGAAGCAGAAGGACGGACTAGTTTGTTAGATCTCGAAGAGTCCAAGTATGTGTGGGCTTCATTGGCCCAAATAAAAAATGAAAGCGCTGAAGGTTGCCAAACATGGAGAAAATGCAGCGAATAATCGGTTAAATTTTATGTTTATTACAAAACCCGAATTATGTGCACTTTCTTGACCCGTTTCATCACGGTTTAAACCATTTCAGGTAATAAAACTTGTCAAATACAGTGTCAAAGCATATATCATGGGTACAAATCTTTACACTCGCTCTTATATTTATTCCAAGAATAAATGCATTAAAAATCCTAAAATCTATCATAAAAATGCAATTACCTTCTAAAACTAAAAAAATAATATATATATATAATATTAATTCCTACAACTTGTCAAATTTGTACAATTAAGTCCTAAAATTTTTCATTTATCAAATTGGACGGAGTTAATGGAATAACTTGATTACACCAACTTAACAAATCTTAAGACTTGATTACACTTTTTGAAAATATTAGGGGTTAAAATTGCACTTCCGTGATGAGTTTTAAGATTTAATTGCACTTTTTTAAAGTTTAAAAACTTAATTACTTTCGTGACGAATTTTAGGACATCCAATACACTTATCCCTCTATTCTATATACGGTGCATACTCTTGTTATTTCACTTGTTTTCCCGTCTCCGATGATGATTGAACTAGGCGGTCACGTGAATATCTTGTTCTTCACATATAAGGCTTGCAACAATGAGTAATTGATAAATTAATAATGTGATATGTATCCGTTGTTCGTCTGTGTCTTAAAAATGATTTTTCTAATGATGTTAATGCTAATATTTACGTGACATCTCAAATTTATAAGATCAGTCATAGTTTTGATCATTTATTAATTCTGTTGTGTAACCTCTTGCCGGCCATGAAGATCACCTCATGGTATTTAGCATAATTTACAGCACAATATGTTGCGAATAATTACTATACTTTAAAAATTGTGAGACTCTCATTAGAATATAGATCACCATTCCTTATGACAATTTAAGTACGCTAAGCTTGCCGTAATAAGAGGATTTATCTTACTTTTATCCACCTTTAAGTGAAGTATACTTATTTTCATTGGGATAATCATAGAAACGGGACTTTGAGGTTTTGACCGATCCTCATTTGAGGATTTGAAGTTTCATCTTGATCAATCAAGAACTTTAGATTTTCAAAAGTTAGATAAAAATATGAAGATATCCTTCGATATAACGATGATATCACACTAACACCGTTTGTACTTAAGGTCAAGGACTAGGAAAAGTATTAAAAAAGTCTTAAATCGCTTGTACCAGTTTAGTTTTAAACCTTTCAATTGTGCCAATTTAATTTTAAATCTTCTCACGATTTATTAATTGAGTCTTTCCCGTCAAATTTAGCCGGAAATTGCTGATGTGGATGCCAACCTTTAAATGTAACACAACAGACTCTAACGTGGATAGTTTCATAATTTTAAAAAAAAAATGAATTTATAATTCTTTCTTTCTTTCTTTCTTTCTTTCTTTCTTTCCTTTCATTTTGACCAGCAACAGTCACGACTATTGCCTTAGCCCTTACTTAGATCTTGGCTAGGGCCACCTCGCTCGTGGCTGGCAATGTCACAATGGCCTCACCCAGGGTCATCTAGGCCGCATTAGTGACCCTGTCAGCTTTGGATGAGGCAGCCCTTACCTAGACACGACGAGGGCAACAACCCTTACCAGTAGCTAGCAAGGGCCTGTTGGTCCTCGCCTAATGGCCGATGAGGGCTTGTTGGCCTCGACTAGTTGCAGACAAGCATTGCTAGCAAAAATGAAAGAAAATATAAAAATATAATATGATAAAAAATTTCAAAAAAATATTAAACTATTATTGAAAAAAAGTCCATGTTAATTAATCAAAATTAGTCGAATAGGCTCAATTGATAAAATGTGAAAAAATTTTAGAGCTAAATTGATAGAATTTCCAACAAAAAAATTTAATTAAAAAGTCCATGATTAAAGTGACATAATTATAATATGTTTATGAATTTTTTTGGTATTTTTCCTATGAAGGATTCATATGAGTCATCTAAGTCCTAACACAACGAATATATGACTGCAAACAGTTTTCATTAATTAGGCTCCCAACAAAATAAATCTAAAGCATAAATTCACTTGGGATGGTAGAACTACAAATATTTAAAGGAATCGGCACCATATTTTCGCAGGAGAAATTACTCAGTAAATCTAATGCGTGGATTGAAACATATATAGAGCACGCAACCGATGAGATTCAGGTGCGATCCGCCGAGTTCAAGAGTCCAGATACATTGAATTCGGTGGAAAAATTGCCCTGTGATAATAATGGATTAGAACAATCACCAAAATAATAAAATTTCCAAAACAAAAACAAAAAATAAAAAAATAAAAAGAAAATGTTTGTGGAGGTGTTGCGGGACCCAGAACGTATCAAAATCAACCCTCCTCATTGGCCCAACATACATCCACCTTATCCACATCTAAGTTCCACACACCATCCATCCTTCCACGGAATCCCCAACCTTGATCACATTCTCTTATCTCCCCAAATTCCATAAGACCACTCGGCCCTTCATCTCTCTCCCTCTCTTCATCTCCATAGCTTCAAGGCCTTGGCTATTCCTTTCGGTAAGTCCTCCATGGCCATGGCTACTCAAGCTTCCCTCTTCACCCCGGCCCTCGTCGCCCCGAAGTCCGGCGTCGACCGTGTGATTGCACCGTGGAAGCAGTCGGCGTCCTCCCTGGCCTTCGCCGCCACCCCAAAGGCCACCAAGTCCTCGCCGAGGACCGCCATTAGGGCCGCCGCTGCAGAGGGCAAGGCCGAGGCCCCGACCAAGGAGGAGGCACCTGTGGGGTTCACGCCGCCTGAGTTGGACCCCAACACCCCGTCCCCAATCTTCGGCGGCAGCACCGGCGGGCTACTGCGCAAGGCTCAGGTAACATTAGTAGCCCCCTATTCTTTATGGACATGATGTAATGGCACGTCTTGATTCCAGAAAATTGACTAATTAATCATTAAACCAATTAAATTTATATTTAAACGACCATTTCATTAATCAAGATGCTGACATTTCAACATGAATAATCATGGTTTAACTATGCCAAGAACTATTTACAAACCCATCGCGCAGTGTCTCTTTAGGGCATCATACATAGTAGACTTGGACCGACTAGGATTACGTACAATCTCTTTTTGGAGTAGTTGATTGATTGAGTCGGCCGTGCCGGTTCTTAAACGATGATATGATGCACCGGGTATGCCAGGTCGAAGAGTTCTACGTGATCACCTGGGAGTCGCCCAAGGAGCAGATCTTCGAGATGCCGACCGGAGGCGCGGCGATCATGAGGGAAGGCCCGAACTTGCTCAAGCTAGCTAGGAAGGAGCAGTGCCTGGCGCTCGGGACCCGGCTGAGGTCCAAGTACAAGATCAAGTACCAATTCTACAGGGTCTTCCCCAACGGCGAAGTCCAGTACCTGCACCCCAAGGACGGCGTCTACCCGGAGAAGGTGAACAAGGGCCGTCAAGGGGTCGGCCAGAACTTCAGGTCGATCGGGAAGAACGTCAACCCCATCGAGGTCAAGTTCACCGGAAAGCAACCGTATGATTTGTGAGGCGGAGAAATAGTTTTACTTGCGTTTGGAGTACTTGCTTCCTGATGTATTTATCTGTCATTTAATGTGAGCATTGTATGGAATGCTTGTTCCCAGTTATTAATTATACTTTTTCAGTGTTGAAAGATCAAAATAGTACATGCTTAGCAAAAGGGTCATTTAAAAATCAGCAGTGTTTCAAGTTGCTAGCTCACCCATATTAATCAATAATCACAGGGACGATTAGCTCGAGACAACTTAGAAACTAGTTCAAAGTGCTAGAGTGGCACTAAAATGGATGTCCTACTAAGTTGCACGATTCATGCTATCCCTAGTTACCGAGATTGTGTCGTAAGGATAATGTAACGAATCATGCCAAACAATTAAGATGTGCAGCTACAATTTCCCAACTTCACTGTATGAAATGCTATGCTTGTTTATGTGTTCATGAACACAATTTCTGTTTTTTTGTTCCGGGGAACAAAAAAAGAACAGAAACGCGTTTGTTTGGGTTTTTGTTCCAAATATATTTTTTTGTTCCCGGGAACAAATTTGAAATAGAAACAAAAAATAAGAAATGAGTCCTTACTGGTATTAATCAGAGCAATAGTTCTCTCGAGACAATTCAAAAAAACTCATTCAAAGTACTAGAAGAATGGCATGGAAATGGATCTACTATCCCTAAATACCAAGATCATGCCGTAAGCATAATCAAGCAAATCATGCCGAACGATTAAGATGTGCAATTACAACTTCCCAACTTCACCAGTTATTAATTATTCAATGTGGAAAGATCAAAATATTACATGCTTAGCAAACGAGTGACACAAAATTCAGGTGTTTCAAGTTGGTTGCTCGCTCGTACTAACCGGAGGGACGGGTCTCTTGAGGCGATTCGGAAAACTCATTCAAAGTGCTGGAATGGCATGGAAATGGATCATGCCACAAGCATAACGTAGCGAAAACCACTTCTTCCTAAATCAGACAAGGCCACCTACGTTCAACAAGGCACTGAAAAAATCTCCATTTCTTGATGATCACACGACTTGTTTGGCTTGAGAAAGTTCTTGAACCACAGCATGATGATTATCCCCCCTCACAGAAAGGCCTTGGCAACGTTAAGACAAAACATTTCCAAAAAAGCACACTTTCACAATATGCCAAATCTGCTATATAATAAGAGTGACACACTTTAAAGGCACTGCAAGGGACAGATGGACGGACGGGAGGCGGGGCCTTGTGGAAGACTCCTTGCGTTAGAGCGAAACTTGATACTTTCTTAGAAGACAAGTGGGGCTGACCCAGAAACTGCTCCTTGTGTATTTCGCCAAAAGGCAGGACACACAAGGGGAAGAAAAGAGAGAACTTTTGAGCTGAGGCTTGAAAAACAAGGCATGTTTTGTGACTTGCATTGAATGTGGGAAATAAGTTATAAAAATGATCTGTGGGGTGTGGCTTCTCTTTTTTGGGACAGTGACATCTCACCAGAAGATCAAATCTGGTGTGCATAATAAACTTTGGCCCTGCAAAGGGATGTTTAAATTGCCTGAGCAAAACCCGCGATCTCTCTCGGCTCTCGACGCCATTGTTCTTTCGGGCTCCTCGGTTGCTGCCTCGGTTTACATGAGTGGCCGCGGACGCAGCTCCACATGAGGTGGTGTCGGTCCCTTCTCGCTCCACTGAAGAAGCTATGGCTGCGTCTGCATTCGGCAACGAAGAAGAGTATGTACTGCACTTCGATGAAGCTTTATCTGCATTTGATATGCAGTTTTCTATTCCTTCTCTCGTCTATAGCCTATCTTGCATCTGCATTTTCTGCTTGAAACCAAGATTCAGCACATTTTTTTTGCATCTGCATGTCTTTGGACTCTGATATTCATCAATGCTAATTTATCATGCTCATCCTTCCAATTTCCAATTGCACCATAAACTCTATCAGGAATCGATTTCCTCATGTACAATGCACGCACCCCGTCCCTGATTCGAAAATTTTCATACAAAAAAAGCGGATAGCGACTAATTCCATGCTCCTGTTTCGATCTTTTGTTTCCCAGGAAGAAGAGGAATCTACATTCTGTACGACGACGTTAAATCATGCCCGTATGAGGATGTTCACGTCCTCTGGTCCATCCTTGTAGAATCACATCCCGCACTACCATCGGAACACTGAAGAAGACAGCAGCTCTGGGAGTTGCTCAAGAGATCAATTACATCATGCACATACAACATTTATAATGTCTTATTCTCGTGTGAAGCATTGCACGATTACAATATTTATAATGTCTTATTCTTGTGTGAAACATTGCACAATTTGTTTTCTTCTTCTTTTCTCCCCTTTCTCTCCCACCCCTTGATCTTCAAGTGCTCTACTTCCTCCTTTCCTTTTCACTTGAGCTCCAAGTTATGCAACCGATCTGAAGACGCACTAGAAACTAATTAAGAGATGGTGGAGATTGCTGTTTTGTCTGCGTCAGCTTGAAGGTGGTAGCCACTCTCTCTCTCTCTCTCTCTCTCTGTCATATATATTAAAGTAGGAGGACTGAAGGGAAGCCAATGCATGGGACAACTGGACGCGGTTTCTATGCTATTCACACAATCATTCACAATCTCAACAGTGATTTCACTTTTGACTTTGGCTCCGGAAAGCAATTTAGGAACTCTAAAGTAAGATTAACCACAGACAATCCCCACGAGATAAAACAAGTGAAAGAAGATAATTGGCATGACAGATTGTAAAGTAGTTGCACAATTTGAGACCATCGTGAAAATTCCGTGCTTTATATGAGTTCAAAAAACTTATGGTAGGACAGCCAACATTATAGTGCCATCACAAGCAATACTAATTCGATAAGACTTAAACGTTAGACCACCTCTCCTGAGTACCACCGTGATCTTGCATTACCGCAACACTCATGACAGTAAACCGGGAATTCTCAACAATTCCAGTTGGCATCTGAATCCGGCAGCCTACAAGTCTTTGCGATAGCTGGCACAATTAAAGCAGGTGAAAAGGCTTCAGAAGTTGCTATCTAGTTTGGGGGAGGTTTTTGCCCTACTGGGATCCTAGATCAAATGTAATCACAGCCGTTGGATTTTTACGGAATGCACAATCAATAGGTGTGATTAACTCGATCCATTATACACCAGGTCCTTTTCCCAAGTTAGGGAAAAGAAGCTTGTCAATCTGAACTTGCTCAGTTAAGGAAAGTTATGTCACAATGCATGAAAGGTCTGTTTGCACAATCTATATGGAACCTGTGAAAGAGAAATTTTCTCCCTCACTATCATGTGCTTTCAATTCATCGATTATATACAAGAGCATGCAGTTTAAGCAAAACAAGATCTCGAACAAGAAGCACTTCTGTCTATGTGATGTAGACGGGCCAACCATGAAGAAAAGCAGAATAAGCGTTGTGATTCGAGGTGATTACCAAGGCGTTAAAACAATCGATACTATGTCGCAGGCAAAAGTTGGAGAAGCAACCACACAAGATCAGTCAATTTTGAGGAATAGTAGCTATTGCATTATTCAAAATAAAAAGGTAGTTATTACACCGATCAGTATCATCCACAAACATCATATGAAAATGAAGATGGTTTCCTTGCATAATGATAGTGTTCTAAATAACAATTTAGGTAGACATTCTTGACTTTTGTTCTCCCAGAAATGATAACGAGATGAAGCAGAATAAGATGATTATAGAGCTTCAGAGTGCTTTCAATGGAAACCACCAAACCTATCGGCCATGTTCCATTTTTAGGAATATAATATACTTCTAGGAGAAAATCAGCTATATCTGCCGAAACAAAAAAGAGGGCATCAGAATTTATAGTACCTTTTGTTAAATTCATTCTCATTACACAGCTACAATATGGCAGACCGGGAAATTGAGCGTGGGGGACAAGACAAAAATTACTAGTTAAATACCATACATGTAAACTCTTTCCAAAAATTTGTCAACATAGAATTATAAGAAATTTTTGGACCTAAAGGTCTGCCATTGCAGCTATAGTGTTTGTACTAATAATTAACTACCAATGACAATTTATAGATTATTGCGTGACATTAGATTCCAAATACAGCAGAAACATTCTATCAGGTTTATCAATATAGAAATATTCAAAAGCACTTTCAATTGAATATAAACTTAACTACTTTAGATAAAAGTTTTTGGCCCCTATTTGAAAGCTGATGCTTCCAATTCGTGTATAATAAGTAATATAGCAACTCACATGAAAATTGGAGAACTATAAGGCTGATGAACAGCCACGATCAGATAAACTAGGCAGCCAATCTTTGAAGAAGGCCTGAAATTCTTTCTCGGGAGGAGCAAGGCCACCCAGAGGAGTGACGGTTATCTGAAAAAATAATGAAGCGTAGTAAGTTACAACTCATATAAATTATGCAAACAGGTTAGCAGAAACACATACATATCCTTCTTGAAGACATTGGTGGTCCATATCGCTGTCATCAACTTGAGATTTCCTTACCTAATAATGTTCAAATTATAGGTTTAGAATAAAGACAATCTACAATCACACTCGATCACAAAAAACCCCATAATTTCGCTCCTCAATATTGTTTCAAGATACATTAAAAACAGGAACTTTGATTGCGTATCTTGTTACAGGAAAATGTTTCAGACATCTTGAAAATGCGATCCCCTAAATTCTATCATTCTGTGCCCCAACTTTTCTTGCTGCTAAAATATATGCAGCTAATTAGAAGAGCCCCTATATTCTGTGCATGACACGCTTTGCATTATAAATTTCAGTCCATGAAAATTCTATAACCTTTTATCGACTGATGGAAAATTAATTTAATCAGAATGCATTTCACTTTGCAATGTAGAGTCACTGTCAAAGATCAAGATGACAAGTGCAAGAATAGTTTTTCGACAACAAAGGTTTCTCCAAGAAGCAACCTGAGAATTATATAATCAGACACAAAAAAGGACAGAATTCAGTGAGAAATCATTAACCACAAATAGTGGAAGATTACAATAACTAGGACACAACAGGAGGACAGATTGACAAAGAAACTCACTTCTCTCTTGAACAGACGATGTTCTGCTGACATAGTTGATGCATCCAAATCAGGCAATTCTGCTACATCTTTATCCATAGTCATTGTTGATAACATTTGTCCACCTTGCATTTCTGAGGCCACCGGTCTCCATCCCATCACAAAAAAACTTCTACCCTGCTCGGTCAGCTTATAGCCCTTTCAAAGAAATAAAAGAACTAGTAAAATATCATTACATCCTCCTCACTACAACAAAACTCTAGCTAGATATTCCAGGGTAGTCGCGAGATAGATAGTTAGGACTCCAACAGCAAAGTTTCAAATTCCAATTATGGTCAAAGTCACAAAGGAAAAGTTCCAGATTCCAATACATGTAAAGTTGCAAGCATTCTATTCAGTATTCATGGATGATGTGCTTTAGAGCTCATTGGGCATTATGAGGTCATTCATCTGAAATTTAATGAAATAGAGATGACTACGTCCCATGTCAATCAAGGAGGTTGTAGTTCAACAGGCTGATTGTAATTGTTGTTAAGCTAATCAATTATCCATGCTCTCCCCAAGGAGTGCTGGCATTAGCCTCTAACAGCTGGTTAGAAGAGAAGCAAAAAATGAAAAGGCAAGGGCACTTGACGGCACTTTTGGAGTAACGCATATCACAACCCTTCCATTTGTACATGTACAATAGTTCAATCTAGTCACAGCCTAAAGAAAATGGCAAATAATAACAGCACATGATCATTTGAATAATGGCAGGAATCATCCCATAATCAATTCTAATAGTAATGTTCTAAAAAGAACAGGTCAAAATTGGCTAGTGAAGACTCTGAGGTGCTTCAACTGATTTCAGTAAAGCATGTGTCATTAGACAGCTTGACCTGTCTGGGTCCACTTTAAAAAAATCTCTGGTTTTTAAATTATCCAAAAAGTTAGAATCAATTACTTTGCAATATGATTCCTCAATTTCAAGTTATAAATGCGCAATAGCATCTTTATTTTAACTGAGACCAGTTCCCCCTTATTTAAGTTGTATGATTCCCCCAAATAGACATAAAAAATAATAAAAATATTAAAAAAAAATAGAATATTAAATGGAGACAAGTGTGGGGTCTACTGCACACGAAAGACTGGAATTGAGTCTACACCAGATCTCCCCAAGAGATGAGGGTGTCTTCTTGTGAAAAAAGACTGAAGCTATTATTACAAAGAAGAAAATTCTTAAGGACAAGGGAGCCTGACAAGTTGAAAGTATGAACAGTAAAGAGGGAAGAGATCGGAATGCATGTACATGGATTCAAGTGCATGTCTGTGTAAAAACAAAAAAACTTCGATCAGATAAAGCTTTCTCTTTTTCAGGGACCAACAAACACTTCACTGTTTAAAAGGTACATCACCAATGGCAAATAGAAGAAGTTGAAAGTATGCCTCGAGGAGACACCTGCGTGAAGAATACATATATGTTCATAGTGATAGTGATTGCCTAGATTATTATCCTAACTATGCCATACTACCTGCCCGTCAAAGAGCAATTTTCAAATTTACCTTGTGGTTTGCAATATCTGTTGGTAGATCTACATTCAGGAAAGAACCATTAGGATAACTTTGGTTTCTGATCCTATCGAGTATTGCACCAATTATAGGTAGACAAGCCTCAGCAGCAAGTGTGTAGTCTTCAACCTTGCTTTTACCTCCAACCCTGAAAGGCAATACTGAAATCAGGCCTAAGCAACAAAGGTAAGTTTTGGAGATAGCAATTCTGTGGCGGTTATATGCAAAGCTGTCCCGTATTCTGCACAAATGTGTACTTTCTACCAAGCCATTATAAATCAATCATACTGAAACATTTTGATGACATCTGTAAATGAATATTAGAGTATTCCAACAGTACCCTTGGTCAAAATCCTAGCAATATGTTTCCTCCATTCTTTGGTACAAACCTTTAAAAATGGACTGCATCCTATTTTTCTAATTTGATATGTTGGGTCCAAACTCCAAACCATGAGAACCTAATGCTGGTAACATGATATATTCAAGTGAACTGGAGGCATTTCCAAAGAGTGCGTAGAAAACCATCTTGGCTTTACATTTGTTCAACAAGTTCATCATAGTAGAATTGCTGGAGACCAAACTTATATGGCAGATAGGTGCATGTGCACCGATTCATATTATGAGTCTATCAAGTTTGGCTTGGCTAGAGAACCAAGAAATAGACAGGTCAATGTTATAAATTGAACACACAGTCCAACCCTAAAGATGTCTGCCACATATTCCTAATTTACAAAATCAAATGTACGTAAACATAATAATAAGAAAATATATTAGAAGTGACTATTTCTCTTATCTGATCATTGTATAAAATGAATAACTAGAAAATAGTATAAATTTGACTAGTTAATTGAGCTTGTAACAACTTAAAAGACGTCACTTTCTCAATTTGCAAGTGTTGATTTTACCTCTATATATCGATTTTTCTTTTATTTGTTTCTGATTTTTATTTCTTTCTCAGATAAACATTCTGTAAACCAATTCAGCTGGTTCATCAAGATAACGTGATTCAGCTAAGTCAGCCAAATTCTGGCCATGCCTCCTCTTCAGGGTTGAACAGGCTTGGAAAGGTTTGTGGCCCATTTAAACCAATCAAATGAAGCAGCCTCTCAAAATCTCTAGTACGCATTCTTGCACGAGCTTTGACAAGCAAGGACACACAGAACTAGGAAAGAGGATGGAAGATTGCATCCTCATGCCGGTCATGCTAATGGACATTAGGATGGAAGGTGGAGGTTTCTAAGTACATGCTAGAGAGGGAGTATTAACAGAACAAAATTTTGAAACTAAGCCCATGAATGCCAAGTAAAGATGAGGTAAAATTTAATATAATGCAGCTATACTTGACTGCTCTTTATAGTTAAATTTAAAGATTTTACTACCTGTTTATATTTGCAAACATTTTGCCTTAATGCAGCTCATGTCGCGAAAGAAATAATGTTGTTAGCAGTAGCGTGCAAAACATCAAGAATTTGCAAACCTAAAGATCAAACTGCAGGAAGAACTATCTTCGTTGTATTAAATTCGAGATTAATCTCTCATCGGCCAATAAAAGATTATCCAAAAACATAAATCACTAAGTTAGTCTAAGGAAGAACTTGAGACTGCCTCGAGAAAGGATCATAACAAAGTCTTGGGTTTTCTCTATGAACCAAGCTGTCAATGGGGTAACATAGCATATGGAGAATGGTTAGTGGCCCATACCAGTCATATGACATTGAGACAGAAGGGACACCATTAAAGAAGGCCTCACGAGCACCGGCTACAGTTCCCGAGTAAACTCTGTAATGTAACAAGTAGGTATTCATTTATGTCAGCAGGCAATAGCATATTACACAGTATTACATCATGACTACAAAGGCACTAGCTACAGAATCACAGAAGTCACAGTACAGCGGATTTAACACTATGCTTGCATCTATTTTGATACTCAAGTCAAATTTGTAATATCTTTCCTGTACTTTAAGAATGGAAAATTTCTCGAGTTTTAATGTATGCCTGAACTGGTCATGATCTTATGATAAAATGTCAGACTTAGCATGAGGAAACAAAAAAACGACAATGAAAACATCTGACTTAAACTGCATAGGTCCACGATGAAAAGAGTCCTTTCTTCCGCCTCCCTCCCAAGACAAGGTACAACAAAAGTATGACCACTTGTAAGTCAAGATCCCTCATTAATGTACTGTAACAAGAAATCTAACTATGCTTGCTTGAACTTTTCGCCATTTATTGTGAAAAATATATTCAATGGACATATCGAGCAGTTGAATTTTCTTCTTGTGGAAAAGTAAAGATGTTTAAGTCTAAACTTGTGTTCCCTCATAGTTCAGAGAGTAAATTATTCCAACACCTTTATTTTGACCAACTAGTAGGAGCACCACCTGTGCTTTTGCAAAACCATCTCAAGATGCCCCCACTAAAATCTGTTACATCCACCAAATCCATAAACAATGCAGACTTCATGAGCTTTCTTATTTTTACAGTGTTTAAAATACCGAGAGTCACACAATTTTGCCAAAACAAGGGATGTGGGAGTAATCTGATATGGAAATAAAATAATTTCAAATAATGTTGGCTGATTGAGTATTTAGTGGATTTTGAGGCTCTACTATGCATTTGAGATACCAAAAAATATGGCAAGCATACTTTATGAATAGACCAAAGGAAATAGTTTACTGACGTGTGATAACCACAGTTGCTGCCCTTGTTAATACCACTGAGTACCTGTGCATGTAAGAAGTGATTAAGAAATCAGAAAGCAAAAATTCTACCAGTAGATAGGAATAAAACTGCACAGAAAGAATGGAAAGAAGGGCTCCACACATTTTGAATTAACATGTGTAAAATGTTCTGACAGACTAACATAGATAAAGTCCCATAGAGGGCTCTTAGCTAGCTACTGCATTGTCCTAGCATAGAAGAGTTGGACTTTGACACTTTGAAAAGAAAGGGGTAAAAGAAGGAGAACAAACAGTTCGTGTCTCCAAATAAATCCTCAAAAGATGTTAATCATCTATTCTGTTGATTGCCAAAAAGCCAGATATACCAGGTCAGGAACCGAAGAAAAGATTGCATTAGAGACTCCCAAAGAAGTACAATCTGCTGGAGTTCCTGCAAAGTACATAAGAGACGTGAACAGGCTAAGATAACAAAGCACAGCACTTCTTTACACTGTCATAATAAATTAATATCCTGCTTGATGGTTGTGGCATGTCCCAATGCATGTGCTTTAGCATATGGAGAGCAATTAGTTGGTTCATGATTAGCCCAAAAAATTAACTAGAAAAAGAAGTTAAAGGTTAGCAACTCATAAAAGAAAAGGAAGAAAAACAAATAAATGGTCGTTGAAGAACCAACAGGACACTTCAATGGGAAAGGCAATTTTAACTATGAGAACAAATTCTAGAAAGTTTAAATAATATCCTGACATAAAGGTATAGATTTTCTAGTTTCATCTATATTCGTTCCTTCTACAACACAAATCAGCCTGAACACACACAACTTTTGAGGAGGAAAACAATGATGAAAAGATGGTCAGTTCCTCCCAAAGAAAGGTTAAAAAGCTTCTATTGTACCGACATTTAGGTAGACGGAATGGTCCATTTGGACTGTAACATATATATCTCTATGCACAGTGGTCAGCCACAATATATTTTCTATTGCCATTTTCAAGAATCACCTTCAAAATGATACATAACGTTAAGAGTTTTATACAAAGCTATCTTGGTTTTAGAGAGTACAATCATGGGTGGAAAACAAGTCCACAGGAGAATTCAGGACTGGATTATCTGCCAGACTCTGACCAATCTTTTGAGATAGAAGACAGTCGGTGTTGACTTATTTATGACCCCATATAAACATCTAGTTCACAAGTGACGTTCTCTTTTCTTTTCCTCTGTTTCTGTAAGTTCCTCAAGCGTCTTAAGAATATTAGAAAACCACCTAAAGTGGAAATACTGTTCCGTCCAATAAACTAGGTAAAGGGATGGCAGCTTGATCTAGACAATAATAAAAGTTCGAAATTAAATATCCACTGAATGGTGAGGATATCAAACCAGAGACCGCAAAGGCTTCTGCTCCATCGATATCCACTCGCTTAACAGCTACAGGATGACGCCATGTGATGCTATGACTGACAGCAGACTTTTCCCTGCCAACAGTGTAACTCAGAATGAGAAAAGTATTCCATTAAATCTATGAAACATTTGAGTTTTAAAGGGACTGCAAAAAGGAAATAGAAATCATGCCAATGAAAATAATTCCTGTGGGAAGCTTGCAAGCAAAGGAACGCATATTCTGAAAAAATTAACAACGCCATCTCCCAACCCCAACACCCCTCTACCATCCAAAGAATGAAAAGTGGGCTGCTTGAGATTTGTACCTGCATGTCAACTATGATCCAATTCATCATTGACAGAGCAAAAGAGAATCTTTCATCAGATACAAACAACTACCAAAGTTTCAAAATCAAGACTTTAGAGAACTGACTTTGACCCTGTGTAGAGTACGTAGAAGCATTCACTGAGAGTAGGTTGGCTATTTCTGGATTTCTGGAAGTCTCTCGATGTCGAGTCTAACTCATGTGGCCTTCTTTGATCACCTTGGCACCTTAACACAGGAACTCCCCCCAGAGCCCAAATTAGTTCTTAACGTGGAGAACAATTTTAGCCAAACCAGCTCACACAGATCTAAGACAGGATTGCAATGAGACTTATATACGTTTAATCTCTCTTCACCAAATACCTCAAACTTTTACTTTTCGATCCAATGTATTGAAATCCCAAATACTACTTATTTGTATGCAAATCCTCATATTCCCTGTTCTTCTATTTCAGATGCAAAACATCCTGTCACTCTTCATATCTTGGCTTGCACTTTATGTGCAAGATAATTATTCAGTCATCTTTCATTGGGATCGGCACATGAGAGGAAATTTAAAGTAAATCCAACATCGCTTTATTACAGAATTGCAATGGGCCTTGTGTACATAAAGTCTCCTTCAATTTAATAGTTCAGGTTTTTGGGTTTGACTTTCTAAAAATAAGACCAACCTATCCATCAATGGTTTTTTTCCGGAGTCTTTCTGTATGTAAGGATACTCTAAGAGAGGACATATCTCACTAGAGAGGCACACTACCAAATTTGAAGTGGACACGGGACAGCAAACAGCTCTCTGCATGCCTCCGGAACTTGATTAAGCCCTGCTCTGGTGCAGACTCAAGCAACAAGGGCTACCGTGCAAGTACTCTCCGTCTGAAGCATTGAAAGATATCCATATCGTGTGGCTGTTTAGCCTGTGACCATGAGAAAGTACTCTCTCACTCTTAAGCCAGACAAGGTGATCAAAGGTAGGAAGACATATGATATGCTCACCAGGACTTCCCTGTGACTTCAGAGCAATCTTATTAGACAAAACAATATGCACCTGTGTGCTCAGGGAGAATATATCGTATAAACTTAGTTTACAAGCGATGTGGAGAACAAAGCCAATCCCAGAGCAAAAATTATACAGCAACTTGTCCACAAAAATTTGAGGGATCTAGTGTGCATCCCACAGATTCCTAAAACGCGAGTGGCTTGGTATAGTAGACTTGCTCGTGCTAGGAGCAGAGGAAGACTTGCCGCTATCTAACCTCCTAAACAATTACCTCTTTCAGTATCAAAACAGAAGGGTTTTGTCCCGACAAAACGTCCAGCGCTAATTTCCACTGAACCGAGGACCGAAGAGTTTTTTTTTCTTCGCATCTACCAAGAAAAGATGGATTACAAGAGTACAGCTCTATGGAGTATGGACAACCGAAAACTGTGTCGGACGAAATAAAAACCAGCAGCTCAAACACACCCTCACTGATAAGTGTTCCAGATCCTCCTAACAAATACGTTATGTGGACTATTTCTAGGCCGATCATTTTCTTTTTCCTTCATTTCTTGAGTTCTTACGTAGTTCGACATCATATCGTTCGTAAATTACGCGTTCAGCTGAAGTGCACTGAAATTCTACACACAGATATGCAGATGATCAACCAAAAGCAGCTCGAGCATCACAAGCTGAAAATCCGGCGAGCGACATCACGCAAGCACACCAAAACTCGAACGGAGACTCCGCACCAGATTCCTACGGTCCGATCATCCAAGCGCCTCGCAAAACTCACGGCTAAAATCGAACAGAAGGACCTCCACGGACCGCGTCATCGAGTGCACGAGTCAAAAAGCCCCGTGCGATCAGTGAAAACTTACGAATCGGGAGCGCAGACTCGGACGCGGTATCTGTCGGCGGAGACGAGGGCGCGAACCAGGGCGCGGATGCCGGGGGCGTCGATGCCGTCGTCGTTGGTGACCAGGACCGTCGGCCGCTCGTCGGAGCTCCGGCCGGTGACGCCGTCCATCGCCGGGAGAGAGAGAGAGGGCGGTAAACGGGGCGTCCGGCGAGCTGATCGGCGGTCGGACGGCGCGAGTTCAGAGCGAACTGCGAGGGCAGTGCTGATGAATGAAGCGATTATCAAAGATTCTCGCAGGGAACGGCATCAAGTTCTAAGCAATTATAGCCCAGCTTGGACGTGCATCGGATTCGAGTGATCGGACATAAATTCCGGTAAAAAGTTCGTTTTTTTTTCCACATTTTTTTTATTGGTTGATACCGGTAAAAATGCACATTTGCCTCAAACTAATTTTTATCTCATAAAAAAAAAAAAATCTCAAAGTGTTGTCCTGTGAGATATTTCTTCTGAACTAACTTTCCTCCAGCGAAAAGTCGAATTGACTCTACCTCCATCATCTCACTAAAATACACACATGCTACCTCCTTTAGTAATTAACAATGCCCAAGAATTGTCGTACTTGCTTGGGGGACAACTTCTCAGTTCTCATCAAGAAATTTAACATGGTCTCTTAGATGGTAAGACTACAAGACTAGAGGTAATGACAGATTTGATGTGGAAAATTCAAGTATTTTGACAAGCGTGCATCAAAATATTTGGAAAAATTTTGGTTTGGGATACTGGCTAGAAATTTTTTGTGAGGCGAGAATTAGTTTGAAATGAATGTGTCATAGGTATCAATTTGGGATTTTTAATAGTACTCTATATAGCTTCATAAATTTAAGTATAACGGATTATATTATAAAGTTAAAACTCTTAACAAACAATTTTTTGTCAGAAATCACTGACGCAACTATATACCACGTGGAATGGCCGGCAAAAAGACTATCACATAAGTGACTTCAAGACAAAAATCGAATGGAATAATCACATTTGAAATTTTCACGCAAAGTTTAAAATTAATTTGATAAAATTGAAAAAATTAGGACCACAATGGTATCCATATAATAAGTTTAACACATATTGGCAAATTTTCCTCTTCTTTATCTAGATTGTAAGAAACATGTAATTGAAAAGGACAAGTCGAATGGCAGCAATAACGTGAGAATGTAGTCCAAACACTACGCGTCAATCATGTAAGGTCACTCTTGCAGGTAATGCTCCAATGTCATCGAAATCCTCACTATCTAAAATAGATTGTGACAAGTAGATGGGATTTTGGCCATTCAAGCATATGTCCTGAAGAGAGAATTTCCTTTATTTCTCACGTTCTACATAAACAATAAAAAGAATGCAATCTTTTAAACGCACCAATGAAATTACAAATTTGTGATATGTGCTATTCCAGCAGCTAACTCGTGAATTTCATCAAACATTTTTGAAATAAGTGCATTGAAAGTCTTACAACTTATTACGAAAATGCAATTAAATCCTAAAACTTTCAAAAAATACAATTCAATATTAAAACTTGTCGAATTGATCTAATCAGGTCCTTCCATTGATTGTACCTTTTAAAAATTTTATGACTTGATTGCATTTTTGAAATGTTTTGGAACTCATTGTATATTTCATGACAAGTTTTAAAACTGATTGCACATTTTAAAAGTTTTAGAATTTAATTATTTTTTGTAATAAGTTTTAGAACTTTTTGTGCACTTATCCCAATATTTTTATTACTTATATAGAGTTGCTCAACACTTACTATCAAAGACTTTCTTTGCTAAACTTCTGGACCATGGCCAAGGTTCACAAAGAATGCTCATTCAAGAAGAGAAGATCGTGGAAGGCTTAGGTGGTAAAGTCTGCCACCAGGAAAGCCTACGCAACTCCAAGCGAAGAACACAAGCCGAATAGCTTCCTTTGCTTGAACAGGAGTTGTTGCTCTCAGATAGAATATATTCACGGTAGATAATGGAAGAGAATCGAAGCCTTTGAAAGAGAACATGGAAGAGAACCTCATTGTCCTTCAGGTGAACCCTAGAGCAGCTGCAACTGCTGTTGGGTTTGCAAATCGAAAACCCTCATGGCCGATGGTAGGCTAGAAAAATGATCCATATTAACATGTAAGGTTAATCCAGATAGAACTAGTACCTCTATTTCATCATCCTGCAAAGCATTTAATAGAAAGATTGATCTCTCTATTCCCTATTCATCTATATTTTAAAAAGTACATAAGCTACAAAGAGAGGTGGTGGACTAGTAAGGTTTCCTTCGAAGAATCAAAAGCGAAGCTATGCTGGGATCAAGGATTTCAATCGTATGTATCTTGTCTCCAATCATGCATAATCTTGAGTCAAGTCTATGTAGAGGAGTTCCCTCATATTCACTATCCTCTTATTAGTGCTTAAAGCGTTATGCTTCCCTTCTTTCATAATTACATAAGAAATATAGAACAATCCATAAGAGGATGACGCGTTGTAAGGGTCTTCGGACGGCTAAAGACATCAACAATAACTTGTTGAAATAGTTTATTATCATGAAAAATGTGACTCTTGGTCATTAAAAGAGGTGACCCTCACTTACGAAAGATGTTAGTCTTAGTTATGTAAAAAGTGATTATTAACGGGAAAAGTGTTGACAGTACATCTTGAAAAGTGGTGATGATGGGAAATAAAGTACCTATTTTAAAGATATGTATTGATTTGTTGTTTATAAATAAGACCAAATCATACAATGTTCAAAACAACTATTCAAGAATCACAACTATTTAAAACAACAATTTCTTCTTCGTAACTCTCTTCTTCTTTTTTCATGCACAAAACTTTGATAACACATTCAAGGTGAAATTCCAAAAGAAAAATTAAGTAATTGCTGAACTTAATTATGTACGACTCTGATATATATCGTAGAGGTATATTTGTTCTAAATCCAACAACAACAATAGTGAAGGCAAATAATACATTAAGGATAGTTATCGTCATTAGGCATCAAAGCATCAAAGAGCTACAACTATTGTTATATCTTCATTAGCAATCAAATTTCCCCAACAATCTTAAGGTATTAATATTTTCATGGAGATGGAGACAATGGCTGCATTAAGTGCTTGCAATCAAGATAGATTAGGATTATTGAAAGTTTTGTTTCTATTTATATGTTTGAGTCATCTTTCTTGTGGTACAATAGATTATCTTGTGTTGGTTATAGTATTTTGAAATTTGTGAATAAAAGTGGTATGATAGCATGTTATAATCTTGATAAGAAAAGGATAATGGAAGGAGGTGTCGAGGAAAGATTCTCAATACTCTGTTAGATTGTCTATATGAAAATTTGCAATCTTACAGAAATCCCAAAAGCATTTGGAAGGCCTTGGAGACCAAATATAATATTAACAAAAAGGTACATATGGATTTACTAGTTCAAGACGGTTTAAATTTATCGTGATTAATGGAAAATCTATCTCTAATCAAGTGAAGGAACTTTAAATATATGTTGTCAAACTCAAAGATTGTATAATTAAAGTTTCTAAACCTCTTCGAGTTGCTGCAATTATTTCAAAATTGCCTTCAAGTTGAAATGGTTATCAAAAGAAACTTATCCACACGATCAAGGACCTAATTATGGATAATTTGATAAAACACATTTCAATTAAGGAAGTTTCTCAGGATTGTGAGGCTAATTATGTGAAAAAAGTTGTTGGTAAGGTGCATTTTGTAGAGGAGAGCAACATGAGCAAAGACAAAGAAAGAACAAAAACAATGGCATGAAGAATTTATGGATTTAAGCATAAGAATGTTGATAGGTGCAATTACTCAAAATTTATCAAAGAGTGTGAAGTATGATGATTATTAGTATAAATGCTTGGCATAAATGAAACTAAAAAAATATCTATCTTCTCGGTTTTAAATAATAGATTTGGAAATAGTAGATAGAATTTTAGGCATGAAAGTGATCAAATATAATAGGGGTTATGCTTTTAGTCAATGCCATCATGTGGAAAAAACCATTTAAAAATATTATCATTTGGGAATTACACAATCAAATGTATTATATGATGGGTCAATTTAAATGATGGAAAATACTTGTCAACTATTAGCATAGTTAGAATATGCTAGTGTAGTTGAAAGTTTGATGCGTGTTATGTATTACATTAGACTTGGTATAACAATTATTGCTAGTAAATTTTCCAAATTTACTAGTAATCCCAATACTAGAAGAATATTTAGATGCTAGTTGGATAACTTGCACAATTGATAATAAGTTAGTATCTGGATAGTTTTTTCAAGCTTCTCATGGCCATCAAAAAAGCAAACATGTATAACCCATTCAATAATGGAATCGGAATTTAGTGAATGGAATCGGAATTTAAAACACCTTGATGATTAACAAAGAGAGTAAATGGATGTGGAATTTGCTATTGGATAAAGAATTGTGGCCACAACCAATTACAACCGTAACTTTACATTGCGATAGTGAGGTAATAATGTTTGAGGCAACGATGGACATGTTCGACAATCAATTATTGATGGAATTATTTCAATAATTTATGTTTAGACAAATAATAATTTATGTTCACACATGGGAGGTTTAATTATTAGTATTGCCAAAGGAATGGGCCTTAGACCAATTGATAATAGTTAAGCACAATGAGAACCTAATTTTATAATTTCTGACGAAATTGTTAAAGTTCGATCATACTATTCAATTTTGGTGATTTGTTTGAAAGATTCTCTCCTCTATCTTAGGGATGTTGAGCCACTTATCAATGAATGTATTGACCTCTTGTGTGATGTCCCAGTAGTGCTATTTTTTACATTCGAATGAAACATAAATATAAATTTTAACTAATTGATGAATTCCAAGAATGGATAACAACATACATGCGACCCAAACAAGATTGGCGGCCATAGCCGTGACCGCAACATCCATTCCATTCTTACATATACTTTAACTAAGCACACTTGTAAAAATAATGATCTCAAAATCGACCTACTAACACAGAATTTAAGAAGTACAAGATAGAGAGAAGAGTGCTTTTATATACTTCCATGAAAGAACTGTTAGGTTATGTGTTATTTATAAGCTTTACTTTCTCCTGCATGTATATATGTACACAACATTTACACTTCATCCAAAATACAAAAAGAAACATATGGTGAAATGTCTAAGATAGAGGGTTCAAAAAGTGTCCTAACTCCTCTGCTCGAAGTTGTCCCAAGCTCATGCAAAAGTCACCCCGGTCCCCCATGAAGCGAGCCTCTCAGGTTCCCATCATGGTTCAAGAACCAGGACACAAACTGCATGGGGAACCATGCAGGCAGCCATTGTCGATCCATAAAGTGGCTTCATAAAGGATGAAGGTGCAGCCTTGGTCAACATCATATACATCATGGAAGGAGATCTCCACATGTTAAATTTATGACTCGAGTTTGAGATTTCTTTGACTCGCGACGGAAATAAACTAGAGAGGAAATAAAATTGAAAAAGGAATGTGGCCGTGGGCCCAAGTGGGCACACGTATAAGAAGCGAATTTCCTCATGGAGTCTGCACGTGAAGAGGAAGTTGGTGGGGCCCAAGTTCGCGCGCGCGCACTCCACGTCGATGGCCGAATTCCACTGCACCTTGGCGTGAAGTCTTCTGATTGTGCAAGAATCCAAAAGTGGTGGTGGGCCCAGGTCAAACTTTGACCTGGGCACACATATAAAATTGATATAATTTCCTTCTCTGGGTTTTAGGGCGTAAGCGGCAGAAAGAAAGGGTTTTCTTTTTCGGTGGATGGCTGCACGTACACGCCAAGAGAAGAAGCTGCACGTCCAGCGTTTTGAAGCCATCGAAGGAATAAAAAGCCGCACGTCCGAAGCCGCAAGTGTTCCGCGCGAAGCTTTGAAGAGATACGCGAAGCCATACGTAGAGCGTATTGTGTTAAGCTTGAACGCGCGGTAACTTTGTGCCTTGAATTTATACCAAGTGAGTTGTTTATTTATAAACACTTTGGGTTTGGGATAAATTGGGGTTTGGGAAACACCGAGAGAGTGTTTGAGTAACTTGAGTGTGTAATCTCCTTGTATCGCTTGATCTATAGTGAAATTCGCTGCTGTTCTCCCCGTGGACGTAGGTCTTTACGACTGAACCACGTAAATCTGGTGTCCGATTTATTTTTCTTTTTCTGTCTATATTATTGTTCGATCGCTCCTATCGCAACAATTGGTATCAGAGCCAGGCTTGGCTGAGTTGAAGCGAATCGATGGCGACAGAAGAAGTAAAAGTGAGAATCGACAGATTTGATGGGAAGGATTTTAGTTTTCGGAAGATGCAGATTGAAGATTATCTTTATCGATGAAACCGCACTTGCCTTTATCCGGGGGAGAGACCAGAGACGATGAAGCAAGGCGATTGGGATTTCTTTGGATAGACGAGCTATGGGTGTTATTCGACCGACGTTGGCTCGTAACGTCGCGTTTAACATCCCGAAGGAGAAGACCACCGCCGACCCGATGCAAGCCCATCGGATATGTATGAGAAGCCCTCTCGCGATCAACAAGGTCCATTTGATGCGACGTTTGTTTAATTTGAAGATGAGCGAAGGTGCGTCGGTTGCAAATCATATCAATGAATTCAATGTGATTGTTAGTCAATTGAGTTCGGTTGAGATTGATTTTGAAGATGAGGTATGTGCTTTGATTCTGTTATCCTCATTGCCTAATAGTTGGAATACTACATTCTATCGCTGTTAGTAATTCCTCCGGGTCAACAAGTTTGACGTTTGATGGGGTTCGAGATTTAATTTTGAGTGAGGACATTCGTAGAAGAGAATCCGCGAACCCGTATCCGCTTTCGCTTTAGTAGGTGAAAATAGAGGAAGATCTATAACACGTGTGGGTAATAGTAGTACTAATATAAACAGGCGTAGTCGGGCCTAGGACCGCTAATGTTGTCTGTTGGAGCTGTGGCAAGAGGGGGCATCTTAGAAGGGATTGCATTAAGCTGAAGAATGAGAAGGGTAAGGGAATTATGGTTGATTCCGCAGATAATGTTGCAGCTGTAGCAGATAGTGCCGATTATGTCTTGTCTGTCACTAATGATTCATCGCTTGATGGATGGATTTTGGATTCTGGTTGTTCTTTTCATGTCACACCAAATAGAAATTGGTTTATCACGTATCAGTGCACGGGTAGTGATAAAGTCCAATTAGGAAACAACGCTGAGTGCGATGTTGTGGGTGTTGGTGATGTTAAAATCAAAATGCATGATGGTATTGTGAGGACATTGACCTGGAGTAAGGCATGTTCCGAGTTAAAAAGAACTTAATTTCCTTGGGTGCCCTAGATTCAGCTGGTTGCGGGTATTCTTCAAAAGGTGGAGTTCGAAGGTTGTACGAGGTGCCTTGGTGATAATGAAAGGAATTAAGCATGGAGGCCTGTATAAACTTCAAGGTGAGACAGTGAAAAATTTCGCTACGGAGACGTCGGATGCATCTGTTCGAGAGTCTTTTGACTGCTCGAGGAAGACCTGGGTGTTTGTGCCAAGGCACAAGTTTGATCTTTGGTGTCGGGATCTCGCAGTCAAGAGCTTTGATCGAAACGGAGACTAGTAAGTCGATCAAGCATGTGCGGATTGACAATAGCATGGAGTTTTGCTCGGCGCTGACAAATAAATTTTGCATGAAAGAGGGCATAGTGAAACGCCGCACTAGTGCCAATAAATCACAACAATTTGCAAAATTGACAAGCAGAACGTTACTAGAGATGGCCCGAAAAATTATCTCTAGTCTTTGGTATTGCTAGGAGAATCCTAGCCGATGTGCTAAGTACGGTAAGCTACTTGGTGAATAGATCCCCATCAACCGGCTATTAAATGGCGGACTCGAAGAAGTATGGTCGGGTAACGTTGCGATTATTCTATTCTTAGAATGTTTGGTTGCCCGTGTTATTTTCGAGTGAGTGATGGTAAGCTTGATTGGAGGGCAATGTGCATATTCCATGGCTATGCACAAGGTGAGTGGGGCAATCAGTTGTGGTGCCCGGATATAAATTCACCTGTTGACAGCAGAGAAGTTACCCTTGATGAGTCTCCAGTACTTTTGGCTAGGAGTGATTATAGCAAGTGTTAAACAGATCGAACGGTGTTCGCCTTGAGGTGGAGTTGCGACCGAAACTCCGAGGTAGCGTATACTGGTACTAGCAAAGTAATTGACACAGATAGTGCTCATAGCGAGGTGGAGCCTATAGAGCCAATGGTTTTTGTAATGGCCGATATTGACAAGGTACGTATTCGATCTCCTGACAGATATGGATGCAACAATGGTTTTGCTTTATCTGCGGTTAAGGAGGTTGCGTCGGAAAATCCTTGTGGAGTAGTTAAAGGTGCATGTGGAGTTGGTATTCTGATGAGGTCCTCGGTTATAGCGAAGTTGGCGAGGCTTGGACTTGATAATATCTCGTGGCGGTTGGCTTTATCGAGTATGGGAAAGTAGCAAAGATAATTTGAATTTTTACGAAGCGATTGTAATTTGGCCAAACGTCGGTACCAAGGTGGATTGTTAAATTTATGACTCGAGTTTGAGATTTTTTGACTCGCGACGGAAATAAACTAGAGAGGAAATAAAATTGAAAAAGGAATGTGGCCGTGGGCCCAAGTGGGCACACGTATAAGAAGCGAATTTCCTCATGGAGTCTGCACGTGAAGAGGAAGTTGGTGGGGCCCAAGTTCGCGCGCGCGCACTCCACGTCGATGGCCGAATTCCACTGCACCTTGGCGTGAAGTCTTCTGATTGTGCAAGAATCCAAAAGTGGTGGTGGGCCCAGGTCAAACTTTGACCTGGGCACACATATAAAATTGATATAATTTCCTTCTCTGGGTTTTAGGGCTCTGGGTTTTAGGGCGTAAGCGGCAGAAAGAAAGGGTTTTCTTTTTCGGTGGATGGCTGCACGTACACGCCAAGAGAAGAAGCTGCACGTCCAGCGTTTTGAAGCCATCGAAGGAATAAAAAGCCGCACGTCCGAAGCCGCAAGTGTTCCGCGCGAAGCTTTGAAGAGATACGCGAAGCCATACGTAGAGCGTATTGTGTTAAGCTTGAACGCGCGGTAACTTTGTGCCTTGAATTTATACCAAGTGAGTTGTTTATTTATAAACACTTTGGGTTTGGGATAAATTGGGGTTTGGGAAACACCGAGAGAGTGTTTGAGTAACTTGAGTGTGTAATCTCCTTGTATCGCGATCATAGTGAAATTCGCTCTTTGTTCTCCCCGTGGACGTAGGTCTTTTACGATCGAACCACGTAAATCTGGTGTCCGATTTATTTTTCTTTTTCTGTCTATATTATGGAGAGCAGCAGCACATGTGCTAGTGCACCATAAGTAACTATTGGGAGTACATCCATTGCTAGTTATTTGAAAAAATATTAAGAAATGAGCAGTAGAGGAAATAAATCAAGTATTAAATTGCAAAAATTCATTCTCAACTCGAAAGACAAACCAGCTCCATAACCTAAAACACATTCAATTTAATTTGCAAGGCCTACCCGTTCATAAGGTAAGCATGTATGAACTTACTACGCTAACTTCAAAGAATGAATCGATATGATACAACATATTTATAGCAAATGCATTAATGAAAAGTCATCTTTGAGCCATGGCACCACCTCTAAGGTCCAAGTCACCTTACCTATTTCCAATTTCTCAATTATTTAAGTTCACAAAATAACATCAAGTTACTGGTTGGTCTTTCATGGAACACTAGCCATGGGCATCTCACTCCGAGGCATCCCAAATCCAAGGGTCGCTAGGCTTGAGATTTTAAATCAAGGCATCCTAGACACATAACAGGGGCATCCCCACTCCCCGGGGTATTAAATTATGTTCAACAATAAGATCTCATTCTCACTTCCTTTTTATTACAATCGCAACTTTAACCACGATTCACAACAACCTATAAAATCACCTAGCATAGGAAACATGCTCAAATAGTAACACAATGAATGCAGTTCACATCATCTATAGACCATGAATCAAAATTCCATCGTCCTCCCCTTGAATTCTATAACATTCGGAATGAGGGCATGCAAAGTCAAAATCGCGATGTTTCGGGAATTTGATTGATAAACATATTAAATGAGCTCTAAAAATTTTGAATTTTTAATATGTTGTAAATAAGACTCTAACAAACATCTTTCATGAAGGAAGTTAAACTCCATTCTATCTATATAAAGAGCAGTAACTCACACAAAATAGTACAAAATCAAATTCGCAAGGCAAAATCACTGACCGTAAGAGAAAACCTATTTTGATGCCAAACATCACCAACCAACCTAAAATTTTAGTATGTTATACATATGGATATGCCAAACAACTTTTGTGAAAGAAGTATGTCATGATTCTAGTTAGAACATTTTATATAAAATCAAGAAATCACTAAGGTCATAGGAATCAGTTTTGGGCAGAACAGCCACAATAGAGAATTAGGCCTATATGTCAACCATGCCAACCCAGAAAAATTTGAATTAAAAATATATGCTATAGGCTAAGATATTTGGAACAACTTTCATGAAGGAGACCTCTATAGAGTCACACCACAAACCACACTATAAAATCGACAAGTCTAGGAGGTCTATTATAGTCGGCTCTTGGAAAACATCTATAACCTCACGAATTCATGCACCATACCCGTCCTTGAGTCAAGAACACACAAGAGCTTCCCATGCATAGACCATCACAAACCCCAACACAAATTCATAAAAGATTTCTATCCAAAACAACTACCAATGATTAGAAACTACCCCACTCCGAACCAGCTGTCTCATAGAGTAGTCAAAGGATGACATGAATTAGCACCTAGTTACTTCCCTTACCTCAGGACTTCTCTGAACCATGCACTACACAACTCCTTGCCTAAACCCATAAATTTTCCCCTCGCCATGGCTCGACTAACCTATCCATATGTTCTCGCACCAGCTAGCCAAGGAACGCACCATTTCTTTTACACAAAAAGGCTTATCCACAAGCCTTTTGGTCAAGTGGACTAACCCTCAAGCCACAAGAGGTAGTATTGCACCAATATACACCACATGGCCACTACCCGCCCTCGCATTAGCCTAACACAGTAGGTCACCCATTCATAGCTCGTAAATCGCACTTAGGACCGTCTATAGCCATGCCACACGCAAACGACCAGCACCATAAACCAGCGAGAGCAGAAACCCAGTAGCTCAAGACCCTAAATCTCAACTAAAAACCACCCTTCTCATCCTCGGGACCTAGCTCAGCCATGAGTCGCAACATGCACAGGAATTTCAGGCTTCATCTTGCCCCCAACGAGCCCTTCCGGTACTAAACTTAGGTGGACCAGACGTCCCGAACTCCGAAAGATTTTAAGCACTCTAAAACGTGACAATTTCCCCTACCTTTGAAGTTGTGGAACGTCCTCCCCACCATGGATCAGCCTCACCGAGAATTTTGAGCTCTCTTGGCTTCACTCAAATAGCAAATAGCAAGAAAAATTAAGAGTGCTTGCTGTGCCGAGGGAAAGAGAGAGAAAAGAGTGGGTTCGGGAGATGAAGAAGATGGAGGAAAAATGGGTTTTTGAGGGAAATCTCATGCAAATGATGGTGTCCTCAATCCCCAAAAGTGGTGGTGGCGAAGGAGGAGGGCGGAGGGAACGAGGGTGGCTTCTTCCCCTCTTAACTTAATAACCTAATATAATTAGATAAAAGAATTCATTAAAACTAGATTTAAAGAGAAATAAGACCAATATGCTTATGTCCTCCCATGCACCTTTCCAAGGTTTTCAAAATAGATGCACAAACATTTATGGTGACAAATTATTACGATGCCTAACAAACAAGAAACGTCTTAATACATTTGCAATAAATGAGGCCTCTCGCGGTCTAAAATCCCGCACCTCATGACATTCGTAAGGCTAAAAAAAAAAGTCTTTCTTTTAAACTAAACAAGCACTCAAAATCTTCTACAACCTCAAATGGGCCTAATTAGCGCTAAAATAGAGCCCGCGTCGTCTCGAGCGACCCTGATTTCTTGTTAACAAAACTAGGCTTTAAGGCCCTATAAACTTAACTCAAGCCCATAATATTAATTTGGCCCGTTCTCGTGGCCCAACTTGACTTTCTTTCTTTCATTGAGCAGCTCACTAATAAAATGTTAAGGCCCAAACCATGGTTCAAACTGGCCCACTTCAACTCAATGAACTTTCTATTTATTTGCCTGATGATTTTCAAAGTTGGAAAATTCAGGGTATCACACATCTTGGCCCCTTTTCATAGTCTAAAATTGGCCATTTGCCCCTATAACTCAAACAGACTAGTAGAGTAAGTTGTAAAGGCCTCTACGTGCAAGACTCTCTTCCTTATCTGGGTTTCTAACCTCCCCCCTCTCCCTTCCCCTCTTCAGGAGATCTTGTATTTTGATGCCCCTTATTTTTGTAGGTGGGTTTGGGTTTAATGAAATGATATCTTTATTTCGTCTCACAAAAAAAAAAAGTAACAATAAACTATTGTACCTTGATGGTGATCAACTACCGGATGGAAAGTTAAGAGTATGAGTGTAAGAAAACATTCTTAATGAAGTTCAAGGTTTTAGCAAGGCAATGCTAAAAAATATATTATGAACTTAATCTATATGAACATAGGAAGTTGTGCCACTTCTAATAAAAGTCCAATGAACTTTTGTAAATGTCCATGAATGTAGAAGGAAGCACAATAGCTTAAAAGTGGTTAGGCATTGGAATTTCTAAGCAAATATGTGTTCATATGTTTGATAATTTGATTTACGATTAGAATCATGGTTCAAAGTTTTATCTACCATTGATTTCGTTAATGAAGTTGTTTACACAAATTGAATGTTCAAATCTTAATAAATACATCTTTAAATGTATTAATTTACTAGTACATATAAAAAATTAAGTGGAGGATTGTTGAAATGGAAAAAGTGTCAAGGAAGTTATAAACCTATTGTATTTATATCAATTCATCATAAACATTTTGACATAGTGTTAATTCAGTCCTTTCGGCAAATTTTGGCCTAATATTACCGATGTGGACGTTGATCGACTTATGTGCACAGCCTAGCATTGACATGGACAACTCTTAATAATATTTTAGTATTTTTTTCAAATTTTTATTTGTTTTATTTATTCTTTTATTTTAATTTTGCTTTTCTTTTCTTTCTCTTTCCTTTTTTGTCCTTCCTTTCCTTCTTCCTCTAGTAGGTCATCGAAAATAAAAACAAAAAAAATTGAAAACATATTGAAATATTAGTAAAAATTGTTTATAATAGCGTCAATCCACTCGACGTCTGTATCAGCTATATTTGGATAAAATTAGCTGAAAAGACTAAATTGACATTATGTGAAAAGGCTTAGGATTGAATTGGCACTAAGTAAAAAGATTTAGGACTAAATAGATATCAATAAAAAAAATTATAATTAATTGATACCATTATAGTGGGTTTAAGATTTTTTTAACCCTTTTCTCTTATTGAAATAGTTTGTTATTATTAAAAGATGTGACTCTTGGTTATAAAAGAAGTTATTGTTGACATAGCAAGTGGTTATTGAGAGGATAAAATATACATTCCATGACATGTGTTCATTGGTTGTTATAAATAAGAGCAAATAATACATTATTCAAAATAACTATTCAAGGATTGCAACTATTCAAAGCAATAATTTATTATTTGTAATCCTCTCTTCTTATTTTTTTTTTCATACACACAACTTTGATGACATATTCAAGGTAAAATTTCAAGAGAGATATTAAATCATTGCTAACTCAAATCTCTGCGATTTTGGTCTATACCCAAGAGGTATATTTATTCTAAACATAGCAGCAACATTAGTGGGGCAAACAATACCTTATGGACACTAATTGTCATCACGCATCAAAGCATCAAAGATTTATGGCTATTGCTCTATCTTTATTAGCAATCAGATGTCTCCAACATAACTTACTTTGAATTTAATAGTCTTATGATTATAGCCATACCAAATACAAGATGGAGAGATCTAAAAGATTAGTTGATATCATGAGTATAAGTGAATCTAGCACATGGACTAGTTTGGCTCCAAGCCCATCCAAATTATTTGACGGTTTTGAACTATTGTTGTTTAGGGAATTCAAAAACATAAAGAATCCTTAGACATGCATAAGATGAAACCTCGAATTATTTGAAGAAGGCTCGCACGATTATAGACATTTTGTAGGTGAGAAGTTAACAACTTAAAATTGATACAATACATATTAGTTATTTCATCGAACTTATATCGTTCGGGCTATTTAAATTTATGAAATATGTATTTTTTGCAAGTAAATCTACTTAAGTTCTTTTTTGGTCAGGAAAATCTACTTACTTTGAAAATAAAGTAATTAATAATCACAAGGTTGAAAAGACATAACTAAGAGTTTAACTTATTAGTATAATAAATCTTAACTCGTTCCATAACAAGTACAGTCCTTATGGTGACAATCAAAGGAGTCACTAGTATTGGTCACCCCTCCCCACCTTTTAACTCATTAAAAAAAATTATAATAAATCTTAGCAGCTAATACCACCAAAATCCCAAATTAGTACACTCATGCCACACTTGCCTCAAATTAATTTTCGCATCACAAAAATTCTAAAACTTGTACATCCATGTCACATTTACCTCTAACTACACCAATGACAAATCTACAATTCATTAGCTTCCATAAAAATATCCATATTAAACTGTCGAAAAACTTGACAAATAATTAGGATGATCGGAGAGTTATGGGATTTTATGTCGAAATTTAATAGAATTGGGTCCTCTAATTGACTTCAATTTTAGAGAAGGTAGATTTGAAGAAAATGTATTGAGATTGAAAAATTTGCTAAAATCTACTAATTTCGTTATAAGAACTCCCTCACATTTCAAAGATCTACTAATTTCCTAATTTTGCCCTAATGTTACTTTAAGATTTTGATGGATTTGTCACAAATGTTTTATTTTGAAGTTTGTGTGACACTAGTTGGGATAAATGTAACACGGTTGTACCAATTTGTGATTTTTTTGTGACACTAAAATTAGTTTGAGTCCAATATGGTGTGACCGAACTAGTTTGAATTTTTCATAACACAAAAATTAGATTTGGGAAACGTGGCACCTGTTTGGGATTTTTTTTTTTTTTTGATATTATTACTCAATTTCAGTCTTATTTCCTATCTAAAATATATATCAATAATTTAATAGTGACGAAGAAAATAAAAATTGAAAAGCATATTCCTCTAAAAAGTAAGTTGAAAGAAATCAATATGATAAGAGTATCACATAAAGATAGCTTATTGCACTAAATAAAAAAAAAGCAATTAAGAATTATATTATTTAATCAAATAAAAATGGTTTTGCTAGTTTTCAAACTGCTTGATATTAATTCACAGAGAAATCAATAAACATTAAAAATAGAAAAGTTAACTAAATGTTATACATTTACACTTTTTTTGCGATATGAATTGGCAAGAAACTATACTATGGTTATGAAATTAAACTTGTGGATGTTATCCATAATTTGTTAGGAAATTATACTGTAAATAATTATAGATGTTTGTCAATAATTAACACAATTTAGTTATATTATTTAATTAATTAATATTTTAGAAAAATATTTGGTAAATTGACTAGATACAAGATAGGCAAATTAATAAAGTGAATAGTAAATCTTAAATTAATTTTTTTGACAATTATTCAATTTCATCCTCACCATATAGGGCATGTTTATTTACACTTAAACAAAAGTAAACAAAAAACTTGCTAAAATTTCAAATACCACTCAAATTTCAGCAAATTTATGAAAAAATTATATGCGAATCTACATACCAACATTGAGTTGTAAGTGTTTCAAGAGTTCAAAATTTAAAAAAAGTCGACATGCGGAGTCACAAGATTTAGATCAATAAAAAATAAAAGCCATTTCAAACACGCCTCCTAACTTATCATCAAACAAAATCAATGGAACCTTCATCTATTTCTTTAGTTTCGATCCTTTCTAGTCTAAAATCCCAAAATAACATGGAAATTTCAAAAGAATTGACAAATATAAAACAACACAAACCATCATAGTTGCTTAATTAATGAAATGTTCGAAAAAAAATAAATATGAAATAAAAGAAAATGACATAAACTACTATTTTCACACTTAAACCGCTCAAATACTAAAACTGAACCACTCCCGCACAATTTTTTTTTTCTTTTCCAAACTCCCACACAATTGAAGGAACTAAGATTGCACTATATTCCTTCATGTATTTTACCAGGCTAGACCTTAGTAGTAGAAGATAGTATACACTTTCAAATACACATGAAATTTTCAAACAAAATCAAAATCCACAACCATCTCTACTGTCTTTTTCCATTTATACATAAGCTCGCCGAGCCCAGCCCCAAGACAATTAGTTACCATAGACTAGTAATGCTTCATTAACACACATGCTCAAAAAGTGATCAGTTGAGAGGATTTTATCATTTAGTGATTGTTCCTAGTACCCTTCGAAAGTAAAATGATGCTTCTACCAGCTAAACAAAAAATTCCATCACAAACCAAAACAATTACCTCAATTTCTTTTCCACTAAAAAGTAAATCCACATCACAACCTCCTCTTTCTACAGTGAAAGACAATTTGCTTGTTGGACAAAATAAATGCACAACCAAGTTCTTACCACACCAGTTAAAATCTATAAATCCCCAAAAACCTAAGCATGATGACATTATAGGGGACAAAAGAGAGCCCGCCCCCACTGCACTCCCTCCACGCGCTTCACACAGCGCTTGTCCTACACGCTCCTCGTTTAGAAAGGAGGCGGAATCGCACTACGACGCACGAGTGCACGACCGAAAAACTTCCCCCCCAATGACCCCCGACACGTAGCCGAAGACAGGCCGTTGGACACGTGGCGGGATCACAAGGGCTGCGAACGTCCGCGAGATCGAAGGCTGGGGTCGATTGCCGGGCGGACATCGGTGCACGTGCGCGCAGGGGAACACGCGAGCAGGTGAGAAAATAGCAAAAAAAAAGAAAAAAAAAAGGAGGAAAATTAAGAAAGGGCGAAATAGTAAAATCGCCCCCGATTTACATTTTTCATGTACGAGCGCGACAAGCATTTGGCATTTTTAGAGGAAAATCGCCATCTCTCTCTCTCTCTCTTTCTTTCTCTCTCTGCGCGATTCTTGAATTTGCTCGCATGGGCTCGGCGGCAGCTGCGAAGAATTACTGATCCCGGGCGAGCGCATCCGGCGGGCACGCGGCGGCGAGGTAAGCGTCGGCCCGAAGTAATCCCGTTCTTGCACCTCGTTCGAGGTTTCGGAGCTTCCGTGGTGGTGTGGGCTTCCAGATCTGTCGTTGCTTCGATTCTGTTTGTATGTTTTCTTGCTTCTGTCCGGGAGAGGGAGAGGGAATTGAGGCTTCTTGTCGGTTTTGGGGTTCTGGGTGGTGATGAGTTTTGAAGTTTAGGGCTTGGGTTTGGTGGGTGGGGCTGAGCCTTCGTCATGGAGGAGAGTAGCAGGAGATCTGTGGAGCGGTCGGGGATAGTGCTGAAGAAGCGGAGCTCCTCGGGCTGCTTGATCGTGAGGAAGAAGAGGGATGGGGTTGGCGGGGTGGGTGCCTCGCAGAGGAAGAGGCCGAGGACGGTCATGAGCGATTCGGGGTCGAGCGACGAGCTCTCCCTTACGCGGCCTCGCAGGCTGCCAGTGGGTGCCGAGACGATTCGGGTGTGTAATGGATTGAGTGTCCCGAGGAAGAAGGGCGTTCCGGAAGGGAGTGATGGGGTCGGTCGGAATGGGGAGGGGAAGAGAAGTAGGTTGGATGTGTTTGAGTTTGATGAGTATGATGGGATTGATGGGGAGGGGATGGGGGGCAGGCGATTTGATGACGGTGGGATGGAGCCATCGGGAAGGAGATTCCTGGGCTCACCTCCCATGGGTCGGAGTGGTGGTAATAGGGACTTCGCCAGTAGTTCAAGTAGGCAGACTGTTGTTGAGAGGAGAAAGAATATGTATATTGATGAGACAAGTAGCTTCGGTAGGGAAGATGGCGCGGGTAAAAGTAGGTATCAGATGAAGCGGGAAAGCGGTCGAATTCCTATACAGATGTTGAGAGAAAAATATGGTGGCCGTCCAGACGAGGCCATCAGGGTTCAGGGTAAAAATGGTGTTCTGAAGGTGCTGGTTAACCCGAAGAAAAAAGTAGGTGGGCCCGTGAGAAATCTTGATGGGTGGGATGAACGTCGGAAAGTTTCTGTAGGGGAAGGCAGGAAAGTTTCTATCTCTGAAGATACTAGCCATAATGTCACATCCCGTCCTACAGCGTTTGCTGAGATTAGAAGGAATGAGATGCGGAATCCGACGATGAAGATGGAGAAAAATAAGCTGAATGTGCAGAAAACTGTGTCTGCTAAGATCAAGAAGCCTGATGACTGGGAATCAGGGGACAGTGATATATCTCCAACACCGTCGCGGAGGAATGCAGATATACGAGACTCAGTTACAAGAGTCAGCCGCGAAAAAGAGAAATCCCCACAATCTAAAATAAGCCATGAAAGAGAGAAATCCCCGCAAATGAAAATCAGCCGTGGAAAGGGAAAACCCCGACAAGCTAAAATGAGCCGTGAAAAAGAAAAATCCCCACAGCCTAAAATTGTTGCACGGGCCAAGTCACCTGAAACACCTGTTCCGAGTGGTCCCAAAGAAGGAAAAGTGAAGCGTGGCAGTGGCACGGAGAAGCAAAAGCTCAGAGAACGTATAAGAGAGATGCTACTGAATGCAGGGTGGAAAATTGATTATAGACCTAGAAGGAATAGAGACTATCTAGATGCTGTCTACATTAACCCCACAGGGACAGCTTACTGGTCTATTATTAAGGCATATGATGCACTTCAAAAGCAACTCGACGATGACAATGATGAGGAAAAGGCAAATGAGGAGCGGTCTGCTTTTCTTATATCAGATGAGACTCTCGGCCAACTAACAAGGAAAACCCAGAAGAAGATGGAGAAAGAAATGAAGATGAAAGAAAGAGAAGGCGCTGGAAGTGCCAATGCCAGACATGCTGCTATTAGGAGAAACTCCAAGCCAAAGCATGAAGAAGAGAGCATGGACAGTGATAGTGAGGAAGAAAAATTAAGCTCCTTCATAAAGCAGGGGGCTAAGTCATCAAAGAAAGGTCCTGTTCATAATATGCACAGCAGTATTGAGAAAGGCACATCTGATTCCAATGTTCACCAAGTACACGGAAGAAAAGGCAGAAAACTAGGCAGATGTACTTTACTGGTCCGCAGTTCTGAGAAGGGGCTGAACTCAGAAAGTGATGGTTTCGTTCCCTATACTGGTAAAAGAACCCTGCTTTCATGGCTGATTGATTCTGGGGTTGTGGAGCTGAGCCAGAAAGTACAGTATATGAACCGTCGAAAAACACGAGTGCTATTGGAGGGATGGGTTACAAGAGATGGCATCCATTGTGGCTGCTGTAGCAAAATCCTCACTTTGTCAAAGTTTGAGATCCATGCAGGCAGCAAACTCCGCCAGCCATTTCAGAACATACATCTGGATTCTGGCATCTCCCTTTTGCAGTGCCAGATCGATGCATGGAATAAGCAAGTGGAGTCTGAACGTGGGGGATTCCATTCTGTGGATGCTGATGGGGATGATCCAAATGATGATACATGCGGTCTTTGTGGAGATGGTGGAGATTTGATATGTTGTGATGGTTGTCCATCCACCTTTCATCAGAGCTGCTTAAACATACAGGTTATCTTCACATGCATGGCTCATGCCTTGTGGTCCTTTTTGCCATTTCAATAGCTTATCTCTATTTCTACTGCTTTATCAAAATTCTGCTTCATTCTTGGAGCTTTCTGCTGGCAATTGAGGCCTTTCCCTAGTTAGAATATTATGCTCCTTGAAGTGATTTTCAGTGAGGATATTCAATAGATTATAATACTGGAAATTAAAGGTAGTCTAATGGAAGAATTCATAACAGTCATTGTTCTCTTCTTCCCTGATAATTTTTTGGGGTCCTCTGATTTTGTGATTGTCCTGTGCAACCAAATTGAACCAACTGCACGAGAACTTTGTAAGATTAATAATAAATGTAGTTTGCATTTCCAAGGGTTATTTGAATTGATTTATGAAATTACTGACATCTAATTAGTTTTTGTGGAGAAACTTGCAATATTAAAATGGATTCTGGATTGTTTGACTGGCTGATTTGCATTGTCTCAGTGCGGCATTTTTTTTATCTGTTAATTGCAGTGGCATGGTTTTCATCTGTCGGTTAGGGGCAAAGAAATTATCAGTGTCCTTTCTTGGATGTGCTTTCTTTAATAGTTGATTACCTTGCTCCCATATACAAATTTTTGTCATATTCCTGTTACTGATCACGATAGTATGTGAGACATAAATATGCATATGTATGTATATTATTCGTCTACATTCATAGATATGGACATCTGTGTTTGTCCATTCAATTCAGCTAACTGGTTCCCCCCAGTTATTAGCCTTTTGACTGATTTTAGTTTTAATGTAATCTTGTTTGACTGCAGAAGCTTCCTCCTGGGGACTGGCATTGTCCTAACTGCACATGCAAATATTGTGGAGTAGCGAGTGAATGTACTTCACATGTTGATGATGGAGCTGTCAGTGAAATCTTTGCGTGCGACCTGTGTGAGAAAAAATGTAGGTCTTTTTATTTCTTGTAGAACTTGAAGTGTCATATGACATGGTCGGCACATGCTCTCTACATTCGCTCAGCATTTCGATTTTTTCATTGCAGATCACAAATCATGTCTTGAGGAAACAGATACTTTTCCTTTGGACTCTGATAGCACAGGTCATTCTTTTTGCGGTCAGAAATGTGGAGAGGTAATCTTCTTTTTGGGTTCTCTCTTTGCAACCAAAACAGCTCAGATAAGGTTGTACTGAATACTGATCCACATCTTGGCAGCAAAGGATCTGAAATTGATTTTTTGCCTCGTCTAGGTGATTCTTTTGTAGTAGTAACTGGTTCATTATTTTGTTGTGGATTTTAACCCTCGAAAATTTGGTTTTAATAATTTTCCCTATTGGTGTTGTCAAGTTACCTTTCTTCAGCATTTTAACTTGCCAATCCAGATGTGTGGCATTTATATTTGATGCCTAGAGCTGGATGCAATTTTAGTTCCAAACTATGCTTCCAATTGGCTTAGCAATTCATCATATGTAGACCTACTTGTAGTGCCCATTCTAGTTGGGCAACGTAAAGTCCCTATTATAATAAGTCAAGCGGTTGCTGATGTTTATCAAACTAAGTCATTGCCTTGAGGAGCATCTATCATGTGTTTAGCAATTATGACCAGATGGCATTTGTTTCCATGCTTTCTAACGGATTGGATTTGGCATGGAGCATCTTAAATTGGCATGCAACATCCAAGCTTGGACCGCACATTTTGTGAGGCTGATAATGATATTTACTTCAGATATGTTGTGATGAGCGTGGGATTTGGTTTAGGCAACTGGATAGTAAAATAGAGATGGTGAATAGATAACTGATTTTTTTTTTTCCCCAAAGGAAAACTATGATCTCAGGTGTCAGCTAAGTAGTGCTGATTTGCTGATTTACTGGTCTTTTTTATTTCAACCTTCTTTCTGTTTATGTTTACTTTAACAAATTTGAAATTAGAAGAATTTTTTTTAAGTTTTATAACTAACGGGTTTTGCTTCTTAGTTGGCTTTCTTATATTGCGTTTAGTTAGCCATATCGTTCCTCCTCCTTTTTGGGTATGTTTACATTATCTATGCAGAGTTTGTATTGGTAACTCAAGTTTTTGTTAATTTTTGCAGCTCTTTGAACATCTTCAGAAGTATCTCGGAGTCAAACATGAACTAGAAGGTGGATTTTCATGGTCTCTCATTCGCAGGACGGATGCAGAGTCAGATATGTCTCTTCGAGGGCTTCCTCAGAGGGTGGAATGCAACTCCAAGCTAGCGGTGGCGCTTACAATAATGGATGAATGTTTTTTGCCTATTGTTGACCGGAGAAGTGGGATAAATATGATTCATAATGTTCTTTATAACTGTGGGTAAGCTCTATTTTAGATCCTTTACCTTTCAATAACTAATTGGGTATGTTGATGCACCTATATCGTGAAGAAATAATTATTTTGGAAAGTTCTTTGATTTGTTACACTGGTACATTGAAAGATAATTTTTGCATGTTGATGCACCTAATTCATGAAGAAATGATTATTTTGAAGATTGCCTTGATTTATTACACCAAAAGAAATGCACGTACGTTATGGCTAATGCTAAAATTGCCTTGGGTTTCCATTGTGATGGATAAAGATATTCTGACTATTTTTGTGATCTTCTTTGGTAATTTATTGCCCCATAATGACAAGCAAGCAACTTTTGTCACTTGTTTGTTAATGTTATGACTGCTTTATTCTCTTTTCCAAGTATTGGAGTCATCTCGGACGAATATAAATGAGAATGAGGAGGGATTGTCTGATATAATTCTTAGCAAACATGATCTGTTCTTGATCATAAAGCTGTCAAGAATTCAGGCTCAAATTTATTGCAATGCCATCTTGTGTTTGCGTGGTCTATTGTAGTATGTATCTCATTAAGATACCTGCCTCGCATTTGTCTACTTTTCACAGAACTTTTGAAATCAATGTGGGACAGTGAGATGTATGCAAGAGTCTTCTAGTTGGCCCATTAACCATCCTTGAGAGTGAAAGATGCTTGACATGAGATTAATAGCTGTGAAAATATGCTTAGTAGCATTCTTTTCTAATTAAGCAGATTTCTTAGCTGTACTGGTTATTTTGTCTGGTTGTGAGTTAAGGCTATCTTTGCTCCGCAACCAATCTGGTTCCTTGGGGTCTTGTTACTCATTTCTTTGATGTTTTACTGTTGTCTTCCCCCCTGACAGATAAAATTTTCTTTTTTTTTCCTTTGCACAGGTCAAACTTCAATAGGATTAACTATAGTGGGTTTTACACTGCTATATTGGAGAGGGGTGATGAAATTATCTCTGGAGCATCGCTCAGGTGTGTTTTCTCTTTGTTTCTGGTCCGCTTTGTGTTATTGTAATTGTAGTTTGTCTGCTATGTGTTATTGTCATTGTAGTTTGTCCACCATGGAAATAGTAAAAGAAAAAATGAAAAACACAGAGAGGAGAAGGACTAGAGGAGTGAGGAGAGGCTTGAAGAAATGAAGTCTGTTTGTCTGGTTGAAATTTGTGTTGTTTGTCAAGTTCTATAGTAGATTGACACGGTTCCCATGCCTTTCAAGAGATTAATTAGGAAGATGTGAGGAAAGCACTGTGTTGCAGCTAAAATGGATATTACATGAGAAATTATGTTAGACATGCTTGAACCTTGAAAGGAGCATTATCTTCAGCTGCTTTGATGTTACTTTTGATAAACTTCCTGTCTGTGTTCTCTATTTTGTGCTTTTAAGTCAAAAAATACTTTGCAGCGCATTTCCTTTTTAATGTTATTCATCTCTGTCGACAAGCCAACGTCCATCTTTTTCTGTCATTCTGTTACTTAAACTTGAATTATTTACTGTGTTTTTTTAATCTATTTCTCTATCTCCTAGTTTACTGGGGGATTAAGTGATCTAAATAAATGCCATGTCAATATAGATGCATTTGCTTGCGTGTGAATGCAAGCAAGATGTCTGTCCTTTTCTTCCAGCTTGCTAGGGAAATGGCAGGCCATATTCATCGTTCAACCTCTCTATTTTGTGCTTTTAAGTCAAAAAATACTTTGCAGCGCATTTCCTTTTTAAAGGTATTCATCTCTGTTGACAAGCCAACGTCCGTCTTTTTCTGTCATTCTGCTACTTAAACTTGAATTATTTACTGTGTTTTTTTAATCTATTTCTCTATCTCCTAGTTAACTGGGGGATTAAGTGATCTAAATAAATGCCATGTCAATATAGATGCATTTGCTTGCGTGTGAATGCAAGCAAGATGTCTGTCCTTTTCTTCCAGCTTGCCAGGGACATGGCAGGCCATATTCATTGTTAAACCTCTCTTTCTTGCCTGTATAGGTTTCATGGGACCCAGCTAGCAGAGATGCCTTTCATTGGGACGCGGCATATTTATAGGCGTCAAGGGATGTGCCGTAGACTATTTTCTGCCATTGAGTCGGTAAGCAATGATAGTTGTGATGGTGACTCAAGCATTGTGTAGATGAGATTATCCATACAGACATTTGTTGGACCACCTTGAATATTTTATTATGACAATTAACCAAATTACTATTATTCAATATTATTTTGTTCCACTTCAGGCTCTGCGATCGCTCAAAGTTGAGATGCTGATTATCCCTGCTATATCTGAACTTATGCACACCTGGACTGTTGCCTTTGGTTTCTCTCCTCTTAAGGAGTCACTTAAGCAGGACATGAGGTCCTTGAATATGTTAGTATTCCCCGGTTTAGACATGTTGCAGAAGCTGCTTCTTGAACAAGATACTGTCGCGGTCTCAAAAGGTTCAGGCTCTGGTTTAAGTCTGCAAATTTTTTTAACATCTTCTGTCATTCTCAGTATCTGCATCTTACTGTTTATATGGTTTCTTACAGATGCCAAGCCCATGGAAATGGAAATGGACAAGCAAGTTACTACCCCTGAACCTGATGATATTTGTCAGCATGATGATCCTGGTGAGCATTCTGGTGAGGAGGGTGATAAAGAAGATATCATGGACTGTGATCCAAAGTCTCAGGATGTTTCCCTGGATGATGCTTCAACAGGGAATGGCTCGTCTCATGATGCTTCAGATGAAAGGCTTAAAGATTCTGACCCTGATTTGTCTGACAAGTCTGCTGAATCTGATGTGGATCATATATGTTCTGCTCCATGTGATGCTGAAATAGAAGCTTGTAAGGTGGAAGACAAATCAATGCCAGCTTTGCCATTTCAAGTTGGTGTTCAATCCACTACCAAAGATGGTTATACCGATGATTCCCCAGAAGCTGAAGCTGGTGTTGCATTGTAAGAAGTATGCTAGTAATTCAGAAGTAAAACCTGTGAAGATTCTTGAGGGGATCAATGGAACTTCAGATGCTGCTTCTAATTGTGGTTCTTGTGCCATAAATGGAAGTCAGGTGCGTCCCCTGCTTTCTGATGTCAGCCATAGCAAATCTGGGATGGATGACAAGTCATTGTCGGATTCCTGTGTTGTGGGTGATTTTCAGAATTCAGGTTGTCTAACCAATGTCAATGAGGAAAAAAGGGATATTTCAGCAGAGAATGTAATTGAGGGTGCAGATGGCAAATCAAGAGATGCTCCTAGTATTCACCAGTTCGAGGAAAATCTGATATCGGTAAATTCAAAAGCAGATGACCAAATCACTTATGGAAAGGAAAACATGATTGAGTTCAATAATGACGAGGTGCTTTCTCATGCAGACATGGAAGTAGAAAATAAATCATTGTTGAGTTTTCCATCTAAAGGTGAGTCCTTGGATGAGACTAACTGGGATGCTTGCAGCGGGAGCAGTCGGTATGACAATGCTGATGCAGATGTCAAGGATACACTAGTTGAGCCTTTTGCAACTTCAGAGGAAAAGCAGAATACTATCGAAATCTGGAAGGAGGAGAATGCAGAAGATGCTCCTGTCTCTACTGTGGTTTCAATTCAAGCATCAGAGGAAGCAGAGGACTTAAGGAAAGACATAACCATGGAGGAGAATTGTCAAGGTGCTTCTGTATCTGATGTGAATTCATTGCAGATCAAGTCTGAATCAAATTGTCCAACTACAGTGGGAGAGGAGAACAGATCAGTCGAAACAATTTAGCACCGGATGCAGCATAGTCGAAGTTATTTTTCTGTGTGATTGAAGCGACAATGTTCTGCAGTTGGGAACTGAATCCTCTTCGATTTAATCTCAAATCTGATTCAGAGGCTTCTGTTCTTAAGATATTCGAGGGTCAATCATCACACTACATGCTGGATTTGCTTTTTAGTTGAATATCCTTGGGGCAAGTCTGAGCTAATCGTTATTTGATTCTAATACTGGATGTTATTGACAGTAGCTAACTGGCCTAGGGTGTTGGTGCAAAGAGGAAATAGCACCCTGGATTTGGTGAGATTCATGGTGCTTGCAATGTGAGAACCTACTCCACCATTGCAAATTCTTGCTACTCTCTCTGTACATTTCTCTCACTGGTTCTGGATGTTCATCAATGAAGACGATTTTGTCTGGGATGATAATCTGACAAGGTAACTCTAAAGGTTTGGTTTGCTTGGTCAATACAGCCATTCTATCGTTCATGCTAGTGACTGTTGAAGCAGAATCGTCTCTGCCAAAAGGGAATTAGCCATTGCAGTAAAATGATAATATTGATGGACTGGGATCGGAAAGGCATGGTGCTTTCAGTAGATATATAGGATATGTGGTCTTGCTTCCTCATGGTGTATATATCCTAATCTTTTAGCTGCTTTTTTCCTGTGTTATTGTGTCTTACGAGTGACGATTCAATATGATCCTTGTTGCCCAGCATTTGCCACATAATTTTTGCAATCAGAACTGCTCCAGTTGCCTGCGCATTTGGTGCCATGGGTTTATCTCAGTCTAGCGTAATCATCATTCCTGATTTGGCAACAAAGACAGTTTTATGGTATTCATCTGTTCTGCGGAGTGCAGCTACATTGGATTCAAGTGATGTTAACTCCCACAGCGAAGGTCAAGCTTCTCTTTTCTATTTTTTAGTGCATATAGTTTTGACTCTTCAATCAGGGGTTCAGAATACGTGTTAGCGCAGGAGTCTAATTGCAAGGTTGCTTGATTGAATGATACGAGCAACCCATTTGTGTAGACTGTAAAACAGTTTATTTTTGCTCGTTGCGTGGGTTAGGTTTGTCTTCCACTTCAAATTTTCGGTAGTTGGTTTTGATTCTGATATGAGTGTACTCCTTGAAATGGTTCTTTGATTGTAGTTGCCAGTCTCCTTTGTAGCCAATAATTGATGAGACTTGAAATCTCGCCATATGTGGTTCTGAGTAAAATGTTGCTTCTATGCTCTCAATGCGAATTGCCTATGCTGCTTCTCGGTTTTAACTTTGTGTGCCGTTTAGGAGAGTTTTGAGATTGCAACTAATGTAATAATGATGTACATGTAACAGTCGCATATGCGCGTCTCGTGAACTTTCTATCAAAAGAATAGGACCACAATGCAATGGAAAAGGCTTTCGGTGGCGGTGTTGCCTGTCGACTCTCAAGAGATGAGAATGAAAACATTGGACTGTTCCTGTAGAAAGTCTTCAGGATTACTTACGTGCAAGTTTGGTAGGCAGCAATAAGTTTGATTCAAATTATAAATTAGGATATAAAAGTGAATGATGTTACATGTATGTGAAGCAATTTAATATCATGACAACTATGGATGGTGAGATTTGGGCGACTTTGGAGTTTTTGTTTACAGCTATGAAGAAGTCACGAAGGATTTAAGGCGAGGAAAACTGTAACTTCTGTAGTACAAGTTTGCAGGCTAGTTGGAACACACAAGCCATGTCCAATTTAAAACTAGTTGGATCGTCCACCATCATTGTGCTGTGCTCCGCGTGCCATTTCTTTATTTCAAGTCTTTTGCAATGGTCGTCCATTGAGGTTGGCCACTCTCCTTTTACGTGCATCCATGTCTTCTTTCTCTCCTCTCTCTCTCTGCCTAGCTATTTGTACCCTCAAGGAGTTCCAGTTCATCACCCGCCTGCACGCGAGAACTGCTACTGGTTCGCGAATAGCTCATCTCTGCAATGCAGAGGGAGGCATTGGAGACGTACTCGGGGCTCGTCCCTCTCCTCTGCCGCGTGGTCCGTCTGGTCAAGCAAAGATGGGGGTTCCGGAGGCTCTATGTCGATGAAGAAGCAGGGATGGTTACTCCTGTCGATCAGAGGCGGTTCAGAATTATAGGCATCGCAGTCGTCATGCTCAACAAGTGGAAGAACATTGTGCCCAGCAGACGTGGTCGCCCTGTTGTCATTTCGAATTAGACTAACATCCGTAATTTCGAATTTTCTTGCGAATTGTTTTTTCATTCTCCCTCATCCTTTCGTGTTCTTTAACAAACCCAATTGTTTGGTTCTTTCTTTGGTTGCAATTGCAACTCTTATTTGAATTTACTCCAATGACATGTCAAACTCTTAGAATCTAGGCTAATGCAGTGATACAACAAGTTTGCTTACTTTTTTGTCCAGTCATAGACAAAACCATGCTTGAGACCGACCTGGATTTATTACCGGGAAAGCCGCGACACGGATCGACCAAAATAAATTTGGTCAGGCGTAAAGCTTACAGTCTCATGTCAATCTTTGAGGCAGAATATTCAGTCCATGATCTAGGTATATTACAGTGAAGGAGAAGCAAATGTGCAGAGCAGAAAAGAGAACCGCAAAAACAAAATGATTTCAATTCAAAAGACTTACAATCTCAAAACCATACCCTTGGCTTTCGCTCTTCAGTCCCTTCGAGCGAAATTCATACCCTGGAAAGTAGCAAAGGTAGCAACATACATCAGTGGAATCACACTATACTTTCGCTGTCGAAGAGGAAACAGTGGCCTCATGTTACTCTGTTCAAGAGAGGAGACCGTGTGATCTTCCCGGTCATCATAATAATTCTCGGTTACGTGTAGAAATTACTAAAGAGTATCATACACCGCATCACCAATAACGGATTATAGCTTCTTTGATGTAATCACTCACTTCAACTTCACCCGCTTTCGCTTGCAGAAAAGTAGAGATTGGAAGGTTCAATGACTAGACGATGAGCATTTCACTGAGAGATGGCCCTGAAACTCCAAATGAATTGTTTTGGCTCTGTCAATCTGAAACCACTCTCAATCAAAGCAAGCCTTAACACATATTACAGCAAAAAACAGTACTCGAGGCTTTCTGGGTAGCTATGCTCATATAAATATTGCCATTGGTGATCTAGATACAAAAAACTACTTGCTGAAGGCCCTGGCCTTTAGAGCTAGAACTGTCAATGCCAGTGAACTAATAACAATGATGGTTCTGAAGGTGAAAAAGGACTAATGTTTTTTTCACAAGAATTCATCAGCTTTACTCAGATCGGCCAATATTTCGGACTTAATCTCTTCTGGGAGCGGGGCAGATGGGCCTGCCTTCGAATAGAAACTCGCCAAAGACCGAATTGCCTTCTCGAGCATTACATAAGATTCCTGCAGAAAAGCCATGAAGAACAAAGTTAGGGGAGAAATTCACAGATATGTGACTTAAAAGCTTCAGCCATAAAACATTGAGAATGCAAACCTCGTTTGCAACTTTCAACTGTCCCTTCCAGTTGCTCAGATATTCTCGGATTGACTCCTTTGCTGAATCCGCTGTCCTTCTGAACTTTGCATTATCCTTAGGGTCTTCCTTCAATGATTCACGCAGGGTCTTCACGACCTCCCTCGCTGATTTCAAGTATGCCTTTGGCAATACTTTTCCCGATTTTGTCTTCTCATCGGGATCGAACAGAGATTGGATTGCCCCAATGACTCCTTTCTCTTCATCTTCCTCTGAAGCTGAATTCTCCTCGGCTAGTACCGGTAATGGAGCAAAGACATAGCTCACAGGTACAACAGAAGCCAGCGAAGAACCAATGCAAATAATGGCATTTCGACGACTGAATGTTGGTTCCTCAAGTGGCAGCACAACTTGATACCTAGATTGTAGTTTGTCTGTTACGAAATACAGTCATGAAAATGCACATAACAGTCTAACTAAAACTCACCGGGATAAAGAATTCTTAACCTGGTCAAAGCAGGAAGACACAAAAAAAAAATTCTGAATTTTAAGTAAATCAATCTTCCTGTTAGAGAATCACTAGCGGGATATACAATTCTGCTGCCTTCCTATCGAAAGCCGCAGTGTTGGTTCAAAAGATAAAGAAAGTAGTGGAGATACAGCAATGAAGTCTACAACAATCAGTAATCAGCGACGTGGCTGCAATAAGAACTTTCTGAAAAATAAGAACAAGATACTTTGATAAACTTCCGACTCACATTCACGGATGAAGTTCGGGATTTTCTCTGGGACTCCGGAGATCCTAGAGGGACATAACTTTGCAGCAACAGTGACAATAGCCATCCTCGAAGCGAAGTTAACAGCCCACATTCAAATCTGGAAGAGATGGGGAAAACAAAGTGGTATCCGCCCAATTAAACTCCAAAAAATATGCTCACACCGAATTAAATCAACGCAGCTGTATCAGCATAGCAGACCAGCTGTGCCAAGATATATTGAAAGAATTGCACTTCTTCAAGACTCACCTCCTCCAAAATCATAGGACAGGGGAAAAAATAGGGTTGAGCACATTTGGGTTAACATCCTGAAGGATTAACAACTGCCCAGGTGATATTCGCAGTCGAGTTACATAATTCTTCAGAAAAGCCCAGCCAAAACCTAGTCTTCACTTGCTTAATCTATTAGCCAAACCATGCTAATCAAGCAAAGCACTAATCCCAAAACAAGGGCCCATCTGGAGACACCCTTTTCATCCAAACTCTTTGTTTTTTGTTTTTTGTTTTTTTTACCTATCTGGTTCTTGATTCAAGTTGCAGCACGACCTCAAGAATCACAGTGTCAGCATAAAGAAAAACGAACAAGCAACCGTCTGAAGTCACAAGCAACTAAACAGGCTCGGATGATACGAAATTGGTAAGAAGATGCCAAAACGAAATTTGGAACTACTTGACTCTTAGTTGTTCTTGAGATGAAAGCATTACCTAGAAGCTCGCGGAGTAAGCGTGACATTGGCTCCATAAAAAGTTGCCGTCGCCGTGGTGTCGCTGGTGCTGTGAAAAAATGAGGTTGCTTTAGCTTTGGGGAGATGATAAGGTATTTTCTGTCGGATGGCGAAGAACGGAAAACATAAAAATGGCATTTCTGTGTTTTTCCTTTATGGCTATCTTTTCTTGGAAGGCTAAGGTTCTTTTCGTAAAATTTCTAAAATCTCTGTCGATTTATTTATTTCCTTTCGTTTTATCATGATTTAATCGCGTTCTAAGAGGGGTACAGCAACCGTGTCCGATCATACCAACTCAATTTGAGCTTCACGGTGCAATTGATGCAAGACTTGGTTCAGTGAATTTTCGACAGCAACGTATTTGGGCTAATTCCATAAAAAAGCATCAACCTTAAGTCGATGAATAAATCTGGTCAAAACTTTTTATTGTCTCATGAAAAAACATAAACTTTAGATCGAGGGAGAAATCTAGCGAGAACTTTTTTTTGTCTTGTAAAAAAACACCAACTTTAAGTTAAGTAACAATTCTAGCCCCAAATTTTTTTGTCTTATAAAAAATCACAAACTTTCACTCCTGTCCAAAATCTAACCCCTATCATTAATTTTCTATTTAAAATTAACCTTATTTCAAGAGAAAAGGTTCTAGCTGTGAGGTTGGTGGATCTCATCCATGTTTTCTCTTGATAGACAGTGATTTACAATTTCATATTATGACAAAACGATAAAATCTAGCTAGAGAAATTCAATTTGGAGATTTTTTTACTTTCTAGTAAAGTATAAGAGACGACACATTTTCATCATTATTCTTCAAGCTGTGGCTCAAAGGACAATCAATGAATCTAAGTTGAGGGGGCAAAGTTTAGGATTTAAGTGAAAGTTGGTGATTTTTTTTTAAACAAAAAAAAAAAAAAAAAAAAATTGGGCTAGAATTGTCACTCAACCTAAAGTTGATACTTTTTCATGTGATAAAAAAAAGTTTGTGCTAGATTTGTCACTCGACCTAAAGTTGGTGCTTTTTTACGAGACAAAAAAAAGTTTGGGCCAGCTTTGTTGATGTTTTTTTTTTAAATTAACCCCAACGTATTCAAGCGAACTCTACTCCCGCAACAAGTCTAATTCGATGACGACGAGACACAAAGAATTGAAAATTGGGGGGAACTGTAGGGACGAACACCGAAAGCTAGCCCCCGTCAAGGTGCTTCATCGAAGGATACCTCCGAAAAATACCCTTAGGCATGTGCAGTGCCGCCTTCGTGGAGAGGAATGTCTGGTCTCTAGAGGACATTCTAGTTCCAGATGATGCTAATGATGTCGAGAAGGCCATTTGCACAACATGTAGCGGTGAATTAAAAGGCAAATCGTCAAGTGGGAGGAGTCACCTGGGGAGACACCGGCTCTAACGACCACTTCAATAATAACTTCTTGTATTAATTTCATGAATTATATGATGAGAAAGAAATTAGGGATGTTGCTGTAAAAATGAAAGTATCAGTATATTCTATTCTCAGGTACATAGATTTGTACAAGTAACATTATTTCCTTTAGAAAAGCACAGATATTCTAGTAAAATGGCTGCTGAGTCCAGGTCCCGAGTACTTGCAAGATAAATTTCAGACCTGTCCCAGATCTTATAGGTTTTGTAAATGACATCACAAACACATCCCGCAGCCCTCGACCACAATCCGTTCAATCGCTAGTAGGATTTGGCGTGGAATGGGTTCGTTATTAAACGCGATCTACCACCATCCTTGATTTCAAAATGGCACTACTCTTATGTTTATATAAGGGGAATTCCCAAGATATTCCGTTTGCTACGGAACAAAAAAAAAAGTTTCTAGCAATTCTATTAGGAATTGTAGTTTGATCTTCTAGTTTGCTGCTAAATGTACTTATTGATTGTTCAATTTACAGTATGAGGGAATGAGACACATCCCAACTAACAAATACACGACATGAACTTGATGTAAACCCATTAAATTTTCCCATACTTTCCAACTCTCTATTCCCTTTAGGCCTTTGGAGGGCCCCAAAGCCCTTCAGAAAATTTCCAAACACTATTTACATTTGTCCGATAAATTTTAGAGCCCACGAACTAAATGCATTCAAATTTTGGATTATCTTTGCCGTTGCTTAATTTCCAGGGTTTTAACCTCACTCAGTTGCAGTTTTTAACCAAATCTCTTGGAAGAGGTTTGACAAGATGATATGGTAGAACATGGTGGCTACTCCTCTGGAAATTAGTAAATTGAACATACTCATGTTTCAGACTAAGCTGTTCATCTTTCTTCCGTCTGTTTTGCTCTTAAGCACAAGATTATCAGCTTCTGAACAATGGAAATGCTGTACAGTGTCCAAAGGGTGTTTAAGAAAAGCGGGTTAATTTCAAAATTTAAGACATGAAACTTCAAACGAGAAACCATGTCATTATGGAAATTTAGGGCTTTGCATGGCTGACACCAATGGAAGAAGTCATTCATTCTACTACAGATACAGAAGCAGATCACGACTGTTTCTAATTTTTGCCCAAATCAAGTTCAGCAGTCTTTTATGGTTCACCTCCGAATTATAACTGCAATTTACTTCTCTTTTCATTCTACAAGTGAAAGGATAAACGCCTTAACAATCCGCGCATCGCTCTGTTAAACTCAGCTGTCTAGCCAAAAATATGTGGAGAAAGAACCACAGAGTAATAGCAGTCTTCTCATGATTTACTCATGCCATAAGTCTTCATCTACAATAGATTAAGAACATGAAGGATTGATCTTGTCTACATTCAGCAGCTTTATCATTACTTCTACAAGACTTAGGATAAATACAAAAATGCTTGCCAGCCATGAATATATGCATTTGACTCTGTGAAATACGAGATTAGTACACTGTGCTGTGGAACATGAAAGCCTCACCCAACCAACATACTACTTGTCTCAATTCTTGAGCAGGTGAGCAAAACACCTTAGCTTGTCCCATGAGGAAGGTTCCTCGGCCTCACAAACCCTTGCACTCTCTGTACCTTTTTCCCACTTCTAACTGAAGAAATCCTGGATTCCCTTGCCTGCAAAAACTTTGTCCGACAGCTCTGCCAAAATGGCATTCAAGGTGAGCAAGGTGACGCTCGATCCAGCGATTACCCCCAAGACAACACCAGTTGTTCCCAACACCTTGCCAAATGCGGGCCACTCAATCTCCCCAATCTCCTCTGCCACACCACTCAACAGATTGCCATCTGCTTTCTCCTTCCTCTGCTCCAATGCTTTCTTTATCTCAGCCCCCAGCTCGGTCAACTCAGCAGGCGACTTGTTTGGGTTTTGGTCAATTGATTCAGTCTCTTTGAAATTGTCACTGTTTTGAACATCTGATTCAGTGCTTTCCTGGCTCTCCTCTACGGCCCTAACAATGTGGGACTGCCTATGAGTATTGCTGTAAAGTAGAGAGCCTTCACTACCTATTGATGGTCTGGAATTAGCCAAAACACAGGTGGATGGCAACTTTGCTCTTTCCCGAAGAGTTGATGCAAAGGGAAATGGAAAAGGAGTAGAAATGGCCATTGGACCAGTTTTTGTGGCTCTGGAAGAAACAGAAAGGCACATGTTTGCACCTACAGCAACAACAGCCATCCCTGATGTGGTATTATCCACTGCTTCAATGCCAAAACTGGTAATGGGAAAAAAAACAGTCTATTATCAACTATCATCATAACTATCAGCTCATCTTGAAGATGCAAATGCACAGAAAAATGCCCACCCAACAAATGGAAAAGAGAATGGTACCAAAGAAGATCTCTCACACACACACACACACACACCCACACACACACACGCCTGCCCACACACACGCCCCCCCCTCTCCCTCTCTCTCTCTCACCCGCGCGGATATGCACACACCCGCTCTCTCTCACACACACACACCTGCCTGCACGCACACATCCCTGCTCTCTCACACATCCGTGCGTGTGGATGCAGGCATGTTGCCATCATGCTGACCTTGGTTACTTCCCTCAAGATGAGAAGATGACAAAGCCCATCACTTTCCTTTACACAATATGTTTGGTTTGATGTGCAAAGCTAAATATCACAGCCTAAACTAAAACAACCAAACTAGATTTAGTGCTTCAGTAAGCTTTAGTGTTCTCATGCTAACTCTATGCTGACCACTATCATTCTAAAATCATAGAATAGGCATTGCGTTATAGCGTGCAGTAAGAGCAGGAACCCTAAATAAAGTGTTTCCCCTTTTTCCCTTGAGCGGTGTGCTAGCATGGTCAGACACAAATCATCAAGAGTAAAAATCATGCTATTTTTGTTAGACACGGTTCGAGTTCCCCTGTGAAGCAGCTCGCTAGAAACTTTCGTGGACTAGTATCTTCGCGTCAATGACTCCCAAGAGGGCAGAAACAAGTCGATGAGCAAAATCTAGCAACACCCCCCACCCTACTCTCCTCTGCCTCATCCTGTTATCTCGATTTAAACAATGCTGGAACTTCCTTCAAGTGCCATGGCACATTTGAGACTTGTAAGCTCTATATCTTCCCTTCTCATTTTAGTTCTAGAAGGCAGAAATACGCAACGAAAACCAGCATGGAAATTTGACCGAACACTTCGAGGGCATTCAGGATCAAAACAGAGCATCCTCGTCGACCATCGTCCGCTCGACCGCAATCGCGAGAGAATCGCGTTTCAAGCAGAGGAACCGATCTATGACGCACCCAAGAACCCGAACCGAGGACGGAACGAGAGGGGAACCCGGCGCGCGCAGATGGGTACAGAGCCCGGTGCTGCTGTCCTGGACTCGACCCAAGGGCCGGAGCCATTGGTGGCAACAAGCAAGAAACGGTCGCGAATTCAAGAAGCAAAAGCTATGTGCAGAGACGAAGCATGAATGGCGTACCTCCACGGCCAGCACGCGGCGGAGCTGCGCCACCGGAGAGTCGGAACTTGAGAGAGAGAGAGAGAGAGAGAGAGAGAGAGAGGGAAAGAGAGATGGGTGAGGGGAGGGGAGTTTCCTGGGGATAGAGTTGACCATGGGCCTCGGTCTCGGCTCGTTCTGGGCCTGGGCCTTGGCCTTTCACGGACGTATCAGTTTGTCCGAGAAGGGCACCAGTAATTAACGGAATCACAATAGGGAAAAAGGCAATTTTTTTTTTTTTGCTAATTGTGACACTTATATGACATATTTAGCCCAAATTTTGCTCTGTGACACGAATAATGAAAACTTATACATATATGATACAATTACCTCAAATTTTTTTTGCAACACAAAAAATCCCAAATTTTTTTTTTGTGACACTAGGTTGAAAGTAAACATATCGTACAGAGTACAAATTTGGGATTTTTGATATTATAAGAAGTTTGTAATAAATGTGTCATATTAGACAAGTTTAGGCTTTGATACCATAAAAGAAAATTTGAGAAAATGTGTCATATGGTATAGGTTAAGATTTTTGTGGCTTTTACCCTTAAAAATAATAAAAGAGAAAGCCAACGCATTTTGAAATTTGAAAAATAACATTTCAAAACTGGCATGATTTAAAAGGAAATATTTATATTTCTAAAAAAACAAAGGATCGTTAGGACTCTTACTAATATTTTCATTTAGCCGGTGATTATTTTGTGCACCAAATAGCTATCTGAAAAAGAAAAAGAAAGCATATAAAAGTACCATTCTCAAACAAGAAATTTGATCCCACTTGAAAAAATAACCCTCTTCTGATAATACGTATGACTGCTTAACTTTTGTATGTATTTCACCTCATTTTTTTTTTTTTTTTTTTTTTTTATGGAATTCGAATCCATCAGATATGTGACAAGAATTTAATATTGCCTCAATTTGAAAAGATCAAATTAGAACTACCACTTCTCCAAGTTCTTTGATGCACAGCTCTATTTCAATCATCCTGGTGATGACTGATTATAGTGTTTACTGAGCAACGCATCACATTAGGCAACAAGACTCGAACTAGCAATCGAAGCTCAAATTCCGATGGGTTTTGTCAGAATTTCTCGACTCGTGCTAGCTTGTTTAATATAAAGACCCAATTAAAAATATTGTGTGTGGATTTTTAATGGAGGGGCAACCTAAAAGTTACTCGATAAATCAAATTGGGCACAACTTGATTAGCACTACCTCATAAATTTGTGATATCCAAGCGGGTCGCAAAACTAACTGCATATTCGAATCGTTTGCACAAAAACTCACATAAATATTCGTAAAAGAAAGGACATTGAATTTAACATTATTTTTGATATTTTGTCTTACATGAGAAAAAGCTTGCACTAAGCACAGGCTCGTATTACTATTATAGAAGCAACCCCCGTCACCCCAAAAAGGAAAAAGCAAAACATACGTAGGAAACCTCTTGCTCTAAACAGAAACACTACCACCAGGAGGATAAGAGCTTCGCTACGTCCTTCACGGATTGGCGACGCCCTCGTTGAGCCTCACGGCCGCCGCCACCGACGCCGCCACCCCGCCCGGGTGGGCCGCCTTCTTGTCCCCCGTCCTCAGCTCCGCATCCATCACCCGCTCCGCGTCCTGCCGGTTTGCCGCTCTGTCCGCCGGCAGCCTCAGCGTGGCACCCTGCGGAAAAACAAGGCCGCGCAGATTGAATTTGAGAGATGGTCATTTCCGACATGTGAGATTTCGCGTGCATCTTTTGTCCGAAGAATTACCGTGAGAACTTCGGAGATCTTGATCTTGGCTTGGTCCCTGCGCGTTCCCTCGTTGTAAGCCGCCGCAGTCTGAGCAGAATCCGCCAACCCTCCAGGGATGACCACGTTGCTCCCCGTCACGCGCTGCTCGGCCACGAGAATGGCGGCGGCATCGCTCGGGTCCACGGGCTTGTCCCCGGCCGATTGAGCGGCTGCTTCCAGTGCTTCGCCGATGGTTATCGCACTCTGCTGGGTTGCCTGCGTCTCCGCCCCTCCCGTCGCCGATGCGCCCTCGAAGAGCTGGCCGATAACCTAATGAATTCAAACGGAAAAAGTTTTCGGTGAAATCCGAACAGATGACGACCTGGATTTCTATTTGATCATTTGTTTTGCCTTGAAAGAGGAACTAAAAGATAAACCTGTCCAGCTACTCTTTCGGTGATGGTGCGCTCGACCGTGAGCCCCTCTTTTCCGGCGACTTCGGTGACGTCCCCGCGGCCGACGAGCCCAGCCCTCTCGTTCCATGCTGCGGCGGCCCGCATGGTGTCCGCGGGGCCACCCCTCTGCGGCTGCCCGAGCACGGCGGCCTCGGCAGACTGCAGCATCGCCGCGTCCTGCGGCGCGATGGGCTTCGAGGCGAGGTCGCCGGAGACGGAGAAGACGTCGCCGTACTTGATCGGCTCGACCCCAGGTTGCCGCTGCTGCTGCTCTTCTCGCGGCCTCCTCGGCTGTTCTTGGCTCATCTTCGGTGGAAAGCAGGGATGGCACTCGGTTGTGGGTCGAATGATTTCTCCTCTCTTGCTTTCAGAATCGAGCTCAACCGGCGTCGGCTCTGGTAGATATACAAGTGCGACAGAGGGCGTGACATGGCGGTGCAATAATACACGTGGCTGGCTCTGCAGATGGCGTTCGCCGAGCTGGGACAAGTGGCGGAAACCCTTAGAGGAATCTAGACTGCGACAAGCGGCCTGCTGGATTCTTTCGGTGGGCCTGTTATCTTCGTGCTAGAAACCCGTTGAACCGCAAGACGTGGCAAGACCCACCGTTCATTTACGTTCTGGAAGAAAAACGTGGCAAGACCCACCGTTCATTTACGTTCTGTACCATTGAACTATATTATAGTCATTAGACCGACAAATTTCAATTAAACAAGGCCGAGCATTGAATGGACTGTTGTTTTGATTGGGAATATAGCATATGCTCATGAATGATCTAGGTTGTACTAAAAGATGAATTGATGAGAAAATTTCTATTCATGGTCATGTACTCTATAAGTTGGATTACTATCAATTATGATTGCAGAATTTTATGGCCATGTGAATAATTGTAATTAGGTAAATATCAGTGGGGATTAAGGTGGATTATTAGGAGAAGGTGTGGGCTGGTAGGCTGATTTCTTAAGGCCCAAAACCAGCCCACAACACCCCCCCACCGTTCGGTCAACCAAGGCCTGGCCCAAGCCCGGCCCATTAAGGCCACCTCTTTGCATGAAAATTTACAAGTGGCAAGAGAGATCAACCAAGTGTCCAATGCCATGCAAAACCTCATGATTACTAGCTAATCATGAGGGTGAAAGAAAGAAAATTAGAGAGAGAGAGAGGGGTGGAATGGACGAGGCAGCAACCGAGAGAGAGAGAGAGAGAGAGAGAGAGAGAGTGAGACCGAGAGTGAGACCGAGAGGAGAGTTTGAGCGAGAGAGAGGAAGGCAAGCGTGAGCCGAGAAGGGGAAGAGGAAGACCGTCGACGCTGCCTAGCTCCGCCGTCGATCAAGCTCGCCGAAAGCCTCATGTTGCCGTTAGCTTGCTGTGGACTTAAGGCAAGTGAAGTCCCTTGATCTACATGGTGCATACTGTGGTTGTGTGTGAAGTGGATTTCGGATGAGCAAAGTGTTAGAATCTTCGAAATTTGAGAGTAGTATCTTAGGCTAGTAAGCTGTTCTATGGAAAACAGCTTGATCTCTAGTGATTCCGCGAATTGTAGGTGAATATCTAGTCGAAATCTCACTGCATGCCCTTGATAAAAGTTGTAGAGGACTTATTGGAGAGTAACATATCAAAATTTGAGAGGAAATGGACGAGTATTTGTTGGTGAAATCATTTATCTTCAAAGATACTAGATCTGGAAACTGTTATGTTGACCTATTGTGACTCTGTGAATTTTGTGCTAATATCCAGTCCGAATTTGATCTCGTGTCCTTGACAAGAGTTGTAGTAGACATCTTGAGGAGTAACATACTAAAATTTGAGAATAAACGGACAAGTATTGATCGAGGAAAACGATTTTCTTTGAAGAGGATGAATCTGGACAGTGAACCGAGAGTTAGGGAGAGTTACAAATATTATAGCTTTTAATCCAGAAGTAATTAGACTTCGATTTCTTCATGGAAATTTTACCTATAGGTCTTAATTATAACATGTTAAAATCTCAGAATTTTCGGAGTTCATTTAAGGGCTTAATCGAACTTTTTTCCGAAACTGTGCAAAAGTGGCGTTGGAATTCCTTTTGCTGTGATGTATGGACCTATGCGATTTATATGAGACTTTCTTGACATGGTGTTCTTCATGAAACCTCTTTCTCTAAGTCTTGTTTATATCATGTTAAATTTTTATAATTTATTAATGTCTTTTACTAATTTTTCCAGAATTTTAATTAAAGGGATGCATTCTGTTTTATCCGAAAATTGTCTTATTTTTAAGAACAAATAAATTGCTCTATGGGATGTGGTTTTCTGAGTTGCTATTTATTCAGCATGTGTGGTGACATTTATGCTTTTCATATGACATCAAAATCAATGAAATTTTATAAATTAAATGAAACTTTTGGGCATTGTTGCATCAAATGGCATTATTTTATTTAAAGTGAGATACATCCATGTGTAATGATAATGATGATACTATCGGACCCTTGAGTCGACGATGCCTCGGGAGTGTCGGGATGCCCGGAGGTGTGTGCCGGATGTCTTTGGGAGTTTTGATATGCCTGGAGGTGTGTGCCGGATGCTCGGAGGTGTGTGCCGGGGATTCCTCGTGATGCTAGTTGGGGTGCGAGATGCCCGGAGGTGTGTGCCGGAGGTTCCTCGCGATGCTAGATTGGGTGTGAGCGATATGAGGGATGCAAACACTGGTCCTTGGAAGAAAAATGAGATCCTTTTGAAAATAAATCAACATGGAAATTGAATCATGCACATGTGTGTGCATATGCCCTGGTGTACAAATTGTCTATGAACTTGCATTGGTATTATTTGGTGTTTGGAAATGTGATCACCAAGGCATTGAATGGATCTCATGGAGATGTATGCACGACTGCATGGAGATATATGCATGACCACATGGTGTTGTATGCTCGATTGCATGGATGATATGTGCCTTATTCGTGATACCTTGATTGTCTTGCTTGTTGCACTGTGTAGTTTGATAGATCTTTACTGCTGAGTGGTTGTACTCACCCCTTTTGGAGACTAACATTTCAAATTGAGAGATGCCTCTATCACCGGTCACGCGTGGTACTTTTTATGGCTTATCGTTCGATGTCGAGGTCGAGTGCTCGGAGCACCCCTGTGTTGGTGTTCATGGACTGGTGTTTATTCGAGTTTGAGTTTTAGTTATGTATGATGTGGGTCCATCTGATGGCCCTGTAGTCCAGGAGTTCCTGTCCGTGCATGTTCGACGTGACGGGATGATGATAGGGATGCTGCCGCCGCCACTGGCCGATGCACCGGGCTGGGTGTGATTGCGCGTGTGACTGGTAGAGGATGACACTTTTTGGATAGCCGACACTAGATGATGGATTGATGTACATGTCTGATGTGGGGTCGGGTACTTTTGGGTTATAGCTGAGCTTAGTTAAAGCCTTGGCCTTTTGTTGTACCGACTCGAGATGTCCATCATAGTTATGTAAATAAAAGTGGCTTGGCTCTATCTTTTATATGATGCGTAGTTGGTGTGCATTGCATTATTTTGTTGGAGTATGGGATAGGGAAATTTGATTATGCTTCCGTTATATGAACTGCGCTGGGACCAATTCGAATAATTTAACCCCAGGATTTATGGACCCGCTATAAATAAATGGTATTAGAGTGATATATTAAAAGGATAAGTGAGAGGTGCGTGTGGTAATCTTAACGGATCGGGGGCCGTCAAGGGGTGCCACACAACACGACACGTTGACACATCATTTATAAAAAAAACAGAGAATTCCAACATATTGTGACACGTTATATTTTTATATATACATAATAAATTATCATTTTTATGGTTATTTCAATCAAATTAATTTTATTCAAATTCACAAATAAATAAATAATTAAAAAGTATAAAATTAATTTACACTAAAAACATTAATCTACCGTTTATTAATATCATTCACTGTTTTAATTTGACAATTCAACTTTATTCCAATAATTTATAAAACTTGGAGAAAAAACAAGCAATCGACATTATGGATTCGCATGTTAGATATGTCGGAAGAGGAGAAAAAAACTTAAGGGGTGAATTGTGTGTTACGGAAAGTGGAAGTCGAAGAGAAGAAAATATTTTTTTTTTTTTTTTTTTCATTTTTTTATTATTGTGTTTTTATTTTTGTAAATATACATTTTGACATCTTAGTTATTGAAAATTTTTAAAATTGACATCGATATCGGAATCACGTGTCAGAAACTCGTAAGTTCGAATTCCGACTTGAGTGTCGGAAAAGTTGACTAGGTGTCGGATTTTTCGACACGCGTTGACCAAGTGTCGGAGAGTATCTAAGAGTGTCGGACACGTGTCGAAGTGTCCGATACGACACGAAAGTTCTTGAAGAGTGTCGGTGCTTCATAGGCAGGGAATATGCCACGAGAACTTTGCACGGGAATTTCATCAAACACTCTAGGAGCGTTCATCGTTACACCATCGTTGGTCCCCTCTCGACCGCCAAGCGATCGCGAAAGAATCGCGTTTCGAGCTGAAGAGCTGATCGGCGACGCATATGGACGCTAGGCCGAGAACCCGGAAATAGGAAGGACCAGGAGGAGGAATCGGCGCGCGGGATGGGGGACGGAGCCGGTGCTATCTTGGAATCGTCTTTAGATTCGGAGCCAGTGGCGGTGCAAAGCAATAAATGGAAGATAGAATCAAGAAGCAGCCATGAAGCGCGAATGGCACCCTTCCTACCCATATTTATCATAAATTAATTTTCATAAAAAAACTATAAAATTAGTGCATCCATATTACATTTACCCCAAATCTAAATCACCTTGCTACATCTATTTTGAGATTTTTTCATCAAATTGAGTTATATATGGCATGAATGTATTAGTTTAATAATTTTTATATAAAATGTGTTATAGTATTAATTTGATATTTGTTATGTTAAATGTGTTATAAATACACCATATTAACCCTAACGTAGAAGAATATCAACGCGTATTGAAAATTGAAAAATAACATATAAAAAACTAGCATGCTTTCGAATAGAAATACTGCACTGATATTTTGGAAAGAACGGTAGTAATCTTGGATAAGTGGCCTAAGGACACTTTTTGACATTTTCCTTTTGCCAGGGGTGGTTTGTACAAACACATCCAATATATCGAAAACACTCTATTTGAAAAAGGCAAAAAAAAAAAAAAAAAAAAAAAAAAAAGTCAAAAGACCCGTGCAAAGGCCATTCTTACACCAGAAATTTGACCCCATGGAAAAATAACTTTTTTTAGATGCATAAAATTCTTAATTTTGTGTGCATTTCACCTCTCTTTTTTTTTTTTTTTTTTTTATGGAATTTGAGACATTTTCTTTTTCAGTTTGAAAACGCTCAAATTAAAAAAACACTTTCCAAAATCCGAGTGCATATGACAGTTTCAATTGATTTGCCCGGGTATTAGACAGAAAGTCACAAATTAGTAGAGATTTTTTTTTTTTCGTGTGGAAGAATTAGTACAAAATTAAACTTTTCTTTTTAAATTAATCTGTTGAACGGCTCGCATCGTTTGTATTGCATATACCAATATCCATAAAAATCCATAAAAAAAAAAAGGAAAATGAGTTTAATATACTTTTTAACTTTTATTTTACATGAAAACCCGAGATGGAGCACCGCTTTCAGTTAATTCGTATTTTGTCTCAACTCGAAATTTTTGCTATTTTGGAGGAATTGTTGCTACTTTAGGACGATACTAAACAGCCAAAGGTTGTATACGGTATTTATTTTTATATTATAAGTTTTTTCAGATCACTTACATACCGCTTTTTAAAAGAAAAGCGATCACTTCCACTAGAAATCCTATGCATACCCAATTAGGATATAACCCCTAAATAAAATCCTATTCATACTCAGTTAGGATATAAACCCTAAATAAAATCCTATTCATACTCAGTTAGGATATAAACCCTAAACGACTGTAGACAAATTCACGAATGATTATGATTATTTAAGTGTAAAAAATTATAAATCTGAATCGTTTAAATACTAAAATTATTAAATGTAATTACTTAAATGTTAAGTCATTTTTTTAAAAAATATCCCTTCAATATCAGTAAAAATGATCATTATGCCACGTCTTCACGTGACATTCAAAATTTGTCATCCGAGAAACTTAAGTAATCATTTTTTCTTATTTGACATTTAATTGGACCGGCAAAATTTTTTTAACATTAAAATAAATACCACCTTTTAGTACTTCTAGTATAATTTATTTTGCTATTTCCGAGTGATTTTTATAGAATTCAAAGTGGAAAAACTCCAACATACATCACTCACGAAAAGCTGCACTAAGAAGAACACGTCCATTACACAAGCAAACCTCTTCATCCCCCAAGAGGAAAAGCAACGACAAAAAGAAAACCGTCTTTTACTACACTCTTCACGGATTGGTGATGCTCTCGTTGATTCTCACGGCCGCCGCCACCGACGCCGCCACCCCGCCCGGGTGGGCGGCCGCCTTGTTCCCCGTTCTCAGCTCCGCGTTCGCCACCCACTCCGCGTCCTGCCGGCTCGCCACTCGGTCCGCCGGCAGCTTCGCGGTGGCGCCCTGCGAAGAACAACGCCAGTGTCACGTCGTGCGTCGGGTTGATCTACATAAAAAGATTTTACGTTCATCTTATACCGAAAGAATTACCGTGAGCACGTCGGAGATCTTGATCTTGGCATCGTCCCTGAGCGTCCCCTCGTTGTAAGCCGCCGCCGTCTGAGCGGAAGCGGCCAGCCCTCCAGGGACGACCGCGTTGCTCCCCGTCACGCATTGCTCGGCCACGAAGATGGCCGCCGCGTCGGCCCGGTCAACAGGCTTGTCCTTGGCAGATTGAGCGGTCGCTTCCAGCGCTTCACCGATGGTTATGGCAGTCTGCTGGGCCACCTGCGCCTGCGCCTCTGCCGCCGGGCTGCCCTCGACGTACTGGCCGACGACCTAATGAATTTAAGAGGAAAATTTTTGGATTAAATCAAACGGATGATGCCCTAGAATTTCATTTATGTTTTTGTTACTTCCTCAAGAGGGAAAAAAAAGATGAACCTGTCCAGCGACTCTTTCAGTGATGATACGCCCTCCGGGGACTCCGGTCTCAGTGACCGTGATCCCTTCTTCTGCGGTGACGTCCGTGCGGTCCCGGCGGCCGACGAGCCCAGCCCTCTCGTTCCATGCCGCCGCAGCCCGCATGGCGTCTGCAGGGCCGCCCCTCTGCGGCTGCCCGAGCACGGCGGCCTCGGCGGACTGCATCATCGTGGCATCCTGAGGCGCGATCGGCTTCGAGGCGAGGTCGCCGGAGACGGAGAAGACGTCGCCGTACTTGATCGGCTCGACATCAGGTTGCCGCCTCTGCTGCCGCTGCTCCTCCCCCTCTCGCGGCCTCCTCGGCTGCTCTTGGCTCATCTTCAGCGGAAAATAGCGATGGCACTTGTTTTTGAGTTGAAGGATCTCTCTCTCGCTCGCTTTCTGGCTCCAAGTGATTTCGGTTCCGGTAGAGATATAAGTGGTGCGGCGATACACGTGGCGGATGGACGCCGGCATACGTGGCGGAAGAACGGCTGACGTGGCGGCGCAGGGAGGGCATACGTGGCGCTGGTATATCGGCAACATCTTTTTCGGCTCGTCTTCCCTCGACCGAATGTATCAGTTGGCGAACGGAGGAACTCGATTTCAGCCTTTTTTTTTAATTTGTTCGGTCGGTGGGTCCTACGTGATTGAGTGGGTGAGATTGGATGAACTCGTGAAAACTTGGTATGGAGGTCTGTTTTTCATCAAATTGGCCGGTCATTATTAACCCACTCAATTTCGGCCTAAAGATCCGTTAAATAGATGAATCAGGATGAATAAAAAATTCTTTGACTCAATAGACCAATTTAACTCATTTCATATACTGCAAATTTAGTGGCCCATATTTAACCCAACCCATATTGCTAAAATACTTTTATATTTAACACAATTAAAGAGGAAAAAATGCAAAAAAGTCCCCAATCAGTTGCATTGATCAATTTTAAACCTTTCAATTTAATCAATATAATCTTAAAATATTATGCACTGGTACCAATTTAATTCATTCTTAGAGAATCCTCAATTTAAGAAGAAAAATTACTAATATAGATCACTTTACTTCAATGGAACGTTCAATAACATTAAACCTTTCAATATGATCAATATAATCTTTAAATATTTTGATAATATTTACCTATTTTAAATTTTTCTGATTTTTCTGATTTTTATCACTTTTTTTTTTCCTTTTCTTTCCATTCTATTTTTCTCCCCAACCGTGGGCCAATGAGGTTGCCAACCAACTCTCGAGAGCTACAAGCAAGGTCTGGGCAAAGGCCTCCACCCCTTGCTGGTCATAGGCAAGGGCATTGGGCCCTCCCCCAGATCAGGCGAGGGCCATGACCCTTGCTTGGACCAGGTGAGGGCGTAGAGGCGCTCGCAGCCTTCGCTGGCCAACAAATGAGGGTGCCGGCCGAAACTTTAAGAAGGCAACCCTTCGGTTCTGATGACGGTCAGAGCCCCAAGATGCACCATTGCAGATCCTTGTTTCTTCGTTTAATCTTCTCATATAACTCGTGAAGTCGCTCACGGATGCCCTCAAATTATGGTTGCAGCGCGGTCATCACGTACTCGACGATCCTCGATTCTTCTGTGAAATTAAAGGGTTGCTCAGGGAAAAGAACACGACTCGCAAGCTCTCTTTAATTTGCCACCTCGTCGTCATGGAATGAGCTTGCCGTTTGCCCGGCCGGCACCCGAAGAGCCCTCTCTCTTCCACTTGTTAGGTGGTAGTGTGTCCTCATTGTCATCGACTCGGTGCTCCTGATTGGCCTGCTCGTGCTCGTTCGTTCGGCGATGGGTTCACTAGGGGAACGGCGCACTTTCCCCCGGAAGATTGACGGGGACGATTGAGATTGTCCATGATCAATGGAGATGGATTGGTCGTTATAAGGAAAAAGAGTCCAGCCGCCGGCTCAGCACGGCCTGATGATTGAACAGGTTGTGTTAAGCACAGGCTGAGGCTAGCTAGGCCATTGCGTGCCCTGACCGGCACGAGCCGATAGCCACCCCTAGCCGTAACCCTTGTTTCCGATGAAGGGCAGGCGCAATGGAGGCAATGTCACGGCCTCACCCTCTCTCTCTTCTCGTTACGGGACACGCGTGTCTGACCACGTGTCGGAAAAGAAGGCCGACGAGCACGACTTGCCCGCCTGACACAACACGTGCACGGCAACTGCTGCCAGTTACGGGAGTAGAGAAGGCCGACGAGCACGGCCTGAACAGTGAACAGTCCGGTCACTTTCCCTCTTCTTGTACCCTTTCTTCTTTAATCTTCTTTTTTTTTCTTGACTTGGCGCTATTGTTTTCATAGGTTTATTATTTGGCGGAAGATAAATAATTGAAAAACACTTTCCTTAAAAGTAATAGTTTATATCGCTTGTATCGCTTACAAAAATCAATAAATAAAATATATTTTTATTATTCACGATCGATAATGAAAATATTTTTAATCAATTCATTATTTTCGATATAAATTCTTTTTAAGAGAATGAGAAATAAATAAAGTCTTAATATATTTCACTCTTTTCTTTTCGTAATTATAAGAGTCTATATAAGCATTTTGACACTAAGAAGTGCCAAGTTATTAAAAAGGGCCATCGAGGTAGTTTAAGGACCAGGTGATTCCCACCCCAACCCCCCAAGTGGGGAGTGAGGGCCCCTTGTGAATCGTGAGAAGTTTTATAGGCCACAAGTGGTGGCACTCTAATTGCAGATAAAGGAAGGATTAAGTTTCATAAATTGAGATAGTTTAAGGACCAAGTGGCAAGGGTGAGGACCCTTTGCGAATCGTGAGAAGTTTTATAGGTGTAGTTGCAAATTTTTAATATAATTCATGAATTTTTTAATGTGCAATATAATTCATTAATTTTTAATTTATTCAATGTTATTTTTGAATTTTTGTACATGTTCAGTCCTTGAATTATATAAAAATATCTAATATTGTCCTTAAATCTAAATTAGTAGAAGAATAACATTGGATATTTTCATATAATCTAAGGATCAAATTGAACATTTATAAAAAATTCGGAGACCACTTTGGAAACCACATTGTACATTGAAATAAAGTTTATAAATCACATCAAATAAATTAAAAGTTAATAATCATATTACACATCTAACCAAATTTAGAGACCACTTACGTAGTTATCCCTCGGAACTTCATTTAGCAAAAGCAAAGAAGGTTACTAATAGCTACTTATCCCTCGCTGAGCATCCGCAAAATCATTCCGTATATGTACTAGATTAAATCTGAATCTTTATGCGTGGATTTCATGTGTCCCGTGGTACTGACCGTCTAGTTTCGATCTAACATATGGTCCGGGATCCATTTGCATCATCACGGCACGCTACAGTTCGCACGCCATGCAAACGCTGCTCCATCCCGCCGCATCCTTCCCTCCTCCCTCCTCCGCCGCCGCAACCGCCACAACCGCCACAACCACCACACTCCACACCGCCCTAACCACCGCCACGACCCCGGCACAGCTCAAACAAGTCCACGCCCAAATCCTCCGCCGCACCAACCTCAGCCACCCCACCGCCGCGCCCCTCCTCGTCCACCTCCTCCTCTCCTCCCCGAGCCTCGGTTATGCCCTCTCCGTCTTCCGCCACGTCCCCGAGTCCTCGAAAACCCGGGTCCTCAACAAGTTCCTGCGGGAGCTGTCCCGCGGCGACCGGCCCGGGGACGCCCTCATTGTGTTTGACGAAATGTGGAGGGAGGGTGTTGTTTTGGATAGGTTCAGCTTCCCTCCCCTGCTCAAGGCGGGCTCGAAAGAGGTGGGATTAGTTGAAGGGTCGGAGATTCATGGGTTGGTCGTCAAGTTGGGGTATGGTGGTGATCCTTTTGTGCAGACCGCTTTGGTCCGTATATATGCCGCGGGTGGGCGGATTTTGGATGCGCATTTGCTGTTCGATAAAATGTCGCAGCGAGATGTGGTTTCTTGGAGCATTATGATTGATGGGTATGGTGATTTTCTTGCTGTTTCATGTACAGGTGCACTAAATTCAGTAGTCTCTTAAATGCATCACGCTATAGAATGCTCTTGCCCTGCCATTTTATTTCATCCAAATTATCTTTTGACATGGCAGATTCTGTCAGAATGGCCTCTTTGATGAAGCTATGTCTCTATTTGAAGAAATGCAGAGGTCTAACGTGGAACCAGACAAGATGATTCTTTCTAGCATACTTTCAGCTTGTGGTCGGGCTGGTAATTTAAGCTATGGAAAGAAGATCCATGATTACATCACTGAGAATAATGTCATACGGATCCCCATATATGGAGTGCCCTCATCAGCATGTATGCAAGTTCTGGTTGCATGGATTTGGCTCAAGAGCTTTTTGACAGCATGTCTCCTAAGAATTTAGTTGTTTCAACTGCCATGATATCGTGGTATTCCAAAGTTGGAAAAATTGAGAATGCACGGCTCATTTTTGACCAGCTGGATGAAAAAGACTTGGTCTGTTGGAGTGCAATGATCTCTGGCTATGCTGAGAGCGATCAACCTCAGGAAGCTCTCACTTTGTTTAAGAAGATGCAGATGTGGGGAATCAAACCTGATCAGGTCACAATCCTTAGTGCTTTATCTGCATGTGCTCATCTTGGTGCATTAGATCAAGGCAGATGGATGCATAAGTATGTCGATGAAAATGGATTTGGAGAAGCTCTGCCTGTCAAGAATGCCCTTATCGATATGTATGCCAAATGTGGTAGCTTGGAGAGAGCGCAAAAAGTTTTTGAGAAAACTTCTAGCAAAAATGTGATCTCTTGGACCACTATGATCAATTCTTTTGCGATGCATGGGGATGCGAATAATGTCTTGAGGTTCTTTTATCAAATGAAAGAAGAAAATGTCGAGCCTAATGAGATAACATTTATTGGTGTGCTTTATGCTTGCAGCCATGCTGGGTTGGTCGAGAAGGGCCAGGAAATCTTCTCATCCATGGTTAGTGAACACAATCTCAAACCAAAACATGAGCATTATGGTTGTATGGTAGACCTCTTTGGGCGTGCTGGTCTATTGAGGGAAGCTCTGGAGGTTATAGAGACAATGCCTCTGGCTCCTAATGTTGTCATATGGGGTTCCTTGATGGCTGCTTGTCGGGTTCACGGTGAGGATGAACTAGGAGAATTTGCCGCCAAGCAGCTCCTCAAGCTGGAACCAGATCATGATGGAGCTCACGTAGTCTTATCGAATATCTATGCAAAACACAGAAGATGGCAAGATGTTGGTGAGTTGAGGCAATTAATGAGACAGAGGGGCGTATTCAAGGCGAGGGGATGGAGTAGGATTGAATTAAACAATGAGGTACACCAGTTTGCTATGGCTGATCGGGATCACAAGCAAGCAGATCAAATCTATGTGAAATTAGATGAGGTGGTTAGAGAGTTGAAGCTTGTTGGCTATGCTCCTAGTGCCCATTGTGTTTTGGTTGACGTAGAGGATGAAGATAAGAGTGAAGTGGTACTTTGGCATAGTGAGAAATTGGCAGTTTGCTATGGCTTGTTGACTGAAAGAACAGGATCATGCATCCACATAATAAAGAACCTCAGGATATGTGAGGACTGTCATACTTTTATGAAACTAATCTCGAAGGAATACAGAAGAGAAATCATTGTGAGAGATAGGACTAGGTTTCACCATTTTAAAGATGGCATTTGCTCTTGTAGAGACTATTGGTGATTGTACTTTGCTACCTTTTCCTTCCAATATTAAATCGAAATCCTAAATTCTACTGTAGTTGTTTGTCTGTAAAGAAAACATTCATGTAGAATGCTGTTCTGTAATTCCAAAACTCTGAGGTGCAAAAAGAGTCTGCATATATGCCGTGTCCCTGCCTACTAGGCTTCATGTTTGGTATGAATGCCGCTCGAGCTTGACCACCTACCAGATATCATTAGATATCTTTAAAGCGGAAATGTCGGCAATTGCATGTTTAGCAAACTTTGATTTCTGTGGATGTTTATTAATGTAGAAGTTGTGCATCCTGGGCATTTCTGAAACTGACAGTCGACTGCATCAGCTATAATTCTGTCTGGTAACATGGCAATCAGAACTTAGCTCTTCAAAGCTACTAAAACTTTACAATTGCTGTGTCGCATAAGTACAGTCGTTATCTAAAACTTGTTCGGACTTATGCTGTTCAAAGCACAGGCTAGAAAACAAAAGAATAGTTAGAATCAAGAGCTATTAATTTCACCATGTGAATGCTGCGCAGAAAAACCAAAAGAGTTTCTCATAAGGGATGAGACTCTAGAACCGAAGCATTCTGCCCCACACAAGCTCCTCAAGTTGGGACTTTTGCTCTGATCTGCCCAGGATGGTCCTCGAAAGCAGGTAAATACCAAAGCCGTCGATTCATTCGTCCAATTGCTACCGTCATCTGGTACTTCAAGAACTCCAGTGCTTTCATTAGAAATCCTGACTCATCCAATGTCGAGCTCCTTTTGTACTCCAGAATCAAAGTACCAGGATCAAGCTGCACAACAGACGCACTCCATTTTCCGTGCACCCAAGAACTAGTTACCTTTCGGATGATATAGCCCATGTTTCCATTGCTCCACTATTGAACAGAAGAAAATATACCCATGAGCGGATGGTACGACACGGACAGAATGGAAAATGAAGCTGAAATGCAAAATCTTTCTCAAGTTTTCAGCTCTTTGAAAGATTGCAGTTCAGTTAGTTGCTACAACAAGATGAAAATTAAACTGCAAGCAATGCTTCTAGCAATTGCATGGAACGTGTAATACAGATTTCTGATCCTCAATTACTTACATAAGGCCAAGTAACCTCAAAAGATAGAACCTTATCATGCTAACAAAACAACAATTTTCTCAACAGATTTTGTTGCAACTATAGCCATTTCGGATTGTTATTAGCTTTTTTATGTGACAATAGACAAAAAGAAAATGGTGCTGAAATTTACCTCTGTGACTCTGCCTCTGATGACCGTGAATGATCTCGAAGACGCGCCGGTCGTGAGAAGCCCAGCGGTCTGCAAAGGCCATCCCCATATGCTCACCTCTTCGGCCATCGATTTGTACAGTGTGCACCTAGAATTCAGTAGCAGACCACCCTGCAATACAGTGCTTCATCACTACTTGAATCAGAGTCAATTTTTAAGGAGCAGAGAACCTCAGTTGCATCACTTGAGAAATTCAATAGCAAAGAAATGGGTTTGTAAAAGGAAGAAAAAAAAAAGAATTGAACTTTGTTCAAACCTGACTGATCTTCCACGCAGAATTCTGGTCACTGCAATTTGAAACCCTCCCTTCAACCAAACCCCTCAACTCTCCCTGCAAAAACCTGATCTTCCAAATCAAATCACTTACTCTCCGAGACTCCGCACCAATCTGCCTCACCGCATCACTCGATAGCTCGGGCCTTACGGCAGCTGAGACCACCCACCGAAGCCCCAAATCTGCCATGAATATCATCATGAAACACAAAGCCCACCACAGAAACCTATTCTCCCGCCGCAACCCCGAGTCCAACCTCACCTTCTTCTTCTTCCCCATCTCCTTCCCCTCACGCAACGCGTCAGCTGATTTCGAGCTTGGCAGACTGTCCACCGTCTTCGAGACACTCGACCCCGGGGTGGACAGAGCGGCTGAGTCGAAGGACACTGGAGCACGACGCGGCGCCGTCGCCTGCGATGAAGGGGAGAGCTTAGTGAAGGAGCTCTTCTGGACGCTGGCGGGCATGAGATCGAGGGTCGCGCTGATGCTGGCCAAGCACATCTCGCAGTCGCAGTTGGCGTCCTTCCGGCATCCGGGGAAGTAGCAGCTGTCCCCGGCCTTGGCGTCTCGGTCATCCCGGATCGGCGTGGAGGACGTGTTGGCGGTGGTGGTCCCTGATTTCGGAGTGACCGACGAAGACCATGACGACGACGACGACGAATCTGAGAGAAGCGCTTTCATGGCTGCGTTGGATCAGTGCCTGTCGATCGTTTGATTCTCTCTCTGTTCGCCTCTCTCTGGGTGTGTCGCGTGTTTTCGGAGCGTGTCAGATTTCGTGAAGGGGTTTTGAAATTTGAATTCTAACGGTCATCTGCGAGCCTTAATGGTCGGGTTGATGAGTCCGTGCGGGTCGGATCCGGGGAAAATCTCGGATTGACCCGAGTTCCACTTTAGGGTTTAGGAACTCTTGCTTAAAATCGTTTTTTTTTTCGGGTACATAATTCCCAACAAAAATAAAAAGAAGTTTAAAGCAGTATATGGCACTGATTTTCGATTAGTTATTACTTATTATAATTATTTACAAGTGTGCCGGAACCGAGAACCTAAAACTTGTTACAAAAATAAAATAATTCTAAAACTTAATAAATTAATTATTTGGTGATTTTTCTCATCTTAGTCCAACTTGAGCAATGGCAAATGATAAAATGGGATTTTAACGATATTTAGAGGACATATAGTATAAAAAAAAAAATCATATGTTTTTTTAGAAAAAATAGATTACATTCTTTTTAATTAAAATTTTTTAAAAAAGAATTAAACTAATGTTTCTGATATTACAAATAATACAAAAGTTACTTGAGGGAATTAATAAAAAAAGTCTAGTTAGTGCCTTGGGAAGTCCAAATCAGTTCACATGGGAAGCACATGCTCTTATTTTGAAAAGCAAAGATCTGTTATTGTCTTTCTTAAATATCCGGGTAGCCCATACTTAAGATAGATCAACTCCCATTTATCGAGCCCTACTATCTTTTCTTAGTTAGTGAAATATTTCATTTTCCAACCTACACACACACACACATGAATAAAGTACAAGTAAATTTCCAAATAAATTGGAAGAAATAGTTACACATATAAATGCATTAATAACGATTACTCACAAATCATACCCAAGAGGATGTCTAATAGATTTGATGCATTCGACGCTGGTTCCCTCTCCATGATGTGGATGATATAATAGTTGTTGTCCTCTTCTTTATGATGAGTACGTTCGGCTGGAGTCAAATGTTGTAAAAACCAATCATGCCTCACCACTTTCAATTCTAAATTTACAAACTTGACACATTGTTTTCCATGATCTCTTGTCCAGCACTAAACATGGACTTCGATGGTGACATAGACGTGGATGGAGCCACCATGTCACAAACCATGGTGGAAACTGGAAAGCATCGGAAAATTGCAGCCCTCTCCTCTTCCACTATATTAGAATGTCAACGTTATCTTTATCAAATCTTTTAAAGTATTAAAAGTGATTTGTCACGAGTTACATCTCCATTGAATTTTAATAGATTAAAACAAAGAGCTAGCGAAAAATACTGAAGTATTCCTCTTCTTATCAACTAGAGACTATAAAAATTTCGAGGCACTATTCAATGAGGGTGTCATCTCTGTCCATAGGGAAAAACTTATCTTGTCAAATCAACCAAAAGATTCAGTATCGATATTTCGAGGCCAATTCCTCATTATCGCCAATATGTCTACCATTTGGACCTCCTCACCGAGTGCAAATTTTTTTTTTTTTTAATTTTTAAATATGGAACAATGAGTCTTGAATCCCTCTAATATAACCTTCATTTAAAGATTATAGACACTAAAAAAGCAAGCAGAATGTCCCCGTAATATTTGAGAAATTTCGCCTTCATAGCCATATTGTTTTGTTGACGAAGCGATCACCCTTCTTATTCGCCAATTCAACCAACATAATGTATGGAAATGGAATGATTGATTGTGTGATTGATATTTGTTAGTGCTCGAAGTGGTCATTGCATCGCTAAAAACCTACAATAGCTCCCTAAAGACTATAACAACCCTCTAAAGTGTTAATGGAGTGTTTTGCATATCCATTTTCTCATATGTCTTTTTAAACATCTTGTATGTTAAACTTTGGGCCCGTTTGATTCAGTTTTTGGGAAATACCATTGGAAGAATGCAAATACCTTTGAGATAAATAGGTTTTTCGAAATGTTACACCGTTTGGTAAATTGTAGATTTGAAAGGTAACTTAGCATAAACACCGTTTGGCAAAACCAGCATTTGTAATTGGTTTTTGTTATTTTGTTATTTTATTTTTCTAAGTCTGAAAATCAAATCCGGCGGCCAGCACTCAGGTCGCGACCTCAGGCGACGCCGCCTGGGTCGCGGGTCGCGCCACCCCAGGCGGTGGTCACCGGGGACATGCGACTCCCAAGCGGCGGTGACGGCTGCCGGAGAAGTCCGACTCCGGAAAAGACAAAGACGAAGGGGAAGAAGATGAACAGTGACAACTTGCATCTTCAGAATGCCCAATGCTCTAAGCTGGTCTCGAGGTGCATTGGGCTTTCAGCATTGGGAATGCTGATATTTGGAAAGCTGAACCAAACGGGGCCTCTATCTCATTCATACTTTCACCAAAAAAAAAAAAAAAAAAGTTCGTCTTTCCTATGTAGTATACGGGATCCCCAACTCTTTGATGTCTGAGTGGGTCAATTCATGGGGCCAACCCATGTATGATGGTTACAAAATTGTAAAATTGGATATGTAGTACATTTATCCCTTCAATTTTAAAATGAATAGAGGAGGGCATCCTATTGATAGTTGCGGCCGCGGTCTCTGGTGAGCAATGAGAAAGGTAGTGAAGGCAATCAGTGGCGGCAGCGGCAACCAAGCTAAGCCAAGGTATGATTTTGGTTGCTTTATTGAGTTGATAAGGAATTTTGAATTGCAACAGGGGTATTTTTCAGGAAAAAAGAGATGACTATTTCGCAAATAAAAAGATAATGTTAACTAAATCTCAGGTGCGAAATATTTTCTGACTGATATATGAAACTCAAACACAAACTAGTGCTTCATAAAAGATTAAAATTTGTTTTGGAATTATCCTATATAATTAAATTCAAATAGTTAGTCGAAGACTCATGCTTTAAAAATTATTTTTGTGCTTTTGAGTTTGGGATATATTCACATGAATAAATACATCTACTCCTTTTTATAAATTATTTTTGCGCTTCAAAAAGTAGTTTTTTTCCTTTAATATATATGAATTTCTTTTTATATGTGTATTTTCTCACTTGCATATTTTTAGACAATATAGAAAGTAATAGAATACTAATAAAGGTATGTTCGAATTTCATTGAGTACTCAATTCAAGAAAAAGAATTACATGATATTTGTAAGTTAATGTAGAAAGCACAGGCATTGAAAAAGCATTGACGTCGCGCATGTCACTGAAAATTCGAAATACGATTAATGTAGTTCAAGATTATTTCGGCGGATACTGACCTTAAGAACTAGAGGTACCACAAAGCTCGAGCGTCATGCAGGACTCGATCTCCTCAGGGGCACTCCTAAAAGAATGACGACCCATCTATTTAAATAAGGATTGAGCCATTCAGGACTCTCCTCACAACGTGTATTTTATATGTCAAGATTCGGCATATGATCACAAGAAAATACAGAATAAAAGTGAAAAAAGAAATCGAGACAAAGATTTTTATCCCAATTCACCCTTAACTAGGGATATATCTAGTAAATGATTTCATTATAATTAGCATCTCGCACTTCTCATTACATCATTCAATTACAAGAAAAAGAGATTATCTATATCTAGTAATTATTAATGGGTTTAAGCCTAAACTACCAATAAAATATGGGTTTAAACTATAAAAGCCCTCTAGCGGCTTATGCGTGCTACCCCGTGACCCCCATCGAAGTGGCCTCCCTAGACCCCTACCTGCTCACTAGGGCCGTGCAAAAAAATTGGGAATTGCTCGAAATGGGATCGGATTGACCCAGAATTGACGGTTCCTATGGTGACCGGTCTAGTTCCCAGTTCCAATTAACCAGAACTGATGAGTACTAGTCCGATTCCCAGTTCAAGATGTGGAGCCACCTGTTTAGACCATATTGGTACATATATTTACAATTTTTTAAATAAAAAAAGTTTAACTTTTCAAATCAAAATCTTAGTTTCCTCTTCGTTTCTCTCCATTCGTTGCCTCACTCATCTCACAAATCTTACCTTCCTCTCTCATTCTCACTCTCAATGGGCTCCGACCTTGTCGATCCCTTTTTCACTCTTGCTCTAGATCACCTTTGACCTCATTGCTCTCTTTGTCATTCTTTTTCTTGGTTGTTTCTGACCTCCAACCTTGTTCACTCTCAAGTCTCATGTCTCTTTCGAAGTGAGGACATTTCGATTAGTTCCATGGACCCATTGAAGAATTGGATTGGATCAGAGATCAAGTTCCCAAGTGAGTTTATGGAATCAACAAGCGGTTCTTGATTCAATTTTTTTAGAGTCAGTCCTTAGTAGGGAGTGCTTGATTCCAGGGTGAGAACCACCCACTCTAAAACGGATCACCCCTACTCTTCATCAAAAAGTGGAATGTTCGTGCCATCCTGTCAATGAGCTGCACCCTAGCATTGTGACACGGAAAAGTTCTTGTAGTCATATATATGAAGGATCATTATTGGAAAGGCAAATTATTGGAAAGGCAGCTGTGATATGCTTTTATTTAGGCCGTTTACTTAGGAAGTTTTGTGTGCATATCTTTTTTATTGTGTGGTCCTTGTATTTTTGATAGTTTAGCCTAATTAGGAGTTTGTTTGATAGCTATATCTTCTTGTATAAATGTTGTGTTTCTGTAGCAATGAAGGACATAATTCTCATTCCAAAATTCCTCAGTTCTTTTACATGGTATCAAAGCCATGGCTGATGGAAAAAAAATGTGAGGAGAGTTCTAGAACAGACGAGAAAACCTCTAGCTCTTACACACTGAATTCGAATGACAACCCAGGTAACCTGATTACCCAAGTTCAGTTGAAGGGCAAGAATTATGAAGAATAGGCGCGAGCTATGTGGACTGCATTATGAGCCAAGAAGAAATATGGTTTTATTGATGGATCTATCAAGTAACCAGCATATGATTTGCTGGAACTTGAAGATTGGTGGACGGTTAATTCCATGTTGGTTTCTTGGGTGTTTAATACCATTGAACCAACACTTCGCTCGACTATCTCTCACATGGAGAACGTGAAAGATCTGTGGGAGGATATCAAATAGAGATTCTCAATTGGGAATGGTCCATGGATGCAGCAACTGAGATCGGATTTAGCCAATTGTAGGCAGGATGGTCAACCCATCGTGTCCTATTTCGATAAACTCAAAATCTTGTGGGATGAAATAAATAACTATGATCGGATACCAATGTGTGTTTGTATAGGTTGCGGATGCAATTTTACCATTGAATTGGAAAGAATGCGTGAAGAAGAGAGAGTTCATCAGTTTTTAATGGGCTTAGATGAAGAAGGATATGGAACAGTGCGAGCTAATATTTTGAGCACTGAACCTTGGCCTAATTTGAATTGTGTCTATGCTATGGTTGTTCATCAAGAGCGAGTGTGAACTATGACATGAACCAAGGATGAAAGAGGCAATCCCATGAGTTTTGCAATTCGAGCAAGTGGTCAAAATTCAAGGGGGATAAAGATAAAATCCTGTTTTGTTTTAATTGCAATCGAGAGAGACATGATGCTAAAAATTGTTTCCAGCTGATAGGATATCCAGAATGATGGGGTAATAGACCACGTGAAACCTCTATTGGACAAGGTAGTGATCAAAAGCGTAATAATAGAGGTGGATGTAACAAGGGAGGAGGTGCTCGTGCCAACGTCTCACAGGCAACTGGAGTTGATGGTGCGTGAGGAGTTGTGATGGATTCAGATCGAAAGGGTCTTAGTGGATTGAAAGATGAGTAGTGGGCAACTTTACTGGGAATGTTAAGTTCTCATCAGAATGGTGCCCATGAGAGGCTGACAGGTAAACATAGTATTTTTCCTTGGATTATTGACATAGGAGCTTCCCACCATATGACAGGAACGTTGGCATTTTTGAGAGAATTGCGTGAATTGTGCCATGCTCAATCGAGTTACCTGATGGAGAAAAGACCATTGCAGTGAAAGAAGGAACTATGTTGCTTGGAGGAGACTTGAAATTGCGACGAGTTCTTTTTGTGCCCAATTTGAAATGCAATCTGATTTATGTATCACAACTTCTTAATGATTCAAATTTGGTTATCCAACTCACTAACAAAATATGTGCTATACAAGACCTAAATTCGAGGAATCTGATTGGAGTGGAAGAGCAACGAGAGGGGCTTTACTTGCACGGTGTCTGATATGGAATGCTTTGAGCTTTGGCATAAAAGAATGGGTCATCCTTCTTCTAAGGTGGTGGAGTTAATTCCAGAAGCTGGCAAAATGGTTAGGAAAACCAATAAAACTTGTGAGGTTTGTTTTAGAGCAAAACAAACAAGAGAGATCTTCTTTTCTAGTGACAATAAAGCTAAAGATTGTTTTGAATTGATACATTGTGATTTGTGGGGACCTTATAGAGTTCCGGCTTCATGTGGAGCAATTTATTTCTTGACAATTGTTGATGATTACTCTCGTGCTGTGTGGATATATTTGCTGAATGAAAAAAAAAAAAATGAAGTGGCTTGTGTTCTTAGGATTTTTATTGTGATGGTTAGATGCCAATTTGAGAAAAATGTGAAAATCGTTAGAAGTGATAATGGAAGTGAATTTTTGTGCTTGAAAGAACATTTTGATGAACATGGGATATTGCATCAGACTTCTTGTGTTGGAACACCTCAACAAAATGGCTAAGTGGAAAGAAAGCATCACCATATCCTTAATGTTGTAAGAGCTTTGTGTTTCCAAGCAAATTTACCCATAGAATTTTGGGGAGAATGTGTACTCGCAGCTTGGTATTTGATTAACAGGACTCCATCTATATTGTTGAATGGTAAAACCCCATATGAGATTATCTTTGGCCAACTTCCTTCTTATAAACATATTCGGATTTTTGGTTATTTGTGCTATGCGCATAATCAAAATCGGGATAAAGATAAATTTGCTAGTAGAAGTCGTCGGTGTGTTTTTGTTGGTTTTCGTTGGGAAAGAAGGGGTGAAGATTGTATGATTTAGAAGCTGGTGAATACTTTGTATCAAGAGATGTAGTGTTTGTTGAAATAGAATTTCCATATGCTGATGAGGAAACAATAAGTGATGAGCTCGTTAAAAATAGAGTTATGGAGTTGGGTGATGAAGTTGATGATTTAAAAAGTGACTTGAGAGAGGAGCACGCCGAAAGTGTAGATAGAGAAAATGAGGTGAATCATGAAATGGAGGAATTGATCCACACAAATAATGAGGATGTGGAAAGAAATGAAGTCGTTGAAGAGCGGCTAGGCAGGGGACAAAGGGTCAAGCAACCGTCTGTTTGTTTGAAAGATTATGTGACAAACGCCATCAGAATAAGTCCTCGACATGCTCATCTGCCCGATCCGATTCCTCAGGTACGCCTTATTCTATAGCACGTTATGTGAGTTATGAAAAATTTTCTACGCAACACTGGTGTTTCTTGGTAGCAATTACTGCAGGACATGAACTAAACTCTTATGCGGAAGCAATTAAAGATGAACGGTGGATAGAGGCTATGAGTAAAGAAATACAGGCTTTAGAAGATAATGGCACATGGACATCGAAAAATTGCCGCTTGGGAAGAAAGCAATTGAGAGCAAGTGGGTGTATAAAATTAAGTACAATTTTGATGGAAGCATTGAACGATACAAGGAGCGGTTGTACTAGGAAATAATCAAGTTCAAGGTATAGATTATCAAGAGACTTTTGCTCCTATGGCAAAAATGTGCACTGTATGCACCTTTCTTACTGTTGTAGCTACAAAGAATTGGGAACTTCATCAGATAGACGTTCAAAATGCATTTTTATATGGCGATTTAGAGGAAGAGGTTTACATGAAGATGCCGCTTGGATTTGCCTCTCAATTATCAGGGAAGGTATGTAGAATTCAGAAATCTCTATATGGTTTGCGGCAAGTACCTAGATGTTGGTTTGCGAAATTGGCTACATCTTTGAAAGCTTATGGATTTCAGCAATCATATTCAGATTACTCCTTGTTCACTTTTCGAGTTGGGACTGCCAAATTGAATGTGCTTATTTATGTTGATGATCTCATTATCTCCAATAATGATATTTCATTGTGCAAAAGTTCAAGAATTATTTGAGTCGTTGTTTTCATATGAAAGACTTGCGGAAGCTGAAATTTTTCTTGGGGATTGAAGTAGCGAGAAACTCATATGGTATTTTCTTGTGTCAACGTAAGTATGCGTTGGATATGATTTCTAAGGTTAGATTGCTGGGTTCCAAGCCGGCTAAAACTCCTCTCAAACAAAATCACAAGTTGGCCCTTACTAAGAGCGATGATGTAGACAACCTTGCTCAGTATAGGTGCCTAGTGGGTCGGCTTATTTATCTCACAATAACTCGACTTGAATTGTCTTACCGTGTGCATATTCTTGCACAGTTCATGCGGCGGCCAAAGAAAGCTGATTGGGAGGCAGCTGTGAGAGTTCTGCGTTATTTGAAAGGAAATCCAAGTTAGGGTATTATGTTGCATGCCAATTGTGACCTCAAATTGTCTACTTACTACAATTTTGATTGGGCTAGTTGTCCTTTACGAGACGATCTTTGACTGGTTACTTTGTTCTTTGGGGAGAATCACCTATCTCGTGGAAGACTAAAAAGCAACAGACAGTATCTCGCTCATCCGTTGAAGCTAAATACAGGTCTATGAGTACTATAGTTTGTGAACTTAAGTGATTGAAAGGATTATTGGATTCTCTTGGTGTGGCACATTCTCAACTTATGCACCTGTATTGCAACAGTTAGGTAGCTTTACATATAGTCGACAATCCTATTTATCATGAGCGTACCAAGCATATTGAAGTACATTGCCATTTCATTCGTAATGAGATACTTAATGGTAACATTCAAACAAATTACGTACGTAGTTCAATGCAGCTGGCTGATATCTTCACGAAGGCGTTGGGAAATGATCAATTTAACTTTCTTCTTCGCAAGTTGGGCATTCGAGATCTCCATGCTCTGACTTGAGGGGGTATTGGAAAGACAAATATATTGAAAAGACAACTGTGATATGCTTTTATTTAGGCCGTTTACTTAGAAAGTTTTGTGTGTATATCTTTTTTATTGTGTGGTCCTTGTATTTTTTGTAGTTTAGCCTAATTAGAAGTTTATTTATTTTTATTGTGTGGTCCTTGTATTTTTTGTAGTTTAGCCTAATTAGGAGTTTATTTGATAGCTGTATATTTTTGAATATATATTGCGTTTCTGTAGCAATGAAAGACATAATTCTCATTTCAAAATTACTCAGTTCTTTTACAATCATCGCCATCAGTTGGTCACTTTGCCCTCGGCTGCCCCGTGGCCATGTGGAGGCAAAAAAAAGAAAACAAGCACTGAAAATTCTGACAGACACGAGTCCCCCGAAGAGAGGAAATTCCCCCTTTTATGGTGATTGCGTTTCAGTCTCAAACTCAAAATAGGAATCCAATTCGAGATGCCGCGGCTTTATCGAACGGTGCAAAGCCGGACACAGCAGTGGCCAAATGGCCACGCAATCGAATCATGTCCTGCCCACACAAATGTTGATGTCTCACCGGTTTCTGCCTTGTCTGAATTGACCCCTCATGAACAAGAGGATCTCAAAACTATATCACATGGGGAACCACATCCTAATAATTTTGTCTACTGACGTCGTACTCCATGTTGGCTTTTCGGATGGGATTGAAAGTCTACATACATAAATAGCGAGGAATCCATTGTATCGAAACAATTGGAAGTTTCAACTCATTGCCCCGTGATTTTCTTTCGAGGTTGACCGCCCCAAACGATTTGATGAACCGGTGCCGAAGTTCATAGACACATCTAGAGATGATCGGACATGACATTAGAAATAAATTTACCGACAAATTAGGGCTAGGCTTTCAGTGGTTTGAGTTTATATTAGCTAGAACTTGTTAAAGCTTGATGTGTTATTGCGCGTGCAAGTGTTATTTCATATCTTGTTTCTTGCATGCATGATGATAACCTACCTTGAAGGAAGAATATATAAAGGCTTTAATGTAACAAATGATAAAGGTCAAAATCAACACATAAATTACAATTCAAACTTCAATAGTGAATCGATTATATCCCTATTAATGTTATTTTCTTCTCCGATTAAGCACTCTTTACATAATTGTAAATTGTGAATAGGTAGACTAAGTTCATCACATTATTTTTATATATGGATTCCAACTAAAACGAGATACCGTGTTCTACAGAATCTTGATGGGTCCACTTATCATGGTGAGAATCAAGAAATTATTATCTCAAATTGATTAAATAAATTTATATTATTATTTAGTAAAATAATAATAATATTATTTACTGGACTTAACCCCCTTATGTGTAGAATGATTTTTCACCAGGATTTTTCTAGGGAGGGTCATTGCGCCATGACTCAATTGTAATTGGCACAATGTTATAGTTCACATTCTTTGACTTGGTGGGATAAAATATTATTTTCCTGTCCAAATTATTGAGTTTCGGTCTACCAATAATGGATTTAGCATGTGTAGCATATGATGGTGGTCTATCTCGATAGGTGAGATCCATGATTGAAACCAGGACCCCTGATGGTTAAAACTCGTGCTAAAGACAAAACGAATTATTGCAACATATAACATAATAACCTAGTGGGGGGAAAAATAAACATTTTCAGCTTTAATAATTGAAGCCCATGTCATGATGTTGAATCAGTCCTTCCTTTAGTGAAAGGACATTTGACTTATGTTATTGTAAGCTCCTAGATTTACCCTAGATATTCTCAACCTTGCCATAGAAGAAAACGCAAATAGAGAATTCTTACCAAGTCATAGAAAGAAATGCCAAGAAATAGAGGAGATATAGAATGATTTCTTGCTTTACTAACTCCGTTATGCATCATCAGTGCCAATGATCGCACATCTTTTTTGGTATGATGCAGACTAAAAATGTCAGTGGAAAATCTGAAGAAAATATTGAGCTAGAAAATTTGGAAAAAAAATTAGAAAAAGAAAAGAGGGTTTTGGAAATTATTTGGAAAAAAAGAAAAGAAAAAGAAAATGAGACATAGAACTAGAAACAATCACATCCCAGGAACACTTGGGTACAGAAGCAGCCAAAATTCTAGGGCTCAGAAGAAGCCTCCACTGAATTCAACATCCCCTGTACAAGACAAAAGATGATAACTTTCTCCATTTTTTTTTTTTTTTTTTTTGCCTCTTTTTTTTTTTTAATCCCTTTTTGGTTGGGTTTTCAAGAAAGCCAGACCAAGATCAGGAATAGCTAGGTTTTTCTCTGCTTTCTGTTACCCTCGATCAGTACAGTGAGTATGGTGATTCATCACCAACTTGTGAGCTGCTGGTTGATCTTGAGTACTTCTTAGAAGAAGAAGAAGAGGAAGACAATGAAGAAGAAGAAGAAGATGATGAAGACGACAGATCGCCAGACCTCCTCCTCAGCATCTGCCTCATCCCATCAGCGACCCTGAATGCAGGGCTGGACTTGTACTTTCTGCAGAAGGACATGTGAGCTCCCACGGCTTCTTCAACCCCGAATGGCTTCTTGTTGTTGCTGTTGGCTCTGTTTACTTCGTCCCGCACGGCCTCCGAGCACAACCCACAGAGCCATTTGCCTTCAAATTTGGACTTCACTTGGGATATGTAGTCTTGTGTGCAGTCCTCCTTCAGCCCACAACACTCGCACTTCACCATTTCAATCTCCATACTCTGTTCTCGTTCCCCCCTCTCTCTCTCTCTCTCTCTTCACCTTCCGGGTCTTCTTTTTTTGTAGGGTTTGTGTTTGGGCGGTTTGAGGACTTTTTTTCCCAGAGAGTTTCTCAAGAGTCAGAGCTAAAAAGTGATCAATTTGGGAGACTCTGCCGTAAATTGAGGATGCCTTTTTATAGTTGGGCTTGACTTATGCAAATGAGAGAGAGAGAGAGAGAGGGAGAGAGAGAGAGAGAGAGAGAGAGAGAGAGAGAGTGGGCATGGGGGAGAGCAATGAATGATTTCTTTACAATTTCTTTTTTGTTTCAATTTTCACTGACCCATTAGAGTTGGTGCCTCATCACATGAGATAGTTTTTGGTGTATTGAAAGTGGTGCGAAGCTCTGAATCTCTTGAAGAGGAGAACATTTTTATAGCATTTTTTTTTTCTTTTGGTTCATAACATTTTTATAGCATATGCATAGAGGTAAATTGAAGAAGTTGGTCTAGGGCAGTGTAAAATAGGAATAAAGTCACTCTCAATTTCTGTACTTACAATTTAAAATTGCTCTTCTACCTTTTTTCCGTATTCAAAATGGCCCTTATTCTTTTATAAACAATTCATAGTCATATACTTGTTTAGTTTGATTTGCGTTAAGGCTTATGATTTGCTCAAATTTCTCACATGATGCCAAATAAGCGCCCCATCACCAACAATCATCAAAGAGGCGGGCGCCACCTCGAGGTGGTGGTGATCGTTGTCACCTGGGGGGAGGGAGTTTTCAGGTTAGAAAAATTTAACATCGTTAAAATCATATTAGCAAAATCAATCATCAAATTCCTCTAAGGATGTAAATATAACTCTCTTGTTAAAAATAATCAAAAGATGATTTTGAAATTCTAACAAAAATATAAGAACTGATAAGATTTTTAACTGCTAGCAATTCCACCGTCTTATGTGAATCACCATAGATTTTTCATCTCTTGGCACAATCATCCAAATCATGTGCTCTCTCTTAATCTTGAATACAACCATTTGAAATGTTTGTTGTTGTAGAGAGCGAAGAGGGTTCTTTTCAAATGAGATGAAGTGGTTTGCGCCCATTAACCTCCTTCGACACCGCATCCTAAACCATGAACAAGGTATTTTGTGCAGATTATATGGAATAAGATGGTTTTGTACTCATTTATCTTGTCCAGACCATTTATACCTAGACTCAATTACCCTTTCATTATAGTCTTGTTTAACTAACACCTCCCGTCTGTCTCCTTTCACATTGCAAAATTCAAATATTTGTTCTTGATAATTTGTCTTCAAACTTTGAAAATTTATACCATTATAGGTAGTTTACAAATTACAATGTCAAAATTTCAGCAGCACGGTCTTTCGATGTCAAATTGTTCACCAGGCAATGGTGTTTACTATTTACCAAAGTGAAATCATAAGCAATCCGATAATTTGCTTTATTAACCATCTCATGAGAATTTGAAAAGTCACGTAGTAAATCGAAATGAATTAATTCAATAACAAGTTCTTAATAGTCCTCACGTCATTTTCCTATTGAATGCTTTTTACGTTTGTTGCTTTCCAAGGTGAAAGCATAAGGCTCTAAATTTGCCCAAAGCTTAAAATAACCAGAGAATTGGTGTAATATCCGATTTTAATAACATAATTGTCTTCCTCGCTTAACACCTTTTTCCAAACCGCATGTTTTGCATTCCATTAATTTTTTTTTTTCATCTAGCAACAGTATACATGGAACATCTATTAGAGATTATTCGGATGCTCAAAACATTTAGCACAAACATTTTATTAGATGGGGAGAATTTTTTATGTATTGCCTGCAACATATTAGACAATAATTGAGAGAGAGAGAGAGAGAGAGAGAAAAGTCTAGTGGAGAAGGCAACCATAATTTACTCTAGGGAGAGGGAGAGGGAGAGAGAGAGAGGGAGAACGAGAGAGAGAGAGAGAGAGAGAGAGAGAGAGAGAGAGAGAGAGAGAGAAGTCTAGTGGAGAAGGCAGCCATAATTTACTCCATGTTCTCAGGGACATGGGCAGTGGAAAATGAGACAATGTGGTCAGGGGGGCCTCATGAGTGGTCATTTCTAAGCATTTTATAGAGCGACACAGTTCATCAGGCAATATAAAATTCATTAGGTTACATGTTCTTCTCCTCTCTCCTTTGTCATTTTGCAAATGCATTGGTAGTTGGAAACTCCATATAGTTATTCTATTCTCACCTTTTCTTTCGCCCCCTTTGACGGTTACTTTCAGTTGAACCGGTCGTTGATTGGCTTTTTTCTTGGCTTCGCTCCACCAAGCCACGGCTTCAGCTTCTGGCTCAGACATATGTTTCTATTTTCTTGCTCTTTCTTCGGGTTTAATGAGCTTAATTTCTGTTTTGTCCCTCCTGCAAATATTAAGTTGTTTATAACGCCAGATTTTATGCGCATATCACGTTATCAAGAGTAATGGTTAGGCAAAAAAATCATTGTCGATGGACCTAATGAAAATTTGTATTGGATACCGTTTCTTACTTTTTGACCAATATTGAACCACCCCTCATTATACCTCGAGGTTGTTCAAAGGACGCATTATGTGAGGACGAACAATTCATAGGTGACATTTTTCTTTCTTCTTAAGTGCAAGGATGAGAAAGTCTGTAGCCAATAACCTTCCTCAAGCTTGAAATATCACATATGTCGTAAACTATTTTCTAAGTGATAGGCTCCTAAAGGAACTCAAGGATGGGCAAGCCCTCCTTGAGTAAATGCAATACTTTTTATTCCCCTCTTGTGAGGTTTTATGGGATCATTATTAACTTTTTAAAAAACTCAAACATTTTAAATAAATGCATGATTTATTATTTAAATATTTTATCACTTCCCTTTATACTTAGTCTATTTTTTTTTTGCTTAGTACTAAATGTGAATATCTCATTTGGGAGGCCAATAGGGACTTGAAATATTCGACTCAAAATATCATGCTCTAATATCATTTGAGATGGTATGATATCACTTCGCACAGTTTTAGAATATTAAATTTTTCAGATGCATATATGAATTTATTACTTAAATTTCTACCACTTTATATCTACATCCTGATTTCTCAAAGGGGAAAGAGAAGCAACAAGGTTGCTGTTCACTTCGGATGGTTGAATGTAATTCTAAAATGGGAATCGATTCTACAATAATTGATGACCCTCTCCTTCACCTGCTTTTTGTCTTGTATTGGGCAAATGATTGTTTTTCAATGTAGAAGGTATATATTTTTTTCATGTGACTTTGAATTTGTAGTCAGAATCGTTTGGTCCTTTTGTATATAAGGGCATTTTCATACCCATATCCCCAACCCCCCCGATTTGTTCACATCCCACCCTTTGCCATTTTCTCTTGTCCTCTCCATTGACTTGCGCATGTAAAACCCTTCTTCCTTTATTAAACCTTTTCTATCACAAATTGAAAATTCATGCGTTTGGTCATGTTGGACCATCTCGCATCACTTTCTTGTTGATGCGATTCTTTCTTTCTTTTGGCATCACCATCGAAAAGGAAATATATCGGTTGCTCAAAATAGATGACACGATGCCTGAAATTTCCACACCATGTTGAGTTGCTTAACGAGTAGGGTATTGAGCGTGCTTAACCCACATACGACTTGGGGTTGCTTTCTCCATCGCTTTAGTTCTCCATCACGTCATCTTTTGCTCGACAATTTTGTCAAAAAGAGTGTGCTTGAACTTGGGATATGGCTCTTCATCATTGGCTGAGTTTCGTCCGTCCAAATTTGTACTCGGACGGTTCCCTTAGGGCTCCATACCCAGTAAGGCTGTTTGGTACTTAAGTCTGTGGTATTGACAACGTGGAATAAGGCAAATCAGAATCCGCATTTGAAATGAACAATTAACCACATAGAGTGCAAACAATTGAAACTTGGCTCTGATACCTTGTATAAAATTTTTATCTAAATATTAATGTCGTTATTTGGAGAAGAATCACATGTATATACAGTTTAGACAAATCCCATTAATAAGTGATTTATGACACGTGCCTCTGTAAATTATCTTTGCACAGTCAGTAGACCTAACATGAGTCTACATACGGATTACAGCATCAGGATTTTTATTCCAGCTGAGTTCTTCAATTGCCAATGAATTTTGTTAAGGCATGCTTCTTTATTGGTCGTTGGAACACACACACACATCTATATATAAATAGATGGTAAGAGGTATTCTGTCAAATGATGATGATGATGATGATGATGATGATGATTCAAGGTGCTAAAGGACTCTAGATGGACCAAATTTTTATTACATGTATAGCTGCGGCCTTTTGCCTTCCTTGTAACCCTAGTATCTATCAGAAGAGAGCCACGCTCAAGAGATATGGGCATGGTCCACTTATAGAGTGGAGATTTTGATTGAATCCCCAGTACATGGATCGCAATCATTCCATGAATGTCAAAACCACGCATGATCTCACCACAATCTAATCATCAAGATTGATTTCAACGTAACCAACAATTGAAAAAGACTCATCAATGATCAGGCGCAGTCATGATCTATCATATGGACTATGCATTGCCTTGCACTTTCAGAAAAGGAAGAAAGAAAGAGAAATGATTTTGCTCTTGACTTTCTCATGCTTTAGCTCAACCTTATCCAAGAGACCCACGTGATGGAGGTTAAGGAGAAAGGACTCCTATGATTGCATAATTGCAAATTTTGAAAGAATGGAGTCAAGTAATTAAAGAGATTCCAGTGAAGATCTCAACGTTATCTTTGTATTGACTTGCGAGAAAGCAAAAATATGTACACGAAAAAAAAAATTATTACATTTATCTCTTGAAGAAGGTAGTAAGAAATACACGTAGGTGCTCATGGAATCATGCATTCACATTGAAAAAGCTGAAACTATCATATCTAAGGATGGTCCAACCTTTACTATTGGTGTGCATGCAATGTGCCTATTATTTGGTTCAGCACTTGCAGTTTGCAAGTTGCATTCACCAATTAGAACCAATCATTTCTCCCTCCATTTTCATCCTTACCCAAAATCATTAGAAAAAGTAAAAAAGCCAATGGAAATGTCACGTTTTGAGTTCATATTGGTCCTCTTAAGCTTTTCAGTTTATTATCTGCATTTCAAGGAACATCTGAACATACTTGTATATGACCTAGTCTCCATGAGCCCTCGTACTATTTTTTTTTTTTTTTTTTTGGTGACTTTGTCTCGACAAGTGAACACTATAAACACAGAAGCAGCCAATGACATATCCCTTCTAGAGAGCCGCAACTTTGTCCTGGCCTACTCTATATTTCTCTTCTTTTTTCAAATTTGAGCTTGTCTCCACATGCCCTCATGCCGTCATCTCTTCTAGTTTAATGTAACTCAATATGAATTCTCATTTTCCCGTGTTAATTCTCTTTGATAAGGGGGCTTCAATTCAAGTAGATGGGAGGCCTACAGATCCAAGGCCTTGTTATGCAATAGAATCTCATAATTAGATCATCGGATTCATGTCATAGCACCTGACATTTGCATATTATTAGATTCTAGGGTTTCGGGTAAGAATAGTGAGAGGATCCAAAATTCTGTTTCAACCTCATGTTTGCTAGCAAATATAGCCCGACTTGAGCGATTTAGATTGATTAGACTCAACTTCGTCCCTATTCTCCCGACAGATGAGACTTTAATTAAAGGTCCAAGAAGAAAGAAGAGTATCACTACCTCTTGTTTGATGCATAAACAAATAGATTATCTGGGATTTTCTCCCTTTTGGGGTTAGTGCTTCGTTTAAAAATTAAGGTTAATCAAAAACGGTTTCAATGCTTGAAATCTTAGTTACTATCCGAGCAACTTGATCATCTAAACCTTCTATGTGGTATTAGGTCTTTTGACTCATTAATTTACGCAATTGAATCCGTCTGTGACTTGTCTGCGACAACTTCATCAATTCGCTCTTGGAGCACTGCCAAAGCCAGGAGCAGAAGAAAGAGAAGGAGCCTCTCCATGGCAAAAAGTTTCTACATGCAGTCAATGCACGAGAGTTCACTGCATTTCAATTGTTAAATTGTGTAGATTCCTCATGGAACTGAGGCTATCTAATGATTTAGATGAAGCGAGTTCATATACACCAAGCGTATACAAAACTTGCTCCTCCATAATTAATAAGAGTTGGCCAATTAGACTTAGAACTAGTGCACGTGCATCAGTTGGCCCTCACAAGTAGTGGTGGGGGATGGTCACAACCCTCACATTAGCCCAAGGTGATCAACTCTATGATGAACTCCCTTCCCCCAAAACTGAAACCTTTTATGTCTAGGAAACCACATGCCATGTCAACATGGAATGATACTTTTTAATAATTTTTTAAAATAAAAAATTTATCATAGTTACCAAAAGTAGATAATAGAAGAAACTGATGCTACAAGTTTAACAAAAAGACTCAATTGCAATAAAGGGGAAAAAAGAGACTTAAGAGAATCAAATTCCATGTTAATTGAGAATCAACGATGACTATGGCTATTGGGGCTCCCCTTTTCTTTCACTATGGCCCTTTTTAGGACAAAATCGTGAGCACATGGGTCGAATTGGACAATTACCTCATGATGGGACCTAAAGTTCTTCTTTTCTAGTCTTATTTGACTTCATTACATGCACCTCCTCATGCACAATGATAGAAGTTGAAATTGGATTTTCTTTCCTCTCTTCAAAATAACATGAAACAACCCCACCCCCCTTTCCTCCTCTATTTCTCCAAACCAAACAAGCAGGTACAATCTTCTCTCCAAACTATTGATTGGCCATCAAATGGGTCCACGAAAACCAAGAAGTGCCCTAGCATGTGGGTTCTTTCGTGTGTTCAACTTGAAGAAACCCCACAAACACACACCCGTGTTTTCTTATGAAAGAGTAATTGTCATCATCAAGAGGCAATTTTCCTACATGTGAGTGCTTGTGCTTGTCCGGTAGATCTCCCACATTTCCAGTGGCCACAGGAGCATTTCATGTCTCTTTCTTTGTGGTCTCCAACAGCAAAACCTGTCCCTCTTGAGACTCAAACTCATACAAAAGCCTAAGCCGCGCCATCAATTTGGCTTCAGATCTTCTCCACCAGCAAATTTCTTTATCATTATTCCTTTTACTTAAAGTAGGGCAAAGTCTTGTCTTGGGTTGATAATTAGAACATGACCATTTACTCCACTAAATTTATATGATAAATTAAGGATATCTACCTTTCTTAATTAGCAGAGGATAAATTCACTCATCGTTGCAATATAAAAACATGATATAAGAATATGTAGACCTTATCTTCCCAAAAAGCAAATACGTGGTGACGTGTCACAATCTCAAAAGAGAGTTAATTGATAGGATGCAAACTCATAAAGAGGACGACCTATTATACAAGTAGTTTGTTCAATTTTGTAAAGTACTGCAAGAGCTAAGTTTACAATGTCATTCCATTCATGAGTTGCTTGTGGAAGTATGTATTATATAATTGGCAAGTCGACATTGTAACATTATCCTAATGTGATGTTTTCCTTATCCCTGATTGGAGGAAGTTTTGATTGGTTGAAGCAAGCATAGGCCGAAGTTTTGCATGTAGAAAATGTTGACATTTATAACCCATTAATCAAACGCTTGGTTGGAGGACGACATAATATAGTCCTTTCTCCCATGGTTCCATTGTTATTAGAAAAAGAATCACTAATAATCTAATACAAATTGTCAAATTCGTGGAGAGAGTGCGATTTCACACGCTAAGAAACTTGAATTCCTTATTTCATTCTTAATTACCAAACAAAACGTTTTGAATGTGGAAGTGAAATTTTGAAAATGAAGATCTCAACCGGATCTTGAGTAATGAGACTTATCAATAGATATATTGTGCTCAAACTGGCCAGTCGCTCTTACTAGCTTCAATAGACACATCAACACGAACTGACCAAATTCGAAATAGAAGGTTTTTATTTACAAACTCATGCAAGTTGAAGAAATTAATTAGATAAATTAAAAGTTTAAGGACTTGATTCAAAAACATGTGCAAAGTAAGGGACCAAAGGTAGAATGTTACCTCTAAGATAGATGCACACTTGGGTTGAGTGTATATTTTGTGGCTTCTAGCCAGAAGGGCGCTTGGCTTGGCAGTCTCAGCCAAGCCATTGGGATCAAATAATTTATTACATAATTCACATGTATCTCAATAGTTTTTCTATGAGTTTGGTCAGCCGCACGTATATATTTCCACATATAATGCGAACATATCCAAATAAATTTGCTATATAATATATACTTTTTCTTCAGCTATCATATCACACCCTCAATAGGATTGGCTCCACGCCCTGATCGTGCACAGGGTCAATGATTTCTCACATGGGGCCTTGTCTGTTTCTTCCGTCATCATATGAACTAATGTAATGAAAAAAAGAACATAAAATATTAATAAATGAATTAGCAAAAGGAAAAAGAACAAGAAAAAATTGGAGGTGTCATCATATAATAAAGCCTTCACATGGCTTCCCACATGCATCCACTTTAACTCTTGACTCTCATTTAAGGATCTTCCTCTGTACTCATATAACTGCCTCTTCCCCTCCTCCATATCTTCTCTTGCTTGCAATCAATCATTTGTCAATTTGCCTATTGAAAATGTGTTTGTGTTCATGGGAATGAGGAACGCTCTAGATATTTATAGCCGCACCGAATTGAATAGGGGAAGCTCGCCCTAACCCATCCTAAGGATTGGATCGGTGATGACATTTCATTTGGACATGGAAAATTTTCTTTTCGAACCATGGTAGTCTGCACTCAAAGTGATTTTAGAAATGATGGTCACCCCTGTGCAGGAAGTCTTACGCAATACATGCGAGTGAGGTGATTTACATACATCTATAAAGATTAGTCGAGTCAAAAGATTCGGATATCCCATATAAAGAAAAAAAATAAAAGCTCGTCTTCAACTGTCATCTATGTCCACTTTGCCTCCTATAGGATATGAACATCATCCCCAGAAAAAATAATAATAACTGAATTTTGAAATAGAGATTGTCCTTAACCTAAGAAATTTTTAGCATCATGAATGCTCAAGTATGACCGGAAATCCTACTTTAGGTAGAATGGGTAGTTGAAAAAGGAATCCAACGTTAAGTGATGCCTCAATTGACATTGAAGCCTGTCCCATTAACCATGTCAACTGAACCTTGACTTTAAAATCACTCAAAAACTTTAAAGATCTAAAAAGTACAAATTGAAAAAAAATAAGGTTATACTGACAATTTATCTATTGTTAAGTCAAATTGGATACTTGTAACGGTAACTACAACATATAGATATCACCTCTCCATTTTGAAGCCGGAGCGATATCAATAACAATAGGCCCATAGTCGGAATTCGATTATCTTGGGGAATCCGATTAGTCTAACATGTTGTCATTCCAATTTATTTTGACTCCATTTATTTCACGAAAAATGAAAAATTTGAAAAATAGTTTCCCAAGACTGATTGCTTGTATCGTTTAAAACAATTAGTTAATGAAAAATATTTTCATTATTAACGATAATTTATGTCTAATTTTTTTAACAATGAAAATACTTTTCGTTTAATTTCTTAAACAATACTAACGGTTATTTTTATTTTCTTTTTAAATTGTTTATTTTTCACAAAATAAATGTACCCTTTATTTGAAAAGGTACTTAAACAAATATTATTAGTAACTTTCTATTTTCCATTGGGAGAATCATCGCCAATCTTCTCTAGCTTTGACTACTTTTTGCTTGAACCTTAAGTCCGATCCATGTGCTACCATATCAGTCTAAACCTAAACACATTGAATGGGTATTCCAATTGCTCTCTTTTCCAAACTGGCCGTCCACCGATTTCTTAAATGTTTCCTTGGCCAAACCCTACTTCCCTTTGGCCCCCATTGGGGACAGCGGTTTATGGATTCCACTTTTGTGATTCTGTGGACCGGTTTGGAAGTTATTGAATTCTCTAGTGCTTGAACTTTATGTTTTAAAAATTGGCTCAATCATTTGAAACTCAACCACCCATTTCAACTTCCAACTCCCACCATATTAAATATTCTTGGAAGGGTGATATTTTGGCCTCGACCCACGAAACCCTAAGTGCGAAATAATTTGCTACATACATATTTGGGTACTATATCTATATATCATGATTGAATATGGAACTGTTTTGGATAAACGTTCGAACTCTATCAAAGGGCCCATGCTGGAAAAAGTTGAATGCACTGCGAAAATCGGAAACGAAAAGGAGAGAGGACAGATCAGAGAATCTGAAATGCCAAAATACGAGGAGTGTATATTCATACATGATTATGACGTAATATGCTTAGAATGCATTTGTTCTAGAAAAAATAAATGATTTAGAAAATATTATTGCCTGTATTACTTATAAAAATAAATCAATCAAAAATATTTTCATAATTCACAAAAAATTTTATAAAAATTGTTATCAATGGTGAAATATATTTTAATAACTAGTTATTTTTAATGAGATTGTGACATAATACACTTAGGCTCCGTTCATTTTACGGAAAATATGGTGTTTCTAGAAAATGTTTTTAAAAGTCATTTTCCAAGAAAATAACCATATTTTTCACTATTCGGTAAAGAAAAATTTCCACCATGCACCCCTTTTAATAATTCGTTATTATTATATTTTTTAAATTGTCTTTTTTTTTTTCTTTCTTTTTCCTTTTCTTTTTCTTTTTCTTTTTCCCTTTTTGTCCATCAACCAACCAAGGTCAAGGAAGAGGAAGAAAAGGAAAGAAAGAAAAGAAAAAAAAGAAAAAATTAAAATTAAAAAAAAATTTTTAAAGAAAAAAAGAAAAAGAAACATAAAAATAAAATGAAAATTAGTTTGGTGAAAGAAAATGAGTTGGAAATAGTTATGGAAATTGTTTTCTACTTTTGAGAAGTGAAAAACATTTTCCTCACTTTTGAAAGTGTTTTTTTTTTTCAATAACACAAAATGTTTTCTTTGACTAATTTATTTTCCATAAAACAACACTGGAAAAGTCAAAAAAACGTTTTCCAAGAAGTTATTTTCTATAAAACGAATAAAGCCTTGGAGGCAAGTAAGAGCATTGCATGTGAGCTTTGGAGGATTTCACCTTTGTGAAATCTTTTAAGATAGCTCTAACAAATATTACATGAAATAATCGTAAAAATATTTGGAGATTTCCTGGAAGTCTAGGTCTGATCTATATATGGAAAACAAAGAAAAGTTTCTGCAGTGGTCAGTATCTCTGTAGTCTTCTCCATGCAAAACCAATCTATACTAGCCTATCATGTGTGTGCACGAATGCATGTCTTTCTCATGAGCAAAATTTATTCAAGTACTAAGAACAATGCTGGAGATATTAAGACCGACACATTGAATTGGATTATTAAATGATACGACAAATCACCGTTAGATGCTTAGATGGGTGCATTGGTTTAAATGACCATTCACAATTTGTCAGATTGCCACTTAGTCAACCCATTTAGTATACCAATCTCGGTGTCTCTAGCATTAATCACTTGCTCATTAGGCTCAACTACAATTTAAAAGGTGATTACTGGATCCAATGTATTGTCCCCGATAAAGATACGGTGCTTTTACAAGCTCTCGAGGAACTGTCTTTGGTTCCTAACACTTGATAATTGGTTAGAAAGACGATGATGAAGCATAAGATGAAACCACCTAACTCTTTATTGTCCGACAGGTTTTATAGTTACCCAACATTTATGTGAGCAGGTCTTCCATAAACAAAACAAAGATAAGAAAATTGAAGACTGATAGGACAAATAACCAAAGCACGAAACTATGTCCTGACCAGGAACCTCAAAGCTCATTGGCACATGAGATATGTAAGGAAGCTTGAACATGCCATCATGGGAAGTTTGGCCATTAGCGAGGCCCTAGCGGATCAAATGTTGAAGTTTTTGAAGTCATGTTCAGTTCGGTCCCTAAAAAAATTAATTTCGGTATGCAGAGAAGTTGGGATCGGAGAGAATGGACAAGACAATGGATAAGTTGGAGGACCCACCACGTGGTGTTGTCCAATGAATCGTCCACAGGAGACAGATGTCCTGAAAAATTGGGTTATTGAGAATGACTAATGAGTTTATGAACACCATGGACTTGGCTTTGCACATTTATGGACTTGTCAAGTGGGCAATGTGTGGACTGTTCTTTGGATATATTATTATTAATTTTGTTGCTCATCAACGAATGTAGAAAGAGACCTTGTAGGTGCCCATTTTGTTCCAATTTGCAATCAAACCAATTCAAGTCTCAATTTAGTTTGATGTTTTTTCAAAATATCAATGACTAATTTACACTCAAATTTACTAACGTGATTAAATCATTTGCCGAGCATCAAGAGTACATTGGTTTTGTCACATACTATTAAGCAGAATCATCCAAAATTGTATTATCTAGAATATAGTTTATTCTTTGTGGATAAATTTTGCTAATTAAGATTAATCATATCATTCTTTTCATTCTTAGTTAGATAAATTCGATTGAGTTAAATAAACTAGTTCCTTAAAATTAAATTTGAGATATTTTTTTTTCATCCTTTTTGAAAATATAAGTATAACAAGAGATGGAGCTTGTGGACTACAAATCAACATCAATTATTGTTAGCTTCGGCTTTAACATGGGGGAAAAAAACAAAAATACACTATCTTTAGAGTGGGTTATTGGGCTCGGTTCACTTTTTCGAGGTCTAGTGTTCATGTCCCTAAATTAATAATAAAAATAGAAAGGAGGCAAAACCGACATTCCTACTAAACTCCGGTAGAAATTTAAAAAGTACAACATGTTCATATCACCCTCATGCGGCGTTCCTAAATGCGGACTGAACCCAGTTGCATGGTGCCTTAGAAGAAAAACGAAATGAAGGCCCCAATATGTTGCAGAAATGGGCTTTTACAGGAACTAAAAATATCGTTTATTTGGTAAAAAGAGAATAATTCGGAGAACACATTTTTAAAAATAATTACTTATGTCGTTTACAAAAATAAAAAAATAAAAAAAATTTTCATTGGCCACAAAAATATTTAAACATAAATTGTTGATTACTTCAAATTATACAAACAATCATTTAAAAAAAAATATTTTTCAAATTATTTATTCTTTGTAAAACAAATGAAGACCTAATTATGTATTTTTATTAGGAAGATCCATTCTTAATTTTTTAACTTCTCAATCGGGGCCCATTTCTTCTTATGGCTGTTGGTATCGTCCGAAGGATGAAGTTCCTCGGTCTATTTATTGAATAGTATATTTTAGCTGTTTGACAACAACATTATTATTGACATTAGTGACAAATTATGATGCACACCCACATGAACTTCTTTAGACCCCGAATATATCTATAACTACATTTATATCCATACTTATATTCATGTAAAACTTAAATTAAAGCAAATGCGAGTGAGCTTGTCTCACTTTTTGTTGGGAAAAACAAATATCAAAATTTTATAAGATTCACACATCAGTTTTCAAAGGAATTTTCCATGAGATAATACGTTACAAGTTCTCTCCTCCATCTCCCGTTATTCCTCTCCATAATCAGTCATAATAGAAGTATTTTTGGGCTTGATTTACGTTAGATTCTTCCCATTATCTCCCCATCAGTTCTTTCCATAACGACTGGTAGCAATTATAAGCTCTGCAAAAGTCGTTGATTGTGTGATTGAGGAGACATTAAACTCCTCGAGGGAAAATGTCAACCCGTTTCTTTTTTGACTTCAGGTTTCCTTGGATCGTTAGACCACAACCTCGTCCTTCATGTGTTTCTCAGATTGAGGTTGAGAAGATGATGAATAGGTAGCTCGCTTGGATTACATACGCATCAGGTCCACCTTCGGCACGAGGTTATACGACACGTCCGTGCAACTTCAGTCGATACAGACAAGAATGGACCGGGGTTCTTCCCATTGCCCGTCTCAAGGGAACGACATCGGATCACTATTTCCAGCTTGACAGCGAGTTTGTGCAATTCACGGTGAGCTCCCAGGTAGATAGTTTCCAGTATCGAATCCCATTTTCGACTCGTAATGTTGTTGTTGATTAGTTGGGCCTATGTTTACAGAGATCCTACGTCTCACTGAAGAGAACAAATTTCTCCAGCTCTGCTATGCGCTGTTATGCTTTCGCTGTTGTATGAAGGTAACTTCCTATTTCCTCACTAGTTTAAGCAATAAGTTTGTGCTAAATCCAAGATTTTCTCATCGACTCCATAAGAGATTTGAAGCAATTATCACGCTCATATGTCTGAGAAATTCGACGAAGTTCTCTACAGCCTTAGAGAATCAACGGTGGGTAGTGAGAAATGACGAGGGTTATTAGGAAAATTGGAAATTGAAAAGGAAAAACCGATGCCTAATTTTATATTCAAATTGACTCTGGCTCTGAATCTCATGTGACTGAAATCAAGAGAGATTTTTACCCCTCTCGGACCGCTCAATTTGGCTGGCAACGTTATTTCATGGAGAAGTATGACTCTGTTTGAAGTCTAAACCATGATTTTCCAGGAGCCAAAAGCTTCTGTTCCCACTATTTCCCCAGCTACCAATGGTTTCCACGTTCTCTCTATTCCTAAGAAAAATGACAGATATTTTACCTGTTCTATCTGTTAAGCATACATTTGAGGACTCAGCAATTCAAAGCATATGCAATGAGACAATATCATACTGCAATGAGACAAATTGATAGCGAACCTAATTGTTCCAAAATCTGAAACTTTCCTATTATAGAAGAATATGCACTGTGAACGGCATATTTTGCAAGTTGAAAATCTGAAAGCTGCATCAATTTAGCAAACCCAATTCTGTAGTGAAAAGTGTCATGCTTTCTTACTGCATGAGGTGAACTCCCCCAGTATTTTACTTCAAGCACCTGCTGCTGAGACGTTGAATATATGAGAGTTTGGGCCTAATAGAACCTTGCAATCCACTTACTACAGTTAGACCCAGATTTTGAAAAAGTCAGCTGCATTTGGAGGAAGAGTGGCTTCACAACTACAGATTGGAATGAGTGGTAGCTGTAGTTCCAGCCAACTTGCCCTTGACTGCAGATACTTGTGATCCTCTCTCTCTCTCTCTCTCTCTGCATATTCTACAGTAAGGTGAATAATCTAAGAGGGGCTGTGCCCAAACTAGAAAAACTTATTGGCACAAACCACTCAGTTGGACTTCATCTCAATATCTTCATCCTCGCTCAAGGTCGTGTCAAAATCATCCTGCGGAAGGAGGCCGAGGAGAGGCAAGGGCAACAACGAGCTGAGATTGCACAGCACTATCAAAAAGGCCAAATTGTCAAACCTGTCCTTGGTGATACCAAAGAGCTGTGTCAGTCCAGCACCGATAAGCCCACCTAACACGCTCCCCGCATTGGATATGGACATGAGAGTAGCAAACAATGTAGCTTCCATTCCCTCTGGACATAGTCTTGCCGCCAGGACAAGGACAGGCATGAAAGAAGCCTACAATGAAAAATAAGGGGTTAAATAATCTCTCCAATCTCTATATATTAAAGCAAACCTGAAAGGAACCTTAAACCTCAAACTTTTTCCTAAAAATTCCACAATATACCCATGCATTCTAAGAAAACAAGCACTGATTACGTATTATCAAACAATGGACAAAATAGTAATTAAAATGTAAACATTATAATCATGTTATATAAGAAATCTCTTTTAATTTGAGCAATCTTCCTTATACAACAATTTAAAATTATTCCTGAAATAACTCAAACAACATGTTCCCTAGCCGCTAGCACAGAGACTAAGAGTGCAATGGGAGCATCCGTTCACAAAAGGATCACCAATTTTTCCCTTGATACATCTATTCAAGTAGCTATACCTGTAATAGGATCCCCTTTTAGTAGAGTTAGCGAAAGAAATCATTTTATCTACTAATACACTTGTCATCTCCCCCCCCCAAAAAAAAAACTTCCACCTAGTAATTCCTTTTCCTGTTTTCCATATTTAAAGTGTACTCTTATCTAGTGACTCAGTAGGATAAATCACTAGTTCGTTAAGTCAGCAGTCAGCACCAGAGGATGAGAATAATGCACTGGTGTGAAAGCAATTAAATTAACACATATTCCTTTGATTGTAGCATGACAGCTGATGCTGTCACATGGAAGTCTCACATTGGAAGATTCATACTAGAAGGTTGTACAATAATCTAACAAAGAAAACAAAGCTCAGAAGCAGCACAAGATACAAGAGGCAACAGCATTTGTGCCCCATATTAGGACATTTTAGTCACAAAAATCTGGTTGCCCTGCACAAATATGTACAAATAAGTGATCTTACGACCCAAGTCTTCTATTGGAGGCACTTCCAATATCGCAATGACATAATATGGATTTGAGAGATATGTTAGAATGCTACATATTGGCCCTAGAAATCTCAAGAAACGTATTTGGCCCTATAATTCAACAACTTTCATAATAAAAATTTGAAAAGGTAATGAATGAATTCCATTTTTCACTGAAAAGAGAATATCCCAAAACTGCAAATTCTCTGACCAGCATCATGATAATTTCTTATGTTCATGTCCATGGACCTTCATATAAAACATTATACTAATTAGCCTATATCATAGTCCCCATTTTAGAGCAATAGACCAGCACCAAGGACAACATATGTGGTTGACACCTGTATTTCTAGTCTGACTGACCTAGCACACGATTATTTATGGGCTAAGTGCACTGGGTTGTGCAGAAATGGTGCATGTACACCAGCATAATTGAATATATTAGAAACTAATTACCTGGCCCAGAACGGTCAATATTAAGGAGTCGCCAATTGCAAACCATTCATCGCTTATACCAAATTGACGGTTTAAGCCGGTCACAAGGAAAACCTAACAAAGAAAGAAAGCAAGTGATGCAACAAGCCTGGGAATCAGGGCAGCTTAATCTTAAATAAAAACAAGCATGACACCTGCCTGTGTCATTCCCAGCACCGATCCGAATACTGTTGTCACGACAAAGATCTTCCGTAGTGGAACCTTTTTCAGAAATCCATTATAGAGTCCGACACCAAGAAGTGATGCAACGGAAGTGACAAGTTTGACTCGTCCAAGAAACTCCGGAGTGAAACCAAGTTTGTTTGTGCTGAATTCCCAAAAATGTTATCAAAATTGCCATTATGAAAGGAGATGAGAATCCTCCTTCGTCTAGAAAGAAGTGTCAGAATCAAAAAGGCCAATCACTTCTGAACTTACGTGAAGTAAAACATAGCAGAATCTGATTGTGGTGTAGCCTGCCAAAGAAAGATGAATAATGTGGGGAGAAGTACATTGGGTTGCTTCACCGCACCCCAAAGCTTTATAATATCCTCTTTTGACTTTTCCAGAAAGCCAGCGTCGGCAAGAGGAAGATTCTGTTTCAGTCCTCTTACTGAACCAACCACTGGCTGCTCTTTAACAAGAACAGCTACTGCAGATGTTATCAGAGGAAGCAGGGCTGTAAGACCAAATACAAACCTGGGACACGAGATTGACATGGGAAAATTCAGTTTTTTAGAAGTTGCAAAGGTTGCTTGAAGTGCAACCAGAACAAAGATCAATATTAGTTTGCCAACAAATGAAAAATTCACAATGAGCACCTTACTCCATATGCGTCCACAAAGGACCCACTAAAGTAAGAGCTCACAATTCCACCAAAAGCTGAGGATCCCCAGCATAAGGACTGAAGGGATCCAGCCATGCTTTGTGATTCACCACGGGCCCTCTCCACAACCATGGAATCCACAACCTACAGCATACTTCAATATTTGGCATGATTTGTACATATCCAGAGGAAACAACACTGGCAAATATTCAACTTAAAGCTAAGTATCTCTTTAAGATAGATTCGATTGTGAACATTCAGGTGGAAAACCCAAATAGTAAGAGTGACAAGAAAGTGGAAACAAATCTGACAGATTATGCTATGAGAAAGCTGGTCAAGACATGACCTTTTTTACGAACAAGCAGGTTCAATTTAAGCCCAGCATACTTGCTCATTCCATTACAACTCAACTCCACTATAGTTTCGCATGAAAAAGAGGTTAAGGACATGCTAGCAATGTGCATTGTCTAATCTCAATGCAGTGTAATTTCCCTTTGTGCAAGTAACTAAGAAAAGAGATTCTTGGATTAGCCGTGTAGCCCTTTCATGCTCAGAAAAAGGAAAAAATATTAAGGCATCCTGCAACCAATCACTAGATTCTCATAAAATCGTATGAATTTCAATCGCCAATTTCCGGAGATACCCAGTTTCCAGAGTCCTGTGTCTGGCATTAAACCATTTCTTTTGCTAATTTGGCATTTTCAGCTGTCATAGAAAATCATAGGCATCTACACAGAAAGTTATTTTTGGAGGCCAAAAAACATCATATCTATGGAAGTATGGAATTAAGGGTGGATACATACAACATCAGAGAAGGCAACAGAGAGAGATCCAAGCAGTATGCAAAATGCTGCACCGTATTTGCTATCAACAAAGGTGGCCATTAAACTCCATGAAAGTGCTCCGAGAAGCCCTGATAGAACCAAGTATGATCTTCTTCGGTAACCAAAAAGTGGGACAGAGTCACTGCAATAACAATCCAGTTTGTGAACAATTTTCCTAGAATTAAAAATAGATGCAATTCTTATGAGAAACAAATGCGGTCCATTAAAACGAGATTAAAAGTGAAAATGTACCTAATGAATCCATATAGAGGTTTTACGAGCCATGGCAATGCAGAAAAACCGGATATCACAGCTGTCTAGTCAACCGCAAACAGAGTATTAGTCTTCATGAGTATCAGAACAAATGGAAGCTGATTAGCTGCTTAAAAAGGTGTTTCTTGCTATTAAGAAGCATACACCGGAATTATATATTTGCTAATGATTTGGCCAAGTCAAGACTAACAAAGCCCATAACAGACAAGAAAATCTTCCTAAGTCTTAAGGAAAGCACAGAGGTATAGACTATCAGAGGAAACTCACAACTCTCTCTTCATTCTGCTGGAACATACAAATTGAATGTTCTCAAAGGAAATCTAATATTTTGTTAAGAATCCTAAAAGAACAATAACATACCTCTGCAGGATCTAGATGCAAATCATCTTTCAAATAAAAACTGACAGCGAGTCTTGCAAGCCCCAAGACACCTTGAACAAAATAAACCATCGCAACAGCAATATTGTCTGGGGACAAGTCGACCCCAAAAAACTTTATAGAACTTGTATAGCTTTTTTTCTTGCGAAGAACATTTCTACTGGAAGTGCTTGTTTCTTTGTCATCGTTCGCTGTCAACGTATCCCCATTTCCTGCCCCTGGATTACCGACGGAAACAGATAAGGAAAAAACAGCATCAGAGCAGTAGTGGCATTAGGGAAGCAGCATCACACTTTTATGGATAATATTCGAGAAATGATTGTAACAAGCTAATTATGTTCCTGACTAGAATTCGACAGATGACAAAATGAATAACAAGGAAAAAAGCCACTTCAGGTCAGCGACCCTTCACAGAGGAGTCCACTTCCGATGTAAGTTGTGAAGCTCCATCGCTTCACAGGCCGACACATTTTTCATGTTCGGAAAGATTGAGCAGTTGAGATGATGCGCTTGCATTTACTCCACACAACCAAGAAGCAGCACATATTAGCCCATAAAACTGATATTTCAGCTGGTTTTACTTCACTCGAACAGTATTTTACAATGCTCGAAGAACACTCTCATCTCTACTTGTGCAACTTCAACTAGACCGGACAGGTGACAGATCAGCTCAACTTAAATCAGAGATGAGCACGAGCAAAGACGATCGGCCAAGAGGACCAATCTACCGCGGCATGAATTAAATTATACCCATCACCACTTAACCAGTTAAACCCACAATAACGTCATCGCCACCGTCACGTCGAGCAGACTCACAAGTCCTTCAGACCAACATAAACCCAAATAAGCAAAACCCATTATTGGTTACCAAACAAACATCCGAAATTCAAGCATCATCTTCCACCTACGCTCACTCAAACACCATAAATTCCTCAAGGATAAAACAAATGCGTCCACGATTGGGGTAAATTGGCGAAAACAATCACTGGGTAAGAAAAAACCGACGCAATGAAATTTACCCATAGAATTCAGCAACCGGTCATGATCCTCGTCCCACCGGCGAGGGGCCGCCGGCATCTGGACGGCGGTGGACATGTCGTTACCCGGCGGCGGCCGCGGCTGCACCGGCGGGTTCTTCCGGCGAGCTCGTCTCCGGTGCCAGGCGACGAGGTTCGACGAGTTCCTGCGAATGCGGGACGAGATGAGGAGAGCAGGGGAGTGGGAGACGGAGGAGAAAGGTGGGATCTTCGGGGAGGGCAGTTCGGAGAAGGAGAGGGTTGTAAGGATTGCCATTAAAATAGAGATAAAAGGTTTCAACTTTAATTTCCTCGAAAATTCCGATGGCTTCTGTTTTTATTTTATTTTGTTGTCTCCCAGTTTCGTGGGGCTTTGGATTGGTTGGAATAGGAGGGGAACTGTCCTCCTCTTGTGATATTATGCACAGATCTTACTACAAAATTAATTTGCTTCAGTACACTTTGTAATTCCTTAGGAATGTAATACGTAATTGATTGTACGAAAAGCTAGTGTTGGATACTGTTCATGAAGAAGACCCACTATGTACATAAAAATTATTTCCCTTCCATAAAATCCACTCAAATCAGAAAGTTTACTTGGATTGGATTTCTTTTTTGAGGTTAAATTCGAGATATAATCTTAGCATTTATGATTTTGAATCCATGCAAATCTAGTCAAAAAATAAAAAAGAAAGTATGATTTATCTTTTACTAATACTGGTTTAATTTCTGTGTCTCAACTGCCCACAAACATAAAAGGATATATATCTTCTCTTTTTGTAGATGCTTAAAACTAGTGGTGAAATTATTTAGAATAAAACAAAACTTTGAGTTTTCTTTTTAGATTTGTTAGCTTACTTAATTGAAAATCCATTTTACCATCCATTTTCAACGAGGTAGTATAGGGTAGCTTGAAACTCATGAAACCGAGAGATTTTAAGCAAGTTTAAAATGTTCATGAGATAAGTTCAGATTTCAAAAACTTAAAATTGATACCTACATCATAAATTAAGATAGAGATCTATAAGTTTATAAGTAATTGTGAGAGGATGGCTCCCCTACCTCCCCCATTAAGTATTCCACATAATTCAAGGTAAGATTCCAAAATATCAATACTTGAAAATTAACCGGAGATTATTGGTATCTCATCCACGAAATCACACTCATTGAAACTGATTGAGTTTGGATCTCATGAGAAAATTTCTCTCCACTGTTTGATTATTTACATCAAGTAACAATTCAAACTTCAATTTTTCTTCCATGTCTCAATGCAAAAAAGTTCATGTTTTTCCATAGCCATGCTCCACATTAATTTCCACGAACCAGCTACTGAAGGTCCAATGTTGACATTTGGCGGTAACGTGCTCTAATTAAGATTAATCTAGATGATGATGTCAATTATTGAGGTCTACATTCAAAGCCAATCTAAGAATCTCTCTTACCTCTAATATCAGCAGCTATTTTTTTTTTGGTCAATCCTACGCTAATCCTACTCTACTCGACTTTGCGCTCGCCTTTTTTTTTCCCCACCCCGTCACGAGAAAAAAACCTCCCCTTCCAAGATGGAAGGGTACTTTAAAGATGTTAAAAACTTAAAAGATGCAAAAACAGGGGTTCTCGAGTTGGCGAATCTAATAGCTAAATTCGAATTAAGCCTGAAGATTATAATCCGTTTAAATATGACTTCTTTCTAAAAGTTCACAGCCCATCTTTCTTCTGTTTAAATTGCCACATAATCTCATACCAATAGTTTTATCGATCCCAGTCCCGCATTTTCTTTTTCTTTGTTGTAAAGGAAGGGTGGAGAGTAGCATTCGAGGTGACCATGCTTTATTGCCGTGCCTTTTTTTTTTTTTTAATGCTTTATCGCTCTATTGAGTTATCATAAAAAAGCTTACGCCTGTCATAAGGTATTCTGATATTAGAATTGTGAGAAGGTTGTCATCCAATACCACTTGCAAGCAAATTATCTTGCATAGAAAAGTCCGGTTACAAGAAGCACACCAAATCACTTGAGGTCTTGTTGCTGGTAAGATAAGATACACGTCACTACCCTCGTCAGTGGGTTATCTTTGTGACCCAGCACTTATGAAATCATCATGCTATACCATTAGGTCACCATTACTGGGGATCTATAGTCTCCCATAATTCTACATTAATATAATCAAAAGGGCCATTCAAGAAAAAAAAAAAAAAACAAAATGATCGAAAGGGTCACTCATTTATGAGACTTGAAATAGGAAGTACCCCGATATGTCTTGTTCGTAGGTTTTTGGTTGCTTTCGTGTGAGTATGAATATGATTTGTTTGTCTAGTTACTCTTATAATTGTTTATTTACATGACAATATAATTTTTAAGAGGGGCAACTTGATTTTCTCATCACAGATTCTTTATTTATTCCCATTTTCCATCTCGCTAACAAACTTCAGGTGGAACTTGAAGAGTCCAAAATGGTTGTGATTGAATATGATTTTTTTATTATTATTAATGATAGCAATTGGCGAAATATAGGGAATTAAAAAAATTCTAGGGCCTAATTATTATTTCGAGTGGTATAAAGTGGTCTTTAGTTTATTTTTCATATAGACACCTATAAGTATAATATTGATATTACTTGAAGAAAGCATTATCAACTAAATAGGGCTATGCTTGATTAACTGAAAATTTAGTATTTTCAACTGGTTTCTTAGAATTAATTTTTGAGTAAATGATTTTTTTTTTTTTTTGGCGTTTGGTAGAAATTCGAAAATGAAAAAAATTTATTTTATGCCGTTTGGATAGAAAATTAGATATCATTCTCTAATATGGGCAGGGAAAGTGGTTTGGGCCAAATATTTCTTGCAGGGAAAGTGGTTTGGGCCAAATATTTCTTCACATTTTTGGTCCAACATTCTCCTATTCTTCTTCTCACGACTTTCTTTTATCCCTTCTTCTCCGCCCGGCACCGTGAAAAGCTAAACACCGTTCATTCACACCGCAGCCATGGTAGTCACAGAATACAAAGTCAAATAGTAGCGACCAGGTGGCGGAAGAGCTCGAGAAGCCTCTCCGACCCACATTTTTCGATTACTTGGCCATCCGATTGGTGAAATTTCCTCCTCCCTGGCTTACTTTTTTCTTTTTTTCTCCCCCTGAATTTTTGCTGGCTGTGAATGGTGGCGGTGGCGGTCGTGGTGATGGAGTCTGTGGTGGTGCTTGTTACTGTGGTTGGGAATGGTTTTGAAGAAGGATGGTTCAATGGGGTTGGCGATTTGGTTCTGTTGGGTGATCGGTGTCGGCTGTAGATGACGATGGTGGGTGAATGGGAGGGTGGCATTCACGCATGTTTGCAGAGAAGAGGAGACGGATGACGATGACATTGGTCTGCGATAGTAAGAGGGGTAAGCAGCAATTTTTGATTTTATGATCTGAAATTATTCTCCTTAATTTTGAGGCATGGCTTTTCCTCTCAATGGAAATTATTTTCCTAGACCAACTAAATATCTAGCATCAAACAGTAGAAAAAAAGAAGAAGATATTCACATAGGGATAGGGATAGAAGAGGAGGGATGTGAAAAGCAAAGCAACAAACCCAATTGGCGTACTGCAAAGTCCTGGTCTTCCTGGATTTCATTGAAGTTTCGTTCCCACATAGGGATTGAACACGACTTTCCTGTTCATTAATGTGATGCTTAGAGAGTTACTATTTAATTGGTTATATGTTATTCGTTGGTATTTTTTAACTCATTTACTGTTTCCAGATTAAAATAAACCAAGCTGCTTAATGGATTAGTTGGTGTGCCTGACTTGTAGATTTGTAGTGCAAAGAGCGTGCTTTTGTTTTCTTTATCGAATTGACAAACTTAGTTGCCTCTGATAACTTGTAGATGTGTAACAAAAAGTCTTTGTCTTCAAATAAGATATCTGGGGATAAACTCTAAACATTAAGAGAGGAGCACTTTTGTGCAAAAAGTATTTTATCTTGATTTCTCTAACCATTGATGTGTATCCTTGGAAGTCTTGGTCTTTGTTTAATGTTTTTGGGAGGTGAAAGTCTTGCTAGCCATCACTTCACTTCACCATAACCCCTGCTATTATATACAGTGACTTGTTCACCCATTTTCTCTCTCCATTAGCTCATTGTCACTTTGCTTCACCATAACCTGTGTTGTTCTCTATAGTTGATGGATTCACCCATGGCCATTGGGGAGATCCTTTTGAGTGCCTTCCTTTAGGTCCTGTTCGAGAAGCTAGCTTCATTGGGACTATACTATGTGCAAAGGGAAGGAGCACTGCCCTTCTCTGGAATCAGCATCGACTTACTCAGATGCTGGACACAATCAATACAGTGCTGGATGATGCAGAGGACAAGCACTTGAGTGGTAACTATCTAGTGAAGCTATGGTTGGATGATGTTAGGGACCTGGCCTATGACATGGAAGACTTGCTTGATGAGTTTGCCATCGAAGCTGCTTAGGCCAAGTCAGAAGCAGAATCTAGCACAAGTGGAGGTGAGGTGAGGTGAAGTTCTATTTCTTTAGCCAACATAAATCTTCCAGATCCAATCCAAACCCAAGCTTGCTTATGTCCAAAACTAAGGTTCAGAAGATCGATGGCAGGTTGGGGGATATTGTTGCTAGGAAGTGTCACGCCCCGATCCTCGGCACGCGCTCATCCCTTACCTTGGTCGATTTTAAAGTGCGATATCCTAGGACTATATATCGCCGACCCTTTCAATTTATTATGCGCATGCGGAAGCAGTTAAGAATCCCCAGACAATAAAACAATGGGATAGAAAAGCAGGCCATATTTTTCATATTTAAATTCACAACCACACTTTTATTAACAGCACAACTTATAGTATATTTACAATACTATTTACAGCATAAAGGTCTCACACCTATCTACACTAAGACGAGGTTCACAAAAGGGATGGGATCTCAATCCACACTCGGGTTGTAGTCAAGATCCCTCTCTGGATCATCTTCTTCATCTAAGATCTTTCTTCTCCTCAGGTTCCTCCTCCTCAGATCCTCCTCAGGGTTCTGAAATGGTTATTCAATAACCAATGAGACCACGTCTTAGCGAGTTCTACCCCCTAAGACTCGATTAGTAAGCCAATACACTACGGGCTGCCTAAACACACAGAAGTCAGAGGACTTACCTTGGCCTCAGATTCCATCTGCAAATCAATACAATTTAATAGGTACTCAAACAATCACATCATCAATTAAAGCATCGATCAAATCGACATAGTCGATTACATGTCAGTCGGACCATTTCTAGGTCATTTCCACTCATACCGTAATTCTCTAATGGTATACTCTTTCACCAAATCACATGTGTTTCTCGGGCGTCGTTTTCGCCAATGACATACCGATCACCGACACCATGCGTTCTTTAAGGCGCCGTTTCACCGGTGATATCCTCGATCACCGAACCACGTGTCCTTTCTAGGGCGCCGTTTTTCGCCAAGGTGACATCGGCAATAGACAATATCGTGAGTTCTTTAAGGCATCGTTTTCACCAGTGATATTTCCTTAATCACCGAACCACGTTTGTCTATAAGTCATTCACGTGCATTCTTTAAGGCGCCGTTTTCGCTAGTGATACTTCCAATCACCGAACCACGTATGTCCAATAACATCGTACCTGATTGGTCTCACCAATAACATTATCAGTAATCTCTCACCATTCTCTCTACTATATAGCCCATCAACGTATCGGGCGCTATATACCCATATTCGGTCATCTACCAATCAAATATTTAATAACAAACAATATAGGACAAATCCTCAAATTTCACAATTTAAATCCATTCTATATAAATTAAAGCTCAATTAAATAAATGGACTGCACCACAACAATCAGCAGGAATTTCCGGTCACCGGCCATCCCGGTTGGATTTCCGGAAAAATAATTAATTAAATAATTAATTTCGAAAATTAAATAAATAATTATTAAAAATCCAATTTAGGCCCATAATGCCTGATTGGAAGCCAAGACGAGCCCGGAAAATTACCGAGACCCGTTCAATAAATAATAGAACATGTCTACTTGCTAATGTCTATTTCTAACCACCTAACATGCATTATTAAGTCTCTAATTTAATTTATCTAAACTAATCTAACCACCTAATTGCATTTAAATAAATCTAACCAACCCTAAGTATAATTAACAAACTAAGAAAGCATTAGTGAGTAAAACTCACTTGCACAAAACGAAGACCGAGACGCGGCAACGACGACGCAACGGCGGCCGAAAACGGGCTTTCGACAACACCGGCGGGCTTGGACCGGACCTTAAACTTGGGCCCAACAAATCTCGGCCCAACCGAGATTTGTTCTTGCGCTAGACTGGGCTTCCTTTAGACTTGGGCTGAACTGCTGGGCTTGCGGCTGGACTTGAAATTGAACTGAAAATGGGCTGCACACCTTGGGCTGAACTTGTTTGGGCCAAAGACTCACTTAATGGGCTGCACTTGTGGGCTTGGGCTTCAACTAAATTAAACCAACTTGGGCTGAGCTTGTTAGGCCACTTGGTCTTGTGGGCTGAAGTTCACTTGGGCCGAAGTTGGGCCCAATCCCAACGGGCTGAACCGGGGTTTTGGCTCGCGGGTTGCAGAGAGGAGACCAGCAGCTTCAACGGCGAAAACGGGCCGATCGGAGCTCCGGCGAGTTGGTGGTTGGCAACCGGTGGTTCCCGGGGGTCTTGGGGATCTTGTGGGTGGATGGAATGGGCAAATGAAGGGCTGAAATGGGGCGAAACAGCAAGAAAACGCGAAACAGTACCGGCGGGCAGCTTCCAGACGGTCCGGCGAGCGGCGGACTCCGGCGGCCGTACGGGACGAACGGCGGCTCCATTCGGGGTGATTTCAGGCTTGTTAGAACGGTCTGGATGTCCTCTTCACGGTGATATGTGGCTCGTTCGCTGGTTCATCCGGGAAGACCACTTTTGACTCGAATATTTGACGAAAGGTCGGCTGGAGCAGAAACCGGCGGTGGCACGGGTGGAGGCGTGCGACGGCTGCAGCTCCTTCTGCTGGTCTTCTTGTTGGCTTGAGGGCTTCGAAAATGAAGAGGAGAGGGTCCTGGATGGAAGAGAGGTGAGAGAGATAGAGAGGATAGAGATGAGGGAAGAGATAAGAGAGAGAGAGAGATGAGATAGAGTTGAGGTGGGGCGCTTGGGCTGATATTTTCCAATCTCGCTTCCAAGATTCATCCTAAGCAAAGTAAAATCCCTTGGCCTCCATTGATCCACACCAACACCTCTCATGACTTCACTTTTGGTCCATTTGGCTAGGGGGAAGGGAGAGTTACGAATTTTGCAAGAATTGTCTTCATTGGTGGCTTGATCCACTTCAATTCTATCTCGTTGGCCTCCATAAAATAAATCGGTCATCCATCGACCATCTCGATATTTTTCCTCACCCATATATCCATCTTGCTTCCCAATTTTGCTATAAAAAATAATCACTTTTTTTTCGCACGTAAACGACTCGGCGACGACTTTTTCCCAAAAAGTGTCGGGTGTCGAAAAATCTTCGAGACCGAGTCGACGCTCCTAGAATTTATTGTGACATGACGGAATCTTCAATTTCTGAAATCGGATTCGAATTGGCGGTTAATTTCTATTTGACGCGTTTTTAGCGTAACCTAGACTCCCAGGTAACTTTCGAGATATTTTTAAGTGCAATTGACTCGTGGTCGATTTTCTTCGAACCACTATGAACCCACTCGACTCATTGGCGACTCTCGGTTGTCGTGAAAATCCCGAGGATTCAAATACGGACACAGGGTACCAAAACAATAAGAAAATCAGTCTAGTGCCGGTCGACGTGAATTTTCTAATTTAGTGGTGTCACCCACGATTAGCCACACATCACTGTCGATCCAGTCTATCTCTGTTTTCAAATCGATTTTTAACTGTGCCGTAATGGCCTCTAAAGATTGATACGGTCGAGAAGCCGATTCCTGGTCGAATTCTCAAGTCTATTGCCTTAAAATTCCTAATAATTTCCCCAGATAGTCTAGTTATCTCAAGAATGATCGCCCGAGAATAGCCCTATAGACACGTCAATGAAACGCCCGATTCAATCAGAAGAAAACAGAATTGAAAATTTGGGATGTCACAGGAAGGCTTATCTAAGCTTGACAGAGAATGTTGTGGGTAGAACGAACTTCACCAACAAAGAGCCCCATAGCACTTGTCCGTCGGAGACTCATTTTTTTTGGCATGGAGAAGGAAGAAGCGGAGATACTCAAATTATTGACTGGTGAAGCTGAAAATTCTGATGCCACGTTGAGCATAATCCCCATAGTTAGGATGGACGGTGTTGGACAGACGACCTTGGCTCAACGGCTATATAATGATGCCAACGTGAGCAGTTGCTTTGAGAGAAGAGCATGGGTTTGTGTTTCGGATGTTTTTGATGTTCTCAACATAGCAAAGACTATTTTGCAGTCGATCACCGAGTTGTCATGCAAGGACAAAGATCTCAACTATCTTCAAGTTTAGTTGAAGGATAGTCTATCAGTGAAGAAGTTTCTTGTGGTTTTAGATGATGTCTAGGCACGGGGAATGGATTGCCCTCTTAAAGCCATTTGAAGCAGGGGCTAAGGGAAGCGAGATCATCATCCCAACTCACAATAGTTCAGTTGTTTCATTAACATGAGTTTCACCCCATCCTTTGAAGGAGTTGTCCATTGATAATTGTACAAGCTTATTAGCCTTTCATGCTCTTAGAGCAACAAATTTTGAGAGGCACATTGATCTTGAAACAATAGGCAAGAAAATAGCTGAAAAATGTAAAGTTTCGCCTTTGGCAGTGAAGGTGTTAGGTGGTCTCCTGCATAATAAATGGGATCTTGATGAATGGGAAGCTATCTTAAGTAATAGAATGTGGGATATTCCGATGGGAAAAAATGATGGGGTTCTCCTAGTTTTGAATTTGAGCTATGTCCATCTTCCTTCTTAATTGAAGAGATGTTTTGCTTATTGTGTGGTGTTTCCCAAGGATTACGAAATTGAGAGGGATGAGCTGGTACTCTTATGGATAGTAGAGGGCTTTTTAGATGGACAAAAAAGAAAGGAGAATAACTTGAGATTAGGACGGAATTACTTTGATGAGTTAGTATCCGGATCATTTATTCAACAATCAAGTGTCATTGCATCTAAGTTCTCAATGAATGGTTTTTTGAATGATCTAGCAAAGTCAATTGCAGGTGGGACATGCTTTAACTCGGGGGAGTCTCAGCTAGTACGAAATGAAGACGATGCATCTCTTGTGAAAGCTCATTGTGCATCATTCATCTCGTCGTGGTCTATTACATCAAAATGCTTGAGAGCATCTTACCGAATGAAAATACTAAGAAATTAAATGCTACTTCATATTGAATCTAGTGGGGGCAGCAAGTTCAACATTTCCAACAAGGCATTGTATGACTTGCTAATAGAATTAAAGTACTTGAGGGTGGTCTCATTATGTCATTGTGACATCATAATGATTTAAAACATCTTCGATATCTCAATTTCTCATACACAAACATCAAAAGACTACCTAATTCAATTGTCACCTTATGCAAATTACAAGCTTTGATCTTAAGAGGTTGTCAAAAGCTTTTTATGTTGCCTCTAGGTATCACAAAATTAGTGAGCTTACAGTTTCTTGACATTAGAGATACACATAGTCTAAACAAGATGCCTTTGGGTATTGGTAATTTGAAAAATCTTATTGTCTTGCCCAACTTTGATGTAGAAACTAAGAAAGGGTTACAGTTAAATGAGTTGAAGAATTTGTCCTATCTTCAAGGAGAATTAGTTATATCAGAATTGCAAAAAGTGCAAGAAGCTGGAGATGCTGTTGATGCTAATTTTGTTGGAAAGCAAGGCCTTAGCAACATGTTCTTGCATTGGGGTGAAGATTTTGGAAATCTATGGAAAGATAAGCATGAAGCACAAGTGCTTCACTCTTTGTGACCTTGCACTGATCTTGAAAATCTCACTATCTCATATTATGGTGGTGCAATATTCCCGTTTTGGTTGGATGGTCCATCCTATTGTAAGCTAGTGTCTTTGTGCTTATGGGGTTGTCCTAATGTTATATCGCTGCCTCAACTTGGTAAGCTACCTTTACTTAAGAAATTATGTCTTAATGGTCTAAATGCAGTAAGAATGATAGGCTCTGAATTTTACGGAGGTAAAAGGCCTTTCTCATCCTTAACAACTTTGAACTTTAAAGAGATGTTGCCATGGAATGATTGATCTCGTTATGCTGGGCGTCCAGAAGAAGAAGTACTATTCTCCTGTCTTTAGCATCTTGTTGTCTGGAGCTGTCCTTCATTGGTTGGGACATTGCCTTGTCAACTTGATTGTCTCATAAAGCTTGAAATCCATTCGTGCCCACATTTGAATAATTCAACCAGTGTGGTTTGTCTTCCATTTCTCTGCAAGTTATACCTTGAGGATTGTAACAAAGGGATCTTAAAGTGCTTGGTTAACCTAACTTCTTTAACCATTGTCAAGGTTCAAAATCTTGCAGAGCTTGTTTGCTTCAATCATGAGATTATGAGCTATTTGTTCAAGCTAAAGGAGCTTCATATAAGAAGCTGTGACAAGCTAACATACTTGTGGCAAGATGGAAATGAAACATGAAATCTTACTTGCCACCAGGAATTATCCATCCAAAGTTGTCCTAAATTCGTGTCTTTTGTGGCAGGAGAAGGAGAGATAGAGCTGCCTTTCAACCTCAAAACAATGGAATTGAGGGACTGTGCAGGTTTAGAAAAGCTTCCAAGCAAGATGCACATGCTCAGAGATTTGTTAATTGAGAAGTGTCCAAAACTCATGGGATTATTAACAATTACTCCAAATGACCCCACTAGCAATAACTCGATGCCTCAACTTGCTGCTCTCAAGACACTCATTATTGGGCATTGCAAGGGAGTGAAGTTGCCGGAAGAGATCGCCGTAGAATTGCTGAATTCTATGACTATTGACAGCTGTCTGAATTTGGGAAGCCTACCACAGTGTCTTCATACGCTCTCCCATTTCACTCTTTTGATGTCCGATATTGGAGATAGAGTACTTCCCTTCCCTTCCCTTCCCATCACCTTGTCATATTTCTTTCTCTATAACTGTCCGAAGATAAAGCCTCTACCAAATCGGTGGCATCATCTTATATCCCTTCATATGCTATATATTATGTGTTGCCAAAATATCAAATGCTTCCCCAAAGGAGGTTTGCCTCAATTTGCTGGACCTATAGTTTTAGCGTGTGAGAATCTGAAGCATATAGTGAGAGAGTGGGGTTTACCCATGCTCACATCCTTCAAGTTTCTGTTAATTGACTTGAGCATGGGAGGGGAAGGAGAGAAGATATGGTTTCCTTTAGAGGATGAGGATGCGTGGAGTCTTCTCTTTCCATCCTCTCTGACCTGTCTTTGGATATTTAAAATGAGGAACTTGGGAAGGCTATCAAGCTTTCTTCACAACTATCTTTCCTCTCTCACATTTTTACACCTTTACGATTGCCCGAAGTTGAGGTACTTACCAGAGGATGGGCTCCCTCCCTCCCTCCCTCTGAGAATTGCGCATAGATGGGTGCGAGATTCTGAAAGATCGATGCCCAAAACTCATTGGTGACTATTGGCCCCTCATCCAAGAGATCCCGAGCATCCTCATTGATGACATTCGAATCCAGTGAATTGATTCTTCCATGTACAGTCAGTTTCTTAGGGTTCGAGTAAGTTTTTGGTTTTGATTTCAATTCCGCTTCCTCAATTCAATGAGTAATACAAATTGATATTTTCCCATGGAAATGTTTCCCGTGAATTTCCAAAAACCAACCACTGTAGGTCAAAGACTGACATTTGAGTGGGTGTCCTCGTTAGGTTGGTTCGGCTCTGTTTCGTTGGACAATTATCTGGAGGATGACATATCTTGAACTCTGCTTGATGCCCAAACCAATTGTGAATGAAAATACACTATGCTTTGCATGAGAATCCCGGTGAATCATAACATTCCGCAATCATATTCCTTTGCAATTTCGGCATTTCTTGTATGTTCTCTTCCCAACAATCTTTTTCTTGTGCCCTGGCTCATTCACCATTGTAATATGTATTGGCAAAATCTCTTTGAATGATCACTGCGAATGCTATTGAGGTAGGACTAATGCTGTCAATTTTGTGCCTTTTTTTGCAATTAAAAAAAAAAAAAAAAGAAGCCACTAATTTTATTTGGTGCACTGGTATGTTCTAATTTTCCTTCTAGTAAATATGATTTATATAAGAATAATCTTTTCAATATATTAAAACATGATTAGTTATGTTGAACCTGTGATATGTTTATCAAGAAATGAGGATCCAATTCCTTTTTATGGTTTTCTTAAGAATCGGAACCTTCTTTTTGTTGATGAAGATCCTTCACAGTATTAAGCAGTCAATCTGGGATAAAATTCTAGGGCAGCTCATGGCTTCAAGCTTTCAATACAACTCCAATTCATGACAGCATTGATATTCCATAAATCACCTTCCCTTTGGGTCTTGATCTCTGGCAGTTTAGGAACTATTGCTAGCAGCATGCTAGAACTTTTAGCAAATATACTTATGCTTGTTTGGTCGAGATTGTAATGATATGCTGCTTGCCTCCGGGTTTGCATTGTCAGCAGTGACCTTTGGGTTTGCATTTGCATTTTACTCCACCACGAAATATGATTTCATCATACATCATGTCATTTTATTTGAAAATACCTTCTTATGAGGCATTCTTCCTGCAAGGAGTTTCTAAACAAAAGCTTCAAGCTCACTTGGGTTCCTTTGGTGTAACTGAAAATCTTGTGCTTCAACCAATGTGTATCTTGTCTGGTACATCTCTCTCTCTGCTACTATTGCATATGTAAATTTTTTGTTGTTGCAATTTTCATATGACATTGTGAAGCTCTATTGGAGGTTAGTTAATTTGTAATATGAATTTTGGTTCACTGCATACTTTTCTCGAGGCTTTTTGGATGTTATTGCACACATAACATGGTGCTTTGACCATATAAATAGGTGGTCAAAAAAGTAGAGATGCGTTTGCCAAGATAACTTTCAAGAAACCTCATGTAGTTATGCTTGACCAGCCATCCAATCATTTGGTGAGTTTTAGTCATTTTTCTCAAATTTTTAACTTTGATTACTTTTTCAGTTGTGCTTGTTGTTGTTCTTGCACCAATTAAACTTGTCGGAATCTGGTCTTTACATTGAAAATACAGTAGAACCAATCAGTGAACACAGCTACAAAGAGCCTCTGCCATCTTACATCTAGCTTATAGTGGAACATAAACCAATCTAATTGTTCCTCCTGGCAAAATATAAGGAATGGAACATTTATGCTAAGCCTGATCGGCGTTTTTGTATTACAGTAGTCTATAATACCAAGTAGTTCAGATATCTGTGCCTATGGGCAGTATTGGGCTTTGCACATAATGAATGTGGACATTTCTTTGTTTATATACGCGGCCTTTAAGTTTTACTCTGATGACCTACTAAAGTGTTATCTTTGTAAATTTTTAGTTTCTTGTCTAAGGATAGATAGAGTATGACTGCGTTTTCTGCTATCCCCAGCTGTAGGATGTGGATGTGGTTGAGGTGCTCATTCAAGGTCTGGTCTTGTTCCAAGGAGGAATTCTGATGGTGAGATTGATTTTCTTGCCAAAATTCTTCCATTTGACCAACGATGGGCTATCTTTATAGCTAATAGCCCTCTTTTCACCTTGATTTGCAGGCTAGTCACGATGAACATCTAATATCTGTAAGCATGGACAAGCTCCGGTGGTTCCTCAAGGCGAGGTGGCGCCTTTCCATGGGGATTTTGAGGATTTATAAGAAGATACTCCAGTTCTTGTAGAATTAAGTGAGTTCAGTTCTTATCATCAGGAAAGAGCTGTTCTCCATGGTCGAGTTACCTAAAAAGACAAAAATTGAGGCTTAGCTACAGAGATAAAGCAAAAAAAGACTATGATCCTGTTTCCTGATATACAGGACGTAATTATAGTTGCATCAGCTCTCGTTTGTCATTTAATCATAAGATACATTCAGCAAAAAAAAAAAAAAAAAATCATCAAAAGAAAGGGTCACTAATTTCTTAGAGTAGGAAAGTGAAATATCCCAGTGCTTGTCTTGTTTGTTCATTTTTGGTTACTGCCGAGTAGGTATTCATATAATTTTGTTTGTCTGATCACTCTCTCATAGATATGTTTATTATTCATGAAAGATAATTTTATTCAGGCCCAATTGATCATTACTTTCCAGATTTTTTTAATTTTTTTTCTTATGCTCTTCTCATGCCATATGTTACTCTTCAAGTTAATGGGTCTCCAATACAAATGACAACATGATTCAAATTGTATTGATTAATGATAATGGTGAGTAGCGAAAGGGAGGGAATTGACGAAAAAGCCTGGGCTTTTACTTTGTTTTCATTACGCGCGCGCGCGCGTATCTATATATATATGGTAGAATTATACATATGACAGGATCATTTTGGAGTTTGTTGTTACTTGAAGTAAGAAATTCTCAGCTAACACCTATATATATAAAACCAACTTTCTTAGTTCAGTACGATATGAAATGCTTATTTGGATATAAATTGCTGTTAAAAATCACTCTCTTTCATTGATTTGCTCCTCAAAATTTATTTCATGTCATCACGCCATAAACTTTCATAATATGCATCAAATTGCCCAAAATCTTTTGTGATAGTGTCTTTATAGATTAGAATGTTGTATGGTATGATATGTGGATCACGGTAGAATTAGATCTGAACAAAGCATTTTCACTTCAAATATTTTCTCAAAATAGTTGGATAGAAAAATAATATTTTTACATTTTCTTTTGGGTAAATAAATCTATGCAAAAGTCCGAAATGACACAACTAATTTTTGAGGCACTTAAATACCAACTAGATCACGTAATAATAAAGGTAGTAAGTCATTTGAGGGACAATAATGCATATTCTTCTCATCACACACCCCTTCATCCACTTCCGTTAATAACTACCAATATTTTTTTAAAACATAGCAATCTCACTTCATACACGTGCATAACACATGCCTTGCCTCTAGCTTATAATTATGAACGAATCTGAATAGAGATTCTTTAAATTTAGAGTTGATATTTTGTGCCTCTAGAGAGGATGCCACATTTGTGAATGTAATGATCTACAAAGGGTCGGTACAATAAGCTGGGGTACTAGGAAATTTCCAACTCAAGAAATTGGATGACATTCATTCGAATCCCGTCAACTACGTTCTAATTGCTCTGGATAAGAGTTACATGCATAGGTCAAACATCTATATTAAACTAGTTCATGGGGCTTGCAAGATTGTCCAATGGGTCTCTAGCAGTTGGATTTCCACACTCATGTCTTGGATTATTTAAAACAAAAAAGAAGGAAGAAGCAAGAATATAATGATCTAAATTTGCCTAGTTCTACAATCGTTAGAATACCTTACTCCCCAATTTTTTCCTAAAATGATAATCACCAATCTTATAAAAGAATATACTTTCCTTTTCACTTTGTCTAAACATGCAAACTAGAGCTTAGTCACTTTATCCCTAGTTCTAAACTAATCATCGAGCTTTTAGGGTAGTTCCACTATGACAATCAACTTGGTTAGGTTCAACTAGTTTTATTGTTGGCTACTTCAAAGAATGTATATGTGACATCCTGAAATTCGAGTCCTCTGAAGGACGAGTGAAAGTGAATTTCGTCAATGCATTGTTGGTTGATCTCACTCGGAATTGATCACTCTTGAGATACTGACCTTGAGGGGAAAGGCTAATGAGGACAGAACTCGTACGACTAAAGGACTCGACCTGGGAAAACGACTTGACCGTGAGACTTGCGTGAGGATGATCCTGTGGATAGGCAGGCCGATTCAAAGGACGACTAGAAGTTGATTCGCGGACAGAACATAATGGAACGACGGGTGATTCCGTTTACCGTTATCGAACCCGCGAACGACCCTATGTCGATCCTTAGTGATCGTGTACTTTGAAATAAGAATCTATCCTCCGTAATTTCATGCAGTCAAGGACGTCCATGCGTCGAGATGTCTTGAACGTAGTTTGGCACGAGTCGGTTACGCGTGAATCCTCTAAGCCGCCCGTCAGTCTGAGTTATAACCAAAATGGCATTAGGGCGAAATTGACATGGCAAGAGAACTTAGGACTGGACTTCGAATTATCGGGAATGTCCGGGACGGACTTTGGATGAAGCTACTTCAGACAGTCGACAGAGCCAGTTAAGCCGAGCAATTGGAAAAAGGGATTTTCGGACCGAGGAAGCAAGCCCGTGAGGACGTGGGCCGGGCCAAGTCAGTGTGGGCCTTAGGCCCAAGTTGGGACAGCCACCAAATGGGCCTAAGTCAATCAAATGAGCCATTGGGCCTAAACCAACTATTCATCTTCTAAGCCCATGGGCCAAGCCTTAACCATTTCAAAGCCCAATAAATTCCCAAGCCCACTCCTATTCATGGCCAAGCCCAATCCTTAGGCCCATCCACCAATTTCAGCCCAAGGATAGATTGGTAATTTGTGCAAGGTGGAAATGACCAAATTGCCCCCAAAAGCATTTGGATAAGAGCAAAGGAAGAGAGAGAAGATGATGTCATGCATGGGGACTTGAAGCAAGCATTTATGGGGGTCTTGACAGCCCTCCCATCACTCTCTCTCTCCCTCATTCGGTCCCCATCTCGAACGGAGCTCTCTCTCCCTCGTTTTCCCTCCTCCAGTTTCTGCTCCAGCTGACCCTTCGGTGAAGAATTGAGTCAAAAGTGGTCTTCCCGGTTGAATCACAGAACGAACTACCTATCACCGTGACCGGGAGAGACAGACCGTTCCAAAGAACCCAATTTCGTCCCGAACAGAGCCGTCGTCCGTCCTGTACGGTCGTCACGAGCCGCCGGTCGCAGGTCCGTCGGTCCGCCTGCAGCCTGGACTGTTTCGACTTTGCAGCCCGTTTTCTCCCATTCCAGCCGTTCCTTTGCCCATCCCATCCACCCACAAGATCCCCAAGACCCCCGGGAGCCTCCGGTTGTCGACCAACACCCTCGCCGGAGCTCCGGCCAAGCCGTTCAACTTGTTTTCTTCTCCGGCAGGGCTGTTTTCAGAAGTTTCAGTGGGAGTCCGAGCTGTGGTTGCTGTGTTGAGCTTGGGACCGCCTTGGATCATCGTGGTAGAGGTTCCGGTGCGTAGCCACCGTCGCCGCCGCCGCGTCGGTGTCTCCGGCCCGCTTAACGGGTGAGTTTAGCTCCTAATCCTTCGATTAGTGCCTAAACTTGCTTAGGGTTGGTTTAGTTAGATTTAATTCTAGTTTATGTGATTTAATTAAGTTGTATTAGCCCTAAGATAGGTGGTTAGATGGATTGATTAAATTAGTTTAGCTTAATCTTGTTTTATTTGCTTAATTGTGCTTATGTGTTTAATTAAGCTTGTTTTGCTTAATTAATTGTTTGATTGTTTTAATTAATGATTTTACTGATTTCTGAGTTTAATTTATCATTTATTAAATTCTGGGAATTTACTGTTCACTCGACACTATTCACGGGTACTGTTCACGAGTTACTGTTCACGAGCACTGTTCATCCAGAATGCGAAAAGTTGTCTAAATTTATGTGTGTTGATTTTATGAAGTGAATGGATGTGTAAATGCATGGGCATCCGCATGAATTGAATGTGAATTGTAATTTTGGGTATTTATCCCAAAATTTATTAATTTCAGTAATTAATTGGAAAATAACCGGGCGTCGGTTGACAGCGCCAAAAATATTTTGGTGAACCATTAAATAGTGGGATTTTCTAAAAGAAAAATATTGTATTTTGGCTAAAGCCGACGTGTACCCACACACGAGTATCTTTATCGGGAAGGATAAGAATGGTGATTTGATTAAATGAGTATTTTCAGCATACTATGAATGTATGGTGGCGACTTAAGCGAGCATATATATTATATTATATATCGATTCAGCTTTTTGGTGAGCTATCTATATATACGGCTTGTGCGAGCTATTATATATGCTACGGCTTGTTCGAGCTATTATATTATCTATATCGATTCTGACTTTGGTGAGCTATTATATCGATTCTGACTTTGGTGAGCTATTATATCGATTCTGACTTTGGTGAGCTATATATATATCAGCTTGTGCGAGCTATCATCTATGCATATATCAGCTTGTGCGAGCTATCATCTATATATATATATATATATATATATATCAGCTTGTGCGAGCTATCATCTATGCATATATCAGCTTGTGAGAGCAATGATCGTTTATCAGCTTGTGAGAGCAACGATCCATATATCAGCTTGTGCGAGCTATCATCTATATATATATCAGCTTGTGCGAGCTATCATCTATATATATATCAGCTTGTGCGAGCTACCATCTATATCAGCTTGTGAGAGCATGGCATCCATTCAGCTTGTGTGAGCAGTGATTGTATTGTTGGATGAATAGATGGTATGGTTGAATAGATGGTATGAATTAATAGATGGTGTCAATCGTATGGTATCAATTGGATCGATTGAATTGATGGACCCGTGTGATCGATTGATACGTGATGAGTGACGCACTATTGTGCAAGAACGCATGAGAATCATTGCATTGTTGATTCCGGTCATGCATGAGTTAAGCATATTGTTTATGGCACACACGCATGAATCGATAATGTGCGAGTGTGGCAATGGCCAGGTGAGATCGCGGTGACGCGACTCGTATGTGATTGATGAAGCTGTATCATCTAACGGCCATGTGCATTGCATGTGTCGTGCTGAATTATAACGTGCGGGGTATGGCATACCCGGGTAAGGTTGTATGCGAATCGACTTGTTGGTTGTTGCTTGTGGTGGGGTAGTTACGGATAGATATCTGGGTTGAGTTGGTGTACTAACCGGGGCTTAGGGGTGGAACTCGCCTGAGATTTATATCTCACCTTTGGTTATTGAATAACCATTTTCAGGTCCCTAGTGTGAAGAGCCGGGAGCTTGAAGCGGAAGGGTCGGGAGCTTAGGTGGCTCGGTAGTTCTTTATGACATAGACCTTACGTATAAGCTTGAAGTGTTTGTAAAAGTGTATTTGATTTGAAATTGTTGTCCTGCTTTTCTATCCCATGTTTGTTGAGGTCGGGGATTAGTAATCGCTTCCGCATGTGCAATAAAAATAAAGGGTCGGCGACGAGTCCCAGGAGCGTCGCAAAATTTTATCGACCACCGAGGGATGTGTACGTGCTCGAGGTTCGGGCGTGACATCCCCATTTAAGTGGTATCGAGCATGGTTAGTATTTGGAGTGATAAGGTGCGATGGTTATCGGGATAGTGAGTAGGAAAGGCTTTTTCCTTATGCAGACGCCTGTGATTGGCTAGCTGGTTGGTAGTTTGTTTGGTGTGGGTCACTCAATTTTCCTAATTCGGTGAGGAATTGGAAAGCACGTTCTATGGAGATCCTGTAGAATGAGTGATCCGGATCTGAGGACTCCTTGGAGGAGGTCTGTTGCGTCTGCCACTTGGGATAGGATGCCGATTAGGGTCGGTACCCGAGGTAGTGCGCAGGCTTAGGCCAGCGTGTGTGAGAGAGTACCGCTTTAGGCTGGTACTGGTGTAGCAGCACTTGACGATCCTAGATTAGATAGGATCGTGCGGGCGCTGAGTCTTTGGGAATTTTGTTGGGACTGAGCAAGTTCGAATCAAGCTGTCGTTCTTTCTTTTCTGATTGCACTTGTTGGAGTCCAACCTAGGATTGTGATCGGGGGGAGACCGATGCACAAGATGGTAGAGCAGTTCCTGAGACTTAAGCCACCGAGGTTCAGTGGTGTGGGCGACCTTGAGGCTGTGACCCTTTGGTTAAGGGATATTGTGAAGACCTTCACAGTGTTGAGGTGTTCAGAGGAAGATCGAGTACTTTTGGCGGCTTATCAGCTTGAAGGTAACGCCAGTATGTGGTGGGAAGCCACTCAAGGAAGAGTGTTTCCTAAAGGCACAACTTAGACTTGGGGTGCCTTTTTGTGAGACTTTCAATGGAAAGTACTTTTCAGACAGTATGAGAAAGTCCAAGATGACAGAGTTCCAACGACTTCGTCAGAATCAGATGTACGTGGATCGGTATGAGGCGAAGTTCGCCGAGTTGGCCAAGTGTGCGCCGAGGTTGGTAGAGGACCCCGTGGATAGGGGCGAGACGGTTTAGAGATGGCTTGAAGCCGGAGTTGAAAGACCAGTTGGTACTCTTGAATTTAAAGAGCTTTGATGAGATGTACGAGAGGGCACGAGATGATAGAAAAGAACATGATGGAGAGGACGACCGCATCGGTTCGCGGTTCGTGCCTATTGAGATAATCGTCGGTTTGGAAAGGGGCCGATGAGGAGAAGAATGTTTTGGGAGAAGTTTATTAGTGTGGCACATCGGAACATTGGTTAGACTTGTAGAATTTCAGTTTGTTGAAATGGAGTTGTAAAAAGAAGAATCACTGGTTAGAGTGGTATTTGGCTGTTTTCGCTTCATGTTTAACTTTGAGATCGTAATGGAAAAGATTGGCTCAAGGAGCATCTTGTTGTGATGAATTATTGTTATGCAGTAATCCAGTTCGTTCCATTTGTGTGGGAAAGTTTCGAGTTTGTCAAAAATCATAAAGGATTTTCATTTGTCTAATGTTGTCATTTAAGACAACTTGGTTTTGGATATGGGTTGCCAATGTTATCTGACAACTGTAGTGGATACGACTGTTGAAGAATCGAAAGTGGAGAGCATGCACGTGGTACGGAAGTTATCTGACACTTTTCCTGAGAAATCATTCGGTTTGCTCCTAGAAAGGAAGATCGAGTCGTGATAGTGTTTATCGACGACATCTGGGTATACTCTAGAAGTCTAGAGGAGTATGGAAGAAGTATAAGGTCAGTGCTTCAGACCTTGCAAGAACATAGACGGGATTTTTGTGAACCCGACCAAGACTGAAGCCATGATCAATTGATCAAGACTGATGACAGTGACAGAGACCATAATTTTCTTGGGGTTGACAGGTTTTTTACGGACAAGTTTGTGGGAAGGTTTTCAGCAATAGCTATGTCTCGACTAGATTGCCGAAGAAGCAGGGGAAGTGTCTTGGGACGGATAGGTGCGGCGTAGTTTCTAAGAGCTTAAGCGGAAGCTGACTACCGCACCAATGTTGACGATTCCGTCTAATTTTGGAAGACTTTTGACAACCTTTGGAGTTCCCGAGTGGAAGTGGGAACACATCACGATGGTCTGGTGATGGGATTACCAAGAAGTTAGTCGACGCCATCAAAGTCATATGAGAAAGTATGAACCGGACTCGACTCGTGCGTGAAACTTGGAAAGAATTGATGGTGCAGATGCAGGAATTGTGGGATAAAGGATTTATACGTTTAGTGCATCACCTTGGGGAACACCAGTTCGGTTTGTGAGAAGGAAAGATGGGTCGTTGCGCCTTTGCATCGATAATCGGCAACTCAACTTGGTGACAATCAAGAACAAGTATCAATTGCCAAGAATTGATGATCTGTTTGATTGGTTACAGGACGCTCTGATGTTCTAGTAGGTCGACCTGAGTATGGGTCATCATCAGTTGAGATTAAGAAAGAAATGATCAAGAGACACTGTCATCGGATGGAACTTTTCAAGGACCGTGATTGCGACCTCCTATATCACCCCAAGAAAGCTAGTAAAGTTACAGATGCGTTGAATCGAAAGTCATCGATTGCGCGAGATGGTGATTCGAGTGGATTTTACTCAAGGAAGCTGGAGATTCGATTTCAAATCTGAGGTAGGCCGCCTTTGTCTTATGGCCATCCTTAGAATTGAACCGAAAGTACAGCTAAGAATCAAGACATTGCAGTTGACAGACCCAAAGATCCAGAAGATTCTGTAGGGAGATACAGAAAAGAGAAAGGCTGATTTGCATGCTACTGAGGACGAAACATTAAAATTTTGTGGATGACTGTTTGTGCCCGATGATGTGGATCTTAAGAAAAAGATCTTGTCAGAAGCTTACTGTAGCAATTATCAACAGACCGCCTAGAGGGTACTGTTTTAAGCGTTGAATGGCAGAGAGTACAGAACTTCGATTTGTTGAGATGAAATCAGAGTGCAGAAGGTTACAGATCCAGAGAGTTAGTTCAGCGATCAGTGAATTCAGTTACGGTCATCAGAGACAGATTAAAGACCGCTCAAAACCGCCAAAAAAGCTACGCAGAATTGTGTCTAAGACCTTTGGAATTTTAAATAAGGAAGTATATTTTCCTTAGATGTCGCCTATGATAGGGACATTGCATTTTATTATGAAAGGAAAGCCGAAACTGTTTAAACGTCGGAATCTTTCGAAACTTGGATTCAAAGGAGGATTTTGGCTTTAAATGGATAAAGAACGCAATTCGGGTCACCGTCGGCGCCGTTAGCCGAGTGGTACCCGGGGGTGAAGCATTGGTCCGAAGTCGGGAGTTCGAATCCCCGACGCGGCAGTTAGCCGCCTAGTAGAAAAATAAAAAGAAAAAGAAAAAGAAGAAAAACCAAATTTTTTGCAACTTTCGTTTTGCAAAAGTGGGCAAGTGCTTAGCCTTTTGAAGCCAGATGGGAAGTGATTTGTCAGCATTGAGAGTGTTGGATAGTATGAGGCGGAACTAAAGACTTGGGAAAGCGAAGAATCGTTGAGATAACAATACCCCCACCATTTTAAAGAAGAATTTGAATGGTTTAAATTTCGAGGACGAAATTTTTATAAGAGGAAGAGTTGTGACATCCTCGAAATTCGAGTCCCTCGAAGGACGAGTGAAAGTGAATTTCGTCAATGCATTGTTGGTTGATCTCACTCGGAATTGATCACTCTTGAGATGCGACCTTGAGGGAAAGGCTAATGAGGACGGAACTCGTACGACTAAAGGACTCGACACTGGGAAAACGACTTGACCGTGAGACTTGCGTGAGGATGATCCTGTGGATAGGCGAGGCCGATTCAAAGGACGACTAGAAGTTGATTCGCGGACATAACATAATGGAACGACGGGTGATTCCGTTTACCGTTATCGAACCCGCGAACGACCCTATGTCGATCCTTAGTGATCGTGTACTTTGAAATAAGAATCTATCCTCCGTAATTTCATGCAATCAAGGACGTCCATGCGTCGAGATGTCTTGAACGTAGTTTGGCACGAGTCGGTTACGCGTGAATCCTCTAAGCCGCCCGTCGAGTCCCGAGTTATAACCAAAATGGCATTAGGGCGAAATTGACATGGCAAGAGAACTTAGAACTGGACTTCGAATTATCGGGAATGTCCGGGGACGGACTTTGGATGAAGCTACCCGGACGGTCGACGAGCCGATTAAGCCGAGCAATTGGAAAAAGGGATTTTCGGACCGAGGAAGCAAGCCCGTGAGGACGTGGGCCGGGCCAAGTCAGTGTGGGCCTTAGGCCCAAGTTGGGACAGCCACCAAATGGGCCTAAGTCAATCAAATGAGCCATTGGGCCTAAACCAACTATTCATCTTCTAAGCCCATGGGCCAAGCCTTAACCATTTCAAAGCCCAATAAATTCCCAAGCCCACTCCTATTCATGGCCAAGCCCAATCCTTAGGCCCATCCACCAATTTCAGCCCAAGGATAGATTGGTAATTTGTGCAAGGTGGAAATGACCAAATTGCCCCCAAAAGCATTTGGATAAGAGCAAAGGAAGAGAGAAGATGATGTCATGCATGGGGACTTGAAGCAAGCATTTATGGGGGTCTTGACAGCCCTCCCATCACTCTCTCTCTCCCTCATTCGGTCCCCATCTCGAACGGAGCTCTCTCTCCCTCGTTTTCCCTCCTCCAGTTTCTGCTCCAGCTGACCCTTCGGTGAAGAATTGAGTCAAAAGTGGTCTTCCCGGTTGAATCACAGAACGAGCTACCTATCACCGTGACCGGGAGAGACAGACCGTTCCAAAGAACCCAATTTCGTCCCGAACGGAGCCGTCGTCCGTCCTGTACGGTCGTCACGAGCCGCCGGTCGCAGGTCCGTCGGTCCGCCTGCAGCCTGGACTGTTTCGACTTTGCAGCCCGTTTTCTCCCATTCCAGCCGTTCCTTTGCCCATCCCATCCACCCACAAGATCCCCAAGACCCCCGGGAGCCTCCGGTTGTCGACCAACACCCTCGCCGGAGCTCCGGCCAAGCCGTTCAACTTGTTTTCTTCTCCGGCAGGGCTGTTTTTCAGAAGTTTCAGTGGGAGTCCGAGCTGTGGTTGCTGTGTTGAGCTTGGGACCGCCTTGGATCATCGTGGTAGAGGTTCCGGTGCGTAGCCACCGTCGTCGCCGCCGCGTCGGTGTCTCCGGCCCGCTTAACGGGTGAGTTTAGCTCCTAATCCTTCGATTAGTGCCTAAACTTGCTTAGGGTTGGTTTAGTTAGATTTAATTCTAGTTTATGTGATTTAATTAAGTTGTATTAGCCCTAAGATAGGTGGTTAGATGGATTGATTAAATTAGTTTAGCTTAATCTTGTTTTATTTGCTTAATTGTGCTTATGTGTTTAATTAAGCTTGTTTTGCTTAATTAATTGTTTGATTGTTTTAATTAATGATTTTACTGATTTCTGAGTTTAATTTATCATTTATTAAATTCTGGGAATTTACTGTTCACTCGACACTATTCACGGTTTATCGTTCACGAGTTCTTTGTTCACAAAACACTTTGTTCATCCAGGAATGCGAAAAGTTGTCTAAATTTATGTGTGTTGATTTTATGAAGTGAATGGATGTGTAAATGCATGGGCATCCGCATGAATTGAATGTGAATTGTAATTTTGGGTATTTATCCCAAAATTTATTAATTTCAGTAATTAATTGGAAAATAACCTAGGGCGTCGGTTGGCGGCGCCAAAAATATTTTGGTGAACCATTAAATAGTGGGATTTTCTAAAAGAAAAATATTGTATTTTGGCTAAAGCCGACGTGTACCCACACACGAGTATCTTTATCGGGAAGGATAAGAATGGTGATTTGATTAAATGAGTATTTTCAGCATACTATGAATGTATGGCTGGCAGCTTCTGGCGAGCATATATATTATATTATATATCAGTTACAGCTTTGGTGAGCTATCTATATATACAGCTTGTGCGAGCTATTATATATGCTCTTTGACTTGTTCGAGCTATTATATTATCTATATCGATTCAGCTTTGGTGAGCTATTATATCGATTCTGACTTTGGTGAGCTATTATATCGATTCTGACTTTGGTGAGCTATATATATATCAGCTTGTGCGAGCTATCATCTATGCATATATCAGCTTGTGCGAGCTATCATCTATATATATATATATATATATATCAGCTTGTGCGAGCTATCATCTATGCATATATCAGCTTGTGAGAGCAATGATCGTTTATCAGCTTGTGAGAGCAACGATCCATATATCAGCTTGTGCGAGCTATCATCTATATATATATCAGCTTGTGCGAGCTATCATCTATATATATATCAGCTTGTGCGAGCTACCATCTATATTAGCTTGTGAGAGCATGGCATCCATTCAGCTTGTGTGAGCAGTGATTGTATTGTTGGATGAATAGATGGTATGGTTGAATAGATGGTATGAATTAATAGATGGTGTCAATCGTATGGTATCAATTGGATCGATTGAATTGATGGACCCGTGTGATCGATTGATACGTGATGAGTGACGCACTATTGTGCAAGAACGCATGAGAATCATTGCATTGTTGATTCCGGTCATGCATGAGTTAAGCATATTGTTTATGGCACACACGCATGAATCGATAATGTGCGAGTGTGGCAATGGCAGGTGAGATCGCTGGTGACGCGACTCGTATGTGATTGATGAACTGTATCATCTAACGGCCATGTGCATTGCATGTGTCGTGCTGAATTATAACGTGCAGGGTATGGCATACCAGGTAAGGTTGTATGCGAATCGACTGTTGGTTGTTGCTTGTGGTGGGGTAGTTCTGGATAGATATCCTGGGTTGAGTTGGTGTACTAACCGGGGCTTAGGGGTGGAACTCGCTGAAATTTATATCTCACTGGTTATTGAATAACCATTTTCAGGTCCCTAGTGTGAAGAGCCAGGAGCTTGAAGCGGAAGGGTCAGGAGCTTAGGTGGCTCAGTAGTTCTTTATGACATAGACCTTCTGTATAAGCTTGAAGTGTTTGTAAAAGTGTATTTGATTTGAAATTGTTGTCCTGCTTTTCTATCCCATGTTTGTTGAGGTCAGGGGATTAGTAATTCGCTTCCGCATGTGCAATAAAAATAAAGGGTCGGCGACGAGTCCTGGGAGCGTCGCAAAATTTTATCGACCACCGAGGGATGTGTACGTGCTCGAGGTTCGGGGCGTGACAGTATAGCATCACATTTTGACGTGGGATTGAAATTATATATTACCAAACGGCGGTGTTCTCAATACGTGACTATATGATATAATTGAAAAAAATTAAGGTCCCTCAAGATTCCAGTCATTTAATAATATTCCCTGAAGCAAATCTCAATGAAATTATATATCACCAAATGGTGGTGTTCTCAATACGTGACCACCTGATATAATTTAAAAAATAAATGTCCCTCAAGATTCCAGCCATATAATAATATTCCCCAAAGCAAGTCTCAATGAAGTTATATATTACCAAAAGGCGATTCTCTCAATATGTGACTACCCGACATAATTAAAAAAAAAAAGGTCCCTCAATATTCCAGCCACATAATAATATTCACCAAAGCAAGTCTCATTATTTTTTTCTCAATAAACGATTATTCTAACATCAATGAGCTATCATCAAGATCATGCAACTTGCATTAGACTAATACTAAATTGATTGAAGGGAGCAAAGCTTGTCAAAGTGGGGTATGATCAGGACTCAGGAGGATCGCAGCCTCATAGGCTTGGCAAAACAATGGCAAGCATCCGCATCAAGTGATGTAATCCGTCCTTATGTGCCCAGGATTATTATCAGCAAGAAGCTAATTTGGGGGAGATAATGCGAAAGATTTCAGTCACCACATCATCAGTATGAGCACCACTTCGCAAACAAGAAAGGCTTTTTGGACCAAAGCACTAGATTAACAATCTCTTAAGTCGTCAATTCATTGGAATCCATTGTACAGAAAAAATTATGAGAGATAAAAAAAGGAAAATGAAAACAAAAGAGTTTGCTAAGAGCAGCAGCAGTAGCAGAAGCAGCCTAGAATATCAAGAAACCCCCACCTCAACCTATTTTTTGCAATAGAAAGTTCATTCTCTCTCTCTCTCTCTGCCTCTTAAGGATTCATGTTAAGAATGATTAATATATCCCTGTGAAGCTGGTTTCTTCAAGGCTCTTTTTTGAAGCAAAGTGACGACTATCTGTTTTCAAGAAAAGCCATATTCATCTGGTTTTGATTTCTCCATGCTCTCTTCCAAGCGAGTGCCCAAGAACAGGTGCTGTCCACGGCAAAATGCTTTCTCTTCTCTGAAAATCGTGGAAATGCAAACTTGTGGGATTCAAAGCTGAAGGATTCAGAAATAAATTGTGCAAAAACTTGATGTGCCTTTCTATGGCTTATTGAATCACTCCACACAGATAATTGTGATTAGAATGTGTAACAGAGCAAGTGATATGAAATCCTGGGTATTAACTAAAACCATCTTATCTTAGAAAACATGACATAAAAGAGAGCCAAAATCACAACATGAACTTGTAGAAATTGATACATCTTTCTACCAGAGGTGAATTTAATAGAACTGCAGTGATCAATGCATTTAAACTTGCAATTGAAAGTCTCAGTTTCTTCTTATATGACAGGATTAGGGAAGATTCAAATTCATGTGGCAGGAAACTTTATTTTAATTTTAAAAAGGTTTCAGAGTCACAAAGTTGGTCAATCCGGCAGCCACATGAAGTAAAGTTAATTCCCAGATTTGGAAAAGGGCCTCAGTTCCACATGCTCTCTCGCCACACTCAAAAAGTGCTCAAAGTTCAATAGATCATACTCAAAGATCCTCAAAAGTTGCAACTGTATCTGGGCTATATATTAGGATATCAGGGGCACAAAAATGTGGTTACCCTGCACAATTGTGTACAAGTAAGCAATGTCAAAAAATTTCAGAATTCATTTCATAAACCAGTTTTACAAATTAACATATGTATCCTTTCACAATTCCTCTATCAAGAAGGATACATTTCACGTAGTATTTCCCAAATCATTTCACAAAAACCAACTCCCAAACTACTTCAAGAGGTCTCTTCGGAGACATCCGATAAAAAAACTATTTCAAGAGATACTCTGCTATGCCATTTCAACTACTAAAAGAATAGTCAATGTCCGATCCACCTTCATGCTACAAATATGCTCTAAACAATATGCAATACATGTTCCATAACTTATAACATATCTAATTTACGTTATTATTTAGACATGAGTTCAAAAATCTTAGAAGAAACAAGCACCATTCACTTGAAAGTACGAACCAAACTACAAAACTTACCTCAAATGAAGGAACGTGAAATCCAATCAATTAAGTAAGAAACGGATATCAAAATCAAGTAGATAAATACCTTAACCAAGACTCGACTAAACTAGGCTTATTTGGTAACAAATAACTCTAATGCACCAACAAAAGGCTTGCCCAAAGTAGACAATTACTGTTGTCCGTTGTACTGCGGCAACTCATGTGCAAAATTTAAAAAGAACTCTACTGACATATGTTTCAAGTAGGTCCAAAGTCATTGGAAAACTAACTCAACATGCTTAAAAGGAGAACTCACCTTCGACCCAAAAGAGGTCCATAAATTGGCAAAAAACCAGTGCCAAACACAATGGCCTGAATATGGTTCCGACAGTGCGCAATAAATTTCAAAATTTCACCCCAATCAAACCGTAATCCTAAGTTGACTTCCATAAAATCCCATGGTTTAATGACACACCAAAGTTTCATTACTACATGATTTCATAGCTCAATAACCTCTATAATCAACCTAGCAACCTAAAACCAAAATGGAATTGAAATTACAGCTTAATCTAGAAAAATTTCATCAATTAGGTGAATTAAGTCTTTGAATTCTTTTCAAGCGCTGCTAGTACGACATTAATCCAACGTGTTAAGATGTTCCCAGCGAACTTGAACCGAATCCTTTCTCTCTCTAGCGCGCTTTTCACTTCACTTTTCCAGCTTTCTTGATTCTTCTTTCTCCCTCTTTAACTATTCCTCTTTTCTCTGATAAGCCAACTACAACAATTATAACTAAGCTGAAGGAATTTAGTCTGATGGGCTTCAAAGCTGCGGCTTCATGGGCGCAATAAATGAGAATTGGGTCTCTTGAGACTAAGCCCTTTTTTTCTTTTTCTTTTTCAAGAAAGACTCCTTCGTTTTGGTAGCAACTCCTCTTAAAGTCTTAGACACGGGATGGGGGAAAATTTTGAATGAACCCAGCGCATGTAAGCCCAGCTCACATCCGCTATTGAATGAAGTGAGCTCCACGTTGAATCTAATTTTTCATGGCGCATGTAAGAAATTGTAAATTTTAGAATTCATTTTTTCAATTGTGAATATATCAATAGATTAAGTTAGTTTAGTCATTAGGTAATTTAAGGTGACTAGTTGTGATGGTTAGTCTAGCTAGTAGCGCCAACTGCAATGGTGGCGATAGGGTTGGAATGAATCATCCTACGGAGGTGCTGACAACAGCGGCATGCCAATGGCCGTCGGATGGGTGGCACTCTCTATGTCGCCCCATTCCTTATTTTTTTTTCTTTTTCAGTTTTTTTTTCTTGTTCTTTTTTTTTTTTTTGCCTTTTTTCTTTTATCAAACTTAAACTTGTAAACATGAATGAACACCTAGAGATAATTCTAATAGACAAGTACAATAGAGATTAATGAATGAAAAACCCCAATATAATTAAACATGAAACTAATTAACTGAAAATTATAGTATTGTTAATTTTACACGTAACACGTGAAAATTTTACTGGCAATGGAAAAATAGACATTCACACAGTGATGAAAGAGAAATGTGAAAAGTGAAGGAACAAAGCCAATTTGCATCCGGCAAAGTCTTGGTCTTCCTGGAAATTATTAAAGTTTCTCTCTAATCATCACTTTTTTTTTTACAAAGTCTTGGTTTTTGTGGAATTGATTAAAGTTTCTCTCCCATCATCACTTTTTTCGCAAAGTCTCAGTCTATCTGGAATTGATTAAAGCTTCTCTCCTATTATTGCTTTTTCTTAAAGTGCTTCACTATTGCTTCACATGTAATGTGTGGAAATTATCTACTTTTGCTTCACTTTTCAGACAAAAAGGCACATGATATCCAGCAAAGTCTATGGGGATATTCTCTAAATATTGCAAATAAGCACTTGTGGACAAAAAAAAATATTTTATATTAATTTCTCTAACCTCCTATGAGCATCTTTGAAAGCCTTGGTCTTTGTTTAATATTTTTGATAGGTAAAAGTCTTGATCTTCCTAAAATTCATAGTTTTCTCTCTCCATCAGTTCATTATCACTTAGCTTCACCACAACCCTTATTGTTCTCTTCAATGATTGGTAAACCCATGACTATTGGAGAGATCTTTTTGGGGCCCTTCTTGGCTCCGTTCTTGTACTAATTTCTGGTATTGCTAATTTTAAGCAAGACATGTAGCATGTGGAAATTCTACTAGTAATGGAAAAAAAACACTCACGTAGCAATGGAAGAGGGGAGATGTCAAAAGTGGAGCAACAAAGCCAATTTACGTCCTACAAAGTCTTGATCTTCCTGGAATTGATTAAAGTTTCTTTCCCATTATCACTTTTTCCCTTTTACTTCACTTTACACAAAAAAGTTTATGAGTCCTAGTAAAGTCTTGGTCTTCCTAATACGCCAAGAAGTTTGAGTTAGACCAGAGAGCATATGTTTTGATGCACATTATGTCCTCAAGTAAGATTGTTCTCCTTTTTCTCCAGATCAAGACTTTTGGATGTCGTTTGAAACATAGGACCATTTCTTTTACCAAAGCTCGTGATTTTGTTTTCCTTATCAAACAAACAAAATTTGTAGTCTTTGATGACTTGTGGATGCATAACAGAAAAAAAAAATGCCATTGTTGGCTGTATCCTCAATTATTTAGGTTCCAATTACATTGACAAAGCGGCAATCCTTTGATGTGATTTTGGCCCCATGATGCACGAGGCGCTGCTGAGGAGGCATAAGTTGGCATGACATGAGATGGCTACCCATGATGCACGAGGCGCTGCCGAGGAGGCATAAGTTGGCATGAGATGGCTAGGTGCAGAATCCTTGCGACGAGTACCATGTCATGATGGAGTTCGACATAATTTTTGAGCCTTTGGATATGGATGTCAAGCTTCAAATTCATTATATGGTCTAAATTCAAGTCTCACATTGTTTGTGTACGGGCTTATGATAGTGCATGATTGCGAATTCTCCAGAATCACTATACTTAGCATATAACCAAGGCATAATACTAATTCGTTTCAAGTAAATATTAGAGGAAAGGCATAATACTAATTTGTGCCCTCACTCAAAATAAGTAGGTTGAATCATTCTCAAAATTCTAAAATCGTAGATAATACAGATCCATTGTGTAGAAAATTTTCCTTAACAATTGATTTGGTCTCCCCACTCAAAAAGGAAGAACGAATTTTGCTTTAAGAAAGCAAGATCATGCAAGACATGCTAGACTCCAACTTGACGTCATATGATGGCCCTCTCTCTCTCTAGTTGGTTAAACCCCTCGAGTAGTTCTATGTCCACACGCATCATATGTTCCGCTTGTGCCTGTTTAGATTAGATTCTCGACTTTTGTTAATTCTTAGAACCTACAATATCTAAAACATTATTGATAAAAGTATTTGAAATAGTATGGACTGATTTTATGATAACAATCTTAATACTATATGAGTCTTAAATACTCTTCTTTTCAAATGAAAAATGGTCAACAGTTTGATTTTCAGCCTTCAATAATTGGTGGATGAAATACAAATTAATGCATTAGGCGCCTCGGGGGGGAGTGGAGGGGGTCCTCGGATGGTCAAGTCCTTAATGCTATGTTTGATTAAATATGGCGACCAAAAAGGCTAACGCAAGGCCCTCCCAGTTCCATCATTTGTTTTAGCACATATGGGACTGATCTTTGGTCACTATGGGTGAACATGATCTAATGATTGTTTTAGCACATACAAAGCCTCTATGATTCCCCACATCCTTGAGTAAACTGAAGTAAGGCGACGGATGAATAAGAGAAACTATCAAATCTATTAGGACATGAAATGTGGTTGGAACCTTAAAAATCTCTCCATGACTCTTCAAGTTGAACTGTGACGGGTTTCTATTCTTTACAAAGTAAAATGCAAGAACATAAAACCTCTGAATAGTTAAACTATTTGATAGAGAACAAGAGGAATTGGCTTAGTTCAATCCGAAAGACATAATGGAAAATATGGATAGGATTAGAAGTCTGATGCAGATCCCAATGTACAAACAAGAGAGGAGCGGTTTTAGGTTCTTTAGAGGTTCTACCTTAAATTTAGAATCTACTCGTTGGGATAGGTTCCTAATTTTTAAGAACCTGAAACCTACCTTATATGCGCCCGAACCTAAAACCCTCGTTGTTCCGTTGATGATTGGTAAACCCATGACCATTGGAGAGATCTTTTTGGATCCCTTTTGAGCTTCTTTCTTATACTAATTTTAAGAAAGACATGAAACATGTGGAAACTCTACTATTAATGGAAAGGGGGATATTCACGTAGGGATGGAAGAGGAGGGATGTGAAAAGTGAAATAACAAAGCCAATTTACGTCTTGCAAAATCTTGGTCTACCTAGAATTGATTAACATTTCTTTCCCATTATCACTTTCCCGATTGCTTCACTTTTTACACAAAAAAGTTGAGGAGTCCCAATAAAGTCTTGTTCTTCCTAATATGCCAAGAAGTTTGAGTTAGACCAAAGAGCGTTGATTTGATGCACATTATGTCCTTGAGTTAGATTGTTCTCCTTTATCTTCAGATCAAGACTTTGAATGTCATTTGACACAAAGGACCTTTTTTTTTTTTTTTTTTTTTTTTTTTTTTTTTTTTTTTTTTTTTACCATTGCACGTGATTTTGTTTTCCTTATCAAACAGACAAACCAAGTAGTCTTTGATGACTTGTGGATGCATAACAGAAGATAAGATGCCATTGTTAGGTGTATCCTCAATAATTTAGGTTTCAATTACATTGACAAAGCGGCAATCCTTTCGTACGATTTTGGCCTCTTGATGCACGAGGAGCTGCTAGGAAGGCATATGTTGGCACGAGATGGCTAGCTGCAGAATCTTTGCGACAAGTACCATGTCATGATGGAGATTGACATAACTTTGAACCTTCGGTTATACCAGCTTCAAATTCATTATATGATCTAAATTCAAGTCTCAAATTGTTTATGCACGGGCTTCTAATAGTGCATGATTGTGAATTCTTCAAAATCACTACAATTACCATATACACTAAAGCATAATACTAATTCACTTCAAATAATATTAGAGGAAAGGCATAATACTAATTCGTGCGCTACTCAGAATAAGTAGGTTGAATTGTTCTCAAAATTCTAAAATTGTAGGTAATCCAGACCCATTGTGTAGAAAATTTTCCATACCAATTGATTTGGTCTCTCCACTCAAGAAAGAAAAACGAATTTTGCTTTATGAAAGCAAGATCATGCAAGACATGCTAGACTCCAACTTGATGAAACACGATGGTGCTCGATCTCTCTCTCTAGTTGGTTCTCTCTCTCGAGTCATTTCATGTCCACACACATTACATGTTAAAACCCTCGAGCTTGCATATTTAGATTCTCGACTTTTGTTAATTCTTAGAACCTACGATATCTAAAACATGATTAATAAAAGTATTTGAAATACTATGGACTAATTTTATGATAACAATCAGTAATACCATATGAGTCTTAAATGCTCTTCTTTTTCGAATGAAAAATGGTGAACATTTTCATTTCAGCCTTTAATAATTGGCGGATGAAATACAAGTTAAGAAATCTGGGGTTACCAAAATAAGTATAAATAGCTTAGAAATAATCATTTAATTGTTAAAACTTGTCGATACCTAAAACTTCTGCCCAATGACGACGACGATGATGATGAAAAAATCTTCCTTGCTTTTACGTTAGTATTACTTTAGTTCGTTTACGTTCTCGTCTATAATATCGTTATTAAAACCGTAGGCAATTCTCCTTTGCCAAAATTAGACTTTGACTTGATTTTGAAAATTAGCTCACAAGTTGATGTCCCGAAACCTAATAATAAAGCAATGTATACTTTGCTCGTCTCATTTCGGATTTACTTTCCACACTTTATTTTTACTCGTCCTTTAGTATCATTTTGATGTGTCATTCTGTTTTCATTATATTGATTTCGTGATTTGATTTCTTTAGATTCATTCGATGAGTATATTACACTTTAGAGTCAATCTCGATCAAACAAGCATGCATGGACACGTAGTGGAGAATATTACTACGTGTAATCATATCTTTGAATTCTCTAGCTTATGTAAAGTAACGTGTTCTCCCGTTAGCTCCTAATCGGTTCCAATAGGCTAGTAACAAGTATATTTCTCAATGTTATGTGCGGTTAGGATTTCAAAGAGCCCACACCAAAGGAGAGGGATCACACGTTCCCGTTCAATAAGCTATTAAACCCACTCATCCCGCTCGGGAGCATCGCAGTAGCCTCTGACTGCCTTTGCACTTACTATCGGCATTTCTATTTTACCAAAATATTACGAAGGCAATTTAAATTCAGCATCTTATCAACTCGATTGAATCTGTCTGAGTATTGTATCTTGAATCACTTGAGCCAGTTGGATTGTTCTGCCCTATGGGAACCAGATCGTCTTCTCTGGCCTGCTGCTCCTCTCTGCAACTTTGACCTTCATGGTTGTATCTGTTGCTCTAGTATTCCACTTAGCGGTGATCCTTTGACGCGGTTTTGGCTCCCGATGCTGATGGAGCTGCTGGGGAGACATATGTTGGCACAAGATCGCTAGTAGCAGGATCCTCTGCCACGATTACCATGTGACGATGGAGTTTAACATAATTTCGAGCCTTTGGATATAGACATCCAGCTTCAAATTCATTTATATAGTTTAAATTCAAGTCACGAATCATTTGGTTATAAGCTTCCGATAGTGCATGATTATGACTTCTCTTGAATAACAATAATTAGCATGTACACATTGCATTTTCAACGAGGCATAACGCAATTTCGCTTTTAGTAATAATAGAGGAAGGGTTTGGCTTCCATATAAATTGCTCGCTCGCTCCGATCAAGTAGACCAACTTATTCTCTACTAGAAGGAAACGTTTGGCTGAGGCAAGTCGACTTGTCAACTTGTTTTCTAGAAGTGACAGATTGGAACCTCAACTAAGATTCACGGCTAGTTTCTCTTCCTTCTTTAGTGGGCAAGTTGACTAAGTTTGGAGGCCAACTTTGATTTTTCTTCTTGACGTCAACACCACCCTCTTTTGATCTGCCCAGTCCCCAACAAACCTGTCCTAGTCGTAGCTCCGTCGATATTGCCGTAGCAGAGTTCACACCATACACCGTGAATTGTCGAACCTAGCGCTCGTCCCCCCTGCTCAGCAGTTCTCTCTTCCTGCTCGTCCAAACCTGGCGCTCGTCCTTGCTGGATTGCTGTTGTTGATCTAATCTTGTTCACCTGTCAGCTCCAGAAAGTCTACTCGGAATAGGTAAATCTCTTTTCCCCTCAAACTGATTCATCCAGAACCTCACTGCTAAAGTATCCGGTAGGCCTTTATTACACGAGAGCAGCCACCAGTCATTTCTGAAATCTTTCTATATATTTGAAGCAAAAGAAGAGGTGGCAGCAGCAACAATATTTTCGTTCTTAAACTGACTTCATGCCTGTCTATAATCCTGATTGCAAGTTTAATAACAAAATTTTAGGAAAAGTTTATGTCAAATACTTGCTGTCCCGATTAAAGTTGCATCATGGTGATTTGTTGAATATTTTTGCCATCCGTGTTTATGAAATTGCATATGGCTAGGTCACTCTCGATCACGTCTTCACGTGTAATTTCATGAATTTACATGTGTCAAATTTCATAAAAGTCATCCACAGCATGTTATATACATTCGTTGCATTCTAGATTGTATATTAGGGGAGGTGTTTAATAAAACCACGTGTAGAGTTATTAGGTGTTGCACATTTAGGAAATTGCATATCATACATTTACATATTTAGGGAAAGTCATATTCACATTTTTAAGTGTGTTCATATTTGCTGATTTGGACAGACTTAGGATTTTTCATTACATATTAGGATGGAATTTCATCATATTCGTGTCAGGATAATTATATTCGAAAAGTTACAATTTTCATGGACAAGCATTATCATATCCCACAGACTTCACTCTCATTCAATTCATTTCTTGCATGCATATCGATTGTCGCTAATCACCACCATCTCTAGTCGTCGCTCAATCAATACCATTGTTCGTCGTTGCAAGCAGCGACCACGCCTAGCCGTAGCTGAATATGCACGCGTACACAGTGAACTGCCAAACCTAGCGCTCGTGCTTGCTGGATTGCTGTTGTAGATCTTATCCCGTTCGCCTGGTCAGCTCCGGGAAGTCTTCTTGGAATAGGTAAAAGACATCTATCTACTTGCTCTCTTTTTCCCTTGAACTGATACAGTAAGTTTAATAGCAAAATTGGGGAAAGTTGATGTCATATACTTGCTGGCCAGATTAAAGTTGCAGCTTGACTTCATAATTCATGGTGATTTGTTGATCTTAATGAGGCTTAGTTGTTTTAATGAGGTGATACATCTGCACGCATAATTGTTTAAGCCAAAATTTGGACCTCTATTTTATGATTTTTCATTACATATTAGGATAGAATTCATTATATCCATATCAGGACAATTATATTAGAAAACTTAGAATTTTCATGGACAAGCATTATCATGCACATCTAGGCTTTTTGGAGTGCATTATTATTAATTCTCTTTTTTGCACGTTTCCTTTCATAAATCACATGCTATAATTTCGGAAATGTAGGAAAATCATATCTTGCTTATTAATAAATTTAGATTGCATCTTCATAAAAATGTGAAGTGGAACTCCCCGCGAGTCACGAAGAGTCTTATCGCCCCATTCCTGCATTTTTTTCTTTATCAGTTTTTTGCTGTTTTTCGTATTTAGTTTTTCCTTTTGCTCTTTTTCCATTTATTAAACTTATATTCTGAAAAGATAAATGGAAATCTAGACACAATTCCAATAGACAAGTACAATAGAGATTAATGAATGACTAATCACAATGTGATTAAAAATGACAAAAGTTGGACTAAAATTATAGTTTTGTTAATTTGAGCAAGAGAAACAATAATCAGTGCCAATTGTCAATCACACAAAAAAAAGAAAAAATCGGCACCCACGTAATGCGTGGAAAGTCTACTAGTAATGTAAAAGAGACATTCGCATGGGAACGGAAGAGGAGAGATTTGAAAAGTGAAGCGATAAATCCAATTTGCATCTCCGTAAGTCTTGGTCTTTCTGGATTTTATTAAGTTTTCTTTCCAATCAGCTCTTTACCAATTTTGCTTCACTTTCACGACAAAAAGGTCATGATACCCACTGAAATTCTGTTCTTCTCGAGTTTATGATTTATTTACACGAACGAGTATATGATCATGGAAACTACAAATGTGCGGGGATAATCTCTAAATATTACAGAACAACCACTTGTGAAAGAAAAAGTTGCAGCAAGATGGGCGAAAATATCTGCTGAAAGGTGATGAGTTAGTAACCGATGATGGGGAATCGCCTAGAAAGAGAATTACGGTCCTTTGAACTCGATTTTCCTGTTCATTGGTGTGATGAATAAAGTAAAATTTTTAGTAGATTATACATTGTCATTTGGTAATTTGTGACTTGTTCACTATTTGCATAGTAAAATAAAGCAAGTTGCTTAATGAATTAGTAGGTGTGCTTGACCCTTTTTCTCATTAAGCCCAAAGCACGTGTTTCCATTCTTCTTAATGGACAGACAAAGCTAATTGTCTTTGATGACATGTATATGTATAACAGAAAATATGACGCAATTATTGGGTGAATCCTCAATATGTTATGTTTCAAAAGCATTTATTTTACTAAGTTGCACAAACATGTTTATTTGCCGATCCTATTAATTTGGTCAACTTCATTCATCGCTAAACAAGAAAAAAGGGATAAGCACACCGACTAATCCATCAAGCAAGTTGCTTTCTCTCACTCTGGAAATGGTAAATGAGCCCAATATTAACAATATATAATCTACTAGATGTCACACTCTACCCATTACACTAATGAACTTGATAATCATGTTCCTATCAAGGTGATTCTCGATTATCGACCACTACCTTAACACCCTTCAACAAATCATTGTCGCCCTTCTTGATGTGAATCTTTAGCATAGTAACTGCCATGTAAAAGAATTCATCAATCTCACATTCACCAATAAAGCAAACAAAGACATTGAAATCATAAGGTTACTAAGAATATATAGATGCTAAAAAAGCCAACAAAACACTCGTGAGGGATAACACTTATAATGAAAATATGCAAACACTCTAAGTTGGTCATATTAAGACTATGTTTTGGATGGCCAAAAGTAAAGGTCCGACAGTAAAAAAGTCTTGATCTGAAGAATAAGGAGAGCAATTGACGTAACAAGCACCTGTGGACAAATAGTATTTTTTATTTTATTTTATTTGTCTAACCTTTGATGTGCATCCCTTGAAAGTCTGGGTCTTTTTTTAAATATTTTTCCTAGGTCATCGTCTTGGTCTTCCTACACTTCATAGTTTTTTCTTTCCATTAGCTCATTTTCACTTTGTTTTACCATAACACCTTTATTGTTCTTTACAGTAACTGATTCACCTATGGCCATTGGAGAGATCGTTTTGGGTTCCTTTTTGGCTTCGTTCTTTCAGGTCCTATTCGACAAGTTGACTTCCTCCGCGTTAAGTTGTGCACAACAAGATGGAATCAACACCGTCTCGCTTGAGGAGTGGAAGGATATGCTGGTAACAATCAATGCAGTGTTGACTGATGCAGAGAACAAGCAACTTAGTGGTAACCATCAAGTGAAGCTATGGCTGGACAGGGTTAAGGACTTGGCCTATGACATGGAAGACTTGCTCGATGAGTTTGCGATAAAAGCTGCTCAAGTTGAGCCAGAGGCAGAATCCAACACAAACAAAGGTTTGGGGAAATGGAAGTTCTCTGTCTTTGGTCGACCACCCTCGCTCATGTCTGAAACCAAGGTACAAGAGATCAATGGCCGATTGGAAGCAATTGTCACTAGAAAGGTTAATCTAAACTTGAGAGAGAATTTTGTGGACAAATCCAACTGCACCAGCAAAAGGATAACCACTTCTCTATCGGAGCCTCGGTTTTTTGGTAGGGAGAAGGAAGTAGAACAAATACTCAAACTATTGATCAATGAGGTCGAAAATTCTAATGCCACACTGAGCATAGTCCCCATAGTTGGGATGGGCGGTATTGGAAAGACTGCCTTGGCTCAACAGCTGTATAATGATGCTAGAGTGAATAGATGTTTTGAGATGAGAGCATGGGTTTGTGTTTCAGATGTTTTTGATGTTCTCGACATAACAAAGACTATTTTGCGGTCAATCACTGGGTTGCCCTGTGAGGGCAAAGATCTAAATGAGTTTCAAGTTAAGTTGAGGGACAATCTTTTCGAAAAGAAGTTTCTTGTGGTTCTAGATGATGTCTGGAATGAGAAGTATGAAAAATGGACTGACCTCTTAAAGCCATTTGTAGTGGGTGCTAGGGGAAGCAAGATTATTGTTACGACTCGCAACCATGCTGTTGTTTCAATAACAAAAGCATCGCCAAATCTTTTGAAGGAATTATCCCTCGATGATTGTACAAGCTTATTAGCCTTTCATGCTCTTGAAGCAACAAATTTTAAGAGCCACCCGGAATTTGAAGCAATAGGCAAGAAAATAGCTGAAAGATGTAAAGGTTTACCTTTGGCAGCGAAAATGTTTGGCGGTGCCCTACGTAATAAAATGAATCCCGGTGAATGGGAAGATACCTTAAATAACATAATATGGGATCTTCCAACGACAGAGAATGATGAGGTTCTCCCTATTTTAACATTAAGCTATGTCCATCTTCCTTCCTATTTGAAGAGATGTTTTTCTTATTGTGCAATATTTCCCAAGGATTATGAAATTGAGAGGGATGAGCTCATACTCCTATGGATAGTAGAGGGATTTTTAGATGGACAAAAGAAAAACAAAAATAAGTTGAAATTGGGACGGAAGTACTTCAATGAGTTAGTATCTAGATCATTTCTTCAACAATCAAGTGTTGACACATCTAAGTTTTCAATGCATGATCTTTTGAATGATCTAGCAAAGTCAATTGAGGGTGCAATATGCTTTAGCTCTGGGGAGTCTCAGGTGGTAGCTAATGAAGATGATGCATCTCTTGGGAGAGCTCGTTATGCATCATTCGTCTCATCATGGCATGTTATATCAAAATGCTTAAGAGCATATCATGGATTGAAGGTCTTAAGAAGTTTAATTCTAGTGCGTGTTGGATCTAGTCAGGGCCCAATTAAATTCTCTATTTCCAACAAGGTGTTGCACGACTTGCTAACAAACTTGAAGTATTTGAGGGTGTTTTCATTATGTCATTATACCATTGTAGAGGTACCGAATTGTGTTGGTGAATTAAAATATCTTCGATATCTCAATTTCTCGTACACTAACATCGAAAGGTTACCTGAGTCAATTGGCGACTTGTGCAAATTACAAGCTTTGATCTTAAGAGGTTGTCATCAGCTTTCAAAGTTGCCTCATGGTATCACAAAGTTAGTCAGCTTACAATTTCTTGATATTAGAGATACAGAAAGTCTACAAGAGATGCCATTGGGTATCAAAAATTTGAAGAATCTTACTATCTTGTCCAAGTTTGTGGTAGGTAGAGAGAAGGGCCTACAATTAAAGGAGTTGAAGAACTTGTCACATCTTCAAGGAGAATTATTCATATCAAAATTACAAAAGGTGGAAGATGTTAGAGATGCTGTTGATGCTAATTTGTTAGGAAAGCAAGACCTAACAAAATTATTCTTGCATTGGGATGAAGATTTTGGAATTCTTCGGAATGATAAGCATGAATCACGGGTGCTTGAGTCTTTGCGACCTCACATTAATCTTGAAAATCTTACTATTTTGAACTATGGCGGTGCCAAATTCCCATCATGGTTAGATCGTTCATCATATTCTCGGATAGTGTCTTTGAGCTTGTGGGACTGTCCTTATGTCACATCGTTGCCTTCACTTGGACAACTACCTTCATTGAGAGAATTATCTCTTAAAGGTCTAAATGCAGTAAGAATAATAAGCTATAATTTTTACGGAGGAGATAGGCCTTTTTCGTCCTTAATTACTTTGCAGTTCAAAGAGATGTTGGCATGGAAGGATTGGTCTCCTTATGCAGGGGGCCCAAAAGAAGTCCCATTCTCCTGTCTTGAGCATCTTGTTGTCCGGAGCTGTCCTTCGTTGGTCGAGACATTGCCTTGTCAACTTGATCGTCTTATAAAGCTTGAAATTCGTTCATGCCAACAATTGAATAATTCAACCAGTGAGTTATGTCTTCCATCTCTCGATGAGTTATACCTTGAGGATTGTAGTAAGGAGATCTTAAAGAGCTTGTTCAAGCTAACTTCTTTGACAGTTCTCAAAATTAACAAACTCATAGAGCTTGTTTCCTTTGATCATCGGTTTATGAGTTGCTTGGGCAAGCTAAGGAAGCTTCATATAGGACTGTGTGACATGCTAACATGCTTGTGGCAAGATGGAAATGAAACACAAAATCTCATATGCCTCTAGGAATTAACCATTAAAAGCTGTGCTCGATTCACATCTTTTGTGGCGGGGAGACGGAAGATAGAGCTACCCCTGTAATCTTGAAAGGATGGAATTGGTGGATTGCACAAGTTTAGAAAAGCTTCCAAGCAAGATGCATGCACTTAGACATTTGGTGATTGAGAATTGTCCAAAAATCATGGCTCTAAACATTCCTCAAGATGACCCCAAAGCAGCAATAATTCGATTTCTCAACTTGAATCTCTTAAGATACGTCACTATGATTCTCCGATATCCTTTTCATTTGCCAAGGGTAGACTTGCTCCTCGAAGGCACTTCATATAGACAATTGTGAGGGAGTGGAGTCGTTGGAAGGGATTGCCGTAGAATCGCTTGAAACAATGACAATTAATGATTGTCAAAATATGGGAAGCTTACCATAGTGCCTTCACACGCTCTCCCATCTCACTCGATTGCATATTTATAATTGTCCAGCGTTGGAGATAGAGGACTTCCCTCCCCTTCCCGTAACCCTCTCAATTCTTGTTCTTTATCATTGTTCTAAGATAAAGTCTATTGCCAACTGTAACATTGCCAACTGTAACAATCTCATTGAATTGGAAATATGGGAGTGTCCGGTGTTGGAGATAGAGGACTTCCCACCCCTTCCCATCACCCTGCAGAGGCTTATACTTTGGCTATGTCCGATGATAAAGTCCCTGCCAAATCAGTGGCATCATCTTACATCCCTCCAAGTGCTAAAAATTCGTTATTGCGAAAATATCACACGCTTCCCTGAAGGAGGTGTGCCTCCCTATTTGCGAGACCTTTGTATTTGGGGGCTCGTGAATCTGAAGCAGCCAGTGAGAGAGTGGGGCTTACACCTGCTCACATCTCTCGAGTATCTTTGCATTGATTTTAACATGGGAGGGGAGAGAGAGAAGGAGTGGTTTCCTTCGGAGGATGAGGATGCCTGGAGTCTCTTTCCTTCCTCTCTAACCTATCTTGCTCTATATGAGTTGAGAAATGCGGAAAGACTATCGAGCGGTCTCCGCAACCATCTCTCCTCTCTCCAAGGATTATTGATTGAAAGGTGCCCCAAGTTGAGGTACTTGCCGAGAGGATGGCTTCCCTCCCTCCCTCCAACAATTGCTCATATCTAGATGCGAGATTCGAAAGAGCGATGCGCAAAACTCACCGGCAACTATTGGCCCCTCATCCAAGAGATCCCTTACATCGACATTGATCAAAAACAGATCCGATGAATTGATTCGTGCATCTACACTACAGTGAGTTTTCTTAGGGTTCGGTAAGTTATTTTTGGTTTTGAAGGCATCCTTTTCCATTCTACTTTCTCAATTTGATGCTCAATACGAACTGATGTTTGGGTGGGGGATCTCGTTGGGTTGGATTGGCTCTATTTTGTTGGACGATAAACTGTAGGATGAAAGGCTCGCGTGTGCCTCTCTTGCTATGTTGATGACATATCCTCATTTCTGCTTGATGCCCAAATCAATTGTGAATGAAATCGCACCATCACGAAGAATCGTAGCATTCCACAATCATAGTCCTCTGCATTTTCAGCATCTATTGTCTGTTCTCTTCCCAAAATCTTTTTTCCTAGGCCCTTAAGCTCATTCACTTTGGTTGTTTTGCAGATACCGTTGTGATCTTGCATTGGCAGAATCTCTAGGAAGGATCATGTGCGAACGCTACTAAGGTAGGGCTAATGCTGTTTGTGTCATTGTCTTGCTTCATTTTTTAATTTTTTTAATTTTTTTAATTTTTTTAATTTTTTTAATTTTTTAATTTTTTAATTTTTAATTTTTAATTTGTTTTTTTTTTTTTGTAATTTATCAACAAAGGAAGAAGCAATTAAATATATTTGTTGCGCCGCGTGTTCTGAATTTTCCTTCTAGTGAATATGATCTAAATAAGAACAAATTTTTTTCAAAATCTAAAAGGATGATTAGTTTTGTGGAAGCTGTGATGTGATTGTGAAGAAAGGGGATGCAGTTTTTTCTTTTTAAGGTTTTCTTAAGAATTGGGAACCTTCTTCTTCTTTGTTTTTTTTAATGATGATTCTTCGTAGTATTAAACGGTCAATCTGGGATAAAATTCTTAGGCAACTCATGGCTCCAAGCTTTTGCGTGACAGCATTGATATTCCATAAATCGCTTTCTAGTTGAGTCTTGAACTCTTGTGCTTTAGGAATTGTTGCTCACGGCTTGCTAAAATTTTTTAGCAAATATACTTATGCTTGTTTGGTTGAGATTGTAATGATAGGCTGCCTGCCTCTCGGTTTGCATCATCAGCGGTGACCTCTGGGTTGGCATTTCCGTTTGCTGGACCGCAGAAAATGATTTCATCATACATTATGCCATTTTATCTTAAAATACCTTCTCATGTGGCATTCTTCCCATAGGGAGTTCCGGAACAAAATGTTCGAGCTGACAATTTGTATCTTGCCTGGTATATCTCCTCTCTCTGTGCTAGTGTTGCGTGTAAAATTTTTTTGTTGAAGCAATGTTCTCATGACATTGTGAAGCTCTATTAAAAGTTAGATAATTTGCAATCTCAAGTGTAGTTCACTATGTACTACTCTAAGGCTTTTTGGATGTTATTGCACATGTAACATGGTGCTTTGACCATATAAATAGGTGCTCAGAAAGGTAGAGTTGCATTAGCCAAGATAACTTTGAAAAAGCCTCACATAGCTTTGCTTGATGAGCCATAATCATCTCGTAAGTCTGCTCTTTTTGTCCACCTTATGACTTCAAATACTTTTTAGTTAGCTTGTTGTTGTTCTTGCACTAATTGAACTTATCAGAATCTGATGTTACATTGAAATAACAGGAGAATCAATCAGTGATAACAGCTATAGAGAGCCTCTGTTCTATCATCATATATCTAACTTATAATGCAACAAAAACCAATCTAATCATTTCAACTTGGAAAATATTTGGAAAGAATAGTTAGCCTGATCAGTTTTTTCGTATTAGAGTAATCTGTAATACCAAAGAGTTCTGAAATCTGTGCCTGTAGGTAGTATTGGGCTCTGTTTATAAATGTGGTCTTTAAGCTCTACTTTAATGAGTAGTGACTACTGAAGAATTATCTTTGTAAATTGTTAGTTTCTTGTCCAAGGATGAGTGAGTGCGACTCTGCTGTTTTGCCTATCCACAATTGGAGGATTTGGATGTAGCTGAGGTGCTCATTCAAGGTCTGGTCTTGTTCTAAGGAGCAATTGAGATGGTGAGATTGATTTTGTTGTCAAAATACTTCAATTTGACCAACCATGGATCATTTTCACAGCTAATAGCCCTCCTTTGACTTTGATTTGCAGCTTAGTCACGATAAGCATCTAATAGCTAGAAGCTCAGATGAGGTCTGGGTGATTCCACAAGGCAAGGTGGCGCCTATCCATGGAAATTTTCAGGACTATAGGAAGGTACTCTAGTTTTTGTTATATTAGGTGACTCTAGTTATTACCATCAACTGAGAGTCATTCACCGGGTTCCCATTACCTTACAAAACTGAATCGAGGCTTAGCTACATAGAGAAAGCCAAAAAAGATGAAGAGAGGATTGCTGCTGATGTACAGGATAGACTCACTATTACCCTGGCCCTTGTTTGTCATGCATACTTGATAAGGACTCGTGGAAGGATGAATCGAAGTTTTGACATGGAGTGTGCAGTATCATTTGCAATAGCTTAAGAACTGAGTTGGGATTGTATTTCTGGTATAATTTATGCTTTCTTGCACATTTTGTTCTAGCAATATGTTCATTTGTTGTGCCCCTAGAAGTTTGATACTCTATCGCCATGGAGGTCAGCTTTCCCATACATAGTAAAATGATTTAATCATTTGCAAAAGAATCTTTTTAGCACTGTAAATTATTTTGTAAGACAATCTATTTTTGTATGAATATATTTTCCCTATTTTCATTCTTTGCACTGTTCAGGAGAATTAATTATGAAAATATTATTATGGTCAACAAAATTTTATATTCAACTCTAAGTATAGAATTGCGTTGACTAATTATAATGTAGGCCTTGCGTAGCCAAAAAATACTATAATGAAATTCCATATAAATACCTGGATTTGTTAGATAATATCCTTTTAACATGTTCAGGTCATCATTGAAAATGAGAAGCTTTCTTTCTCCCAACTGCTACGGTGCAGATGGACAAACGGAACTGATAGCAGAGGTTTGAGTAAGCGAATGTGACAGCTAAATTCTGAATGAGCCCTGCAGGTCAAAACATGTTAGTAAACTGGTTGCCTGGTCAAAGATTGAATTTCATTTTCCTTTTATTCAAATACCCACTCCACTCCATCTCTTGACAACATTTTTGGCGGTCCTACATATTATATTTCCTGTGCAGGACGGGTAATGGGAGGGAGGATCAACAGCCGTGGCTACCCTCTGGATGTTTCTTTGAGGACTTACGTCTGCTATGAGATATTCCGATTCTGAGAAGATCGTCACTTAGCACCACTCATGATTAACTCCTTGAAGTGGGCAAGCCCAACCACATTTACCCCCATCGAGGTGCTGAAGGTCCAGAACCATTCACACGTGACAAGATACACGCACTACCATTGCAAATGGTTTCAATCTCGTGAGCTCCCATGTTGAAGATATACCTTGAATTCAGGCAAATGAAGGGAATTTGATCCAAAGAGGAAATGTGCTACTATGGCTTCCATGATATACAATATTGAGGAATACTGCCACATGACTTCTATTAATGGACGCTTCTGTTACATTATAAAGTTATTGCCTGCTATATGAGATTTATGCCATAACTATCATTTCCATGTTGAGGAGCGAAACTGTTTTGTACTTCTTCATCGTCAGACCCTGCTTGAGACATTGTCTCACGAACTACTTTTAGCAGACTTCTGATCTGGAGCTGCTGCAAGTTGAGCTTGATGTTGACCTTGGTTGAGAAAAATTGAGTTTGTTCTGATGGTCGTGATTTTGACCGGTAGGATTTGCAGCCAAGCATAACGGCTTCTTCATTTGCAAATTGAGGGGCAAATTTTGCCCACCATTTAATTTTTTAATTGTCTTTCGAGAATAGAATATGTCACGGTCTACCATACAAGATCTAACATGCGAACAATCATATTCATATCTGAAAAATATCTAACATGTGAGGTTCTTGAAGAGGCTTAATTATTGCAGAAAATCTTTTCTTCCTGAAGGGAGCTTGATTCTACTCTCTTAGGTACACGACATTTATGCTTTATTATTTTATTAGGATTCTTGAAGACATTGATTTTGAGTAACTTCCACAAAGTCCATATCAATGAGAATGAATACATAAAAGGTTTGGGTCCTAGGATGATGATTTGCAATATAATGAAAATCCGGAGGGATGTGACCCTGCATTATTTTATGATTGAGCTTTGAAAAAGTCTTCTGTATTCCGTTTGTTTTGAGAGAATTATGTTAATAAAAAAAAGGTTATTTTCATTTTTCACTATTTAGCATGGTAAAAAGAGCTGGTCAAGGGAAATTAATTTAGTCGATCAAAAAATAAATAAATAAAAGGAAACAATTTTTTTTAAAAAAATTTAAAGGTGGAATTACAAAAATAGTACGAATGATTCGCCCTTTCATGTTATGCCCGCTGCCTCGACTGGGGCGCTGAGACTATCCAAGAGAGACGCTTGCTATTGCCCCTGATCCGGAGCGGGTAGAGACGGGTGGAGCGGCTGGAACTTCTCGTCGCAAGCCTAAAAAACAGAGGTAGGCTTGCTGCCTTTCCCCCGCTTTTGTACAGTTGTTTCTTTGAATTTAGTTTCTATGTTTTTCGGTTATTGGAACGTTAGAGGTATTATGGATCCTTTAAGAAGAGCCGAGGTTCGTAAGTGGGCTACTTCTAGTGGCCTCTCCTTGGTGGGTTTATTGGAGACGAAGGTCCCGGATTACCCGTTTGGCTCCTTATCGTCGGTTCTTTTGTCGGGGTGGACGTGGATAGCCAATTATGATTCTTCTCCGGGTGGTAGGATTTGGGTCGGTTGGGACCCTTCTCTGGTTTGCTTTGAGGTGATATCCTCCAGTGATCAGGTCATACACGGGAGAGTCAGACTGGTTTCTACGGGGTCTTCCTGCTGCATCTCGCTGTCTATGCTCGTAACTCTTATGTCTCTGAGACCGTTGTGGAGCGATTTGGTCGAATGAGTTCTTGTATCTATGATCTACCTTGGATGGTAGCGGGTGATTTCAATGCCTTAAGAGACCCGTCGGATAGGTTCGGAGGTACGACCGCTGGCCGCCCTCGTTTGATGAGTTTAATATTTGCATTCGTCGGGCGGAGCGGAGGACTTACGATATGTGGGACTTCGGTTTACTTGGTCGACGTCTTCGGGTGCTAATCGAAAAACTAGGAAAATTGATCGAGTTCTAGTTAATGCACTATGGAGCTTGCACTTCTCTTATTCGGAAGCTTCCTTTCTACCGCTGTATTTCGACCATTCTCCGATGGTGGTTAAGGTGATACAGCCAGTTCGTCGTACAAAGCCCTTCAAGTTTTTTGACTTCTGGATGGAACACCCTTCCTTCCGGGATATCCTTCGGGAGGTGTGGGAGAACCCGACTGAGGGTGTACCCATGTTCAGATTGGTTACTAAGTTGAAAGCGCTCAAGGGTCGTCTTAAGATGCTGAATAGAGACTCCTTCTCTAATCTGTCCGACGGTGGTGGCTCGGGCCCAGAATGCTCTTTTCAGTTCAAGTAGACCTTCAGCATGATCCGTCCAATGTCCGCTTGGCGGAGTTGGAGTTAAACCATCGCAGGACCTTTATCGAGTTGAGAAATCAGGAGGAGGCCTTTTTCAGACAAAAGTCCAGAATCCGTTGGCTCGAGAATGGAGACAAAAACACTAGGTATTTCCATCACTCAGTAAAAGCAAGGCAACTAAGGAATAGAATTATCTCGGTTCGGGACAGAAATGGCAACCTTGTATCCGAGCCAAACGTCGTACAAGACATGTTTGTTGGTCACTTTAAGAACCTGTTTACTTCTCGACCTCATCCCATCAGGCCGACTATGGATGACCCTGCAGCAAGCCATCCGGTGTCCGCTCTCGAGGATCGCTTATCTCTCTAGCCCGTCCCTTTACGGTGACGAGATTAAGGACACTATATTCTCTCTTGCTCGTGGGAAGGCTCCGGGCCCGGATGGGTTCGGTGCCGATTTTTTCAAAAGCAACGGGATCTTGTTGGCCCTTTAACGGTTGAAGCAAAGTTAAGGACTTCCTTCGACGAGTGGAGACCTGTTAAGGGAGATTAATTCCACCATCCCGGTGTTGATCCCAAAGGTTCCTAATGCTACTTCGGTAAATGATTATAGGCCCATTGCTTGTTGCAATACAATTTACAAATGTATCACCAAGCTTTTAGCCAATCGAGTGGCCGAAGTGCTTCAGATATTATAAGCCCATCTCGAATGCTTTCGTCAAAGGTCGACGGATTAGGGATAATATTCTCCTGGCTCAGGAGTTATTTGCCGGCTTCCACCTTCAGCCGTACCTACCCAAATGTGCGGTGAAGGTTGATTTTAAGAAGGCATATGACACGGTCGACTGGGACTTCCTTGAAATGGTACTCCATGCCTTTCGATTCCCACCATTTTATTCGACTAATCATGGCTTGCGTTCGTACTCCGATGTTCTCGGTCTCCTTGAATGGGGATCTCCATGGTTTCTTCCCTAGTAGCCGCGGTCTTCGACAAGGGGACCCCATGTCACCTTATCTTTTCACCCTGGTTATGGAGGTATTCTCAGGGATCCTTACTTCTCGAGCGGAGCATCCTCGCTTTAACTTATATTGGAGGTGCAAGACCTCTCGATTATCACATCTCTTCTTCGCGGATGACGTATTTCTCTTTTGCCGTGCGGATATGGCTTCCATCCTCCTCTTGAAGGATGGGCTGGATACCTTCTCAGAATGGAGTGGACTTATACCGAACAACAACAAAAAGTGAAATATTTATCAGTGGGGGATCGGATGACTTAAGGAACCAGATCAAGGATACCTTCGGATTTGTGGAAGGGAAATTGCCGGTTCGCTATCTTGGAACTCCCATCATCTCCTCAAGACTTGGCAAGGCGGACTGTGTATCCTTAGTTGAGCGCATAACTGCTAGGGTGCAATCTTGGACTCATCGATTCCTCTCCTTCGCCGGGAGAGTTCAGCTTATAAGGTCAGTACTCCATGCAATCCAAGCTTACTGGGCTAGCGTGTTCATTATTCCGGTAGCGGTTCTAGACCGAATTGAGCAGATACTTAGACAATTTCTTTGGAAAGGGCCCACCCTTGGAAGAGGTGGTGCTAAGGTGTCATGGGACGATGTCTGTCTCCCTAGGGGAGAAGGAGGCCTTGGGATTCGTAGACTGAGTGAGTGCAATAAAGCGGCCATCTGAAGCACATCCGGGATCCTCTTCACGGATAAGGAGTCTTTATGGTGCAAATGGGTACATACTACTTTTCTTAATAGGAAGAACTTCTGGGTGGCTAAGGCGCCAACCTATTGCTCTTGGGCTTGGAAAAGGATCCTTCATCTCAGATCCGAGTTCCGTCTCAAGTTCCAATGGAGAATTGGGAATGGAAAGGTGACATCACCGTGGTTCGACCATTGGAATCGAGTGGTCCTTTGAATCTTCTTTGTTCCGAGCATATTATCTTCGACTCAGACTGCCTTGGCATGCGTCGTTGCAGATCTTTCTCTCCGGCGGGTCTAGCTTTCGATCGTGCTAGATTCCCTGGAATATTCCCTTCCGACCCTCTCCCGAGGCTCCGGATAGGTTGACTTGGAGTGACAGCCCTTCTGGGTCTTCTCGGCCGCCTCGGCTTGGCATTCCCTTAGAAGAAAGAAGGTAAGAGTCCCTTGGGCCTCCTTTATTTGGAGTAACGCCATCACCCCGAGACACCAATTTAATCTCTGGGCCGATTGTCAAGAACCGCCCGCCTACCCAAGCCTTTCTCATGTCGCATGGTAGAATTGGTACCGAAGTTTGCGCCTTTTGCAAGCTAGTTCCGGACTCCATTGACCACCTCTTCTTCGCTGTTGCATCACCGCTAGTGTGGTGTATTTTTGGGCCGCCAAGTGCAACCTCCCTTGGAGGAATGGAACTTGGGCTAATAATCTTCATTGGGCTATGAGATTCCTCTCTCGGTAAAGACTTCCTTCATTCCATTGGTCGTTTCTCCTTTGGCGCACTTTGCTATCTCATTTGGAAATATAGGAATGACATCATCTTTAGAGATCTTCCGGTTGTGGTTGCTGCTATTAAGAAGCATCTTATTATAGCCGTGAAGGATAAAGCCTTAACCTTTAGGAACGTTGTTGATAGCCCGACGAACAGAGATTACAACGGAACCGGGGGCTTGACCCTTCTATCTTCAATCCTTCAGCCCCTACCTTCTAGCCCACCCCCAGTAGCGAGATGGTGCCGTTCGGATCGACTTTCTTCCTTGCCTCGTCGGTCCGTTCGCTTCTTTGTTCGGTCTTGGTCGGTCCTGTCTTTCCTTGCTGTTCTTGTCCCGGCCCCGCGTGGCCTTCCCGGTTCCTTCTTGTTGTTTCTTCTTCGCCCGCGTGGCTGTCTCTTGGGCGTCCCGTATAGGCCCTTGTTGCTTTGATCTCTTGACCGCCTTGCGGTGTTTTGTGGACGGCGCCCTTTCACTCGAGTAGACGCCTGTGTCTTCTTGAGTGCAAGTTTTGTGGTGCCTGTTCCTTCTTGTAATTGGTTATAGCTCTATTTATTTTACCCTTCACCAAAAAAAAAAAAAATATCTACATGGGAAAAGAGCATGCGACGATGCTATTCTATCGCGGTCCTTCCAAGTAATGTGGAGAGGGACCACATATGACAAGCTAATTACGGTCTGCAAAACATGAAAAATAGTAAGATATGGAAAAAGGATATGAAAAAAATATCCTTCGTTGGCCTAATTCACAAGCGAAACTCAACTTCGATCTCCTCGGGAGCAATGGCAGGCGTGTCCCACCGACGAATTCTAAAAATTTTATAGCAAAAATTTACTTTTCGTCACAAAAATATTTTGTGGCAAAACTGTTAAAATAGAAGCCCAATATTACGAATTTAATTTCGTCGCTAAAGGACCAACCTCTTGCAACGAGAATGTGGTCGGTTTTGCAGATTTGGTGATGCAAAATTTCTTGGTTAATCATACCCGTGGCCGAAGCGTCAAATTTAGTATTGATTAAATCATCTTTACCAATGCAATTTTCATAACTAAAAATCGAGGCAATGAAACATTTCATAGCTAAAAAGTACATATTCTTTTTGGCCACCATTGTAGCCACAAAAGTTTTCGTTTCTATTTCAAAGAAATTTGGTTAGGAACACCTAGTTCGGTTGATGAATTGATATCAATTCAGTCATAAACATTTTAATGATGCTAATTTAGTCATAAACATTTTGAATTGGTGTCGATTTTGTCTTAAACTTTTTGAACTAGTGCCAATTTAATTCTAAACGTTTTGATTTGATGTTAATTCAGTCCTTCTAGTTAATTTTGACTATATATTGCTAACAAGGATGCTGGTCGGCTTACGTGGTAAGATTTGTCAATGCTGATATGGATAATTTTAAATAATTTTTCAATATTTAATTTTTTATTCCTTTTTACGATTTTTTTTTCTCTCCTTCCTTCTTCTTCCTTTTGCCAGAGACTGGCCACTGGCCACAGTTGAATGGGCTAGCCTCACCTGGCCATGGTGAGGCCGAGCCTCGACGAAAATCAACCTCACCGGATTTGGTTTAGGTTGTGACATCTCGAATTTTCAATGCTGTTTTCTATTAAATTAAATCGAGCCTTTCATCGATGCGCCTATAGTGCTATTCTCAGAGCTAATCACTCATGAGATAATTAAACTATCTAGAGAAGTCATTAAGAGATTTTAAGGCAAATAGACTTGATGATTCGACCATGAATCGATTGCTCGACCGTGCTCATCTGCAGAGATCATTACGGCACATATATAAATCGATTAGAGATCAGAGATAGGTCGGTTCAGCTGAGATGCGTGGTTAAACGTGGGTGATCTCACTAAATTGCAAAATTCTCATCAATCGACACTAGATTGATTTTTCTATCGTTTTGATACCTTGTGTCCGTATTTGAAACCTCGAGATTTTCATGACCACCGAGAGTCGCCAATGTGTTGAAGTGGTTCAGTGTGGCTCGAAGAAAATCGACCACGGGTCATTTGCACTAAAAAGTTCTGAAAGCTACCCGGTAGCCTAGGTCACTCTAAAATCACGCCGAAGTGAAATTAAGCGCGAATTTGAATCTGATTTCAGAAATTTGAAGTTCTGTCATGTCACAGGTCATTTTAGGAACATCGACTTAGTCTTAGAAGATTTTTCTACAAACCGAGACTTTTTGGGAAAAATGTCATCATAGGACCGTTTTTGTCAAGAAAAAGTCGGACCGTTTTTTATCGCGCAATTGGGATGCAAGTGGGTTGTGTTGGTGAGGAAAAATACCAATTTGATCGATGGTGGGTTGATTGAATTTTTAGAGCCAAATTGGATTGAATCAAGAGTCAATTAGTGTCCAATTGAGGTAGAAATGTGTGAAATTCGTAGCCCCCCAACCACCTATGGCTTTTGGACCATTTCAAGAGTGCAAAGAGGAGCCTTGGTGGTTGAATTTGGTCCATGGAAGGCAGCTTGTGACATCCCAAATTTCATCGGTATTCATTGGTGTGATTGAATCGTTAGGAGTTCGGATTATTTTAAATCGGGCCAAGAAGTGAACCCGATGGACCGTAAGGATTGAATGGGCTTGAGGAGCAAGCGGGCCGTATGATTATTTAGAATTAGGCTTATGAACTCGAGTGAGAGATGATGGGCTTGGATTGAGTGGGCCAAGGTTTGGGATTCTTAGGTTCGTAAGTTTAGTTTAGTGGGCCGGGTTGTTATAGATTAAGCCCGTTGGGCCAGAGATAAATAATTAGGCCCGAGTAATTTTATTTGTTAAGAATTATGGATTATAAATAAGATAATTTAATTAATGATTGTAATGCTAATATAAATTTCTGACTTTAGCATTTTGTGATAGATTCTTTTTAGACTAACATTAACTAGTTGATACGTTATATATGTTGCAATTTTGTGTAATTGAAACCAAATGGAAATGAAAGGAATTAATTGAAGAACATTAGCAACTAATGTTATAACTAATAACATGAATTAAAATCTAATTAAACATTAAATGGCAAATGGCAAGGGATTCCTCATTTGGAGGCCACGACATCACCCTTCCCTCCCCTCCGTTTTCTCTCCACCACCCACGGATTCAATGCCTTCACAACCAAAACAAGCAAAGAGGGATAATCATTAGCAAATATAATCATTAGCCTAGCCTAGGGATTAGCTTGTAGATCTATTTCCTCATAAATTTCGAAATTCTCTCTCTCTCCTCAAGAACCGAGAAAACCCATCCCCTTCGTGTCTTCCTCTCGGTCGAGCTGTGAGGAAACCAGAAGCAAAACCAGCAAGCTTCTTCCTCTTGCATGTGAGACTTTGGTGCTGATCTTGGAGTGTTCTTGTGTTATATTGATAGCTGAACAAAGGTAAGGAAAAATAGAACTCTAAGTTGAAGTGTATCCACCATTTCATCAAGAAAGCTTGCGGATCTAACCAAGCTATGAAGGATATGACTTATAGTTGTTGTTTTATGGTTAATCTGAGTTGAGTAAGAGATAGATTAGAGATAGAAGTCGTTGCATGTCATTTTTGAACCTTGCATGTTTCGAAATTCAAGTATGAGTGTGCTGTTTTGTTAAGAAAGGTGATGAGAAGTGGTAGTTTTGTGTTGTTTTGAGCTTGATGGACACAAGAGTGAAGCTAGAAGTCTTTGCATGTTGTTTTAAGTCTTGCATGTTTCAGAAACTTGATGAAAGTTGGCTGTTTGATTAAGTGAAGTGATGAGGTGGATTCGAGTGAATAGATTTGGTATAAATTATGGTGAGTGATCTTGTGGATGCAACAACACATTAAGCCAAGTTGTGGATTGATTATTTGTTAAGATAGACATGCCGAAGTTATTTTAAGTTGCTGTGATTAGGTATTAAAGTAATGTCGAAAGAGTTTGTGAAAGGTTAAATGGGTTAGTTGGGATGAAAGTAAATGAAATCGTGCACATGTTCGGTTCTAGGTAAGAACGGCTATGGAGTCTTTCGTTTGTGTTTATTTTTCTTATGTATGACTACTGGAAATAGGAAAGGAATTATTCTATATGGTGGAACATCGATAATATCGAGTTATATAAGTAGCTAGAACTATACGAATATAAAAACATAGTGATAAAGGGAATTTGGTAAAAAAAATCAGTGAACTGTTTTCATGAGAAACAGTATGACCTTTACTGATTATACGAATTTTCTGTATTTACCCAGTTAGAATTGGACTCCGAGTTCTTAATGAAAATTGTAGAACACATCTTAAGCAATAACGTGTCAAAAGTTGAGATTAAACGGATAAGAATTGGCTAGTAAAACAATTTTCTTAGTGGGTATAAAATCTGGACGTCGGTACAGGGTATTAGTAAATATTCTAGCAATTGTTTCTCTTAATACAGTAAGATTCGAACTTAAGTTTCTTCACGAAAAATGTCGATCTATGTCTCTAATATAACGTACTAAAATTTGGTAATATTTCGACAAGAATTGATATACTTTCTATGTCCAAAACAGAAACTGTGCAATTAACCAGTAAACTGTCCTAATCCGAGAATTTATAATATATATCGTATTCTATATATTTAACTTCTAGGATGTACATAGAGTCTAATCAATTCATAATAGATATTAGTCATGTAAGAATAAGTCTCATACATCCTTTGAAATATAAGTGCATATAGTTTCATGCGAATGCAACGTGTGCGGTGCATAGTGCTTGATTATGGGATAAATATTTGTTCAACATGGTATGGGACATGTCGTAATGGATTTTATCTTATAATTTGGACACGCATGTGTGCTAGGATCATGAGAATTAGATACATAGTTAGATTCTTTGGAGTCTTTTCTTTTGTATACGATAAATGCATTAATTAAAGGTGTGGTGGTGTGAAACGTGTGCTTAAGAGAGTGAATGAACCCATCGGTACAGAGATACCGGTGATGCCCCCGTAAGTTTGGGATGCCCTTGCTGAGTGGTCTTGGATGCCTCGGTAGAGATACCGGGATGCCTCGGAGTGAGATGCCCTTGTGTGTGATCAAGGATGCCTCAGCAGTGTGTGATACTGAGATGCCTCGGAGTGAGATGCCCCTTGCTGAGTGGTCTTGGGAGGACCTCGGTTGTGTGATACCGGGATGCCTCAGAGTGAGATGCCCATAATAGAAATATTGTGGAAGTCCGGATAACGTACCTTCCAGAAGTGACTCGATCAGGCCGGTAGAGTTCCGGTTATGACTGATTCGAGGGTGGATCATATGCACACTAAATATAATTCTATTTGGCAAGTGAGTTCATGCATTATTGTTGCATTGTATCTTGATATGAAAGTGATTTTGAAAAGGTAAGTATGGAGATGGATGCATATAAGGTGATTATTTATGTGATGCATTAATATCAAATTGTCTATGCTCACGACAACTCTAATTTGTATCTTAAATTGCTTGGATTGTGATTCCCTTGTAATTATTGATGGTTGTGGATTATTTAAGTTAGAGTTTTATTATTCTTTACTGGGCATAGTTTTGCTCATACCTTACATTTTTCAGATTGATGGTATGGATGTGCCGCCATTAGCTTGTTATGGTGTGATATCGAACATTGAGGTTACTTTCACTGATGTGTATGATGCTGATGTTGAGCTGACCTTCTCCAAATATGAGGCCACGTTATGGATGGATGATGGTAGAGCTGAGATGATCCCCATGAAGTTTGTTGCATGGTTTGTCAAGCATGATGGAGCGATGTTTGGCCCTATCCCTTTTAGCAATGATGGAGCAGGAGCTGGGATGGATGGCGCCTAGACTCCTTTGATCACGAAGAAGCTGTCTATCTTTTGTTTCTTTTTGAACGTGGGCTTGTGTGGGAACTCATGAAGTAGACACCCTCACCCTCTTATCCCTGGTTTTTGTTGCGCCTTACTTTTGCTATAAATATGTTGTGTATAAAGGCAATGAACATGGAAAGAGTCCAGGTTGATAAATTTTGTAGGCCCGATGATGGTAAAAGAAATGAAGCTTCTTGTGACCTTATCCATACGCATAAATACATTGGTCTATAATTATGGGTAGAGTATATGTAGGATAACCTCATAAGTACAAACTATAGATTTTAAATAATCCATGTTATACATGTTAACCTTCCATGGTAAATACTATAGATACCCGAGAAGGAGGTTATAAGTAAAGGAAGCATGATGATGATAATTAAAATTTCCGCTTGCACTTAGTACGTGACGCCCTGGGACGTCACACAGCTGGTGGTGGAAAGGGTCAAGGGGACATGAAAATGGGGTTGGACCAAGTGGTGGCCCCCTTGCTCCCTCATCTCTTCCCTCTCTCCCTCAGCTAGCCGGCCAACCCTCATTTCCCCTCCTCCCTTGCTGTTCGAACAACCCCAGCAGTCAAAGGAGACCAGCCGAAGCCAGCCAACTGTCCTGGACCGCATGCCGTCACCGTTCGCAGCCCCTCATTGCGCGCGCTTAGCTGCGCCTCACCGCGCAATCCCGGCATCCTAGCCACTCCATCCCACCGTTTCCAACGTCCCAGCTACTGTCTCGGGCTTTGTCGAGTCCAGCTGGAGCCATCCCGCCTCCATTCAGCCGCCGTGAGCTCCGTTGTTGGCCACCGAGCACCCTTGCAGCCTTCGCCGCCCTTGCTCGCCCCAACCAACCTTTGTTTCCCTCTTTTCCAGCCAAGAACAAAGTAGAAAAGAGTGGGTTTCCAAGAGCCGTCTTGGCCCGTTTTGGAGGTGTTCCGGACCCCAAAAGCCAAGCCCGCTTTGGAGTTTTCCATCCCTCACGGCGTTCCCGTCATTTCGAACCGAGCGGTTCGTTAATCAAGTAAGTTTAACTCACTAATCCTTGCTTAGTAATTTAATTACGCTTAGAGGTTGATTAGTTTAGGCTAAGATAGATTGTGTGGTTAGTTAGATTAGATTGATGCATGTTACGTGGATAGTTTAGTGCAATTAGAGCCTAGACAAGCTTTAGTATTTAACTAGAGTGGTTCGAAAATTTTCCAGACTTGTCTCGACTTCCGATTAGGCTTTATCAGGCCTAAGTCATATTTATGGTATTTAATAATTAATTTCCATAATTATTTAATTAATTATATATTTTCCGGAAATTAGACCAGATAGTGGTGACCAGAATTTTATGCCGATTGTAGTGGTTTGATCTGTATATTTAATTGGGTTCCAATTTGTGCTGATTGTACATGATTTGTGTTTTAAGAATTTATTCTTAAATTGAATTGATTTCGGTAATTAATTGGGAAATAACTTAGCGTTGGTTTACAATGCCAAAAATAGTTTGGTAGACCATATAAATTGGTGGGATTTGTGGAAAGGAAATTATGATTTTTTTGGCTAAGGTCGACCGTGTAGCCACATACGAGTATTTTTATCGAGTATGATAAAAATGGAGAAATGATTAGATGATAAGACCAACAATTGTGACAGCTTCGTGAGCTATAATATACTATATGTGAATAATTGCAGCAGCTTCTAGTGACCATATATATCGATATTTGAGGCAGCTTCTGGCGAGCTATACTATCTATATATCAGTTAAAGTGAGCAGTCCTGGACTATGGTTGGACTTATAGATAGTATTGATCGAGATGACTAGAGAATGGTCTTATTGACATGTAATCGACCGAGTCAATGGATCGATGGTTTGATCTGATTTGATTGGATGTTATGATTGTCAGTATTTATTAATTAAGCTGACTTGTAGGAAGGAACCGAGGCCAAGGTAAGTCCCATGACGCCTGATTGTGCTTAGGCAGCCCTTAGGGCATAATTTTCTTCCTAATTGGGTCTTAGGAGGTTGAACTTGTTGAGACATCATCTCACCCCATTGCGGGATAACAATTTCAGGCCCGTAGATGGCAGCCCCGCCTGAACATTTTGGTCAACCTAAGAAGTTCACATAACAAAGCTATCACATTCTGATACAGGGACACCCTGAGGGCCTTGAGTATGTGCTGGTGAAATCCATTGTCTAGGTGGATGTGGGTTTGCCTAAAAAGGTGCCTCATCAGTACCGGTCATGGTATCACCATTATCATAATAGCCAAAGGGAGGGTCCTATACCAGAATCTGATATACCTATGTATGTGATGTAGGTTGCTTTTGGAAAGGGTACGGCAGACCATAAGGACGGATCGAGTGGTGGACGAAGGGTCCTAAGCTTGATGCTCGCATTCTCCAATGTACTCGCAGCGTGCTCTAGCTGGAGTATGGAGGTAGGAGAGACTGAAGAGGACGAGGATGTGGTGCAAGAGGAGTTTGAGGATCCGTAGTGGTTTTGGAAACCCCCACCCCTGTTTGTAGACTGTGCGTTCTGACCGGTTTGTGTAGGGCTGGACTCGATTAGTTGGTATTGTAATATATAAGCATTCTGGTGTGTGATGTATATAAGTGTGGTTTTCTGTGTTCTAAATTTGTGGCATTACGCTTTTCCTATCACATTGTTTTATTGTTCTGGAATTTATATCTGCTTCTGCATGCGTATATTAAAAGAAAGGGTCGGTGATGCGTCTTGGGACATCGCTATTATATCGACCAAGAAGGGATGGGCATGGGCTCGGAGGATTGGGACGTGGCATAGGCAAGGTTGACCTTCGCTGAGAGTCACCTTCGCCCATGTTTTTCTTCTAGAAGATTATCAGCACGATGTGCACCTATTTGAGACTAAGGCATTCTTCTATTGAATGGCAAAAATTGATCTTTCTTGCATAACGAGATGAGAAAACTGTTATGCTCTAGAACTAATCAGCGAGCTCCTTCGGCTTTGGTATTGCTAAAAGAATTCACTGGAGAATGATTTTCTCTTTCAAAGTCATCATGGTTGTTAGAGAAATTAACTTTGATTCTGTGATTTTTGATTTTCTGAAGTTAGGGGTGATTCAATTTGTTTTGAGATTGATTCTTTGAAGATGGCAAGAATTGTAGTTATATGTATTTGTAGTAGTTGCCATAATTAGCCCAGCAGTTGTTCGTTAAAATTTCCTAGGGAAATTTGAGTTGATTGTCATACTGGACAATCATCTTTTGTGAATGATAAATATGTCTTTACTTTTGTACAACGTGCAGGTGTGAGATTTTATCTCTTCATTTTTCTATCGTCCTCTGCTTTTAATGTTCCTTGCTACATCCTTCTTGAGTATAATGTTGTCACTTCCACTTGCTCAAGTTGTTTTGGGTAGTTCTAATAATCAGCTTAAGTAAGCTGTCATTGTGTTTAGTAAGCTTTACAAATTTGGTACCTTACAGCATGTTATGAAAATTGAATTCCATAAAATTGTATTTAAAGTTGATTATATAACATGTATATCCCTTATATTGCACAAATAGAGCATGTCCTAAGTTTTCCTTTTTTTTTAACAATGGAGAATAATTTCAAAGTACGATTCCAAAAGTTTTTAGCCAAACATCGGAAATATTATCATTTTCTCAATTGACACCTGAATTTTTGCTGATAAATCCAGCACACATTTGTGTAGAAAATATAATTGTAGTTAAGAACGAAAATAAAATAAAAAATTACAAATGAAAAAAGAGAGAGAAGATAAGATGGTAAAACTCAAGCTCGCCAGATGAAAGTCATCAATCTAGTCGAATCCGTGCAACCACTTCGGTTCAAAACTCATCAAATAGGTAAAAGCCCGCTCACCAGACCGGTGAAGCTTCAGTCCACACTTCGAACAGGCCCAGAGTCGCAAGTCTGAGCTAAGCCCAGAAGGCCCATCAGACCAAAGCCCACAGAGGATTTGCGTTTTCTCTCTCTAGCGCTCTAGAGCTTCGAACGAGGACGCTCCAGTGGAAACCAGAGAGAGAAGAAGAAAGCAAATCTGGAGAAAGTCGAGGTCACGCGGAGGAGGAAAGGGGTAACGGCATCGATTCTCCCTCTCTCGCCCGAAGCTCCATCTCCGCGATTCAAGTTTCTCAATGGCCGATTCTAGTATTCTGCCATCTCCGCCGCCTCGCATCGGCTTCTCCGGCCTTCAGACGTAACTGGAGCCAATCGTAGCCAAGCGCCTCCCTCGGTCGACGACTTCATTATCGTTCGTTTTTGTCACTGCCTCCTCCTTCGGTTTCTATCATCTTCGTTCCCCGACGGAGGAGAATAGCCGTGACTGAAACCCGATCGGAATCGGATTCTTCACTTCGAGCTCTTCATCATTCTGGTACTGCAACAATTTTGAAGGTAAGTTTTCTCTCATTCTCTGGATTTCATTTTTCAATTCAGTTGATAGCATTCATTCTCGGTCTTTTTCTAAATTTCCAATTTCCAGAGACCTCTTCATCGAAATTTTCTTCTCTATTGCCCTCCAGACACTGTCAGCCACTGCCAACCGCAATCGATCGTCACCGTTCCCATTTCCACGGCCGCTGTCGGAACTTCTGTTCGCCCCTGTTCTCCGTCACCATTGCTGAAGTGCTCGGACTGCGGTCACCACCGTCTCTCGTGACGGTTCCAGTTCACGAAGCTGCTTCTGTAATCATGTTACTAAGGTCCGATCATTAATCGCCACAGGTAATCATCCTTTATTCAATCGAATCACATATGCTCTGTTTCCAGTTGCTCTACGTACAGACTACTGCATGGGTAAAATCTACTACTTGCTTTGTGATCATCTCGTTCACATAACTGAACTGTATTGATATGCATATTTGAGGTTGAGGTGCTTTTCTGTATCTTCATATCAGAATTGTGCAGTGCGTGCTTGAGCCGAGACATCCATCAGTATATTTGTCGACTTACTTTCGTCGATTTGTTCAATGCATGCCCGACCGTTTCTCTCAACACGTTGTGCTGATCAACGCTTTATAGAAGTTGCGCTTGGATTTGCTGGAACCAGCTTATACTCGACTGGTCAAGTTGAGCACTATACTTGCTATTAGCAAAGGTGGTCACTGCAGCAACCATCTAGTTCGTGAATAATTCCCCTAGAAATGAAAAACTAGGTGCAATTCTTAAGAGAAACAGCTGCGGTCCATGAAAACAAGATGAGAAAAAGAGACAATGTACCCGATAAACCCGTATAGAGGTTTAACGAGCCATGGTAAAGCAGAAAAACCAGATGTCACAGCTGTATAGTCAAGCGCAAACAGATTGTTATGTTAATCCTGATAAGTATCGGAGCAAACTGAAGCTGTTCAGCTGCTTGGAATGATACTCCTTTGTATTAAGATGCCAAAAAAAAAAAAAAAAAAAAAAAGCAAGCCCACAACCAGACTTCTTAAGTACGCGCGTTTCTCTCTTCATACTGCTGGAACATACGAATTAAATGTTCTCGAAGGAGTCCTAACCAAGCCCACAACCTGACTTACTGATTGAATGTTCTCTATTTTATTTTGTGGTGTCCCAGTTTTGTGGGTTTTCGATTGTCGAATTGCCTGAATTGACATCTTCTTGTGAGAATATTCTCGGATGGACTTCGGTTGTGAGGGTAATCTGACTTGGTTTCCTTCGTTGATCGAATGGCAGATTTTTTATTAGTTTGGCTTTTAGGTAGGGCTTCTAGGGAATTCGAATTCAATGCGACCATGTGAACATCATGTTGATATAGCTAATTTGAAATTAATATGATTTGACTCTTTTTGATACTTTTGGTGAAAAGCGCTATTCCTCGTAATAATTAAAATTAAAATATTTATATTGAAAACTTTCTTGATAAGAGAAAATATTTTTCATGAAATTTTGATTTGTTTAATAGTTTAAAGAAAAGTGATTTCCTTCTTGTTAAAAGGAAATGTGGTTTTTCCCCAATTTAAATTTGTTGCTTTTCAGAAAACATTTTTTATAAATTGATTAATTTTCCATCATCTAAACATTAAAAAGTCAAAAAGCAATTTCCCAAAAAATAACTTTCCTTCAAACAAGCAAACCCTAAGTTTAAGTAAGTTCAGCAAACTATTTAAAAAGAAAGGATCTTGTAACTCTGTTAGTAGACCTACTAAGAGACGTTGGCAAGAGGCCCTTGAACAGGCCCTCTCTATCTCTTTATGAGCAAAATTAGTGTCACTTAAATCTAAGCTTAGTTTGACGAGTAAGAAACTATCAAAATATTCAGGAATAAGACATGCACTTAAAATATCACTAGAATTAGAAGAAATGATTCACTCTATAGACATGCACGTGAAATGATTCCCTAGGATTCAGGAATTGGACATGCTCTTACAATATCACTAGAATTAGAAGAAATTATTACGCGAAATAATTCCCTAGAATTACTCCATGTCACTAGCTAATCTTTATAAATGAAGATCTTGTCATTTCATTATAAGTTGCAAAATGTGAAATTGATGCAATTCAGCCCGTCAAATTAAAAAAAAAAAAATAGAGATGTGCTTCTCATTTTATATAAAGTATAGGTAGTTACAATCAGATCTTTTGCAAAATAGACATGAACGCTACAAAGATTACACAACAGAAATTGAAAACCACTGACTAGTAAAATTACATAACAAAACTTGTAAATTGAAAAATAAATAACAAAACATATATTAAAGATACTCTAACAATAACCCTAAATTTGAACCAGGTGTCACCGCAATGAGATTGTCCTTCAAAAGATTAAACCAATCAGAAGATAATTTATAAAAGTGTCAGCTAACTAATTAGCAATTGGAATACATATTGAAATAATTTCATTGGATGCGATTTTGTCTTGAATATCAATGTGCTTGGTGTGAGCATGGAAAGCCAGATTAGCAGCTAAATAAGTGGCTCTAATATTATCACATATGACTTACAGCCGGTTTAGGTGAAATTACGTGAAGATCATATGACATCTCTCAAATTCAATAAGTTTCTGCAACTGCAGAGGCGAAAACTCTAGTATTTAGATCCCGCAATGTAATATTGTACCCAATAAAAGCTAAGTATCCAGATGCTAAGTGATGAGTATCGGGACAACCGACCCAAGAGCATGAGTTAATGTTACCAAGGAGCTGTCGAATGATGGCTTCAATAACAGTCCATGATCAATGGTTCCATTAAAATATGTAAAAATGAGCTTAATCGCTTGTAAGCGAGATGTTTGAGGGCAATGCATGAACTGATTCTCAACACGGGCAGCATAAGAAATGTCGGTAGGATCCATCAGTAACACACCATCACGTAAAGAAGGTTGAGACTTAAAACTGTAGAAGATTCCTAGTGTAACGTTTGAGACAGCAAAATTCCCGTACCTCTGGACTGGTCCTCAACGCCAAGGAAGAAATGCAATGGAAAAAAACTTTCATGGTAAAAGCAAAAAGAAGTTTCCGAATGAAACTATGTAACTCTGTGGCACTACTACCTGTTATAAGATTACCATCAACGTGACGTAGTAGAATCAAGATTCTAGAGCTTGAATTATGCACAAATATGAAGTCATATGCCTTGCTGTAAATAAAAGTGTTCGAATGCTTAAAGAAGAACTTGCCTTTGACCCAAAAGAGGTCCATAAACATGCGAAAAGTAGTGCCCAACACAATAATTCGAATCTGGTTCCAACAATGCGCAGTAATTTCAAAATTTCATCCCAACCGTACTGTAATCCCAAATTGACTTCCATAAAATCCCATAGTTTTACGACACACCAAAGTTTCATTACAACGTGATTTCATAGCTGAACAACCTCTAGAATCAGCCTGGTAACCCAAAACCAGAAAGTAATTGAAATTGCAGCTTAACCTAGAAAATTTTCTTCAATTGGGTGAATTAAGTCTTTGAATTCTTCTCAAGCGCTTCGCATACCACATTAATCCAACACGTTACGTTATCCCTGATGAACTTGAACCGAACCCTTTCTCTCTCTACCACGCAGTTCACTTCTCTTTTCCAGTTTTCTTGATTCTTCTTTCTCCCTCTTACCTATTCCTCTTTTCTCTAATAAGCCAACTACAACAATTATAACTAAGCAGAAGGAAGTTAGTCTGTTGGGCTTCAAAGATGCAGCCTCATGGGCGCAATAAATGAGAATTGGTCTCTTGAGCCCAAGTCCCTTTCTTTTTTCTTTTTTTGTAAAGGGAAGACTCTATCGTTATGGTTGCAACTCTTGTTAAAGTCTTAGACACGGGATATGGGAAAATTTTTTAATGAACCCAGATTATGTGAGTCCAACTCGCATCCACTATTGAATGATGCGAGCTCCACGTTGAACCCAACTTTTCACGGTGCATGTGAGAAATTGTGAATCCCGGAATTCATTCTTTCCATTGTGAATATATCTATAGATTAAGTTAATTAAGTCATTAGGTAATTTAAGGTAATTGGTTGTGATGGTTAGTCCAGCTAGTAGCACCAACTGCTACAGTGATGATGGAATGAGTCATCCTACGGAGTTGTTGACGACAGCAGCATGCCATTGGCTGTTGGATATAGGGGTGTGCAATAGAACCAAGATCCGCCCGGACCGCCCGAACCGGACGTAACTGCCCGGAACCGGTGGTTCTTGAGGGAACCTGGTCCGGTTCCCGGCTCCCATTTATGGGAACCGGTGAGTACCGGTCCGGTTCCTGTTCCATAAGATCGTCCACCCGCCCACCGGATCGGACCAATTAATTTTTAATATTAAAAAAAAATTGAAATTACTAATTAACAAACCTAGCATCAAAAGGCAAGCAGTGCATGAACCAAAATTAGTCCCGATCTTTGCGTGCAAAAGAAACCGATCCTTTTGAGGCGCCGCTCAGCCCTTGACCTTCCGAGACCGCCAGAGGGACGGTAAGCCCAAACCCAACTCTCGTTTTGGGGTAGCGTAGCCTTTGTCTTCTGGGTATCTTTCCTAGGGGTGAGCGTGGTTTCGGAGCTGGAACGGAACCGAACCGAGGAGGGGTCGGTCCGGTTCCCCGCTCAAGAGGCCGGTTCCGGTTCCCGGTTCCTTTTTCTAGGAACCGGCGGTTCTCGGTTCAGTTCCGGTTCTTAGAACGGGAACCGGAACCGGTCACCCAAAAAAAAAAACCCTAAACCTCCCCTTCCCCTTCCCCACGTGATTTCCCCCTCGATTTTCCCTCCTTCCCCTTTTTTTTTTTTTCTCTCTTTCTTTTCTCTTCTTTTTCCTCCTCACGTCACTTCCTGCCCCCTACCCCTACTTTTTTTTTTTTCTTCTCTCTCTCTCTTCTCTCTCCCCCTCTCTCAGCCGAAACCCCCATTCTTCTCCTCCTCTTCTTCTTCTTCTTCTTCTTCTTCTTCTTCTTCTTCTTCTTCTTCTTGCAAGGGGTGAGCACGGTTCCCGAGAACCGGGAATCGGAGAACCGAACCGGACCCTCCCGTTCTCGCCTCTCCGCCCGTCGCCGACGCCGGACGCCTTGGCCGCCCCACACTCGTCTCACCCTTGCCTCCCGCTCCCTCGACGCCGTCACCCCTCGCTTGCCTCGCTACTCGCCCGCTTGCCGTCAACGCGCGTGGACGCCGCTCGTCCCCTTAGTGGAGGCCGCTCGCCACTCGCCTGGCCCGCCCCCAACTCGCTCGCTCGGTCGCCCTCGACGCTGCTCCCCCGACGCCGCTCGCCAGCCGCCCCCAACACCGCTGGCCTGGGCCGGCCTTTGACGTGCTCACCGGCCGACGATGCTCGTCCCAAGTCTTTGTCTCGATATGCTTGTAAGGATAAGCTAATTTGGATGGTTTAACCCGGAGATTATGATTCATGAGCACTTGAGTTGGGTTCTTCAGTTGGCGGTCGCCATTTGCATTTTGCTCTGTGATTTTTGTTTTGTGATGAGGCATAACTTGTCTAGTTCGTGTCAAGTAGATATGATGGGACTTGTAATACTTATGCGATCTGATTATACTTGTTTTTTGATGAAGCACATCTACGAGGTGAGATGTTGATCCACCGCCCCTTCCTCAAATCAAAGGATGGGATGTGTTTTTAAGTCATGAGCAAGCAGATTTGCTCGTCTTGTACTGAATTGTCATTTTTTAGGGAAGGGGCCCTTGTTGCTTATGTTATATCCTGTAATCGAGCCATAACTACTTAAGAATTGGTAGCTGACTTGATTAACAATCTGTGCACATCTTTTTTGATTTTTATGCTGTTATTTTTTGTCCTTCACACAATATGTTTGATTGATATCTAGCATGCAGTTTGGTTACACGAAGCGTTTGAGTCACATTATTTACCTAAAAGATTTTGGTACAATAAATGTATCGAACCCTTGAGAGGATAATGGCATGTCTTCTTTCTCTTTTCTCTTATGGAATGTCACTCTAGCTTTTACTATTCCATCAAGTCCTTGATTGTGAGCTGTTTTAGAGTCGGAGTAGATGATGAAGAAGAAGGATCTTTTGGTTTTTATGGATGTCTCCATTGATGGGGACCCCGCTGAAAGAATGGTTTTTGAGGTACTCATTTGTGAATGCGAATCTTAAATTTTTTAACATCTGTATGCCTCGGTTATTGCATTTCTTTTGAAATTTGCTGCAAATTCTTCACAATCCTTATCTCGTTGATTGGCTTTCTTGTGAATCCGGTTCAACAGCTTTTTCCCGAAGTTGCTCCAAAGATGGCAGAAATTTCCCGAGCACTCTATACTGGAGAGAAGGGAATTGGCCGGAAGATGGGAGGCCACCGCACTTGAAGGGGTAATTTTTCCATCGGATCATTAGAGGCTCTATGGCTCGGTATGTTTGTTTGTTCATGTAAGAGCTTTGTTCTAGAGAAAGTTTGGCCTTTATGGTTGTGTAAGGCTAAATAGGTTCTTTTGGTTAGTTACCTTTCTTTATGCTGTAGGATACAGGGCGATGCTCACGACTGCTTTTCTTGTGATATAGTTTTAAGGTTGTACTTACCATGTTGTCCACCCTTTGATCTTTTCTTTGGTTAACATTTCACATACATTTCTTTGAATATTATCTTTCTCACCATTGGATTTTTCATTAATTTTTTGTTATTTTTCTTTTTCTTTGCTTTTTTGGGGTGGTGATTTTCACAAAAGAGATGGTAAGAATTTTTTCATGGTTGTCCAATTTGTCTGTTTGTTTGTAATTTCACTCATCTTCCATGGTTGCTTTTGAGGCCTAAACTTTGGATTTGCTTGTTATGTGGCAATTTATTGAGGTTCTTTTTTTTTTTTTGTCTTTGGTTTCTCGTTATGTGCATCTCGTTGGTCAAGATGGACAACGCTACAAATTACTACTGGTGAACAGGCCAATGGCCATCATATGTGATTATGTGCATATACGCGACCTGTTTACTTTTTAGTTAGTTTGGATGAGTCTAGTACGTGTCACTACACATTCATCACACCAATGCGTTCTTTGAAAGCTATGTTACCTTTGAATCTCAACAAAATGCTGTTCGGTTTTGAATTAATAGTCTAATGTTCTTTTATGGACATAGAAGCTTTGGTTTGTCTCTTTCCTTCTTCGTTATAGTTCAAATCTAAAAATGAAAAAAAAAAAAAAAAAAAAGAACCCGTTGGAACCGGAACCGACCTTGGAACCCGTGGGTAGGTTCCGAGTGTTCTTGGTTTTGACGGGTAGGTTCCGGGTTCCAAAAAATGAGGAACCTGCACCAGGGTACGTTCCTGGTTCCAAGCGGAACTGTAAGGAACCGGGAACCGCTCACCCCTGATTCTTTCCGGAGTAAGATTTCATCTCTCTTGATCTGTTGCTGCACAAGTACTCGGTGCAGCGGCGGCTTGTGTTAGCTTGTATGTTTTGTCTCGTTAGTGATCGAATGTGAGTGTTTGAGCTTATTTGAGCTTATCTTGATCTAGGTTTTATGTCAAGTTCGTTCTTTAGCTTGTAGTTTTCTTGACAAAATGCCGAGCAAATGGAGACGTCCAGAAGTTAAAAAGTCTAAAGTGGACCTTGACAAAACATCGAGTAGTTAGTAGGCAAAACTCAAAAGGCCAGCACGCAAAGAAGCGGGGTGGGATTGAGAAAGTGATATTATTATTATTGTGAGATCGGTTCCATGGATCCACCGGGGGAACCCGGACCGGACCGCCGTCCGGTTCCCGGTGGATCCATACACAAACGGGTGGATCCCGATCCCAATTTTGGAAGCGGGTCCTTAGCGGGCGGTTCCGGTTCTAGATTGGGAACCGCCCGCCCGGACCATGCACACCCCTAGTTGGATGAGTGGCACTCTCTATGTCACCCCATTCTTGATTCTTTTTTTCATTTTCAGTTTTTTGCTTTTTTTTTTCTTGTTCGCTTTTCGTTTTGCCTTTTTTCTTTTATCATACTTGAACTTGTAAACATACAGTAAAACCTAGATAAAATTCTAATGGAGAAGTACAATAGAGATTAATATAATGAAAATCCCCAATATGATTAAACATGAAAATAGTACAACGAAAATTATAGTATTGTTAATTTCACACGTAACACATGAAAATTTCACTAGCAATGGAAAAAAAAGACATTCACATTGCAATGAACGAGAGATGTGAAAAGTGGAGGAACAAAGCCAATTTGCATCCTGCAAAGTTTTGGTCTTCTTGGAAATGATTTTTCTCCCATTATCACTTTTTTTTTTCTGCAAAGTCTAGGTCTTCGTGGTTGATTAAATTTTCTCCCATTATCACTATTTTTGCAAAGTCTTGGTCTTTGTGAAATTGATTAAAGTTTCTCTCTCATCGTCACTTTTTGTCCTACAAAATCTTGGTCTATTTGGAATTTATTAAAATTTCTCTCCCACCATCACGTATTTTTATTAAAGTGCTTTGCTTTTGCTTCACATGTTTGCGTGGAACTTATGTAATTTTGCTTCAACTTTCCCAAAAAAAAGCACATGATATCTAGCAAAATCTTTGGACATATTCTCTAAATATTGTTAAAAATGCACTTGTGGACAAATAGTATTTTATATCGATTTCTCTAACCTCTACGTGCATTTTTAAAGTCTTGATCTCCCTATAGTTTGTAGTTTTCTCTTTCCATTAGCTCATTGTCACTCAACCCTTGTTTTTCTCTTTAGTGACTGATTCACCCATGACCATTGGAGAGCTCTTTTTGAGTTCCTTCTTGGCTTCCTTCTTGTACTAATTTCTAGTATTGTTAATTTTAAGCAAGACATGTAGCATGTGGAAATTCTACTAGTAATGGAAAAAGAGACATTGACATAGGGATGGAAGAGGGATGTGAAAAGTGAAGCAACAAGGACAATTTGCATCCTGCAAAGTCTTGGTCTTCCTAGCATTGATTAAAGTTTCTTTCCCATTACCGCTTTTTCCCTTTGGCTTCACTTTTTACAGAAAAAACTTGATGAGATCCAGTAAAGTCTTGGTCTTCCTAATACGCCAAGAAGCTTGAGTTAGATGGAAGAGTGTATGTTTTGATGCACATTCTGTCCTCGAGTTAGATTGTTCTCCTTTTTTTTCTTTTGACCAAAGCTCGTGATTTTATCTTCCTTATCAAACAAACAAACCTAATGGTCTTTGATGACTTAAGAATGCATAACAGAAAATAAGATGCCATTGTTGGCTTTATCCTCAATAATTTAGGTTTCAATTACATCGACAAAGTGGGGATCCTTTGATGCGAATTTGGCCCCATGATGCATGAGGAACTGTCGGGGAGGCATATGTTGGCACGAGATGGCTAGCTGCAGAGTCCTTGCGACAAGTACCATGTCATGATGGAGTTTGACATAATTTTGAGCCTTCGGATGTAAATGTCTAGCTTCAAATTCATTATATGGTCTTAATTCACGTCCCAAATTGTTTGTGTACGGGCTCCTGATAGTGCATGATTGTAAATTCTCTAGAATCATTATAATCAACCTATACACCAATGCATAATACTAATTCGCTTCAAGTAATATTAGAGGAAAGGTATAATACTAATTTGTATGCTCACTCAAAATAAGTGGGTTGAATCGCTCTCAAAATTCTAAAATCATAGATAAGCTAGATCCGTTGTCTAGAAAATATTCCATACCAAATGGTTTGTTCTCCCCATGAAAAAAAAAAAAAAAACCAATCTTGCTTTAAGAAAGCAAAATTCATGCAAGACATGCTAGACTCCAACTTGACGTGATTCTAGGGCTCTCTCTCTCTCTCTCTCTCTCTCTCTCTCTCTCTCTCTCTCTCTCTCTCTCTCTCTCTAATTGGTTAAATCCCTTGAGTCGTTCCATATCCACACACATTACATGTTCCGTTCATGCATATTTAGATTCTCGACTTTTGTAATTCTTAGAACCTACAATATCTAAAACATGATTGAGGAAAGCATTGGAAATAGTATGGACTAAATTTATGATAACAACCAGTGCCGAACACAATAGTTCGAACATGATTCCGATAGTACACAATAAGCTTCGAAATTTCATCCCAACCAAACCATAATCCTAAGTTGACTTCCATAAAACCCCATAGTTTCGTGATACACCAAAGTAGGCGAGATCGAGATACGGTTGTGATTGGGCTCCATCTTCCCCGTTGTTGCCACGGTTGTTGTAAATCTAACTGTTTAGATCGAATCTGCAGTGGCGGAGGCATTGGGTGGGGACTCACTGTTGGGCGCGGCGGCCATGTGAGTCCTCCACCTCCTGCTTCTCCGCCTCCCTTAAGAACACCAACCCCGACCTCCCCTACGGTGGCACATGGCGGAAACCCTCATAATTACTCGAATGCTCCTGTGCGTGTTGGAATCGCGTGTCGAAATTTTGGACTCGCGTGTCGGAGTATGTTAGGAAGAGTTGATCATGTGTCGAATTTTCCGACACTTATTGATCACGTGTCGGAACATGTCGAACACGTGTTGGAGTGTCGGACATGACACAGAAACTTCCGGAAAGTGTCGGTACTTCTTAAGTTACTTCACATGTAATGCGTGGAAATTATCTACTTTTGCTTCACCTTTCCGTAAAAAAAAGCACATGATATCCAGCAAAGTCTCTGGAAATGTTCCCTAGATATTGCGAAACAAGCACTTGTAGACAAAAAGTATCTTGTATCATTTTCTCTAACCTCTGATGCGCATCTTTGAAAGTCTTGGTCTTGCTAAAGCTTATAGTTTTCTCTCTACTAGCTCCTTATCACTCAAACCTTGTTTTTTCTTCAGTGATTCATTCGCCCATGATCATTGGAGAGATCTTTTCGGGTTCCTTCTTGGCTTCCTTCTTATACTAATTTCTAGTATTGTTAATTTTAAGAAAGACATGTAACGTGTGGAAATTCTATTAGTAATGGAAAAATCGACATTCACATAGGGATGGAAGAGGAGGGATGTGAAAAGTGAAGCAACAAAGCCAACTTGCATCCTGCAAAGACTTGGCCTTCTTGGAATTGACTAAAGTTTCTATCCCATTGTCACTTTTTCCCACTTGCCTCACTTTTTACACAAAAAAGTTGATGAGTTCCAATAAAGTCTTGGTCTTCCTAAGGTGCCAACAAGTTTTGAGTCAGACCGGAGAGCGTATGTTTTGTCGCACATTATGTCCTCGAGTTATATTGTTCCCCTTTTTCTCCAAATCAAGACTTTTGGATGTCGTCTGAAACAGAGGACCATTTCTTTTGGCCAAAGCACATGATTTCGTTTTCTTTGTCAGACATATTAACTTACCCGTCTTTGGTGACTTGTAGATGTATACAAAAAAAAATAAGATGCCATTGTCGGTTGTATCCTCAACAATTTAGGTTTCAAAAACATTGACTAAGTCGAACTAACTTGATTTCTACTCTTTACCTTGTATAATGCAGGAACAATAAACTTCAAATAATTAAAATATATTTATTTAATTGAAAACTCAAGATTTAGAAAATATTTTCAAAAAATTGACTGAGTTTTTTGATTTATTGCTCACAAAAATGAACAAATCAAAATTTTTCACCATTTACTGAAATAGGTAGGTATAAATTGATGTTGGCAATGAAAGATATCTTGTGTTGGTATTTTTTTAAATGATGTAACTAATTATTTTTCGGAAAATGTTATCCAAATCTTAAGTTTTTTCACACTCTTAGAGTGCATTTGGTAATGTTACCGAGAACAAAAATGTGTTTTGTAAGTATTTTGTTCTCGAAATAGATTTGAAATAGAAATCAAAAAAAAAAAAAAAAAAAGCTACTATTGTTCCGAGAACAAAAATAAAAAACGCTCATCCTTTTTAAAACTTCTTGGCAGACGTCTTTTCTCTCTCACCTTTCTTTCTCGTGAAGTTTGTTTCTCCTCCTGCTCTTCGCATCGTTCGCCGGAGAAGACAGAGTCGCGACACCTTTCCTCCTCCGTTGTTGCCGCAACTAGTCTTGAGAAACGGTAGGCGTCTCTCTCCTTGGCAATTCTTGCTCTCTCCCTTTGGCGATTCTCGCTTTGTTTTTCATTGCTCCCCTTTGCCTTTTTTATTACGGTTTGATTTGTCGCTCGATTGAGCGAGAGGGTTAGTCGTAGATCGTTTTGCTGTTCGTTCGATTTCTTCCTGTTGTAGCTCGTCTCGTGTCGTTTTTGGAGGTGCTCTCACTTTCGCCATTGACGTAGGGACCGCTCGTGCTCTCTTTTCCCGTTCTTCTTAACAACAAATCTGCTATTTGGGGTTCCCTGCAATTCTTCTTTCCTCGTGGGTTTCTCCCTCTTTGCGGAATCGAAGTAGTGGGTAAAAGGAAAAATGAGATTTTGGGGTCGATGGTTCGTGTGTTTCACAAGTGTGGTAGAAGCGGTTGCTTGAGAAGATTACCAGTGTCACAAAGCGGTGGGTTCTTGAATAGTGCCGTCAAATCCTCGGACATTCTCGAACTCGCTCGAAATGCTACCCTTACCTTATCTATGCTTTTATACCTGTCTGTCCCCAGCAGAGTTTTGGCTGGGCTTTTTCTCGAATATACGTTTTCCAGCATCCATTCTTGAATTTTCATGCCTTTCTATTCTCTCGTACGAGGTTCTTTGAATTGAAAGATTTGAAGCAACGTATTTTTGTTCACGGTTCTCTGGGTTCTAGCAATTTCATGATAAGCTCTTCATGTTTTGATTGTTTTAAATTTGCTGTGAGATTTATTATGTGATGAATAAAAGTTGGTTTTTTTTTTTTTTTTTTTTTTGGTGTTTTGCTTCTTTTTCTAGGGTGGTTGTGTTTCAGAAGCGCACCTGAAGTTCGGATTTTGGAGTCGAAAGACCAGGAGATAAAGTAGCATTTTTTGACTCAAAGCAGGTATGATCATGAAAACTTTCACCCGCAATCAGACATGCAAAGTTTTAATTTTTGGAACTGTGTTGGTGGCTTATGTGGAAATGAGCATGTATATGCGTGGAGTAGCCTCTTTTTACAACCCTTTTTTTTAATTTCTGTCTGTTTCGCTCGCTCGAGGAGGTCAGGAGGTCCATGTGCATTTAGCCTAATCTCTGCCGATTGGCTTTAGTTCAAAACACTGCAGGAATTATCAATGGCGATAGTTTTCTAGCATATTAGGCCTCATTCGAGTTTATGATTCCAATTAGCCAATGACGGCATTTTTTTTAAAAATTTAAAAAACACGAGTTTATGATTTGAATTCCACCTTCCTCTTTCAAGAACTTTATATAATAAACTATAATTGATATTTTATAAATTAAATGAAAAAAATTGGGAATAAAACTTTTTGGTAACAGAAATTTTTATTCTCGTACCAAACGTGTTATATTCTTTTTTTTTTTTTGTTTCGGGAATAGAAATTTTGTACAGTTACCAAACGTGTTTTTTTGCTCAAAAATTATTCCCGGGAATAGAAATAGAAAAAATTATTTCTGAACAGAAATTGTTCCCGGGAATAGAATCGCTACCATACTACCAAACGCACCTTTAAACTACTTTGATGGAGCAAAACAAGAGGAATTGACTCGGTTCGATCCAAAAGAGGAACGTAATGGAAAATCTGAAAAGGAGCAGAAGTCAGGTACAAATCCTAGTGTTTGAACCTCCAAAACCATTCCTCTACAAAGAGGTGAAACGTGAGCAATAAGCAGGCGGTTACAGCCACACCTGGAAAGGGTCATCTGACAGCTCCACACATCCAAAAATTAAGAAATCTCGAGTTACCAAAATAAGTATAAATAGCTAAAAAATAATCATTTAATTGTTAAAACTTGTCGATACCGAACTTCTGCCCAAAAGTGGCTTTCATATATTTTTTTAAAACTGGAACAGATTTTGCTCCCAAAGAAGAAGTTTATTGAAATTAAAGCATTTTATAAGCATAGACCAGAATTTCGACAAATAGGATTAGGTTCTTTCGAATTTATTCCCCAAATAAAAAAAAAAGAAAACGAAAAGAAAAGCAAAGATAAAATGGGAACCTCCGAGAGAAAAACACACACGGCAGAATTCATCTTGATTCTCCTGCTCCTTTCTTTAAAACCACACCGCCTCACTTTTTCTTCATCCACCACCACCACCACCACCATCATCATCATTAAACTCACGCCCACAGACTTCACTCTCATTCAATTCATTTCTTGCATGCATATCGATTGTCGCCAATCACCACCATCTCTAGTCGTCGCTCCATCAATACCATCGTTCGTCGTTGCGAGCAGGGGACCACGCATTGCCGTAGCTGAATACGGACGCGTACACAGTGAACTGCCAAACCTAGCGCTCGTGCTTGCTGGATTGCTGTTGTGGATCTTATCCCGTTCGCCTGGTCGGCTCCAGGAAGTCTACTTGGAATAGGTAAAAGACATCTATCTACTTGCTCTCTTTTTCGTTGAACTGATGCGGCAAGTTTAATAGCAAAACTGGGGAAAGTTGATGTCATATTTTGCTGGCCAGATTAAAGTTGCAGCTTGATTGCATAATTCATGGTGATTTCTTAATTTTGTTTTAATCAGGTGATACATCTGCATGCATAATTGTTTGAGCCGAAACTCGGACCTCTATTTTATTATATCTGTATCAGGATAATTATATTAGAAAACTAGGAATTTTCATGGACAAGCATTATCATGCGCATCTAGGCTTTTTGGAGTGCATCATTATTAATTCTCTGTTTTGCACGTTTCCTTTCATAAATCACATGCTATAATTTGGAAAATCTAGGAAAATCATATCTTGCATATTAATAAATTTAGATTGCATCTTCATAAAAAAAAAAAAAAGCAAAACAAAAATGTGAAGTGGAACTCTCCGCGAGTCGCGAAGAATATTATCGCCCCACTCCTGCATTTTTTTTTCTTTATCAGTTTTTTCCTGTTTTTCTTTTTTAGTTTTTCTTTTTGCTCTTTTTCCATTTATTCAACTCATATTTGAAAAGATAAATGGAAATCTAGACATAATTCCAATAGACAAGTACAATAGAGATTAATGATTAATCACAATAATTAATCATTCATTAATGTTGGACTAAAATTATAGTTTTATAAATTTTGAGCAAGAGAACAATAATCAGTGCTAATTGTCAAATAATATCTCATTCACACACACACAAAAATAACGCCCATGTAACACGTGGAAATTCTACTAGTAATGTAAAAAAGACATTCGAATGGGAACGGAAGAGGAGGGATTTGAAAAGTGAAGCAACAAATCCAATTTGCGTCTCCAAAAGTCTTGGTCTTCCTAGATTTTATAAAATTTTCTTTCTCATGAGCTCTTTATCAATTTTGCTTCACCTTCATAAAGTTCATGATATCCAGTGAAGTCTTGCTCTTCCCGAGTTCATGATTTTTTATGATTTATTTACATGAACAAGTATATAATTGTGAAAACTACAAGTGCCTTGGGTTAATCTCTAAGGATCACTAAACAAGCACTTGTGAAAAAAAAGAGTTGCAGCAAGACGGGCGGCAATATCTGCTGAAAGATGATGATTTAGTAGTTGATGATCGGGAATTGCTTGATGTGAGAATCATGGTCCTTTGAACTCAATTTTCCTGTTGATAGGTGTGATGGGTAGAGTATAATTCTCAGTAGATTATACACTGTCATTTCATGATTTGTGACTTGTTCACTATTAGCTGAGTAAAATAAAGCAAGTTGCTTAAGGAATTAGTCGGTGCGCTGGATCATTTTTCTTGTTTAGCCCAAAGCACGTGTTTCCATTCTCCTTAGTGGACAGACAAAGTTAACTGTCGTTGATGACATGTATATATATATATATATATATATATATATATATATATATATAATAGAAAATCAGATGCCATTATTGGGTGGATCCTCAATATGTTATGTTTCAAAAGCATTTATTTTACTGAGTTTGCGGAAATATGCTTATTTGTTGATCCTATTAATTTGGTTAGCTTCATTCGTCGCTAAACAAGAAAAATGGGATAAGCACAGCAACTAATCCATTAAGCAAGTTGCTTTATCTTACATTGGAAATGGTAAACAAGGCCGGTATTAACAATATATAATCTATCAGATATTGCACTTACTCATTGCACTAATGAACTTGAAAATCGTGTTCAAAGGACCACGATTCTCCCATCAAGGCAATTCCCGATCATCAACCACTACCTCATCACCCTTCAACAAATCGTTGTTGCCCATCTTGCTGCGAATCTTTAGCATAGTGTTTAGCACAGTAACTGGCATGTAAAAGACGTCCTTGATCGCACATTTACCAAGAAAGTGGAAAACAAAGACATTGAAATTATAAGGTTACTAAGAATATACGAATGCTAAAAAAGCCAACAAAACACACGTGAGTGATAACACTTATGAAAAAAAAAATGCACTCTAAGTTGGTCATATTAAGACTTTGTTTTGGATGGCCAAAAATAAAAGGTCTGACAGCCAAAAGTCTGGATCCGAAGAATAAGGAGAGCAATTGACGTAACAAACACTTGTGGATAAGTAGTATTTTCATTTTGATTTGTCTAACCTTTAATGTGCATCCCTTGAAAGTCTTGGTGTTCTTGGACTTCATAGTTTTCTCTCTCCATTAGCTCATTGTCACTTTGCTTCATCATAACATCTTTTTTGTTCTTTACAGTGACTGATTCACCTATGGACATTGGAGGGATCTTTTTGGGTTCCTTTTTGGGTTCGTTCCTTCAAGTCCTGTTCGATAAGTTGACTTCTTCCGCATTGAATTATGCACAACGGATGGAATTAGTTGCCTAAGGAGTGGAAGGGGAGCTGGTCAAAATCAAGGCTTTGGTTGATGCAGAGAACAAGCCACTGTGGCTGGATAGTGTTAAGGACTTGGCCTATGACATGGATGACTTGCTTGATGAGTTTGAGATCAAAGTTGCTCAGGTTGAGTCGGGGGTAGAATCCAGCACAAATAGAGGTTTAGAGAAATGGAAGTTCTCTCTCTTTGGCCGACCACGCTCGCTTGTGTCTGAAACCAAGATACAAGATATCAATGACAGATTGGCAAAGATTGTCACTGGAACGGGTAGTCTAAACTTGAGAAAGAATGTTGAGGACATATCCAACTACACCAGCAAAAGGGATTCAACCACTTATGTGCCGGAGCTTGGGTTTTTAGGTAGGGAGAAGGAAGAAGCAGATATACTTGAACTATTGATCAATGACATCGAAAATTCTGATGCCACGCTAAGAATAGTCCCCATAGTTGGGATGGGCGGTATTGGAAAGACGGCTTTGGCTCGGCGGCTGTATAATAATGTCAAAGTGAATAGATGTTTCGAGAGGAAAGCATGGGTTTGTGTTTCCGATGTTTTTAATATTTTCAACATAACAAAGAATATTTTGCACTTGATCACTGAGAAGTCCTCGAAGGACGAAGATCTTGCCGGGCTTCAAGGTAAGTTGAGGAACTGTCTATCTGGGAAGAAGTTTCTTGTGGTTTTAGATGATATCTCGGAATGACAACTGCGAAAGATGGACTACCCTCTTAAGGCCATTTGAAGCGGGGGCTAGGGGAAGCAAGGTCATTGTCACGACTCGCAACCTTCATACTGTTTTTAGAAAAGGAGCTTCGGCATATTTTTTAAAGGAGTTGTCCCCCAATAATTGTGCAAGCTTATTAGCCTTTCATGCTTTTGAAGAAGCAAACTTTGAGAACCACCCGCAATTGGAAACAATAGGCAGGAAAATAGCTGAAAAATGTAAAGGTTTACCTTTAGCAGCGAAGATGTTGGGCGGTGCCCTATGTAATAAAGAGAAACCCGATGAATGGGAAGATACCTTAAAAAAAATAACAGGGGGTCTTCTGATGATAGAGAATGACGTTCTCTCTATTTTGAAATTGAGCTACATCCATCTTCCTCCCTATTTGAAGAGATGTTTTTCTTATTGTGCGGTATTTCCTAAGGATTACGAAATTGAGAGGGATGAGCTAGTGCTCTTATGGATAGTGGAGGGATTTTTAGATCAACAGAAAACAGAGAAGAATAAATTGAGATTAGGACGGAATTACTTCAATGAGTTAGTATCCAGATCATTTCTTCAACAATCAAATGTTGATGCATCTAAGTTTTCAATGCATGATCTTTTGAATGATCTAGCAAAGTCAATTGAAGGTGGGACATGCTTTAGCTCTGGAGAGTCTCAGCCGGCAGTTAGTGAAGATGAAATTGAGAAAGCTCGTCATGCTTCATTCTTCTCGTCGCGGGTAGTGACATCAAAGTGCTTGACAGCATATCACAAAATGAAGGTACTGAGAAGTTTAATTTTAGCGCGTGTTGGATCTAGTGAGGGATTCCTCTCTATTTCCAACAAGGTGTTGCACGACTTGCTATCAAACTTGAAGTACTTGAGGGTGCTCTCATTATGTCATTGTGACATCGTAGAGGTACCGAATTGTGTTGGTGAACTAAAACATCTTCGATATCTCAATTTCTCGTACACTAATATCAAGAGTTTACCTGAGTCAATTGTGGGCTTGTGCAAATTACAAGCTTTGATCTTAAGAGGTTGCCATGAACTTTCAATATTGCCTCAAAGTATCACAAAGTTGGTCAACTTACAATTTCTTGATATTAGAGATACAAAATATCTAAAAGAGATGCCATTGGGCATTAGTAATTTGAAGAATCTTATTATCTTGTCCAACTTTGTGGTAGGAACGGAGAAAGGGCTACAGTTAAAGGAGTTAGAGAACTTGTCGCATCTTCAAGGAGAATTATTCATATCAGAATTGCAAAATGTGAAAGACGTCAAAGATTGTGTTGCTGCTAAGTTGTCAAGAAAGGAAGGCCTAAGAAACTTATTCTTGCAATGGGATAAAGATTTTAGAAATCTCTGGAACGATAAGCACTATTTCCAAGTGCTTGATTTTTTGCAACCTCACACAAATCTTGAAAATCTCACTATCTCTTACTATGGTGGTGCAAAATTCCCGCCATGGTTAAATTGTCCCTCCTATTCAAAGATAGTGTCTTTGTGCTTGCATAGGTGTCCTAATGTCACATCGTTGCCCTCACTTGGACAGCTACCTTTACTGAGAGAATTATCTTTTGAAGGTCTTGATGCAGTAAGAATAATAAGTTCTGAATTTTATGGAGGTAAAAAGCCTTTTTCGTCCTTAATCACTTTGAAGTTCAAAAAGATGTTGGCATGGAAGGATTGGTCTCCTTATGCGGGGGGCCCAAAAGAAGAAGTCCCATTCTCCTGTCTTCAGCATCTTGTTGTCCGGAGTTGTCCTTCGTTGGTCGGGACATTGCCTAGTCAACTTAATCATCTTATAAAGCTTGAAATTTATTCATGCCTACAATTCAAAAACCCAATCAGTGAGGTTTATCTTCCATCTCTCGATGAGTTATACATTAAGGATTGTAGCAAGGAGATTTTAAAGAGATTGGCCAACCTGACTTCTTTGACAATTCTCAAAATTAAGAGTGTTATAGAGCTTGTTAGCTTTGATCATGGATTTATGAGCTACATGGGCAACCTAAAGAAGCTTCATATAGGACAATGTGACAAGCTAACATTCTTGTGGCAAGATGGAGATGAAACACGAAATCTCACTTGCCTCCAGGAATTAGTCATTAAAAAGTGTCCTCGATTCATATCTTTTGTGGCAGGAGGAGGAGAGATAGAGCTATCGTATAATCTTGAAAGGATGGAATTGGTGGATTGCACAAGTTTAGAAAAGCTTCCAAGAAAGATGCACACACTCAGACATTTGGTGATTAAGAATTGTCCAAAAATCATGGAATTAAACATTCTTCAAGTTGACTCCGGTAGCAATAATCTGATTTCTCAACTTGAATCTCTTGAGGTAAGTGCCTATAATTCTCCGATATCCATTTCATTTGCCAATGGTAGACTTGCTCCTGTGAAGGCACTTTCTATAGACGACTGCAAGGGAGTGGAGTCGCTAGAAGGGATTACCGTAGAATCGCTTGAAAGAATGAGAATTAAAGGCTGTGGAAATTTGGGAAGCTTACTACAGTGCCTTCACATGCTCTCCAATCTCACTCAATTGTCTATTTGGAATTGTCTAGCATCGGAGATAGAGGACTTCCCTCCCCTTCCTATCACCCTTTCGAGTCTTGAACTTGGTTATTGTTCTAAGATAAAGTCTATTGCCAGCTGTAACATTGCCAATTGTAACAATCTCACTAAATTGGAAATATCGAATTGTCCAGCATTGGAGATAGAGGACTTCCCACCCCTTCCCATCACCATACAGAGTCTCACACTTGAGGCATGTCCAATGATAAAGACGCTACCAAATCAGTGGCATCATCTTACATCCCTTCAGGAGCTGCATATTTGTTACTGCAAAAATATAAAATGCTTCCCCAAAGGAGGTCTACCTCTCGAATTGCGAGACCTTATGATTTTGGGGCTCGTGAATCTAAAGCAGCCAGTGAGAGAGTGGGGCTTGCACCGGCTCACATCTCTCGAGAGACTGAGCGTTGATTTTGACATGGGAGGGGAGGGAGAGAAGGAGTGGTTTCCTTCGGAGGATGAGAATGCCTGGAGTCTCTTTCCTCCCTCTCTAATCGATCTTCAGATATGGAAGTTGAGAAACGCGGAAAGATTATCGAGCGGTCTCCGCAACCATCTCTCCTCTCTCCAATTTTTATTGATTGGAGAATGCCCCAAGTTGAGGTACTTGCCAGAAGATGGCTTCCTTCCTTCGCTCCAACAATTGCACATATTTGGATGCAAGATTCTGAAAAAGCGATGCGCAAAACTCATTGGCAAATATTGGCCCCTCATTGAAGAGATCCCTATCATCAACATTGATGCCTTTTTGATCCAATGAATTGATTTGTGCATCTACACTACAGTTAGTTTTCTTAGGGTTCGGGTAAGTTATTTTTGGTTTTGAAGGCATCCTTTTCCATTCTACTTTCTCAATTCGATGCTCAATACGAACTGATGTTTAGGTGGGGGATCTCGTTGGTTGGATTGGCTCTATTTCGTTGGACGATATAAACTGTAGGATGAAACGCTCGCAGTGCTGCCTCTTGCTATGTTGATGACATTTCCTCATTTCTACTTGATGCCCAAACCATTTGTGAATGAAATCGCACCATCACGAAGAATCGTAGCATTCCACAATCATAGTCCTCTGCATTTTTAGCGTCTATCATATGTTCTCTTCCCAACATCTTTTTTCTTGGGCCCTTAAGCTCATTCACTTTGGTTGTTTTGCAGATACCATTGTGATCTTGCATTGGCAGAATCTCTTGGAAGGATCACGTGCGAACGCTGCTAAGGTAGGGCTAATGCTGTTGGTGTCATTGTCTTGCTTCATTTTTTTTTTTTTTTGGCAATTTATCAATAAAGGAAGAAGCAATTAAATATATTTGTTGCACTACTATGTTCTGAATTTTCCTTCTGGTGAATATGATCTAAATAAGAACAAATCTTTTTCAAAATCTAAAAGGATGATTAGTTTTGTGGAAGCTATGATGTGATTGTGAAGAAAATGGATGCGGTTTTTTCATTTTATGGTTTTCTTAAGAATTGGGAACCTTCTTCTTTTTTATGATGATTCTTCGTAGTATTAAGCAGTCAATCTGGGATAAAATTCTGAGGCAGCTCATGGCTCCAAGCTTTCGCGTGACAGCATTAATATTCCATAAATCGCTTTTTGGTTGGGTCTTGAATTCTGGTGGTTTAGGAACTGTTGCTCACAGCTTGCTAGAAATTTTTAGCAAATATACTTATGCCTGTTTGGTTGAGATTGTAATGATAGGCTGCCTACCTTTGGGTTTGCATCATCAGCGGTGACCTCTGGGTTGGCATTTCCATTTACTCGACCACGGAATATGATTTCATCATACATTATGCCATTTTATCTTAAAATACCTTCTCATGTGGCATTCTTCCCAAAAGGAGTTCCAGAACAAAATGTTCGAGCTGACATGGGTTCCTTTGGAGTAACTGGAAATCTTGCGATTCAACCAATTTGTATCTTGCCTGGTATATCTCCTCTCTCTGTGCTAGTGTTGCATGTATAAATTTTTTGTTGAAGCAATGTTATTATGACATTGTGAAGCTCTATTAAAAGTTAGATAATTTGTAATCTGAATTGTGGTTCACTGTGTACTTTCTCCAAGGCTTTTTGGATGTTATTGCACATATAACATGGTGCTTTGACCATATAAATAGGTGGTTAGAAAAGCAAAGTTGCATTTGCCAAGATAACTTTCAAGCAACCTCACATAGTTTTGCTTGACGACCCATCCTATCATTTGGTAAGTTCTACTCATATTTCTCCATTTTATGACTTTGATTACTTTTAAAGTTAGCTTGTTATTGTTCTTGCACTAATTGAACTTGTCGGAATCTGGTTTTTACATTAAAAATATAGTAGAACCAAATGGTGGTCACAGCTGCTGGTAGCCCTCATCATCATACATCTAGCAAATAATGGAACAGAAACCAATCTAATTGTTCCAATGTGGAAAATATTCGGAATAGAGCAATCTACAATACCAAATGGTACCGATCTTTGTGCCTATAGGCAGTATTGGGCTTTACATACAAATATGTGGACCCCTTTTTGTTTGTAAATCTAGTCTTTAAGTTTTGCTTTAATGACCAGTGACTAAAGAATTATCTTTGTAAATTGTTAGTTTCTTGTCTAATGATTAGTGTTTTTGTTTTTGTTTTTTTTTTTGCCTATTCACACCTGTAGGATTTGGATGTGGCTGAGGCGCTCATTCAAGGTCTGGTCTTGTTCCAAGGATTAATTATAATGGTGAGATTGATTTTCTTGTCAAAATACTTCAATTTGACCAATGATGGATCATTTCACAGCTAATAGCCCTATTTTCACCTTGATTTGCAGGTTGGTCACGATGAGCATCTAATAGCTAGAAGCTTGGATGAGGTCTAGGTGGTTTCACAAGGCAAGGTGGCACCTCTCCATGGGAATTTCTAGGACTATAGGAATGTACTCCTATTTTTATTGAATCAGGTGAATCTAGTTATTACCATCAACTAAGAGCAGTTCAGTGGGTTCACATTACCTCACAAAACAGAAAATGAGGCTTAGCTACATAGAGAAAGCAAAAAAGGATGAATAGAGGATTGCTGCTGATATACAGGACGGGCTCACAGTTACACCAGCCCTCATTTGTCATTTATACTTGACAAGGGCTTGTGGAACGATGAGTCTAAGTTTTTGACATCAAGCATACAGTATCATTTGCAATAGGTTAAGAACTGAGTTGTGATTGCAGTCTTGGTATAATTTATGATACTTTGCACATTTTGTTCTAGTAATAGGTTCATTTGTTGTGCCCCTAGAAGTTTGATACTCTATTGCTGCCGAAGTCAGTTTTCTCATGCACACTAAAATGATTTAATCATTTGCAAAAGAATATTTTAGCACAGTAAAATATTTTGTAAGACAAATCTATTTTGTGAGAAAGCTATATAAATATATATTTTCCCCATTTTCACTATTTGGCACTATTTTGGAGAATTAATTATGAAAATATTATCATGGTCAACAAAAGCCATTCTTTGGAAGTAGGCGAGCTCTACCACCGAAAGTCAAAGACCGACATTTGAAAGGGATTTCTTGTTGGGTTGGATCGGCTCTGTTTCATTGGACAATAAACTGTAGGTCGAAATTCACTCAGTGTTGCCTCTTGCTATATCGATGGCATATCTTCAACTTTGCTTGATGCTTAAACAAACTGTGAATAAAGATGCACTATCACGAAGAATTATAGCATCACACAATCATATGTCTTTGCATTTTCAGCATTTCTTGTATGTTCTCTTCCCACCATCTTTTTCTTGTGTCCTAGCTCATTCATTGTTTTTTAATGGTTTTCTTTAGAATCGAGAACCTTTTTTATTTTTTTTATTGATGATGATCCTTTGTAGTATTAAGCAATCTATTTGGGACACAGTTCTAGGGCAACTCATTGCTCCATGCTTTTAATACAACTCCATCATGACAGCATTGATATTCCATAGATCACCATTCTGTTTGTGTTTACAGCTTGCTAGAAATTTTTAGCCTATATACTCGTGTTTATTTGGTTGAAATTGTAACGATATGCTGCTTGCCTTTGTGTTTGCATTATCAGCAGTGACCTCTGGGCCAAATCTATTAAGGTCTTTAAAGTATTGGTTGTTTTCATTTACTCCACTGTAGAATATGATTTTGTTATACATCATGTTGTTTTATCTGCAAATACCTTCTTATGTGGCATTCTTCTTGTAGGAATTTTTGATCGAAAAGCTTCGAGCTCACTTGTGTTCCTTTGGTGTAATTGGAAATCTTGCACTTCAACCAATGTATACCTTTTATGATACATTGCCTCCCTCTCCGCTACCGTTGCATATGTAAAAAAAAATTGAAGCAATTGTTGTATGACATTGTGAAGCCCTAATAGAGGTTAGTCAATTTGCAATCTCAAGTGTAGTTCACTGTGTACTACTCTGAGGCTTTTTGGATGTTATTGCACATGTAACATGGTGCTTTGACCATATAAATAGGTGCTAAAAAAGGCAGAGTTGCATTTGCCAAGATAACTTTGAAAAAGCCTCACATAGCTTTGCTTGATGAGCCATCTAATCATCTGGTAAGTCTGCTCTTTTTGTCCACCTTATGACTTCAAATACTTTTCAGTTAGCCTGTTGTTGTTCTTGCACTAATTGAACTTATCGGAATCTGATGTTACATTGAAAATACAGGAGAATCAATTAGTGATAACAGCTATAGAGAGCCTCTGTTCTGTCATCATATATCTAACTTATAATGGAACAGAAACCAATCTAATCATTTCAACTTGGAAAATATTTGGAATAGAATAGTTAGCCTGATCAGTTTTTTCGTATTGGAGTAATCTGTAATACCAAAGAGTTCTGATATCTGTGCCTGTAGGTAGTATTGGGCTCTGTTTATAAATGTGGTATTTAAGCTCTGCTTTAATGAGTAGTGACTACTGAAGAATTATCTTTGTAAATTGTTAGTTTCTTGTCCAAGGATGAGTGAGTGCGACTCTGCTGTTTTGCCTATCCACAACTGGAGGATTTGGATGTGGCTGAGGTGCTCATTCAAGGTTTGGTCTTGTTCTAAGGAGCAATTGAGATGGTGAGATTGATTTTGTTGTCAAAATACTTCAATTTGACCAACCATGGATCATTTTCACAGCTAATAGCCCTCCTTTCACCTTGAGCAGCTTAGTCACGATAAGCATCTAATAGCTGGAAGGTCAGATGAGGTCTGGGTGATTCCACAAGGCAAGGTGGCGCCTATCCATGGAAATTTTCAGGACTATAGGAAGGTACTCTAGTTTTTGTTATATTAGGTGAATCTAGTTATTAGCATCAACTGAGAGTGGTTCATTGGGTTCCCATTACCTTACAAAACTGAAAATGAGGCTTAGCTACATAGAGAAAGCCAAAAAAGATGAAGAGAGGATTGCTGCTGATGTACAAGATAGACTCACTATTACCCTGGCCCTCGTTTGTCATACATACTTGATAAGGACTCGTGGAAGGATGAATCGAAGTTTAGACATTAAATGTGCAGTATCATCTGCAATAGCTTAAGAACTGAGTTGGGATTGTATTCCTGGTATAATTTATGCTTTCTTGCACATTTTGTTCTAGCAATAGGTTCATTTGTTGTGCCCCTAGAAGTTTGACACTCTATCGCCATGGAAGTCAGCTTTCCCATACATAGTAAAATGATTTAATCATTTGCAAAAGAATCTTTTAGCATAGTAAATTATTTTGTAGAACAATCTATTTTTATATGAATATATTTTCCCTATTTTCATTCTTTGCACTGTTCAGGATAATTGATTATGAAAATATTATTATGGTCAACAAAACTTTATATTCAACTCTAAGTATAGAATTGCGTTGACTAATTATAATGTAGGCCTTGCGTAGCCAAAAAATACTACATGAAATTCCATATAAATACCTGGATTTGTTAGATAACATCCTTTTAACATGTTCAGGTCATCATTGAAAATGAGAAGCTTTCTTTCTCCCAATTGCTACGGTGCAGATGGACAAACGGAACTGATAGCAGAGGTTTGAGTAAGCGAATGTGACAGCTAAATTCTGAATGAGCCCTGCAGGTCAAAACATGTTAGTAAACTGGTTGCCTGGTCAAAGATTGAATTTCATTTTCCTTTTATTCAAATACCCACTCCACTCCATCTCTTGACAACATTTTTGGCGGTCCTACATATTATATTTCCTGTGCAGGACGGGTAATGGGAGGGAGGATCAACAGCCGTGGCTACCCTCTGGATGTTTCTTTGAGGACTTACGTCTGCTATGAGATATTCCGATTCTGAGAAGATCGTCACTTAGCACCACTCATGATTAACTCCTTGAAGTGGGCAAGCCCAACCACATTTACCCCCATCGAGGTGCTGAAGGTCCAGAACCATTCACACGTGACAAGATACACGCACTACCATTGCAAATGGTTTCAATCTCGTGAGCTCCCATGTTGAAGATATACCTTGAATTCAGGCAAATGAAGGGAATTTGATCCAAAGAGGAAATGTGCTACTATGGCTTCCATGATATACAATATTGAGGAATACTGCCACATGACTTCTATTAATGGACGCTTCTGTTACATTATAAAGTTATTGCCTGCTATATGAGATTTATGCCATAACTATCATTTCCATGTTGAGGAGCGAAACTGTTTTGTACTTCTTCATCGTCAGACCCTGCTTGAGACATTGTCTCACGAACTACTTTTAGCAGACTTCTGATCTGGAGCTGCTGCAAGTTGAGCTTGATGTTGACCTTGGTTGAGAAAAATTGAGTTTGTTCTGATGGTCGTGATTTTGACCGGTAGGATTTGCAGCCAAGCATAACGGCTTCTTCATTTGCAAATTGAGGGGCAAATTTTGCCCACCATTTAATTTTTTAATTGTCTTTCGAGAATAGAATATGTCACGGTCTACCATACAAGATCTAACATGCGAACAATCATATTCATATCTGAAAAATATCTAACATGTGAGGTTCTTGAAGAGGCTTAATTATTGCAGAAAATCTTTTCTTCCTGAAGGGAGCTTGATTCTACTCTCTTAGGTACACGACATTTATGCTTTATTATTTTATTAGGATTCTTGAAGACATTGATTTTGAGTAACTTCCACAAAGTCCATATCAATGAGAATGAATACATAAAAGGTTTGGGTCCTAGGATGATGATTTGCAATATAATGAAAATCCGGAGGGATGTGACCCTGCATTATTTTATGATTGAGCTTTGAAAAAGTCTTCTGTATTCCGTTTGTTTTGAGAGAATTATGTTAATAAAAAAAAGGTTATTTTCATTTTTCACTATTTAGCATGGTAAAAAGAGCTGGTCAAGGGAAATTAATTTAGTCGATCAAAAAATAAATAAATAAAAGGAAACAATTTTTAAAAAAAAAATTTAAAGGTGGAATTACAAAAATAGTACGAATGAATATCTACATGGGAAAAGAGCATGCGACGATGCTATTCTATCGCGGTCCTTCCAAGTAATGTGGAGAGGGACCACATATGACAAGCTAATTACGGTCTGCAAAACATGAAAAATAGTAAGATATGGAAAAAGGATATGAAAAAAATATCCTTCGTTGGCCTAATTCACAAGCGAAACTCAACTTCGATCTCCTCAGGAGCAATGTCAGGCGTGTCCCACCGACGAATTCTAAAAATTTTATAGCAAAAAATTTACTTTTCGTCACAAAAATATTTTGTGGCAAAACTGTTAAAATAGAAGCCCAATATTACGAATTTAATTTCGTCGCTAAAGGACCAACCTCTTGCAACGAGAATGTGGTCGGTTTTTGCAGATTTGGTGATGCAAAATTTCTTGGTTAATCATACCTGTGGCCGAAGCGTCAAATTTAGTATTGATTAAATCATCTTTACCAATGCAATTTTCATAACTAAAAAATCGTGGCAATGAAACATTTCATAGCTAAAAAAGTACATATTCTTTTTGGCCACCATTGTAGCCACAAAAGTTTTCTTTTCTATTTCAAAGAAATTTGGTTAGGAACACCTAGTTCAGTTGATGAATTGATGTCAATTCAGTCATAAACATTTTAATGATGCTAATTTAGTCATAAACATTTTGAATTGGTGTCAATTTTGTCTTAAACTTTTTGAACTAGTGCCAATTTAATTCTAAACGTTTTGATTTGATGTTAATTCAGTCCTTCTAGTTAATTTTGACTATATATTGCTAACAAGGATCTTTGGTCGGCTTACGTGGCACCGTCAATGCCTGATATGGATAATTTTAAATAATTTTTCAATATTTAATTTTTTATTCCTTTTTACGATTTTTTTTCTCTCCTTCCTTCTTCTTCCTTTTGCCAGAGACTGGCCACTGGCCACAGTTGAATGGGCTAGCCTCACCTGGCCATGGTGAGGCCGAGCCTCGACGAAAATCAACCTCACCGGATTTGGTCTAGGTTGTGACATCTCGAATTTTCGATGCTGTTTTCTATTAAATTAAATCGAGCCTTTCATCGATGCGCCTATAGTGCTATTCTCAGAGCTAATCACTCATGAGATAATTAAACTATCTAGAGAAGTCATTAAGAGATTTTAAGGCAAATAGACTTGATGATTCGACCATGAATCGATTGCTCGACCGTGCTCATCTGCAGAGATCATTACGGCACATATATAAATCGATTAGAGATCGAGATAGGTCGGTTCAAATTTTGAGATGCGTGGTTAAACGTGGGTGATCTCACTAAATTGCAAAATTCTCATCAATCGACACTAGATTGATTTTTCTATCATTTTGATACCTTGTGTCCGTATTTGAAACCTCGAGATTTTCATGACCACTGAGAGTTGCCAATGTGTTGAAGTGGTTCATTGTGGCTCGAAGAAAATCGACCACGGGTCATTTGCACTAAAAAGTTCTGAAAGCTACCCGGTAGCCTAGGTCACTCTAAAATCACGCCGAAGTGAAATTAACTGCGAATTTGAATCTGATTTCAGAAATTTGAAGTTCTGTCATGTCACAGGTCATTTTAGGAACATCGACTCAGTCTTAGAAGATTTTTCTACAAACCGAGACTTTTTGGGAAAATGTCATCATAGGACCGTTTTTGTCAAGAAAAAGTCGGACCGTTTTTTATCGCGCAATTGGGATGCAAGTGGGTTGTGTTGGTGAGGAAAAATACCAATTTGATCGATGGTGGGTTGATTGAATTTTTAGAGCCAAATTGGATTGAATCAAGAGTCAATTAGTGTCCAATTGAGGTAGAAATGTGTGAAATTCGTAGCCCCCAACCACCTATGGCTTTTGGACCATTTCAAGAGTGCAAAGAGGAGCCTTGGTGGTTGAATTTGGTCCATGGAAGGCAGCTTGTGACATCCCAAATTTCATCGGTATTCATTGGTGTGATTGAATCGTTAGGAGTTCGGATTATTTTAAATCGGGCCAAGAAGTGAACCCGATGGACCGTAAGGATTGAATGGGCTTGAGGAGCAAGCGGGCCGTATGATTATTTAGAATTAGGCTTATGAACTCGAGTGAGAGATGATGGGCTTGGATTGAGTGGGCCAAGGTTCGGGATTCTTAGGTTCGTAAGTTTAGTTTAGTGGGCCGGGTTGTTATAGATTAAGCCCGTTGGGCCAGAGATAAATAATTAGGCCCGAGTAATTTTATTTGTTAAGAATTATGGATTATAAATAAGATAATTTAATTAATGATTGTAATGCTAATATAAATTTCTGACTTTAGCATTTTGTGATAGATTCTTTTAGACTAACATTAACTAGTTGATACGTTATATATGTTGCAATTTTGTGTAATTGAAACCAAATGGAAATGAAAGGAATTAATTGAAGAACATTAGCAACTAATGTTAATGTTATAACTAATAACATGAATTAAAATCTAATTAAACATTAAATGGCAAATGGCAAGGGATTCCTCATTTGGAGGCCACGACATCACCCTTCCCTCCCCTCCGTTTTCTCTCTCCACCACCCACGGATTCAATGCCTTCACAACCAAAACAAGCAAAGAGGGATAATCATTAGCAAATATAATCATTAGCCTAGCCTAGGGATTAGCTTGTAGATCTATTTCCTCATAAATTTCGAAATTCTCTCTCTCTCCTCAAGAACCGAGAAAACCCATCCCCTTCGTGTCTTCCTCTCGGTCGAGCTGTGAGGAAACCAGAAGCAAAACCAGCAAGCTTCTTCCTCTTGCATGTGAGACTTTGGTGCTGATCTTGGAGTGTTCTTGTGTTATATTGATAGCTGAACAAAGGTAAGGAAAAATAGAACTCTAAGTTGAAGTGTATCCACCATTTCATCAAGAAAGCTTGCGGATCTAACCAAGCTATGAAGGATATGACTTATAGTTGTTGTTTTATGGTTAATCTGAGTTGAGTAAGAGATAGATTAGAGATAGAAGTCGTTGCATGTCATTTTTGAACCTTGCATGTTTCGAAATTCAAGTATGAGTGTGCTGTTTTGTTAAGAAAGGTGATGAGAAGTGGTAGTTTTGTGTTGTTTTGAGCTTGATGGACACAAGAGTGAAGCTAGAAGTCTTTGCATGTTGTTTTAAGTCTTGCATGTTTCAGAAACTTGATGAAAGTTGGCTGTTTGATTAAGTGAAGTGATGAGGTGGATTCCGAGTGAATAGATTTGGTATAAATTATGGTGAGTGATCTTGTGGATGCAACAACACATTAAGCCAAGTTGTGGATTGATTATTTGTTAAGATAGACATGCCGAAGTTATTTTAAGTTGCTGTGATTAGGTATTAAAGTAATGTCGAAAGAGTTTGTGAAAGGTTAAATGGGTTAGTTGGGATGAAAGTAAATGAAATCGTGCACATGTTCGGTTCTAGGTAAGAACGGCTATGGAGTCTTTCGTTTGTGTTTATTTTTCTTATGTATGACTACTGGAAATAGGAAAGGAATTATTCTATATGGTGGAACATCGATAATATCGAGTTATATAAGTAGCTAGAACTATACGAATATAAAAACATAGTGATAAAGGGAATTTGGTAAAAAAAATCAGTGAACTGTTTTCATGAGAAACAGTATGACCTTTACTGATTATACGAATTTTCTGTATTTACCCAGTTAGAATTGGACTCCGAGTTCTTAATGAAAATTGTAGAACACATCTTAAGCAATAACGTGTCAAAAGTTGAGATTAAACGGATAAGAATTGGCTAGTAAAACAATTTTCTTAGTGGGTATAAAATCTGGACGTCGGTACAGGGTATTAGTAAATATTCTAGCAATTGTTTCTCTTAATACAGTAAGATTCGAACTTAAGTTTCTTCACGAAAAATGTCGATCTATGTCTCTAATATAACGTACTAAAATTTGGTAATATTTCGACAAGAATTGATATACTTTCTATGTCCAAAACAGAAACTGTGCAATTAACCAGTAAACTGTCCTAATCCGAGAATTTATAATATATATCGTATTCTATATATTTAACTTCTAGGATGTACATAGAGTCTAATCAGTTCATAATAGATATTAGTCATGTAAGAATAAGTCTCATACATCCTTTGAAATATAAGTGCATATAGTTTCATGCGAATGCAACGTGTGCGGTGCATAGTGCTTGATTATGGGATAAATATTTGTTCAACATGGTATGGGACATGTCGTAATGGATTTTATCTTATAATTTGGACACGCATGTGTGCTAGGATCATGAGAATTAGATACATAGTTAGATACTTTGGAGTCTTTTCTTTTGCATACGATAAATGCATTAATTAAAGGTGTGGTGGTGTGAAACGTGTGCTTAAGAGAGTGAATGAACCCATCGGTACAGAGATACCGGTGATGCCCCCGGAAGTTTGGGATGCCCTTGCTGAGTGGTCTTGGATGCCTCGGTAGAGAGATACCGGGATGCCTCGGAGTGAGATGCCCTTGTGTGTGATCAAGGATGCCTCAGCAGTGTGTGATATTGAGATGCCTCGGAGTGAGATGCCCCTTGCTGAGTGGTCTTGGGAGGACCTCGGTTGTGTGATACCGGGATGCCTCAGAGTGAGATGCCCATAATAGAAATATTGTGGAAGTCCGGATAACGTACCTTCCGGAAGTGACTCGATCAGGCCGGTAGAGTTCCGGTTATGACTGATTCGAGGGTGGATCATATGCACACTAAATATAATTCTATTTGGCGAGTGAGTTCATGCATTATTGTTGCATTGTATCTTGATATGAAAGTGATTTTGAAAAGGTAAGTATGGAGATGGATGCATATAAGGTGATTATTTATGTGATGCATTAATATCAAATTGTCTATGCTCACGACAACTCTAATTTGTATCTTAAATTGCTTGGATTGTGATTCCCTTGTAATTATTAATGGTTGTGGATTATTTAAGTTAGAGTTTTATTATTCTTTATTGGGCATAGTTTTGCTCATACCTTACATTTTTCAGATTGATAGTATGGATGTGCCGCCATTAGCTTGTTATGGTGTGATATCGAACATTGAGGTTACTTTCACTGATGTGTATGATGCTGATGTTGAGCTGACCTTCTCCAAATATGAGGCCACGTTATGGATGGATGATGGTAGAGCTGAGATGATCCCCATGAAGTTTGTTGCATGGTTTGTCAAGCATGATGGAGCGATGTTTGGCCCTATCCCTTTTAGCAATGATGGAGCAGGAGCTGGGATGGATGGCGCCTAGACTCCTTTGATCACGAAGAAGCTGTCTATCTTTTGTTTCTTTTTTAATGTGGGCTTGTGTGGGAACTCATGAAGTAGACACCCTCACCCTCTTATCCCTGGTTTTTGTTGCGCCTTACTTTTGCTATAAATATGTTGTGTATAAAGGCAATGAACATGGAAAGAGTCCAGGTTGATAAATTTTGTAGGCCCTGATGATGGTAAAAGAAATGAAGCTTCTTGTGACCTTATCCATACGCATAAATACATTGGTCTATAATTATGGGTAGAGTATATGTAGGATAACCTCATAAGTACAAACTATAGATTTTAAATAATCCATGTTATACATGTTAACCTTCCATGGTAAATACTATAGATACCCGAGAAGGAGGTTATAAGTAAAGGAAGCATGATGATGATAATTAAAATTTCCGCCTGCACTTAGTACGTGACGCCCTGGGACGTCACACAGCTGGTGGTGGAAAGGGTCAAAGGGACACGAAAATGGGGTTGGACCAAGTGGTGGCCCCCTTGCTCCCTCATCTCTTCCCTCTCTCCCTCAGCTAGCCGGCCAACCCTCATTTCCCCTCCTCCCTTGCTGTTCGAACAACCCCAGCAGTCGAAGGAGACCAGCCGAAGCCAGCCAACTGTCCTGGACCGCATGCCGTCATCGTTCGCAGCCCCTCATCGCGCGCGCTCAGCTGCGCCTCACCGCGCAATCCCGGCATCCTAGCCACTCCGTCCCACCGTTTCCAACGTCCCAGCTACTGTCTCGGGCTTTGTCGAGTCCAGCTAGAGCCATCCCGCCTCCATTCAGCCGCCGTGAAGCTCCGTTGTTGGCCACCGAGCACCCTTGCAGCCTTCGCCGCCCTTGCTCGCCCCAACCAACCTTTGTTTCCCTCTTTTCCAGCCAAGAACAAAGTAGAAAAGAGTGGGTTTCCAAGAGCCGTCTTGGCCCGTTTTGGAGGTGTTCCGGACCCCAAAAGCCAAGCCCGCTTTGGAGTTTTCCATCCCTCACGGCGTTCCCGTCATTTCGAACCGAGCGGTTCGTTAATCAAGTAAGTTTAACTCACTAATCCTTGCTTAGTAATTTAATTACGCTTAGGGGTTGATTAGTTTAGGCTAAGATAGATTGTGTGGTTAGTTAGATTAGATTGATGCATGTTACGTGGATAGTTTAGTGCAATTAGAGCCTAGACAAGCTTTAGTATTTAACTAGAGTGGTTCGAAAATTTTCCAGACTCGTCTCGACTTCCAATTAGGCTTTATCAGGCCTAAGTCATATTTATGGTATTTAATAATTAATTTCCATAATTATTTAATTAATTATATATTTTCCGGAAATTAGACCAGGATAGCTGGTGACCAGAATTTTATGCCGATTGTAGTGGTTTGATCTGTATATTTAATTGGGTTCCAATTTGTGTTGATTGTACATGATTTGTGTTTTAAGAATTTATTCTTAAATTGAATTGATTTCAGTAATTAATTGGGAAATAACTTAGCGTTGGTTTACAATGCCAAAAATAGTTTGGTAGACCATATAAATTGGTGGGATTTGTGGAAAGGAAATTATGATTTTTGGCTAAGGTCGACCGTGTAGCCACATACGAGTATTTTTATCGAGTATGATAAAAATGGAGAAATGATTAGATGATAAGACCAACAATTGTGACAGCTTCTGGTGAGCTATAATATACTATATGTGAATAATTGCAGCAGCTTCTAGTGACCATATATATCGATATTTGAGGCAGCTTCTAGCGAGCTATACTATCTATATATCAGTTAAAGTGAGCAATCCTGGACTATGGTTGGACTTATAGATAGTATTGATTGAGATGACCAGAGAATGGTCTTATTGACATGTAATCGACCGAGTCAATGGATCGATGGTTTGATCTGATTTGATTGGATGTTATGATTGTCAGTATTTATTAATTAAGCTGACTTGTAGGAAGGAACCGAGGCCAAGGTAAGTCCCATGACGCCTGATTGTGCTTAGGCAGCCCTTAGGGCATAATTTTCTTCCTAATTGGGTCTTAGGAGGTTGAACTTGTTGAGACATCATCTCACCCCATTGCGGGATAACAATTTCAGGCCCGTAGATGGTAGCCCCGCCTGAACATTTTGGTCAACCTAAGAAGTTCACATAACAAAGCTATCACATTCTGATACAGGGACACCCTGAGGGCCTTGAGTATGTGCTAGTGAAATCCATTGTCTAGGTGGATGTGGGTTTACCTAAAAAGGTGCCTCATCAGTACCGGTCATGGTATCACCATTATCATAATAGCCAAAGGGAGGATCCTATACCAAAATTTGATATACCTATGTATGTGATGTAGGTTGCTTTTGGAAAGGGTACGGCAGACCATAAGGACGGATCAGTGGTGGACGCGAAGGGTCCTAAGCTTGATGCTCCAGATTCTCCAATGTACTCAGTAGCAGGCTCTAGCTGGAGTATGGAGGTAGGAGAGACTGAAGAGGACGAGGATGTGGTGCAAGAGGAGTTTGAGGAGGATGAGGATCCGTAGTGGTTTTGGAAACCCCCACCCCTGTTTGTAGACTGTGCGTTCTGACCGGTTTGTGTAGGGCTGGACTCGGTTAGTTGGTATTGTAATATATAAGCATTCTGGTGTATGATGTATATAAGTGTGGTTTTCAGGTTCTAAATTTGTGGCCCTACTTTCCTATCACATTGTTTTATTGTCTGGGAATTTATATCTGCTTCTGCATGCGTATATTAAAAGAAAGGGTCGGTGATGCGTCTTGGGACATCGTTATTATATCGACCAAGAAGGGATGGGCATGGGCTCGGAGGATTGGGACGTGGCATAGGCAAGGTTGACCTTCGCTGAGAGTCACCTTCGCCCATGTTTTTCTTCTAGAAGATTATCAGCACAATGTGCACCTATTTGAGACTAAGGCATTCTTCTATTGAATGGCAAAAATTGATCTTTCTTGCGTAACGAGATGAGAAAACTGTTATGCTCTAGAACTGATCAGCGAGCTCCTTCGGCTTTGGTATTGCTAAAAGAATTCACTAGAGAATGATTTTCTCTTTCAAAGTCATCATGGTTGTTAGAGAAATTAACTTTGATTCTGTGATTTTTGATTTTCTGAAGTTAGGGGTGATTCAATTTGTTTTGAGATTGATTCTTTGAAGATGGCAAGAATTGTAGTTATATGTATTTGTAGTAGTTGCCATAATTAGCCCAGCAGTTGTTCGTTAAAATTTCCTAGGGAAATTTGAGTTGATTGTCATACTGGACAATCATCTTTTGTGAATGATAAATATGTCTTTACTTTTGTACAACGTGCAGGTGTGAGATTTTATCTCTTCATTTTTCTATCGTCCTCTGCTTTTTTAATGTTCCTTGCTACATCCTTCTTGAGTATAATGTTGTCACTTCCACTTGCTCAAGTTGTTTTGGGTAGTTCTAATAATCAGCTTAAGTAAGCTGTCATTGTGTTTAGTAAGCTTTACAAATTTGGTACCTTACAGCATGTTATGAAAATTGAATTCCATAAAATTGTATTTAAAGTTGATTATATAACATGTATATCCCTTATATTGCACAAATAGAGCATGTCCTAAGTTTTCCTTTTTTTTTAACAATGGAGAATAATTTCCAGTACGATTCCAAGTTTTAACCAAACATCAGGAAATATTATTATTTTCTCAATTGACACCTGAATTTTTGCTGATAAATCCAGCACACATTTGTGTAGAAAATATAATTGTAGTTAAGAACGAAAATAAAATAAAAAATTACAAATGAAAAAAGAGAGAGAAGATAAGATGGTAAAACTCAAGCTCGCCAGATGAAAGTCATCAATCTAGTCGAATCCGTGCAACCACTTCGGCCCAAGACTCATCAAATAGGTAAAAGCCCGCTCACCAGACCCGTGAAGCTTCAGTCCACACTTCTCACAGGCCCAGAGTCACAAGTCTGAGCTGAGCCCAGAAGGCCCATCAGACCAAAGCCCACAGAGGATTTGCGTTTTCTCTCTCTAGCGCTCTTGAGCTTCGAACGAGGACGCTCCAGTGGAAACCAGACAGAGAAGAAGAAAGCAAATCTGGAGAAAGTCGAGGTCACGCGGAGGAGGAAAGGGGTAACGGCATCGATTCTCCCTCTCTCGCCCGAAGCTCCATCTCCGCGATTCAAGTTTCTCAATGGCCGATTCTAGTATTCTGCCATCTCCGCCGGCCTCGCATCGGCTTCTCCGGCCTTCAGACGTAACTGGAGCCAATCTAGCCAAGCGCCTCCCTCGGTCGACGACTTCATTATCGTTCGTTTTTGTCACTGCCTCCTCCTTCGGTTTCTATCATCTTCGTTCTCCGACGGAGGAGAATAGCCGTGACTGAAACTCGATCAGAATTGGATTCTTCACTTCGAGCTCTTCATCATTCGGTTACTGCAACAATTTTGAAGGTAAGTTGTCTCTCATTCTCTGGATTTCATTTTTCAATTCAGTCAATAGCATCGATTCTCGGTCTTTTTCTGAATTTCCAGAGACCTCTTCATCGAAATTTCTTCTCTATTGGCCTCCGGACACTGTCAGCCACTGCCAACCGCAACCGATCGTCACCGTTCCCATTTCCACGGCCGCCGTCAGAAGCTCTGTTCGCCCCTGTTCTCCGTCACCATTGCTGAAGTGCTCGGACCGCGGTCGCCATCGTCTCTTGTGACGGTTCCAGTTCACGAAGCTGCTTCCGTGATCACCTTACTAAGGTCTGATCATTAATCGCCACAGGTAATCATCCTTTATTCAATCGAATCACATATGCCGTGTGTCCAGTTGCTCTACGTACGGACTACTGCATGGGTAAAATCTACTAATTGCTTTGTGATCATCTCGTTCACATAACTGAACTGTATTGATATGCATGTTTGAGGTTGAGGTGCTTTTCTGTAACTTCATATCAGAATCGTGCAGTGCGTGCTTGAGCCGAGACATTCATCAGTATATTTGTCGACTTACTTTCGTCGATTAGTTCAATGCATGCCCGACCGTTGCTCTCAACACGTTGTGCTGATCAACGCTTTATAGAAGTTGTGCTTGGATTTGCTGGAACCAGCTTATACTCGACTGGTCAAGTTGAGCACCATACTTGCTATTAGCAAAGGTGGTCACTGCAGCAACCATCTAGTTCGTGAATAATTCCCCTAGAAATGAAAAAATAGGTGCAATTCTTAAAGAGAAACGGCTGCGGTCCATGAAAACAAGATGAGAAAAAGAGACAATGTACCCGATAAACCCGTATAGAGGTTTAACGAGCCATGGTAAAGCAGAAAAACCGGATGTCACAGCTGTATAGTCAAGCGCAGACAGATTGTTTTGTTAATCCTGGTAAGTATCGGAGCAAACTGAAGCTGTTCAGCTGCTTAGAAAGATACTCCTTCGTATTAAGATGCCAAAAAAAAAAAAAACAAAAAACAAAAAACCAAGCCCACAACCAGACTTCTTAAGTGCGCGCGTTTCTCTCTTCATACTGCTGGAACATACGAATTAAATGTTCTCGAAGGAGTCCTAACCAAGCCCACAACCTGACTTACTGATTGAATGTTCTCTATTTTATTTTGTGGTGTCCCAGTTTTGTGGGTTTTCGATTGTTAAATTGACTGAATTGACATCCTCTTGTGAGAATATTCTCGGATGGACTTCGGTTGTGAGGGTAATCAGACTCGGTTTCCTTTGTTCGATTAACAGCAGATTTTTTTATTAGTTTGGCTTTTAGGTAGGGCTTCTAGGTGAAATCGAATTCAATGCAGCCATGTGAACATCATGATGATATAGCTAATTTGAAATTAATATGATTTGACTCTTTTTGATACTTTTGGGGAAAAGTGCGATTCCTCATAATAATCAAAATTAAAATATTTATATTAAAATTTTCATTATAAGAGAAAATATTTTTCATGAAATTTTGATTTATTTATTAATTTAAAAAAAGTGATTGTCTTCTTGCTAGAAGGAAATGCGGTTTTTCCCCAATTTAAACTTGTTGCTTTTCAGAAAACATTTTTTATAAATCGATTAATTTTCTGTCATCTAAACATTAAAAAGTCAAAAAGCAATTTTCCGAAAAATTACTTTCCTTCAAACAAACAAACCCTAAGTTTAAGTAAGTTCAGCAAACTATTTAAAAAGAAAGGATCTTGTAACTCTGTTAGGAGACCTACTAAGAGACGTTGGCAAGAGGCTTTTAAACAGGCCCCCTCTCTCTATTAATGGGCAAGATCGGAGTCACTTGAATCTAAGTTTAATTCAGTTCAGAGAAGTGCTAAGATGTTGGCAAGAGGTCCTTGAACAGGCCCTCTCTATCTCTTTACGAGCAAAATTAGTGTCACTTAAATCTAAGCTTAGTTTGACCAGCAAAACTACATAACAAAACTTGTAAATTGAAAAATAAATAACAAAACATATATTAAAGATACTCTAATAATAACCCTAAATTTTAACCAGGTGCCACCACAATGAGATTGTCCTTCAAAAGACTAAACCAATCAGAAGATAATTTCTAAAAGTGTCAGCTGACTAATTAGCAATTGGAATACATATTGAAATAATTTCACTAGATGCGATTTTGTCCTGAATATCAATATGCTTGTTGTGAGCATGGAAAGCCAGATTAGCAGCTAAATAAGTCGCTCTAATATTATCACATATGACTTACATCCAGTTTAGGTGAAAATACATGAAGATCATATGACATCTCTCAAATCCAATAAGTTTCTGCGATTGCAGAGGCGAAAACTCCAGTATTCAGATCCCGCAATGTAATATTGTACCCAATAAAAGCTAAGTATCCAGATGCTAAGTGATGAGTATCGGGACAACCGACCCAAGAGCATGAGTTAATGTTACTAAGGAGCTGTCGAATGATGGCTTCAATAACAGTCCATGATCAATGGATCCATTAAAATATATAAAAATGAGCTTAATCGCTTGTAAGCGAGATGTTTGAGGGCAATGCATGAACTGATTCTCAACACGGGCAGCACAAGAAATGTCGGTGTTGACACCTAAATTTTGGCGGCCCATTTAAAAATTAGGGGTTAATTTTATCCCCGAAAAAAAATTCAATTGCATAGCATATGATTTTAGATGCATTTATTTTTAATTTACATGTTTTGCATTTTTATTTTTAGGGACCAGTGGTGGATGTGTTCAAATTAATATTTCGAGCTCTAATTCGGCGCAGGTTGGGCTAAGCCCATGAAATGAGCAAAATTAGCCCGAGCTCGTTTTCTTTTAATGACAAAAATTACCTAAATCGAGATTTGATATGATATTGCGGTAGTTTTTGAAATTTAAGAGAATCGGGTTAAAATCTTATCTTTAGTCTTTAGGTGATAAAATTGTTAAAAATATTAAGGAAATAAAGATTTTTGTGATTCGGAGGATATAGGGAATTTTCAAAATATTTTGTTAAGATCATATTTTGTTTTGCTATAAAGGGGGCTTTTTGGTTCGATTTTTGGGGGCCTCTTTCGAATCAAAAAGAAAAAAGCGAAAAACAGCAAAAAGAAAATTGGAAAAGAAAAAGGAGCAAAAGGTCTGACACAAGGGAAAAGGGGGAGGGAAGCGTAAAGGAAGAGGAGGGGGGTTGATTTGACCCCTACTATTCATCGTCTTCCTCAGTTTTTTGCCTGCACTTGAAGCCAGACCGTGTGAAGCATCTGCAACCCTTTTTGTCACTCCCACGAAGCCTCCACCGCTGCTCGCTCTTGCGACGACGGAGCCGAGTTGCTCCGAGAGCCGGAACCCACCATTCCTCGCCTTTCTTACCCGACGCCAGTCCCTCCGCGACCTGCTGCACCTCCGCCACCGATCCGCCCCCGACGTGCAGCCCGCGCCTCCTCCCGATCGACGCCGGAGTCGCCCCCTGCCTCGCCGCTCCGCCTCTTGCTCTACCACAGCCCGACGCCAGCAGCCGTGAGCACCAGCCTCCATCTGCAATCCTCTGCCCCGACGCCCGCGCCGGAGTCCTCCGCGAGCGACCCGCGACCAGCCGTCCGTGATCGCCCAGCGAAACCGCACCTGCGCCTCCGCCCATGACCCATCGCTCCTGCAGCCGAGCCCAAGCGTCGCGCCTCAGCAACCTGATCCCAAATCGAGCCGCTCCGCCGCGCATCCGAGCTCCTGCTCGGTGTCTCCTCGACCGCCCGTGCAGCACCGCACGACCCAGGCGCCGATCGCCGCCCCGAAGCCGTCCACGAGCTCGTCCGCGCTGCACGTACCGCGCCACCGATCGACCCCCCTTGCCGCCGACGAACGTGCTGCCCCCTATTTCCCTTAGGTTGCTCATTTTTCTTTTATTTTTTTTATTTCTTTTATTTTATGTTATTTTACTTTACTTTTAGTTAGTTTTATTATTATTGTTTAAGTTGAATATTGTGAGGTGACGTTTAGGTTATAATTCTTATAGGCATTATCCATGGAATTGTCCCTAAAGTTATTGTAATTATTTAATTTGACCCGTAAGACGTCGGGTCATTTTTTTTAATTATGATAATTTTTGGGGTTTGTTTATGATATATTAATTGTTGAATCAATATATTTATTAATTTGATCCGTAAGATTTCGGATCGATTTTTAATTATTTTGATTTTTTGTCGTGATGTTTAGGGTTAAAAATAATCGTTAATTTGACCGTGAGATAACGGGTTATTTTTTCGTTTATTTTAATCATTTAGTTGTTGAATATCTTGTTTGTTTAGATTTAATGTTTGTTTTAGAAAATCACTAAGAAAAATCAAAAAGATATTTGAATTAGGATTTCAATTGGTTTTAGAATATTTTTTGTTATTTTGCATATCTAGAATATAGATTTTATTTTAGATTTAAAAAATATAAAAACAAAAAAAGTGCACTCATTTAGGTTGTTAGTTTTATTTATTTATTTGAATTACATGTTTAACTACGTGTTAGTTTTAATTTCGATATAAAATAAAAAAATATCATGCATATGTCATGTAGAAATAGGGCATTCTCTCGCACGTCATTACATATTAGATAAAATTACATGTTTCATTTAGATCATATTTTTAGATAAATTGCATTTTAGATTAAGATAATGTCTTAATTTAAATTAGGATTTAATATGACCTAATCCTTATTTTAAATTAGATAGAATTTTGATCTAGCTAGATCATTTTTGCATGTTTCTTAAAATTCGAATTTCATAAAAAAAAAATACAAAATTTGTCTTTGTATAAGTTAGTTTCAATTTTTAAGATATATTGCATTTTTAAAAATAGAAATGTCAAATGCACGTCATTTAGTTTTTATTAAGTTCATTTAATTAGAACTTTCTTGTCATTAGACTAAGTCAATTAATAAATGTCACGTGACATATAGCTTGCATATTAAATTGCATGAGGCATGTTATTTTAGTTTAAATAATTTTGTATGTCATTGCATCGCATTGCATGTCATTATAATTAAATCATTTAGATTGCATTTAATTATTGCATTTCTTCATGTCATATAGTTTAGATCATATCGTCATGTCATATTAGATTATTAGCATGCATCGCATGACTTTCATTAAATAAAGTGAAAACAAAAAAATTGAAATTGCGTGTTAATTAGGAATCATATCTAGGATTATCTATATGAATTCTGATCTAACAACGCAGATACTTTCGTTACTTTAAGATATGTTTTGCATTATTTTAATTGCTTTCTTGAGTGTTAAATTGGTGGTATGCGCACATGTATGATCACCTCACACGTTAGGAAAGTTTAAATTAAAATCAATTCAATTGCCAAACATTTTCTTAAAATTAAAAAGAAATGGTACCGAAAGCACTTTAGGATAGTCAGTGTAACCAAATCCCCGTACCCAAAATCTCTGGTTCGTAGGAGTAAGATAATCCTCCCGTTATTTTACTTAGGTGTCTAATCGACCTACCCTAAACTGATTAGTGGCGACTCCTAGATAATAAGCATTTGCATGTCAAAACCCTAAGTTGCGATTTGGTATGAGCTTAGGAGAGCCCGAGCTAAGTTTAAAGACTTAGTAGTCCATCAACCTAGTTTTAGGTGGCAAACCCGAAAAATTAGGTCGCGACAGTCGGTAGGATCCATCAGTAACACACCATCATGTAAAGAAGGTTGAGACTTAAAACTGTAGTAGATTCCTAGTGTAATGTGTTTGAGACAGCAAAATTCCCGTACCTCTGGACTGGTCCTCAACGCCAAGGAAGAAATGCAATGGAAAAAAACTTTCATGGTAAAAGCAAAAAGAAGTTTCCGAATGAAACTACGTAACTCTGTTGCACTACTACCTGTTAAAAGATTACCATCAACGTGACGTGGTAGAATCAAGATTCTAGAGCTTGAATTATGCACAAATATGGAGTCATATGCCTTGCTGTAAATAAAAGTGTTCGAATTCTTAAAGAAGAACTCGCCTTTGACCCAAAAGAGGTCTATAAACATGCGAAAACTAGTGCCAAACACAATAATTCGAATCTGGTTCCAACACTATGCAGTAAACTTCAAAATTTCATCCTGACCATACCGTAATCCCAAGTTGACTTCCATAAAATTCCATAGTTTTATGGCACACCAAAGTTTCATTACAACATGATTTCATAACTCAACAACCTCTAAAATCAGCCTAGTAACCTAAAACCAGAATGGAATTGAAATTGCAGCTTAACCTAGAAAATTTCCTTCAATTGGGTGAATTAAGTCTTTGAATTCTTCTAAAGCGCTTCGCGTACCACATCAATCCAACGCGTTACGATATCCCTGATGAACTTGAACCGAACCCTTTCTCTCTCTAGCGCGCGGTTCACTTCTCTTTTCCAGTTTTCTTGATTCTTCTTTCTCCCTCTTAACTATTCCTCTTTTCTCCAACAAGCCAACTACAACAATTATAACTAAGTTGAAGGAAGCTAGTCTGTTGGGCTTCAAAGATGCAGCCTCATGGGCGCAATAAATGAGAATAGAGATCACCTCCACCATCACCACCTCAGAAAAAACAAGTTCTCTCTCCGTTCTATAAGCCAATCTTAAAGTGGGCCAAGAAGCACTCCTACCCACTTGAAGCTCCAGCAGAAACACCACCCATTTCCTCCATTGCCATGTTTCAAGACTCTGACTTCCCCCCCCTTGTCAGAGAAGGTTCTAAACTCTCGTTTCCTACCCCAGAGGAATTCATTGACCCACAAGGCAGATACCGCCATGCTCCTAAAATACCTACCCCCACTGATGTGGATGAGCATGGGAGACAGAAAAAGACTTCTGCTGCTGAGGCTGTTTTAAATTGGCAATCAGAGACTCTGCTAGCACAAAACAATGCTTTTAAAGCAATTGATTCCAAGATTGGAATTGTGCAACAAGATCTCCGAAAGTATGATGAGACTACCAAGAAAATGGTTTCTGAATTCCAAAAGAGGCTGAATGCCTTGGAATCAGGGCAACATCTGGGCTACCATCATCTAGAGAACCCAAAACCGGAGATAGAAAAGCTCAAAAGACAAATTCAACTCCTTGAAGAAGGAAGATTCAGACTTTTCAAAAAGTGGAAAATATTTTCCTCACTTGATCTTTCTTATCTCACATCTCTACAAATCCTAACTTCCTCCTCCCCTTTCATTTTCTTCTTTTCTTTTTTCATTCGAATTATTTTTTAATTTCCTTTTTCTTTCATTTTTTTTCCCATCTTCTTCTTTTTGGGCTAGTCGTCAGACCAAGTGAACTTCAAACTCGTCGATCTCAAACTTGCGCTCGTTGATCTGACGAGCCTCGAGCTTGACACTCGCGCTCGCCAATCTAGTGAGCGGAAAATATTTTCTTTACCGAATACCGGAAAATGTTTTCCGAAACATTTTCAGATTTTAGCCGAACACCAGAAAATATTGTCATTTTCCTGGAAAATGACTTCTGAGAAAATATTTTCCGGAAATGGCTAATTTTCCGCGAAACGAACGGACCCTAAGTCCCTTTCTTTTTTTCTTTTTTTGTAAAGGGAAGACTCTATCGTTATGGTTACAACTCTTGTTAAAGTCTTAGACATGGGATGGGGGAAAATTTTTGAATGAACCCAGAGCATGTGAGTCCAACTTGCATCCACTATTGAATGATGTGAGCTTCACATTGAACCCAACTTTTCACGGTCCATGAGAAATTGTGAATCCCGAATTCATTATTTCCATTGTGAATATATCTATAGATTAAGTTAGTTAAGTCATTAGGTAATTTAAGGTAATTGGCTGTGATGGTTAGTCCAGCTAGTAGCACCAACTGCTACGGTGACGATGGAATGAGTCATCCTACGGAGCTGTTGATGACAGTGGCATGCCATTGGCCGTTGGATGGGTGGCACTCTCTATGTCGCCCCATTCTTGATTTATTTTTTTTTTTCATTTTCAATTTTTGCTTTTTTTTTTCTTATTCGCTTTTCATTTTGCCTTTTTTCTTTTATGATACTTGAACTTGTAAACATACAGTAAAACCTAGATAAAATTCTAATGGAGAAGTACAATAGAGATTAATATAATGAAAAACCCCAATATGATTAAACATGGAAATAGTACAACGAAAATTATAGTATTGTTAATTTCACACGTAACACATGGAAATTTCACATTGCGATGAAGGAGAGATGTGAAAAGTGGAGGAACAAAGCCAATTTGCATCCTGCAAAGTCTTGGTCTTCTTGAAAATGATTTTTCTCCCATTATCACTTTTTTTTTCTGCAAAGTGTAGGTCTTCATGGTTGATTAAATTTTTTCTCCCATTATCACTATTTTCGCAAAGTCTTGGTCTCTCTAGAAATGTTTAAAGTTTTTCTCCCATTATCACTTTTGTTTTTTCGAAAGTCTTGGTCTTCGTGCAATTCATTAAAGTTTCTCTCTCATCGTCACTTTTTGTCCTACAAAGTCTTGGTCTACGTGGAATTTATTAAAATTTCTCTCCCACCATCACGAATTTTTATTGAAGTGCTTCACTTTTGCTTCACATGTTTACGTGGAAATTATGTAATTTTGCTTCAACTTTCCCAAAAAAAGGCACATGATATCTAGCAAAATCTTTGGGCATGTTCTCTAATATATTGTGAAAAATACACTTGTGGACAAAAAGTATTTTATATCGATAACCTCTATGTGCGTTTTTGAAAGTCTTGGTCTCCCTATAATTTGTAGTTTTCTCTTTCCATTAGCTCATTATCACTCAACCCTTGTTTTTCTCTTTAGTGACTTATTCACCCATGACTATTGGAGAGCTCTTTTTGAGTTCCTTCTTGGCTTCCTTCTTGTACCAATTTCTAGTATTGTTAATTTTAAGCAAGACATGTAGCATGTGGAAATTCTACTAGTGATGGAAAAAGAGACATTGACATAGGGGATGTGATTTTGGCCCCATGATGCATGAGGAATTGGGGGGGCGGCATGCGAGTCCTCCACCTCCGCTTCTCTGCCTCCCTTGAGAACACCAACCCCCACCTCCCCTACAGTGGCACATGGTGGAAACCCTCAAAATTCCTTGAATGCCCCTATGCGTGTTGAAAGCGTGTGTTGGAATTTTGGACTCGCGTGTCAGCGTGTTGGGAAGAGTTGACTACATGTCGGAGCATGTTAGAACATGTCGGACATGACACAGAAATTTCTGGAGAGTGTTGGTGCTTCTTAGGTTGCTTCACATGTAATGCGTTGAAATTATCTACTTTTGCTTCACCTTTTCGTAAAAAAAAAAAAAAAAAAAAAAGCACATGATATCTAGCATATGTGAGTCCTCCACCCCTCCGCTTCTCTGCCTCCCTTGAGAACACCAACCCCCACCTCCCCTACAGTGGCACATGGTGGAAACCCTCAAAATTCCTTGAATGCCCCTATGCGTGTTGAAAGCGTGTGTTGGAATTTTGGACTCGCGTGTCAAAGCGTGTTGGGAAGAGTTGACTACATGTCGGAGCATGTTAGAACATGTCGGACATGACACAGAAATTTCGGAGAGTGTCGGTGCTTCTTAGGTTGCTTCACATGTAATGCGTTGAAATTATCTACTTTTGCTTCACCTTTTCGTAAAAAAAAAAGAAAAAAAAAAGCACATGATATCTAGCATATGTGAGTCCTCCACCCCTCCGCTTCTCTGCCTCCCTTGAGAACACCAACCCCCACCTCCCCTACAGTGGCACATGGTGGAAACCCTCAAAATTCCTTGAATGCCCCTATGCGTGTTGAAAGCGTGTGTTGGAATTTTGGACTCGCGTGTCAAAGCGTGTTGGGAAGAGTTGACTACATGTCGGAGCATGTTAGAACATGTCGGACATGACACAGAAATTTACGGAGAGTGTCGGTCTTCTTAGGTTGCTTCACATGTAATGCGTTGAAATTATCTACTTTTGCTTCACCTTTTCGTAAAAAAAAAAAAAAAAAAAAAAAGCACATGATATCTAGCATATGTGAGTCCTCCACCTCCGCTTCTCTACCTCCCCTGAGAACACCAACCCCCACCTCCCCTACAGTGGCACATGGTGGAAACCCTCAAAATTCCTTGAATGCCCCTATGCGTGTTGAAAGCGTGTGTTGGAATTTTGGACTCGCGTGTCAAAGCGTGTTGGGAAGAGTTGACTACATGTCGGAGCATGTTAGAACATGTCGGACATGACACAGAAATTTCTGGAGAGTGTCGGTGCTTCTTAGGTTGCTTCACATGTAATGCGTTGAAATTATCTACTTTTGCTTCACCTTTTCGTAAATAAAAAAAAAAAAAAGCACATGATATCTAGCAAAGTCTCTAGAAATATTCCCTAGATATTGCGAAACAAGCACTTGTAGACAAAATGTATCTTGTATCATTTTCTCTAACCTCTGATGAGTATCTTTGAAAGTCTTGGTCTTGCTAAAGCTTATAGTTTTCTCTCTCTACTAGCTCCTTATCACTCAAACCTTGTTTTTTCTTCAGTGACTCATTCACCCATGACCATTGGAGAGAGATCTTTTCGGGATCCTTCTTGGCTTCCTTCTTATATTAATTTCTAGTATTGTTAATTTTAAGAAAGACATGTAACGTGTGGAAATTCTATTAGTAATGGAAAAAGCGACATTCACATAGGGACGGAAGAGGAGGGATGTGAAAAGTGAAGCAACAAAGCCAACTTGCATCCTGCAAAGACTTGGCCTTCTTGGAATTGACTAAAGTTTCTATCCCGTTGTCACTTTTTTCCCACTTGCCTCACTTTTTACACAAAAAAGTTGATGAGTTCCAATAAAGTCTTGGTCTTCCTAAGGTGCCAACAAGTTTTGAGTCGGACCGGAGAGCGTATGTTTTGTCGCACATTATGTCCTCGAATTTTATTGTTCCCCTTTTTCTCCAAATCAAGACTTTTGGATGTCGTCTGAAACAGAGGACCATTTCTTTTGGCCAAAGCACATGATTTCGTTTTCTTTGTCAGACATATAAACTTACCAGTCTTTGGTGACTTGTAGATGTATACAAAAAAAATAAGATGCCATTGTTGGTTGTATCCTCATAATTTAGGTTTCAAAAACATTGACTAAGTCCAATTGACTTGATTTCTACTCTTTACCTCGTATAATGCAGGAACAATAAACTTCAAATAATTAAAATATATTTGTTTAATTGAAAACTCAAGAATTAGAAAATATTTTCAAAAAATTGATTGAGTTTTTTGATTTATTGCTCACAAAAATGAACAAATCAAATTTTTTCACCATTTACCGAAATAGGTAGGTATAAATTGATGTTGGCAATGAAAGATATCTTGTGTTGGTCAATTTTTTTAAATGATGTAACTAATTATTTTTTAGAAAATGTTATTCAAATCTTAAATTTTTTCATACTCTTAGAGTGCGTTTGGTAATGCTTTAGAAACAAAAATGTGTTTTGTAAGTATTTTGTTTTTGAAATAGATTTGGAATAGAAATTAAAAAAAAAAAAAAGCTACTATTGTTCCGAGAACAAAAATAAAAAACGGAGTTGATTCTCATCCTTTTTAAAACTTCTTGGCAGACGTCTTTTTTTCTCCCTCACCTTTCTCTCTCGTGAAGTTTGTTTCTCCTCCTCCTCCTCTTCGCATCGTTCGCCGGAGAAGACAGAGTCGCGACACCTTTCCTCCTCCTTTGTTGCCGCAACTAGTCTTGAGAAACGGTAGGCGTCTCTCTCCTTGGCAATTCTTGCTCTCTCCCTTTGGCGGTTCTCGCTTTGTTTTTCATTGCTCCCCTTTGCCTTTTTTTATTGGGGTTTGATTTGTCGCTCGATTGAGCGAGAGGGTTAGTCGTAGATCGTTTGCGTTTTGCTGTTCGTTCGATTTCTTCCCGTTGTAGCTCGTCTCGTGTCGTTTTTGGAGGTGCTCTCACTTTCGCCATTGACGTACGGACCGCTCGTGCTCTCGCTTCCCGTTCTTCTTAACAACAAATCTGCAATTTGGGGTTCCCTGCAATTCTTCTTTCCTCGTGGGTTTCTCCCCTTTGCGGAATCGAAGTAGTGGGTAAAAGGAACAATGAGATTTTGGGGTCGATGGTTCGTGTGTTTCACAAGTGTGGTAGAAGCGGTTGCTTGAGAAGATTACCAGTGTCACGAAGCGGTGGGTTCTCGAATAGTGCCGTCAAATCCTCGAACATTCTCGAACTCGCTCGAAATGCTCCCCTTACCTTATCTATGCTTTTATACCTGTCTGTCCCCAGCAGAGTTTTGGCTGGGCTTTTTCTCGAATATGCGTTTTCCAGCATCCATTCTTGAATTTTCATGCCTTTCTATTCTCTTGTACGAGGTTCTTTGAATTGAAAGATTTGAAGCAACGTATTTTTGTTCACGGTTCTCTGGGTTCTAGCAATTTCATGATAAGCTCTTCATGTTTTGATTGTTTTAAATTTGCTTTGAGATTTATTATGTGATGAATAAAAGTTGGGTTTTTTTTTTGGTGTTTTGCTTCTTTTTGTTGGGTGGTTGTGTTTCAGAAGCGCACCTGAAGTTCGGATTTTGGAGTCGAAAGACCAGGAGATAAAGTAGCATTTTTTGACTCAAAGCAGGTATGATCATGAAAACTTTCACCCGCAATCAGACATGCAAAGTTTTAATTTTTGGAACTGTGTTGGTGGCTTATGTGGAAGTGAGCATGTACATGCGTGGAGTGGCATCTTTTTGCAACCTTTTTTAATTTCTGTCTGTTTCGAAATGATGGATGCGCTGAAAATGCATGACGAATGTGGGAGGGGAGAAGCAGATGGTTATGAGAGGGGTAGAGCTTGCGGGGTGTTGTGGTTCATCCGAGTTATAGATTACTCTGGTACTGCATTGAGTGAGGTTTTACTATCGTGTCATTGTCCATAAATTGGTTACAATGTGATTTCTTTTGATTGAATAATGACAATGAGGACTTATTTGAAGTATAGAAAAGAGAATAATGAGAATATTTCTATACAGTTTTTCCTTGTTAAGGGTCCATGTGCATTTAGCCTAATCTCTGCCGATTGGCTTTAGTTCAAAACACTGCAGGAATTATCAATGGCGATAGTTAACTAGCATATTAGGCCTCATTCGAGTTTATGATTCCAATTAGCCAATGACGGCATTTTTTTTTTTAAATTTAAAAAACACGAGTTTATGATTCCAATTCCACCTTCCTCTTTCAAGAACTTTATATAATCAACTATAATTGACATTTTATTAATTAAATGAACAAAATTGGGAATAAAAATTTTTTGGGAACATAAATTTTTATTTTCGTAGTAAACGCGTTTTTTTTTTTTTTTTGTTCGGAATATAAATTTTGTACAAGATTACCAAATGTGTTTTTTTTGCCCAAAATTATTCCCGGAAATAGAAAAAGAAACGCTACAAAATGCACCCTTAAACTACTTTGATGGAGCAAAACAAGAGGAATTGACTCGGTTCGATCCAAAAGAGGAACGTAATGGAAAATCTGAAAAGGAGCAGAAGTCAGGTACAAATCCTAGTGTTTGAACCTCCAAAACCATTCCTCTACAAAGAGAGGCGAAACGTGAGCAATAAGCAGGCGGTTACAGTCACACCTGGAAAGGATCATCTGACAGCTCCACACATCCAAAAATTTAAGAAATCTCGAGTTACCAAAATAAGTATAAATAGCTCAAAAATAATCATTTAATTGTTAAAACTTGTCGATACCTAACTTCTGCTCAAAAGTGGCTTTCATATATTTTTTGGAAAACTGGAACAGATGTTCCTCCCAAAGAAGAAGTTTATTGGAATTAAAGCATTTTATAAGCATATACCAGAATTTCGACAATTTCGAATTTATTCCCCAAATAAAAAAAAAGAAAAAGAAAAGAAAAGCAAAGATAAAATGGGAACCTCCGAGAGAAAAACACACACGGCAGAATTCATCTTGATTCTCCTGCTCCTTTCTTTAAAACCACACCGCCTCACTTTTTCTTCATCCACCACCACCACCACCATCATCATCATTAAACTCACGCCCACAGACTTCACTCTCATTCAATTCATTGTTTGTATGCATATCGATTGTCGCCAATCACCACCATCTCCAGTCGTCGCTCAATCAATACCATCGTTCGTCGTTGCAAGCAGCGACCACACATTCCCGTGGCTGAATACGCACGCGTACACAGTGAACTGCCAAACCTAGCGCTCGTGCTTGCTGGATTGCTGTTGTGGATCTTATCCCGTTCGCCTGCTCAGCTCCAGGAAGTCTACTTGGAATAGGTAAAAGACATCTATCTACTTGCTCTCTTTTCACTTGAACTGATGCAGCAAGTTTAATAGCAAAATTGGGGAAAGTTGATGTCATATACTTGCTGGCCAGATTAAAGTTGCAGCTTGACTGCATAATTCATGGTGATTTGTTGATCTTAATGTGGCTTAGTTGTTTTAATGAGGTGATACATCTGCACGCATAATTGTTTAAGCCAAAATTTGGATCTCTATTTTATGATTTTTCATTACATATTAGAATAGAATTGCATTATATCCGTATCAGGACAATTATATTAGAAAACTTAGAATTTTCATGGACAAGCATTATCATGCACATCTAGGCTTTTTGGAGTGCATTATTATTAATTCTCTTTTTGCACGTTTCCTTTCATAAATCACATGCTATAATTTGGGAAATCTAGGAAAATCATATCTTGCTTATTAATAAATTTAGATTTCATCTTCATAAAAAAAAAAAAAAAAGGAAACAAAAATGTGAAGTGGAACTCCCCATGAGTCACGAAGAGTATTATCGCCCCATTCCTGCAATTTTTTTTCTTTATCAGTTTTTTGCTGTTTTTCGTATTTAGTTTTTCTTTTTGCTCTTTTTCCATTTATTAAACTTATATTCTGAAAAGATAAATGGAAATCTAGACTCAATTCCAATAGACAAGTACAATAGAGATTAATGAATGACTAATCACAATGTGATTAAAAATGACAAAAGTTGGACTAAAATTATAGTTTGTTAATTTGAGCAAGAGAAACAATAATCAGTGCCAATTGTCAATCACACAAAAAAAGAAAAATCGGCACCCACGTAATGCGTGGAAAGTCTACTAGTAATGTAAAAGAGACATTCGCATGGGAACGGAAGAGGAGAGATTTGAAAAGTGAAGCGATAAATCCAATTTGCATCTCCGTAAGTCTTGGTCTTTCTGGATTTTATTAAATTTTCTTTCCAATCAGCTCTTTACCAATTTTGCTTCACTTTCACGACAAAAAGTTCATGATACCCACTGAAGTTCTGGTCTTCTCGAGTTTATGATTTATTTACACGAACGAGTATATGATCGTGGAAACTACAAATGTGCGGGGATAATCTCTAAATATTACAGAACAACCACTTGTGAAAGAAAAAGTTGCAGCAAGATGGGCAAAAATATCTGCTGAAAGGTGATGAGTTAGTAACCGATGATGGGGAATCGCCTAGAAAGAGAATCACGGTCCTTTGAACTCGATTTTCCTGTTCATTGGTGTGATGAATAAAGTATAATTTTTAGTAGATTATACATTGTCATTTGGTGATTTGTGACTTGTTCACTATTTGCATAGTAAAATAAAGCAAGTTGCTTAATGAATTAGTCGGTGTGCTTGACCCTTTTTCTTATTAAGCCCAAAGCACGTGTTTCCATTCTTCTTAATGGACAGATAAAGTTAATTGTCTTTGATGACATGTATATGTATAACAGAAAATAAGATGCAATTATTGGGTGAATCCTCAATATGTTATGTTTCAAAAGCATTTATTTTACTAAGTTGCACAAATATGTTTATTTGCTTATCCTATTAATTTGGTCAACTTCATTCATCGCTAAACAAGAAAAAAAGGATAAGCACACCGACTAATCCATCAAGCAAATTGCTTTCTCTCACTCTACCCATTACACTAATGAACTTGATAATCGTGTTCAAACGACCGCGATTCTCCTATCAAGGCGATTCTCGATTATCGACCACTACCTTAGCACCCTTCAACAAATCATTGTCGCCCATCTTGATGTGAATCTTTAGCATAGTAATTGCCATGTAAAAGAATTCATCAATCTCACATTCACCAATAAAGCAAACAAAGACATTGAAATCATAAGGTTACTAAGAATATACAGATGCTAAAAAAGCCAACAAAACACTCGTGAGGGATAACACTTATAATGAAAATATGCGAACACTCTAAGTTGGTCATATTAAGACTCTGTTTTGGATGGCCAAAAGTAAAGGTCCGACAGTAAAAAAGTCTTGATCTGAAGAATAAGGAGAGCAATTGACGTAACAAGCACTTGTGGACAAATAGTATTTCATTTTGTTTGATTTGTCTAACCTTTGATGTGCATCCCTTGAAAGTCCGGGTCTTTTTTTAAATATTTTCCTAGGTCATCGTCTTGGTCTTCCTAGACTTCATAGTTTTTCTCTCCATTAGCTCATTTTCACTTTGTTTCACCATAACACCTTTATTGTTCTTTACAGATGGCCGATTCACCTATGGCCATTGGAGAGATCGTTTTGGGTTCCTTTTTGGCTTCGTTCTTTCAGGTCCTATTCGACAAGTTGACTTCGTACGCATTAAGTTGTGCACAACGAGATGGAATCAACACCGTCTCGCTTGAGGAGTGGAAAGATATGCTGGTAACAATCAATGCAGTGTTGGCTGATGCAGAGAACAAGCAACTTAGTGGTAACCATCAAGTGAAGCTATGGTTGGACAGGGTTAAGGACTTGGCCTATGACATGGAAGACTTGCTCGATGAGTTTGCGATAAAAGCTGCTCAGGATTGAGTTACAAGTAGAATCTAGCACAAGTAGAAGTCTGCAAAAATGGAAGTCCCTTTTCTTTGGCCAACCACACTTGCTCGTGTCTAAAACCAAGATACAAGAGATCAATGGCAGGTTGGTAACGATTGTCACGGGAAAGGCTAATCTAAGCTTGAGAGAGAATGTTACGGACATATCCAACTTCACCAGTAAAAGGGATCCAACCACTTCTCTACCTGAGTCACAGTTTTTTGGCAGGGAGGAGGAAGAAGCACAGATACTTGAACTATTGATAAATGATGTGCAAAATTCTGATGCCATGCTGAGAATAATCCTCATAGTTGGGATGGGCGGTATTGGAAAGACGGCCTTGGCTCAACGACTGTATGATGATGTCGGAGTGAATAGATGTTTCAATAGGAAAGCATGGGTTTGTGTTTCGGATGTTTTTGATGTTTTCGACATAACCAAGAATATTTTCCACTCGATCACTGGGTTGTCATGGCAGGACAAAGATCTTAACGGGCTTCAAGTTAAGTTGAGGGACAGTCTATCTGGGAAGAAGTTTCTTGTGGTTTTAGATGATATCTGGAATGACAAGTACGAAAGGTGGACTGCCATCTTGAAGCCATTTGAAGCGGGGGCTAGGGGAAGCAAGATCATTATCACGACTCGCAATCATGTTGTTGCTTCCATAACAAAAACGTTGCCGTATTGTTTGAAGGGATTGTCCCTTGAAAATTGCACAAACTTATTAGCCTTTCATGCTCTTGGAGAAATAAACTTTGAGAGCCACCCGAAATTTGAAAAATATGCAAGAAAATAGCTAAAAGATGTAAAGGTTTACCTTTGGCAGCGAAGATGTTGGGCGGTGCCCTACGTAGTATAACGAATCCCGATGAATGGGAAGATACCTTAAACAACATAATAAGGGATCTTGCAATGGTAGAGAATGATGAGGTTCTCCCTATTTTGACATTAAGCTATGTCCATCTTCCTTTCTATTTGAAGAGATGTTTTTCTTATTGTGCAATATTTCCTAAGGATTATGAAATTGAGAGGGATGAGCTCGTACTCCTATGGATAGTGGAGGATTTTTAGATGGACAAAAGAAAAATAAAAATAAGTTGAAATTAGGACGGAGTTACTTCAATGAGTTAGTATCTAGATCATTTCTTCAACAATCAAGTGTTGACACATCTAAGTTTTCAATGCATGATCTTTTGAATGATCTAGCAAAGTCAATTGAGGGTGCAATATGCTTTAGCTCTGGGGAGTCTCAGGTGGTAGTTAATGAAGATGACGCATCTCTTGGGAGAGCTCGTTATGCATCCTTCGTCTCATCATGGTTTGTTACATCAAAATGCTTAAGAGCATATCATGGACTGAAGGTATTAAGAAGTTTAATTCTAGTGCGTGTTGGATCTAGTCAGGGCCCAAATAAATTCTCTATTTCCAACAAGGTGTTTCATGACTTGCTAACAAACTTGAAGTATTTGAGGGTGTTTTCATTATGTCATTGTACCATTGTAGAGGTACCAAATTGTGTTGGTGGATTAAAACATCTTCGATATCTCAATTTCTCGTACACTGACATCGAAAGGTTACCTGAGTCAATAGGCGACTTGTGCAAATTACAAGCTTTGATCTTAAGAGGTTGTCATCGGCTTTCAAAGTTGCCTCACGGTATCACAAAGTTAGTCAGCTTACAATTTCTTGATATTAGAGATACAAAAAGTCTAAAAGAGATGCCATTGGGTATCACTAATTTGGAGAATCTTACTATCTTGTCCAAGTTTGTGGTAGGAACAGAGAAAGGGCTACAGTTAAAGGAGTTAGAGAACTTGTTGCATCTTCAAGGTGAATTATTCATATATCAGAATTGCAAAATGTGCAAGAAGTTAGAGATTGTGTTGATGCTAAGTTGTTAGGAAAGGAAGGCCTAAGCAACTTATTCTTGCAATGGGATAAAGATTTTGGAAATCTCTGGAACGATAAGCACTATTTTCAAGTGCTTAATTTTTTGCAACCTCACACAAATCTTGAAAATCTCACTATCTTGTACTATAGTGGTGCAAAATTCCCACAATGGTTAAATCGTCCATCCTATTCAAAGATAGTGACTTTGTGCTTGCAGAGTTGTCCTAATGTCACATCGTTGCCCTCACTTGGACAGCTACCTTCACTAAGAGAATTATATTTTGAAGGTCTCAATGCAGTAAGAATAATAGGTTCTGAATTTTATGGAGGTAAAAAGCCTTTTTCGTCCTTAACCACTTTGAAGTTCAAAGAGATGTTGGCATGGAAGGATTGGTCTCCTTATGCCAAGGCCCCAAAAGAAGAAGTCCCATTCTCTTGTCTTCAGCATCTTGTTATCCAGAACTGTCCTTCATTGGTTGGGACATTGCCTTATCAACTTAATCGTCTTATAAAGCTTGAAATTCGTTCATGCCTACAATTCAATAACCCAATCAGTGATGTTTATCTTCCATCTCTCGGTGAGTTATACATTGAGGATTGTAGCAATGAGATTTTAAAGAGATTGGCCAACCTGACTTCTTTGACCATTCTCAAAATTAAGAGTATTATAGAGCTTGTTAGCTTTGATCATGGATTTATGAGCTACATGGGCAACCTAAAGAAGCTTCATATAGAACAGTGTGACAAGCTAACATTCTTGTGGCAAGATGGAGATGAAACACGAAATCTCACTTGCCTCCAGGAATTAGTCATTAGAAAGTGTCCTCGATTCATATCTTTTGTGGCAGGAGGAGGAGAGATAGAGCTATCCTATAATCTTGAAAGGATGGAATTGGTGGATTGCACAAGTTTAGAAAAGCTTCCAAGAAAGATGCACACACTCAGACATTTGGTGATTACAAATTGTCCAAAAATCATGGAACTAAACATTCCTCAAGATGACTCCAGCAACAATAATCCGATTTCTCAACTTGAATCTCTTAAGATAAGTGACTACAATTCTCTGATATCATTTTCATTTGTTAAGGGTAGACTTGCTCCTGTGAAGGCACTTTCTATAGACCGTTGCAAGAGAGTGGAGTCACTGGAAGGGATTACTGTAGAATCACTTGAAAGAATGAGAATTGAAGGCTGTGAAAATATGGGAAGCTTACCACAGTGCCTCTACACACTCTCTCGTCTCACTCAATTGGATATTTCTAATTGTCCAGCATTGGAGATAGAGGACTTTCCTCCCCTTCCTATCACCCTTTCGAGTCTTGAACTTAGATATTGTTCTAAGATAAAGTCTATTGCCAGCTGTAACATTGCTAATTGTTACAATCTCACTAAATTCGAAATACGGGAGTGTCCGGCATTGGAGATAGAGGACTTCCCACCCCTTCCCATCACCATGCAGAGTCTCACACTTTGGACATGTTTGATGATAAAGTCGCTACCAAATCAGTGGCATCATCTTACATCCCTCCAGGAGTTGAAAATTTGTTATTGCGAAAATATCAAATGCTTCCCCAAAGGAGGTTTGCCTCCCAAATTGCGAGACCTTACAATTCGGGGGCTCGTGGATTTGAAGCAGCCAGTGAGAGAGTGGGGCTTACACCTGCTCACATCTCTCGAGTATCTGACCGTTGATTTTAACATGGGAGGGGAGGGAGAGAAGAAATGGTTTCCTTCGGAGGATGAGGATGCCTGGAGTCTCTTTCCTTCCTCTCTAACCATTCTTCGGATATGGCATTTGAGAAACGCGGAAAGACTATTGAGCGGTCTTCGCAACCATCTCTCCTCTCTCCAATGGTTAGTGATTAAAGATTGCCCCAAGTTGAGGTACTTGCCAAAGGATGGCTTCCCTCCCTCCCTCCAACAATTGTGGATATACAGATGCGAGATTCTGAAAGAGCGATGCGCAAAACTCACCGGCGACTATTGGCCCCTCATCCAAGAGATTCCTGAGATCTGGATTGATGGCATTCCGATCCGATGAATTGATTCGTGCATCTACACTACAGTCAGTTTTCTTAGGGTTCGGGTAAGTTATCTTTGGTTTGGAAGGCATCCTTTTCCATTCTACTTTCTCAAGTTGATGCTCAATATGAACTGATGTTTGGGTGGGGGACCTCGTCGGGTTGGATTCGCTCTGTTTCGTTGGACGTTAAACTGTAGGATGAAACGCTCGTAGTGCTGCCTCTTGCTATGTTGATGACATATCCTCATTTCTACTTGATGCCCAAACCATTTGTGAATGAAATCGCACCATCACAAAGAATCGTAGCATTCCACAATCATAGTCCTCTGCATTTTTAGCGTCTATCGTTTGTTCTCTTCCCAACATTTTTTTTCTTGGGCCCTTAAGCTCATTCACTTTGGTTGTTTTGCAGATACCATCGTGATCTTGCATTGGCAGAATCTCTTGGAAGGATCACGTGCGAACACTACTAAGGTAGGGCTAATGTTGTTGGTGTCATTGTCTTGCTTCATTTTTATTTTTATTTTTTTGCAATTTATCAATAAAGGAAGAAGCAATTAGATATATTTGTTGCACTGCTATGTTCAGAATTTTCCTTCTGGTGAATACGATCTAAATAAGAACAAATCTTTTTCAAAATCTAAAAGGATGATTAGTTTTGTGGAAGTTGTGATGTGATTGTGAAGAAAGGGGATGCAGTTTTTCTTTTTATGGTTTTCTTTAGAATTGGGAACCTTCTTCTTTTTTATATGATGATTCTTGGTAGTATTAAGCAGTCAATCTGGGATAAAATATTGAGTCAGCTCATGGTTCCAAGCTTTCACGTGACAGCATTGATATTCCATAAATCACTTTCTGGTTGGGTCTTGAACTTTGGTGGTTTAGGAACTGTTGCTCCCAACTTGCTAGAAATTTTTAGTAAATATATTTATGCTTTGTTTGGAGAGGCCTACCTCTAGGTTTGCATTATCAGCGGTGACTTTTGGGTTGGCATTTTGGTTTACTCGACCGCGGAATATGATTTCTCATGTGGCATTCTTCTTGTAGGGAGTTCTGGAACAAAATGTTCGAGCTGACATGGGCTCCTTTGGAGTAACTAGAAATCTTGCGATTCAACCAATTTGTATCTTGCCTGGTATATCTTCTTTATCTGTGCTAGTGTAGCATGTATAAATTTTTTTGTTGAAGCAATGTTCTTATGACATTGTGAAGCTCTATTGGAGGTTAGATAATTTGTATTCTGAATTGTAGTTCACTGTGTACTTTCTTCCAGGCTATTTGGATGTTATCGCACATATAACATGGTGCTTTGACCATATAAATAGGTGGTTAGAAAAACAGAGTTGCATTTGCCAAGATAACTTTCAAGCAACCTCGCATAGTTTTGCTTGACGAGCTATCCAATCATCTGGAAAGTTCTACTCATATTTCTCCATTTTATGACTTTGATTACTATTCCATTTAGCTTGTTATTGTTCTTGCACTAATTGAACTTGTCCAAATCTGGTCTTTACATTAAAAATATAGTAGAACCAATTAGTGGTCACAGCTGTTGGTAGCCCTTGTCATCATACATTTAGCAAATAATGGAACAGAAACCAATCTAATTGTTCCAATGTGGAAAATATTTGGAACAGAGTAATCTAGAACACCAAATGGTACTAATCTTTGTGCCTATAGGCAGTATTGGGCTTTACATACAAATATGTGGACCCCTTTTTGTTTATAAATTTGGTCTTTAAGTTTTGCTTTAATGACTAGTGACTAAATAATTATCTTTGTAAAGTGTTATTTTCTTGTCTAATGATTAGCGTTTCTGTTTTTTTGCCTATCCACAATTGTAGGATTTGCATGTGGCCGAGGCGCTCATTCAAGGTCTGGTCTTGTTCCAAGGAGTAATTCTGATGGTGAGATTGATTTTCTTGTCAAAATACTTCAATTTGACCAACGATGGATCAGGGCCCTCTTTTCACCTTGATTTGTAGGTTAGTCACGACGAGCATCTAATAGCTAGAAGCTTGGATGATGTCTGAGTGGTTTCACAAGGCAAGGTGGCACCTCTCCGTGGGAATTTCCAGGACCATAGGAATGTGCTCCAATTTTTGTTGAATTAGGTGAATCTAGTTATTGCCATCAATTAAGAGTGGTTCACTGGGTTCACATTACCTCACGAAACAGAAAATGAGGCTTAGCTACATAAAAAAAGCAAAAAAAGGATGAAGAGAGGATTGTTGCTGATATATAGGATGGACTCACGGTTACACTAGCCCTCATTTGTCATTTATACTTGATAAGGGCTCATGGAACGATGAGTCTAAATTTTTGACATCGAGTATGCAATATCATTTACAATAGCTTAAGAACTGAGTTGGGATTGCAATCCTGGTATAATTTATGATTCTTTGCACATTTTGTTCTAGCAATAGGTTCATTTGTTGTGCCCTTGGAAGTTTGATACTCTATTGCTGCCAAAGTCAGCTTTCCCATGCACACCAAAATGATTTAATCATTTGCAAAAGAATATTTTAGCACAGTAAATTATTTTGTAAGAAATCTATTTTGTGAGAAAGTTGTATTAATATATTTTCCCCATTTTCACTCTTTGGCACTGCTTCGGAGAATTAATTATGAAAATATTATCACGGTCAACAAAACTTTATATTCAACACTAAGTATAGAATTGCTTTTACTAACTATAATGTAGGCCTTGCGTAGCTTGGTCAGAGATTATATTTCCTCCTTCTATTCAAAAACATGAGAATCACAAAGAATCAATGGCGTTCCACAATCATATTCCTATGTATTTTCAGCATTTGTTGTATGCTCTCTTCCCAACATTTTCTTTTCTCGTGCCCTAGCTCATCCACTTTGATTGGTTTGCAGATGCTATTGTCATCTGTATTGGCAAAATCTCTTGGAAGGACACTTGCAAAAACTATTGAGGTAGGGCTAATGTTGTCAATGTTATGTGTCATTTTTTACAATTTACAAGAAAGGAAGAAGCATTTAAATTTATTTGGTGCATCGATCTGTTCTAAATATTCTTCTAGCGATCATTATCTAAATAAGAATAATCTCTCTCAAAATCTAAAAACAGGATTAGTTATGTGAAAGCTGTGATATGATTGTGAAGAAAGGGGATGCAATTTTTTTTTTTAATTTTTTTTTTCTTTAGAATCAAGAACCTTCTTTTTGGTGATGATGATCCTTCATAGTATTAAGCAGTCTATTTGGGGCGCTCATGGCTCTAAGCTTTCAAAGCAACACAAATTCATGATAGGATTGATGTTCATAAACCACCTTTTGTTTGGGTCTTGATCTTTATTGAGTTAGGAACTATTACCTATAGCTTGCTAGAAATTTTTTAGCAAATATATTCATGCTTAGTTGGTTGAAATGGTAACGACATCCTGCCTACCTCTGGGTTTGCATTGTCGGTGGTGACCTCTGGGGCAAATCTTGTTAGTTCTTTAAATTCATCATTCACCATGTCATTGTATCTGAAATTACCTTCTTATGTGGCATCCTTCCTGAACTCACTTGGGTTCCTTTGGTCAAACTGGAAATCCCACACTTGAATCAATGTATACCTTGTCTGGATCATCTCCTCCCTCTTTGCTACTATTGCACATGTAAAAGAAATTTTGAAGCAATTTTCGTGTGGCATTGTGAAGCTCTATTGGGGGTTAGTTAATATGTAATCTCAATTGTGGTTCACTATGTACTTGCTCCGAGGCTTTTTGGATGTTATTGCACGTATGACATGATGCTTTGACCATGTAAATAGGTGGTCATATAAGCAGAGTTGCATATGCCAAGATAACTTTCAAGAAACCTCACATAGTTTTGCTTGACAAGCCATCCAATCATTTGGTAAGTTTACTCATTTTTCTTTGTTCAGTTAGCTTGTTGTTGTTCTTGCACTAATTGAACTTATCGGAATCTGGTCTTTACATTGAAAATACAGTAAAACCAATCAGTGATCATAGCTATAGGGAGCCTCTGTCATTATACATCTAACTTATAATGGAATAGAGACCAATCTAGTTTTTCCAACTTGCAAAATGTTAGGAATAGAATGTTTCTGCTAGCCTGATAAGTGTTTTTGTATTACAGTAATCTATGATACCAAGTAGTTTGTGACATCCTTAAATTCGAGCCCTCTGAAGGACGAGTGAAAGTGAATTTCGTCAATGCATTGTTGGTTGATTTTACTCGGAATTGATCACTCCTGAGATACTAACCTTGAGGGGAAAGGCTAATGAGGACAGAACTCGTACGACTAAAGGACTCGACCTGGGAAAACGACTTGACCATGAGACTTGCGTGAGGATGATCCTGTAGATAGGCAGGCCAATTCTAAGGATGACTAGAAGTCGATTTGTGGACAAAACATAATGGAATGACGGGTGATTCCGTTCACCATTATCGAACCCGTGAACGACCCTATGTCGATCTTCGTGATCGTGTACTTTGAAATAAAAATATATCCTCCGTAATTTCATGCGTCAAGGACGTCCATGCGTCGAGATGTCTTGAGCGTGGTTTGGCACGAGTCGGTTATGCGTGAATCCTCGGAGTCGCCCGTCAATCTGAGTGTAACCGAAATGGCATTTGGCGAAATTGACATGGCAAGAGAACTTAGGATTGGACTTCGAATTATTGGGAATGTGCGGGATGGACTTTAGATGAAGCTACATCAAACAGTAGACAGAGCCAGTTAAGCCGGGCAATTGGAAAAGGGATTTTCGGATCGAGGAAGCGAACCCGTGAGGAAGTGAGCCGGGCCAAGCTAGTGTGGGCCTTAGGCCCAAGTTGGGGCAGCCACCAAATGGGCCTAAGTCAAGCAAATGAGCCCACTGGGCCAAACCAACTATTCCTCTTTCAAAGCCCATGGTCCAACTTTGAGCCCAATCAAGCCCAACCAATTTCCAAGCCCACTCCTATTCATGGCCAAGCCCATTTCTTAGGCCCATCCACCAATTTCAGCCCAAGGTCAGATTTGTAATTTGTGCAAGGTGAAATGACCAAATTACCCCTAGTTGTAGGGAGAAAAGGCTAGAGAAGAGAGAGAAGATGAGGCCATCATGGGCATGGGGACTTGGGGCAGGTTTTATGGAGGCCTTGACAGCCCTCCCATCACTCTCTCTCTCCCCCATTCGGCCTCCCAATCGACGGGGCTCTCTCTCCCTCGTTTTCCTCTTCCTCCAGTTTCTGCTCCAGCCGACCCTTCGGTGAAGAATCGAGTCAAAAGTGGTCTTCCCGGATGAATCAGCCAACGAGCCACCTATCATCGTGACCGGAAGAGACAGACCGTTCCAACGAGCCCAATTTCGTCCCGAAAGGAGCTGCTGGAAGTCCTGTACGGCCGTCGCAAGCCGCCGGTCGCCGGTCCGTCGGTCCGCCTGCAGCCTGCACTGTTTCGCGTTTTCGGCCATTTTTCTCCCATTCCGGTCCTTCCTCCGCCCATCCCAACCTCCAACAAGACCCTCAAGACCCTTGGGAGCCGCTGGTTGCCGGCCAACCCCCTCGCCGGAGCTCCGGCCAAGCCGTTCAACTTGTTTTCTTCTCCGGTAGGGCTGTTTTTCAGAAGTTTCAGTGGGAGTTCGAGCTGTGGTTGCTGTATTGAGCTTGGGACCGCCTTGGATCATTGTTGTAGAAGTCCCGGTGCGTAGCCACCGTCGTCGCCGCCACGTCGGTGCCTTCGGCTCGCTTAGCGGGTGAGTTTAGCTCCAAATCCTTCGATTAGTGCCTAAACTTGCTTAGGGTTGGTTTAGTTAGATTTAATTATAGTTTAGGAGATTTAATTAAGTTGTATTAGCCCTAAGATAGGTGGTTAGATTGATGGATTAGATTAGTTTAGCTTAATCTTGATTTATTTGCTTAATTGTGCTTATGTGTTTAATTAAGCTTGTTTTGCTTAATTAATTGTTTGTTTGTTGTAATTAATGTTTTGTTTAATTTCTGAGTTTAGTTTATTATTTATTTATTTCTGGAAATTTCTGGGAATTCACTGTTCACGCAACACTATTCACAAATTACTGTTCACGTAGCATCGTTCATGTGCACTGTTCACATGCATTGTTCATCCAGAATGCAAAAAGTGGTCTAATTTCATGTGTGTTGATTTTATGAAATTAATGGATGTGTAATTGCATGGTAGTTGTCAATTAGTTGAATTTTGCAACTAAATGTTGGATTGTACAATTGGTTGGGAAATTGTCGTGTGAGACTGTATGCTAAATCAAGAGAACCACTAGAGTATGTTATGCCGAGTGGGGCCGTGATGCCACTAAGTCTAAAATTGCCGAGTGGAGCCGTGATGTAAGTCTAAAATTGCCAGGTGGGGCCGTGATGCCACCAAGTCTAGATAATTGCCAGGTGGGGCCGTGATGCCACCAAGTCTAGAAAATTTGCCAGGTGGGACCGTGATTCCACTAAGTATAAATTATGCCTGTAGGGCCGTGATCAAGAATCGAGAATGAATAGTCTGAATGACCGTGTGATGGTCTCAATGACATGTAATCAACTGAGTCGATTGATCGATGACTCGATCTGAACTGATGCATTGATGTGTGAAATTGTTATATGCATTAATTATATGCATGAGTGAATCACATCGTTTATGGCACACACGCATGAATCGATAATGTGCAGAGTGTGGCAATGGCTAGGTGAGATCGCTTGTGACATGACTCGTATGTGATTGATGAACTGCATCATTTAATGGCCATACGCATTGCGTGTATTGTGCTGAGATTTAACGTGCAGAGTATGGCATACTAGGTAAGGTTGTATGCGATTCGATTGTTGGTTGTTGCTTGTGGTGGGATAGTTCTGGATAGATACCCCGGGTTGAGTTGGTGTACTAACCGGGGCTTAGGGGTGGAACTTGCTGAGATTTATATCTCACTAGTTATTGAATAACCATTTTCAGGTCTCTAGTATGAAGAGCTAGGAGCTTGAAGCAGAAGGGTCAGGAGCATAGGTGGTTCAATAGTTCTTTATGACATAAACCTTCTGTATAAGCTTGAAGTGTTTATAAAAGTGTATTTGATTTGAAATTGGTTGTCCTACTTTTCTATCCCATGTATGTCGTTGTCAAGGGATTAGTTAATTTGCTTTCGCATGTGCAATAAAATAAAAAGGGTCGGTGACGAGTCCTGGGAACGTCGCGAAATTCTAATGACCACCGAGGGTTGTGCGCGCGCTCGAGGTTCGGGGCGTGACATAGTTCCTACGCTTCTGCTTATAGGAAGTGTTGGGCTTTGCGCATAATGAATGTGGACCTTTTTCTTGTTTATCTCTTAGTTTTGCTTTAATGAGCAGTGGCTACTCAAGTGTCATCTTTGTAAATTGTGAGTTTCTTGTCTAGAAATAGATATGATTCGGCCTTTCCACTATACCCAATTGTAGGATTTGGATGAGGCGCTCATTCAAGGTCTGGTCTTGTTTCTAGGATGGATCATTTCGCAGTTGACAGCCCTCTTTTCGCCTTGATTTGCAGGTTAGTCATGATGAGCATCTAATACCTGGAAGCGCAGACGAGCTATTGGTGGTTTCTCAAGGCAAGGTGGCGGCTTTCCATGGGAATTTCCAGGATTATAAGAGTTTGGATGTCCCGAGGGTATCTCTGGGGTTATTCTGTTCATCATCTACACTAACAGTGGAGGACAAACATCTCGAAATGAAGTAGAAATTGGTCCAGTTATGCAGCATCTGTGGATTAATTTGATTAAATTGTTATGGGACCCAACTCTAAACACATCAATATGGATTCAAAATTCTTTAATTCCAATTAAAAGCAAACTAGGTTACGTGGCTTTGATCTGGCCTGTATTAACTGTAGCACTTACAGCTATATTTAAATTTGCATCATGTGATGCGATAGCGACTGATTTGTCAAATAAGCTACGGTTATGGCTTAAACCGAGTAATTCATAGCGAGTATGGAACTTTTAGGGAACCTCTACGGGGTCTAGTCACTTTTTCTATCCTTCGTTATGAATGGTTAAGGCAAAGATTTTCTCGTGGAATTTTGCAAGACCGCCGTGGAAACATGCTTTTCCCATGAGGCATTGACAGTTGAGATTCAAGACATACTCGTTATGTAGACGCACGAAATAATCCGGTTATGCTTCTGAAAAGAAAACTTTCCACTTGCAGTCTGCCCTATAAAGGTTCTAGTTCCATACCCATAAATCTTTTTATCTTCAAGTCTTTACGTTGATTTACCAGTTTTTACGTTAATTCACCGGCTTTTAGGCGGAGTTGTTAATGTTGAGTACGGATTCCCCATTCCAATTTGCATACTACAGAAGCAACCAAGTTACTGTTTTGCGAGAAATTAGCTGTGCGAAAATATTTTCCCCATTTTTGTCCTTCAGTACTGTTTAAGAGAATTAATTGTGAAAATGCTTTCGTCATGACAAAAATTTTATACTTTCAACTCTAAGTACAGAACGACCAAAAAAAAAAAAACTCTAAGTACAGAATTGCTTTTAATAAATATAATGTATGCCTTACCTAGCCAAAAAAAAAAAAAAATCTATAATGAAATTCTGTATAAATACCTGAATTGGTTTAGATAATATCCTTTGAACATGTTCAGGTCAATTTTCAAATTAACAAGCTTCTTATCTTCCAATAAAAGCTACAGTACAGATGGAAGAATGGATCGAAAACCCAAGGTTTTGAATATGCGAAATCAACGGCCAAAATCTAAATGAACCTTGCAGATCAAAAACCATTTACAAACTGATTGCCTGGTCAAAGAATTAAGTTCATCTTTCTTCCATTCAAGTGCTCAATCCATCTCTTGACGACATTTGCAGCAATCTCAGATATTAGTTTTCCTGTGCAGGGGGGGAAAGGGGACGGAGGATCAATCCCCGTTGCTTACTTTGAGGATTTTGCGCCCACTCTAAGTTATTCTCATTCCAAGAAGGTCATCATTCTGCACCACTCGAGACCCATCGTCTGGAAGTAGGTGAGCCCATCACTATTGAACTCAAAAAGGTGCCAAAGGTTTATAGCCAATCACACGTAACAAGATACACGCACTACCACCACAAATGGCTTCGATCTCGTGACCTCCCATCTGTGGAATATCGGCCCATAACATTAAGTCACCATCATCGGCAATCAGGTTAACTTGATTATAATAAGAGTTATTCAGTGAAAAAAAAAAAAAAATGTAACCAAAAGGTTCACTAATTTAGTAGGAAAGCGAATTGTCCCGGTTCTTGTCTTGTTTGTTCATTTTTGGTTGCTGTCGTGTGGGTATGATGTTTATTTTGTTTGTCTGATCACTCTTGCTATTGTTTATTGTGCATGCAAGATAATTTTCATTTAGGACTAGTTGATTGTCTCGTTCCAAATTTATTAATATTTTTATATTCATCTCATGCCAATTTTTATTCGACGAGTTGAAGAGTGTCCGATACTCATGACGGCATGATTGAAATTGTATTGATGTATGATGGGGACTAGGGGGCTTTCACCTTGTTTTTTAATACATATTTTTTATTATTTTGACCGAATCATTCTGGAGTGAGCAATATTTTCAACGTTTACACATTAAGCATTATTTGAAGCAAGAAATTCTCAAATAGCACCTAGACGGGAAAAAAAGAAAAATCCCTACTTTCTCATGTTTTGTATGATAACAGAAAGCTTATTTATGTATAAGGACGAGGGGAAGAACTACAAATTTCCACTAATTAGTCTCTTCAACTAATTTACTCCTCAAAATTTATTTTGTGTCATCGCATCATAAACATTCACAACATGCATCAATTTGCCCAAAATTCTTCGTGATAGAGCCTTTTATTGATTAGAATGTAGCGTGGATGGATAGGAGGATGACAACGACAAGAGAATATCTGAACAAAGTATTATATCTTCAACGCATACAAAGTAGGGGCTCAAAAACAATGTGCAGTCAATCGGGGGAACATATAATCCATCCAAGCCTAGTCAAAACATAAAAAGATAACCCAAGGCTTCCTCACCGTTATCACAATTTTCCTCTTCTTTCTAGATGCTGAAATCCAGTGGCGAAATTATTTTTAAAACAGAAATTTCAATTTGCTTTTTAGATTTTTTCGCTACATCTATTTTAAAATTGAAAATCCAATTTGACATCCGCGGACATATGTAATGTTTTATTTCCTACAGTGACATATCAATTTGATTTACCTGAAAAATTATAAATAGCTGGTTACGCAAGTTATGTGACCAAAATACCACTTATCGGCATCTAAAACACCATTAATGTGGATAGCTGCAAGTAACTAATTAACTTCTCATATCTAGAGGTGTCAAAGAACATCTACAAATATGCATAACCGGCTTGGTGGATAGTTATTAATGGTTGGAGGAGCATCCAGGTTCCAAAATTTTAAATTTTGAGTACATACTAAATTCTAAAGTTTGAGGTCTTTTTTATCACATGCCCATCTTGTATCTTATACCGTGTGCCCTATACAATATTTACATAAGTAAATATATGTATAAGGGTGACAATTTGTATGCATAAGTTATGTTTGTGTCATGTCAACCTTAGGGTATACTAACCAGGTCACAAAAGCTCGGCCGGAGCATGACACGCACAACCCATTCAATTAAAATGGGTTAAATTGGGTCACTTTACATTGAAATACGACATAGGCACCCAAATAGCATCTTTGAGATGAAATTTTAACTTTTAAAATTCCCGTGCCATGTTTGAGTCATGTTATCTTGTCATGTCATGTTGAAAATTGTTTCCTCTATGTATGCAATAAAGAATTTATCCTTTTCTCTTTTCTTTGTTTAAATATGTGAATGATAGAAGGAAGCATATTAATATTGTATCTTACTTTCGTGTTATTGTCATAGGATTATGTCACAATTAGATTGAGAGCGTACCTTATTATGAATTTGCTTGTACTTATGTTGGATGTTTATTGCATTAATAATCAGAATAACGATATTTTTTAATTGAAAATTACTGAATAAAATGCAGGGTAGCATAAGGTAGCTTGCCAGAAAATGGGTTCCCTCCCTCCCTTGAAGTATTCGGCATCATTTGGGAAAATATTTATTTAGGTATCTTGTTTACTAAAATGTATCTTTTATAGATATATTTGCTATTCCTTTGTATAGATGTCACCAAAGTCTTTTCAACATCCTAGAATGAATGAATGAACAATTCCGAAAGTATGGATAATATATGGTCACAGCATAAATAGTTGGAAGGAACCCTCATAATTCTTGGATGGGAGGAACATGTGCCAATTGGCCAAAGCGATGCATAATTCTTGGATAGGAGGAATCCTCATCAATTACTTCCCGAAATTCTACACAAGCGTTTAGATGCATTAGCCGATAGAAGAGGGCATCAGCCACATTATACTTCGAGAGGTTTCAAGCTCGCTTTAGAAAGATTTGATCAAACAGAGATGTATAAATTTGAGTTTTGATACTCATTGTTTGTCACACAGTAACACAAGCGTGCGCTATTCGTCAATTTGATACTTTCGCTCTGGTTCCTGTTTATTAAAGGTGGCCGCAATTCTGGTCTTGGAATTCTTACATTTACTAGTTGAAACCATGGATCGTCATTTCGGTAATGTGGGGAGTCACAACGCAATATCCTCGGCCCTTCAGTTCCTTCTAAAACGACTTCGAAGCAGTGAAATTTGTGTATCTTTCTCCTCCTGATTAAATGCAGTGTGAGCTGGATATCACGTTCTCACTTGGAGAAGTTCATGCTGGAGGAAATGGTCATTGATAGATGCACTGTGGAGACCTGCAAATCAAACACATCGACCCCGATACAGCTGATGGAGAAATCATCATGAAACCATACTCAGTTAAATATCCTGATTTTCTCCTGACGGCGCAGTAAGGATACATATTAGAGAACTCAGAGTGCATATTTTGGTGACTATATGTTACATGGTCTTGCTCTTTATAATGCGCAATCCATGCTTGGTCATAGGACTTCTGGAGGACAAATTGTTTCCTATGCCATTATCCTCTCCTGGCAATTACTCTCAGTTTGCAGCATCTGCTCTTCCCGCAATGACGAGCTTCCTTGGGTCAGCTAGTTTAACAAATTACCTGCGCTTCGCCAATAAATTAGAATGGAGTTGAGATGAGAAAAGTTATGCACTTAGATAATGCGATTGTGTCCACCAAAGCCAGCACAACATAATGTTTGATTCAAGCCTAGCAAAATTATAAGTTCCAACCATCTACTGAACAATGAGTCCTATTAAATAACAAAAACAGACAAGCAAGAAGAATAACTAGTAAGAGATTTAAATGGCGCACCTTATGACTCAATCCCTGCACCTGTTCTTGAGTTCATCTTTTAAATGCTCAAGCAAATACTTAATATTTTTCATGTCATCTTCAAGGATGGAACCTTTGTAATAGAATAAGGAACATCGCAAGTACTCTCATCCACTCTGGATGAAGACATCATAGCTGCAAGATAACACTTTTCTTTTTATTATCATAATCAGATCGTTAAGATGAAAATACAACAAAAAATACAAGTACGAATAAGAAATCTTTCAACTAGAAAAATAATGCTCACCAAGCAATACATCGTTTTTCTTGGAATCAGATTGTTAAGATGAAAATACAAACACCATCGCAATCTCTCTAGAAATACTCTTACTAAATACGCTAAAAGCTACTAAGCAATGCACTGAAGGTGACATAGACAGAATTTCCATTAGAAATAATAACCTATGAATTGCAGACAGCTCCACCACTTGCCGAATCCTTTCCATTCAGGATTTAATCAAAGATAAACTCTGAGATTTTTTTTTTTTTAAAGAGCAGACTCGAAATCCTTTCATATGAATTACACAAAATTCACAATGATCAAGTCAAACACATACCGACTCCACACCGACTAAGGTAGAAACAGCCCATGTACAGTCGAAGGATGCAGTAGCGCATGATTGACGTTTAACAGTTCGCGAGATCATTTTAGCATACGCCTTACTGATTCTATGAAGACTTTATCTCACAATTGAGTTTTCATTTTTGACTCATGTTTATAGCAGTCTATCCAACTTGCCATTCAACAAAAAGTTACCACAAAGTAAGAACCCACACAATATCTCTAGAACTCCTCTTAATGAAAATGCATCTCTCGCAAACAGCTTTGTACCATATGTGTCAAGTTAGTAGATACAAACTCTGACACAAGCAAGGTGAGTAAGAATTTCAGTCCTGAGGGTTAAAAAGTTGCTAAGGCCCCAGCTATTATGTGGTCTATTTAGTAGGCCGACTGAGTAAAAGTATAAGCCCCAGCTAGAACAAGCAACCACTTCTATTTCTCAGACCCAAATTCAATCTAGAAGGTTCAAAAGTTGCTAAGGGCCCTGCTAATTGGAGCAAGAATTTCTACTTCGCAGACCCAATTCCAATCCAGAGGGTTAATAAGCCAGCTCAAATAGCAGGCCTTAGTAAAAATCTTCATAGAGGGAAAAAATGCCCATGGTCGATTACAGAACTCGTACTCGGCGCGGACAAAATTCCTATATATAAGAAATCTTTGAATTAAAAATGTAATGCTCGCCAAGCAATACTTGTTTTTCTCAGAATGAGATTGTTACTTGGGTAACTTCAAGCTTCAAAATCCTAAGTACTCAATAGTTATGTAATTGAGCTCATGCTGCCAGTATCTGTTTAGCATTATTCAGCATCGGACATTCAGTTGTCTACACTGACTTCAGTTCCCTTTTAAACTCATTAAAATGTTCCCATTTCAGATGCACGTGCAACAGACTCTGAATTTGACTCCAATAAAGCCAGCATCCTCCTCTGTCAATTCTCTGTTTTGAATTTCCATAATCGATTCAAACGCATCGACGTTACATTATATATCTCAAAGGGGAATGCGCTAAAGCAAGTGGGATGAAAAAGCATACTCTTACAGCAGAAATAACTCAAGACTCATACTCTCATGCAATACAAGTTATAATATGGAAATTTGAGAGCGCCAGAAAACTGACAGAAAAACAAAAAATCCACCAAACCAGGAATAACGAATTTATCAAGTCGATGCATCTTCTATGACCTTAACGTCTGGCCAGGAAAGAGAGAATCTCCCAGACAACGAATTTCTTCCAAAGAGCCACCAATTCCACCGGTTCCCCACAAAAGTAACACTCGAGGATATAATCGCGAAAGAGGGAAAAACCCTAACCTGAGCTCGTCGGATCCAGACGACGAACCGGAGCTGCTGGTGGAGCTTCCGGAGGCGACGGTGGAGGCGGAGAAAAAAAAAATCACACAATTAAAGTTAGAGAAAAAAAATCAGAAATATAAAATGCCACAATAAAAGAATGATTAAGGATGTTACACACATAATTCGGCCTTGCTCACCCATCAACCCACTTCTCATTATTTTTCAAATAGAATATCTGCCACCCATCAATCTTGTTAAGTTTACAAAAAAAAAAAAAAAGAAAGAAAGAAGGAATACTAGTAATTAGCATTATTTAAAGATGAACAATAGCATTGTCAAATTTAAAAGTGACGGTCAAATCATAAACACCAAAACCGATGCTCTTGGTCATAAGCAAAGCCCTCTCTTCTTGTGCCAATGCCTACAAATAAGATTCACTTAGCTATGATATTCCAAAGAGAACCACTTTTTATATGCCGGCAATAAAAAGGATCTCAAATTCCGCTCAAACTACTCATATTCCCTAAGTCACTATTCCAAAACCTACAAAGTAATTTAATGCATGTCTTTTTTTTTTTTTTTTTGATACCCAGGAAACCCCGTACAACCAGTAGCCGATGAGTAAACGATGCTAGCGGATAACCCACTACCCCAACGTTACACCTAAGACACCAAGTGCCTCAACTGGGTTTTGAACCCCTCACCTTTGGGTAAGGATCAACGGAGCTCTTATCCAGCGGAGCCACCATGGCCGGTGGTTTAATTTAATGCATGTCTTGATAAATAAATAAATAAACAAAAAACATAGCATCTTAGTATGAATTGAAGCGAATGATCGGTAACCTCACATGTGGATTACAATTAGCTTTATCAGTTCTTTGTATTTGCCTCTATTGACACATGAATTTTCTCCGAAAAATCAAGTATTGCATTTTTTGAAAATAGATAAATAATATTAAAAGAACAAAAAATAGATAAACAAATTAACAAATAACAAAATAAGAAGACGAGGAAGAGAATGGTATAATAAAGCCTCGGCCCTATTCAGTCCAGTCCAGTCCACAAAGCCCATTCAAATCCACGGCCTCAATCCATCAGCCCTTTCGTTGATTGAAAACGTCCTGAACTGATTTTGTACGACTTTGGTCTCTAATCCGAGTTTAGCGATGCCTCCTTTAAATCCTTAGGGTTGTGTAAACTGTTCGATGAAATGTCGCTGAGATAGGGTTGTGTAATAGTTCTTCCAAAATTGTCTAATCTTAAGGCAAATTGACATAGTTTACATGATATATATATATATATATATATATATATATATATATATATATATATATTTTCGCTATTAGGCATGATTTGTTAGACACGTAACCTGCGTTTCATTTGTTCTGCATTTCGCCTGTTCGTTTGGTGATTTGCGGTGGACACTGGAGATATAAAGGGTCTGCATGACAACACTTCTATTCTTGAAAATTTCGTTCTTTTGTTCCCAAAAACAAAAAAGAACAGAAACCCGTTTAACGCAAGTTGTTTTGTACAACTTTGGTCTCTAATCCGAGTTTAGCGATGCCTCCTTTAAATCCTTAGGGTTGTGTAAACTGTTCGATGAAATGTCGCTGAGATAGGGTTGTGTAATAGTTCTTCCAAAATTGTCTAATCTTAAGGTAAATTGACATAGTTTACATGATATATATATATTCGCTATTAGGCATGATTTGTTAGACACGTAACCTGCGTTTCATTTGTTCTGCGTTTCGCCTGTTCGTTTGGTGATTTGCGGTGGACACTGGAGATATAAAGGGTCTGCATGACAACACTTCTATTCTTGAAAATTTCTGTTCTTTTGTTCCCAAAAACAAAAAAAGAACAGAAACCCGTTTGGTAACACCAAGTTGTTTTTCTATTCTAGGAAATAGAAAGTTAGCCCAGAAATAGATTTGGAGCAGAAACGAGAAACAAAAAAAATTTGTTTCTGTTCCCGGGAACAATTTCTAGAAATAAGTCAATTTTTTTTTTTTTTATTCTTCTCTCTTGCCGCGGCCACCTTCAACCGCCGGAGCCATCGCCGATCGCCGCCGACCGCCACTCACCGCGTCGGCGGCGCGGGAGGGGGCGGCCGATGGGCTGCGGCGGCGTCGGTGGTGATGGTCTGCGGCCGGCGGTCGTGCATCGGTGGCGGGTGGCCGGTGATGGGCGGCGGTGGGCGGGCGGCGGCAATGGGCGGCGGCGGTTGGCGGTCGGCGATCCGTGAGTAAGAATAAAAAATGAATAAATACAAAAAAAGAAACTATTGCGTTACCAAACGCATTTTTATTCTTTTTCTATTGCAAAAGTAGAAATATTGTGTAGTTATCAAACGGGTTTTTATTGAAATTGTTACCCGAAATAGAAATAGAAAATAACTATTTCTAAAAAAAAAAAAACTCTTCCCCAGTCAAAAAGCGTTAACATGCGCACCCTATTTTCTATCGGTGGTTGTGTGAATCCCTCTGTCGCGTTCCTATTTTCTCATCCATGCTCTGTCTTACTCGGGAAAGCCGTGGTCGTGTGTCTGGTGGCCGTACATGAAGTTGGTGGAGAGGGACCAAGAACGAGAAGAAAACAATGAAAAAAATTATAATAAAATAAGAAAACGACGACGACGATGATGATGATGATGATGAAAAAATCTTTCTTGCTTTCACGTTAGTATTATTTTAGTTTGTTTACGTTCTCGTCTTTAATATCGTTATCGAAACCGTAGGCAATTCTCCTTTGCCAAAATTAGACTTTGACTTGATTTTGAAAATTAGCTCACTGGTTGATGTCCTGAAACTTAATAATAAAGCAATTTATACTTTGCCTGTCTCGTTTCGGATTTACTTTCCACACTTTATTTTTACTCATCCTTTAGTATTATTTTGATGTGTCATGCTGTTTTTATTATATTGATTTCGTGATTTGATTTCTTTAGATTCACTCAACGAGTATATTACACTTTAGAGTCAATCTCAATCAAACAAGCATGCATGGACATGTTGTGGAGAATACTACTACGTGTAATCATATCTTTGAATTCTCTAGCTTATATAAAGTAACGTGTTCTCCCATTAGCTCCTAATCAGTTTCAATAGGCTAGCAACGAGTATATTTCTCAATGTTATGTGCGGTTAGGATTTCAAAGAGCCCGCACTGAAGGAGAGGGATCACACGTTCCCGTTAGCTCCTAACTGGTTTCAATTGGCACAAGATCATTAGTAGCAGGATCCTCTGCCACGATTACCATGTAACGATGGAGTTTAACATTATTTCGAGCCTTTGGATATAGACATCCAGCTTCAAATTCATATATATAGTTTAAATTCAAGTCACGAATCATTTGGTTATAAGCTTCTGATAGTGCATGATTATGACTTCTCTTGAATAACAATAATTAGCATGTACACATTGCATTTTCAACGAGGCATAACGCAATTTCGCTTTTAGTAATAATAGAGGAAGGGTTTGGCTTCCATATAAATTGCTCGCTCGCTCCGATCAAGTAGACCAACTTATTCTCTACTAGAAGGAAACGTTTGGCTGAGGCAAGTCGACTTGTCAACTTGTTTTCTAGAAGTGACAGATTGGAACCTCAACTAAGATTCACGGCTAGTTTCTCTTCCTTCTTTAGTGGGCAGGTTGACTAAGTTTGGAGGCCAACTTTGATTTTTCTTCTTGACGTCAACACCACCCTCTTTGATCTGCCCAGTCCCCAACAAACCTGTCCTAGTCGTAGCTCCGTCGATATTGCCGTAGCAGAGTTCACACTCATACACCGTGAATTGTCGAACCTAGCGCTCGTCCCCCCTGCTCAGCAGTTCTCTCTTCCTGCTCGTCCAAACCTGGCGCTCGTCCTTGCTGGATTGCTGTTGTTGATCTAATCTTGTTCACCTGTCAGCTCCAGAAAGTCTACTCGGAATAGGTAAATCTCTTTTCCCCTCAAACTGATTCATCCAGAACCTCACTGCTAAAGTATCCGGTAGGCCTTTATTACACGAGAGCAGCCACCAGTCATTTCTGAAATCTTTCTATATATTTGAAGCAAAAAAAGAAGAGGTGGCAGCAGCAACAATATTTTCGTTCTTAAACTGACTTCATGCCTGTCTATAATCCTGATTGCAAGTTTAATAACAAAATTTTAGGAAAAGTTTATGTCAAATACTTGCTGTCCCGATTAAAGTTGCATCATGGTGATTTGTTGAATATTTTTGCCATCCGTGTTTATGAAATTGCATATGGCTAGGTCACTCTCGATCACGTCTTCACGTGTAATTTCATGAATTTACATGTGTCAAATTTCATAAAAGTCATCCACAGCATGTTATATACATTCGTTGCATTCTAGATTGTATATTAGGGAGGTGTTTAATAAAACCACGTGTAGAGTTATTAGGTGTTGCACATTTAGGAAATTGCATATCATACATTTACATATTTAGGGAAAGTCATATTCACATTTTTAAGTGTGTTCATATTTGCTGATTTGGACAGACTTAGGATTTTTCATTACATATTAGGATGGAATTTCATCATATTCGTGTCAGGATAATTATATTCGAAAAGTTACAATTTTCATGGACAAGCATTATCATATCCCACAGACTTCACTCTCATTCAATTCATTTCTTGCATGCATATCGATTGTCGCTAATCACCACCATCTCTAGTCGTCGCTCAATCAATACCATCGTTCGTCGTTGCAAGCAGCGACCACGCATAGCCGTAGCTGAATACGCACGCGTACACAGTGAACTGCCAAACCTAGCGCTCGTGCTTGCTGGATTGCTGTTGTAGATCTTATCCCGTTCGCCTGGTCAGCTCCGGGAAGTCTTCTTGGAATAGGTAAAAGACATCTATCTACTTGCTCTCTTTTTCCCTTGAACTGATACAGTAAGTTTAATAGCAAAATTGGGGAAAGTTGATGTCATATACTTGCTGGCCAGATTAAAGTTGCAGCTTGACTTCATAATTCATGGTGATTTGTTGATCTTAATGAGGCTTAGTTGTTTTAATGAGGTGATACATCTGCACGCATAATTGTTTAAGCCAAAATTTGGACCTCTATTTTATGATTTTTCATTACATATTAGGATAGAATTCATTATATCCATATCAGGACAATTATATTAGTAAACTTAGAATTTTCATGGACAAGCATTATCATGCACATCTAGGCTTTTTGGAGTGCATTATTATTAATTCTCTTTTTTGCACGTTTCCTTTCATAAATCACATGCTATAATTTCGGAAATGTAGGAAAATCATATCTTGCTTATTAATAAATTTAGATTGCATCTTCATAAAAATGTGAAGTGGAACTCCCCGCGAGTCACGAAGAATCTTATCGCCCCATTCCTGCATTTTTTTTCTTTATCCGTTTTTTGCTGTTTTTCGTATTTAGTTTTTCCTTTTGCTCTTTTTCCATTTATTAAACTTATATTCTGAAAAGATAAATGGAAATCTAGACACAATTCCAATAGACAAGTACAATAGAGATTAATGAATGACTAATCACAATGTGATTAAAAATGACAAAAGTTGGACTAAAATTATAGTTTTGTTAATTTGAGCAAGAGAAACAATAATCAGTGCCAATTGTCAATCACACAAAAAAAAAGAAAAAATCGGCACCCACGTAATGCGTGGAAAGTCTTGGTCTTTCTGGATTTTATTAAGTTTTCTTTCCAATCAGCTCTTTACCAATTTTGCTTCACTTTCACGACAAAAAAGGTCATGATACCCACTGAAATTCTGTTCTTCTCGAGTTTATGATTTATTTACACGAACGAGTATATGATCATGGAAACTACAAATGTGCGGGGATAATCTCTAAATATTACAGAACAACCACTTGTGAAAGAAAAAGTTGCAGCAAGATGGGCGAAAATATCTGCTGAAAGGTGATGAGTTAGTAACCGATGATGGGGAATCGCCTAGAAAGAGAATTACGGTCCTTTGAACTCGATTTTCCTGTTCATTGGTGTGATGAATAAAGTAAAATTTTTAGTAGATTATACATTGTCATTTGGTAATGTTGGGAATAACGGATCCCCGAAAACCGGATTCGACACTAAATCGAATCCCTAAAACGAATGCGGAAGATAAGCCCGGGAATAAACACGTATCACCGATCGTAAAGCACACCACGGATTCGAGCGTACCTTGTTAGCCACAGATTAGACACCGACGCCGATATGAGGAAGAGAAACTGATCTTGTTCGTTCCGATGACGTCAATTCGCCTTGGAATGAAGATGGTGTCGCCTCTTGAAGAAATCTTTCTTCTTGGGAGTGTTCTTGAGAGAGAGTAGGAGGGAGAATGAGATTATGCCAAAAGGTACGATCTCTCTCTCTCTCTCTCATCCCTTTTATAGGTCCCTCCATCCAAGGGCCTTATTCTTGTGGGCCGGGCTCTTAGGCCCATCATGGGCGGACGGGCCTTAAGCCCATCACTACCTTAAGCCCAACATGGGCGGACGGGCCTTAAGCCCATCACTAATAAAACCATCATCTCCCACTCGCACATGGTGGGCCGAACAGTATTCTCTTTACCTCTCTTCAACATTCATGCGGTGAATAATCCGTGCGATCAGCATACTTTGAGAGCTCGTTGCTATACATCTGTTAGGAATATATAGCAGCTCATATTGGGCATCACACTCTGAGTAGATTTTGTATGCAGTGCCCTAGATCGATCGATCACATTTATATCTCTCTTGATCTCTTTTAAACAACGATATATATATTGTATTCACAATTATGATTATCCCAAAGACAGTCATAATTGGTCGACCAGTGAATACAAAACTAGAATGTGATTCTCCAAAATCGATCTTCCTCTTTCCTTCAAACTCTCAATTTCAGTTCAACTTGCTTTTCTAGAAATGTCCCATTAGATCGAATCAACACATGACCATTGGCAACATCCTAAGATAGCAAACACTAAATAGAAATCTTGAGAATAAGTAAAAGTCATGAGGGCACTAAAAATTGAGGAACTCTTTTCCTCAAGAGTCTCATACGGCATAAAAGTTGAGATCAAACTTTTGCCACTCTTATTGGTCGTCTCATGCATACGTAGTATGAAATACGTATTACGGTATTAACTCCTTTCCCATGGAGCGTATGTCTACACCATCAATACCGTACAGATGATAGTTCAGACATACCCAATGTCTAACTTGAGTTCACGTATCTACTCATTCACAAAATTCATCAGAACTCACATCTGGCATCTTAGACATATAAAGTAAAATATGTGGGGTATTTTACTTTCGGACATAGTACATATCATGTCCTCATCTTAACACTCAGTTAAGGCGACATAGTTATTTTAAGCTTGAGCTCTCGATTATCACCTAGATAATAAGCTTAAAAACCGTCTCATCTCTATTTATCACATAGTAAATAGAGGCGATTACCCCTGTGAGTGGGCTAATCACTTATCTGTCCGACATACTTTCTCAACTTAATGTAATGCACTGAGCATTAGATGCATAAAGATCAAACAAAGATTCATAGGCATTAATAATGAAAACTCAAATTCATTAAATGTGAACAACTCAGGGAAATTACAATATCCAAGTACATCGGACTCTACGCAATCCTAGAGATTTTACATGAACACAAAACACATCTCTAGGTATTGGCTTTGTCATAGGATCTGCTACCATTCTATGCGTAGATATGTACCGTAAGTTCACATCCTTTCGTGCAACCATATCTTTGATAAAGTTATACTTGGTATCTATATGTTTGGTCTTGCCATGATATTTTGGATCTTTGGTGTACGCTATAGCTGCTTGGCTATCACAATTAACTAATAATGGATTTGCAGCTTTCTCATCAACACCTAAATGATCCAAAAATCTCTTAAGCCAAACTCCTTCTTGTACCGCTGCTGATAATGCCACGAACTCAGCTTCCATCGTGGACAAGGCTATACACGTTTGCTTCTTACTGCTCCATGATATGGCGCCATTGCTCGTAAGAAAGCAAATCCCGATGTAGATTTTCTTTCATCTAAATCTCTTCCCCAATCAGCATCGAATAGCCTTCAAGTCGCAGATCCTTTCCTTGGTAATTCAACTTGAAATCAGCAGTTCCCTTCAGATACCTCAGTATTCTCTTCACGGCTTTCCAATGTGCTTGACCTGGATTGGATTGGTATCTACTCACCATTCCAACTGCAAAACATATGTCGGGTCTTGTACACATCATAGCGTACATCAAGCTCCCAACTGCACTAGCATAAGGAACATGTTTCATTTGTTCCTTCTCTTGTGGAGTCCTCGGACACGATCTATGGCTCAATCCTTCACCTTTCACAATAGGAGTGTCTATGGGTTTACAATCTTGCATACGAAATCGTTCAAGAACTTTATTTATATATGTTTCTTGCGAAAGAGACAACAATCTCTTCGAACGATCACTTGAAATCTTAACTCCAAGAATGTATGCAGCCTCACCCATATCCTTCATCTCAAAGTTGGAAGACAACCAACTCTTGAAGTATTAACAAACTCCATATTGCTTAGGCAATTAGTATATCATCAACATATAATGATATGATCACAAATTGATCTTTGGATCTTTTGATATATACACAATGATCCTCATCAATCATTGTAAAATCATATGCCATTATGGCATTATGAAAACGTATATACCATAGTCTTGATGATCGCTTTAGGCCGTATATCGATCTCAAAAGTCGACATACTTTTTCTTCTTGGCCTTTCACTATGAAACCAGTAGGTTGTTCCATGTATATTTCTTCCTCTAATTCTCCATTGAGGAAAGCAGTCTTTACATCCATCGATGTAACTCAAGATCCATACTAGTTACTATTGCCAGAATAATGCGAATCAAGGTAAATCTCACTACAGGAGAAAACGTATCTTCATAATCAATTCCTTCCTGTTGATTATACCCCTTTGCCACAAGGCGAGCCTCATGCCTTTCTATCGAGCCATCAGCCTTTCGCTTTATTTTGAGAACCCACTTGTTTTGAGAACCCACTTGTTCCCAATCGCTCTGCGTCCTTTTGGAAGATCAACCAGTTCCCAGACTTGGTTTGATTTCATTGACTCCATTTCCTCTTCTATTGCATGAATCCATTTTTCCTTACTAGGGCAATTCGAGCCTCATTAATATTTTTGGCTCATCCTCATCTTGTGGAGCAACCATAAAAGTTTCCCCTTCAATGTCAAAACGTCGACGGGGAATACTTTGGCGACTTGTTCGCCGTATGGGAGATTGTACACTTTGCACATCATTCCCCATTATGCTCCCACTTGGATTAGATAATGATGATGTTGTCTCATTATGTGGTTGCAATTGAGAATGAGTTGAATTCAATTCATCACTTCTCATATTACTCCCACTTGGACGAACTCCATTAAGATCATTACCTTGATCCAAGGTTTCAAATAGGGAGTGATCTTCCCTATTTCGCCCTTCTTAGGAAATTCATCCTCTAAGAATGTGACATCCCGTGATTCAAATTCAGTTATACTCCCACTTTCCTGCTCACCTATGAACACATACCCTTTTGAGTGTTCCGAGTATCTTATGAAAATACTCTCCTTTCCTCTGGGACCCAATTTCCCAAACTTGTGAGAGGACTCATGAGTATAGGCAGTACAACCCCATGGCTTAAGAAAACTTAAGTCCGGTTTCCTACCTGCCCATAACTCATATGGAGTAGAAGTAACTGATTTGGAAGGCACACGGTTAAGTATATAGGCAGCGTTAACAACACATCACTCCAAAAGGTGATAGGTAAGTTAGCATGCGCCATCATTGACCTAACCATTTCCAGTAGGGTTCCGTTTCTTCTCTCCCAACACCGTTTTGTTGAGGAGTATATGGAATAGACAACTGTCTTTCTATTCCTTTTTCATCACATAATTTTCTGAACTCATCGGATAAATATTCTCGACCTCGATTGGATCTCAATACTTTTATTTTCTTGTCTAATTGATTTTTCTGCCGGGTTCATAAACCTTTTGAAACAACTTATTGCTTCAGATTTATGAGAAATCAAATAGACATATCGAATCGAGTATAATCATCTATAAAAGTGATGAAATAAACAGCCCTATGCCTTCCTCTCACATTCATTGGACCACAGACGTCAGAATGGATTAAATGCAGAGGAAATTCAGCTCTTTTACCTTTTCCAAATGGTTTCCTTGTCGTTTTCCCTACTAGGCAATGCTCACATATGGGCAAATCGACTTTTTCAATATTGCCTAACAAGCCCTCTTTGGCTAGTCTATTCATACGTTGTTGGCCAATATGACCAAGTCTAGCATGCCACATATTCACATCATTGTCATATTTATTAGCAGACGTGAGAAGGGAATAACAAACATTTGCATTAACATAATCAATATCTAATACAATGAAACCATTCAGAAAATAACCACAACCATAGTAGTTTGTATCAAAATACAAATCTACACCTCTATTATGGAAGTTCACATCAAAACCAAATTTAACCAACACTAGAACGAGACACTAAATTTCGACGAATCTCGGAGCATACAACACATCGTGTAGGAATAACGTGCGTCCACCACGCATGTTCAGTTGGCAGGTGCCAATTCCTTTTACTTCAGCTCTGGAGTTGTTTCCCACATAGATCCACTTAGTTCTAGTTGGAACTCGTCGAAATTCTACGAAGGATTCTCTATCCTTCGCTACATGGTCTGTAGCTCCTGAATCTACAGTCCACAAAGGATTAGACTCAGTCAAGAATACAGAACTTGACACATACGCAAAGTTCCCAATTGTACAAGGGGTGTGTACCTTCTTTGGCTCGCGACAATTGCGGGCATAGTGACCCCTCTGGTCACAGTTGTAACACTTCACCCTTGAGATATTCTTTACATGAGAACGTTTTCCTCTCTTCACGCGAGGACGTTTTCCTCTCTTTTGTTGGTTAATTCTTGGCTTCTTGCGGGGAAGGACTTGATCCCTTGCTATCCCACATATTGAACGAATCAATGCGCTTGCGCTTAGAGCTTGAAGCCCCTTCTGAGCTTAAAGCAACATAGCAAATATCTGTATCCTGCTCAAATGCCTTGAGGCGATGATCAGCTAGCTCAAGGTGGCGCACGGCATCCTCAAGATCTTCCATAACATGGTCAAGAGCTTCTAGTGCTTCTTGCTTTTCCAGCACATATTGAATCTTCATATTCAATATTTCACAATTCACGCCGTTCAATTTGACCTCTTTATTCAAATCAGCAATTATGTTCTTAGTTCTTTGAAGCCATTGATCTCGAACATATCGGACACATATGCACGAAATATTAATGCCTATCATTTATGCATCCCTTTTGCACTGAGACCCATCATATTAATGAATAATTTCAAGTAAGGTTTTAGAATCAAAAGGTCACTACGTTTCCAATCATCCTCAAAAATCCTAACTTAAAACTATCATTAATATGATTGTCATATGCAAAATCAATTCTATGAAGCTACAAAAACTTCACTAATTACCCACATCTAACTACCCACAGCAACCAGCAATAATAGAAAGCAACAGATAATTGACATACAATATAATAATAATGCTTTCATATAATACAACTAACATATAGGTTGCTACATCAACAACAATCAGGTAGTATACATTACAAAAGATGTCCACTAAGCACACTAAATAACAACCAGCCAAAAACAACTAACACAACTTCATAAAGTGAACAGGGAAAGATTATTTTTTGTTCAATTTCATGATCTTTTCCCTTGTAACAATACAGTAATATTCATTTACAAAATCCATCACAATTTTCTTATAAGAAGCAGCTCCGTTGACATCCCATATGCGATTCAACACATCTTGCCATTCAGGTGGAAGAGTGTTAATGAAAAATCGCACCATCTCAGACTGTGGCATGGGATGACTATTCCATATGACCTTTTGTATCTTCCCGTTGACTTCAAGAACATGATCAATTAAGTCACCACTCTCCCACCGATAATCAGTCAGGTCAGCTATCAACTCAGAAAGCCTTGCCTTTTGTTTATCGGTAATTACGCGAATAGGCGTGCGTAGTGAATGGGAGGCATTGTTCCTGCAACAAATGCAGAACAAGTAAAATGGATTACATATAATCCACATAGACATAATTGAAAAAGAAACACATTCTTTTTTTTTTTTTTTTTGGTCAACGGTCAACGGTCGTCGGTCAACGGTCAACGGTCAACGGTCGGTCGTCGGACCGGTCGGCCCGGTCGGACGAACCGACCGCATGTGCCGCGCGCGTGCGCGGGCTGACGTCACGCGACGTCGGCCGGCATGTGCCGGGCGTCGCGGGGTCGGGTCGCGGGTCGGGTCGCCGGCCGCGACCGTCCGGCCAACCGACGGCCGATGCGGCGTCATCGATGACGTCGGCCCGGCGGTTACCGGCCGTTGGGTGACGTCATGCGACGTCAGCACGCGTCGATTCGTCGAACCGGCCGGCGCGTGCCGCCGCCGGCGGCGCGCGCACGCGCTAGTTCGCCGACCGGCGCGTGGCCGCACGCGCCGGGCCCGGCCCGCCCGGGCGCGTGCGGCGGTTCCCGGCGGCGTACGACATGTCGCCGGACTCGTCTCGACGTCCTCTTTCTCCCTATGCCATCAGATTTCGATTTCGACTTACGAAAAATCGAAAAAATGGGCGAACAACCCTCGGGTGTCGGGATTTCTCGCCCCGATCCGTACGGCCGAATTACTTTCGTGAAAAATCAATCAAAAAACATCAAACAAGTCGGGAAAAACGTGAACTAGGGCTCTGATACCAATGTTGGGAATAACGGATCCCCGAAAACCGGATTCGACACTAAATCGAATCCCTAAAACGAATGCGGAAGATAAGCCCGGAATAAACACGTATCACCGATCGTAAAAAGCACACCACGGATTCGAGCGTACCTTGTTAGCCACAGATTAGACACCGACGCCGATATGAGGAAGAGAAACGATCTGTTCGTTCCGATGACGTCATTCGCCTTGGAATGAAGATGGTGTCGCCTCTTGAAGAAATCTTTCTTCTTGGGAGTGTTCTTGAGAGAGAGTAGGAGGAAGAATGAGATTATGCCAAAAGGTACGATCTCTCTCTCTCTCTCTCATCCCTTTTATAGGTGCCTCCATCCAAGGGCCTTATTCTTGTGGGCCGGGCTCTTAGGCCCATCATGGGCGGACGGGCCTTAAGCCCATCACTACCTTAAGCCCAACATAGGCGGACGGGCCTTAAGCCCATCACTAATAAAACCATCAGGTAATTTGTGACTTGTTCACTATTTGCATAGTAAAATAAAGCAAGTTGCTTAATGAATTAGTAGGTGTGCTTGACCCTTTTTCTCATTAAGCCCAAAGCACGTGTTTCCATTCTTCTTAATGGACAGACAAAGCTAATTGTCTTTGATGACATGTATATGTATAACAGAAAATATGACGCAATTATTGGGTGAATCCTCAATATGTTATGTTTCAAAAGCATTTATTTTACTAAGTTGCACAAGCATGTTTATTTGCCGATCCTATTAATTTGGTCAACTTCATTCATCGCTAAACAAGAAAAAAGGGATAAGCACACCGACTAATCCATCAAGCAAGTTGCTTTCTCTCACTCGGAAATGGTAAATGAGCCCAATATTAACAATATATAATCTACTAGATGTCACACTCTACCCATTACACTAATGAACTTGATAATCATGTTCCTATCAAGGTGATTCTCGATTATCGACCACTACCTTAGCAGACCTTCAACAAATCATTGTCGCCCTTCTTGATGTGAATCTTTAGCATAGTAACTGCCATGTAAAAGAATTCATCAATCTCACATTCACCAATAAAGCAAACAAAGACATTGAAATCATAAGGTTACTAAGAATATACATATGCTAAAAAAGCCAACAAAACACTCGTGAGGGATAACACTTATAATGAAAATATGCAAACACTCTAAGTTGGTCATATTAAGACTATGTTTTGGATGGCCAAAAGTAAAGGTCCGACAGTAAAAAAGTCTTGATCGGAAGAATAAGGAGAGCAATTGACGTAACAAGCACCCGTGGACAAATACTATTTTTATTTTATTTTATTTGTCTAACCTTTGATGTGCATCCCTTGAAAGTCTGGGTCTTTTTTAAATATTTTTCCTAGGTCATCGTCTTGGTCTTCCTACACTTCATAGTTTTTTCTTTCCATTAGCTCATTTTCACTTTGTTTTACCATAACACCTTTATTGTTCTTTACGATGGCGATTCACCTATGGCCATTGGAGAGATCGTTTTGGGTTCCTTTTTGGCTTCGTTCTTTCAAGTCCTATTCGACAAGTTGACTTCCTCCGCATTAAGTTGTGCACAACAAGATGGAATCAACACCGTCTCGCTTGAGGAGTGGAAGGATATGCTGGTAACAATCAATGCAGTGTTGACCGATGCGAGAGAACAAGCAACTTAGTGGTAACCATCAAGTGAAGCTATGGCTGGACAGGGTTAAGGACTTGGCCTATGACATGGAAGACTTGCTCGATGAGTTTGCGATAAAAGCTGCTCAAGTTGAGCCAGAGGCATAATCCAACACAAACAAAGGTTTGGGGAAATGGAAGTTCTCTGTCTTTAGCCGACCACCCTCGCTCATGTTTGAAACCAAGGTACAAGAGATCAATGGCCGATTGGAAGCAATTGTCACTAGAAAGGTTAATCTAAACTTGAGAGAGAATTTTGTGGACAAATCCAACCGCACCAGCAAAAGGATAACCACTTCTCTATCGGAGCCTCGGTTTTTGGTAGGGAGAAGGAAGTAGAACAAATACTCAAACTATTGATCAATGAGGTCGAAAATTCTAATGCCACACCGAGCATAGTCCCCATAGTTGGGATGGGAGGTATTGGAAAGACTGCCTTGGCTCAACGGTTGTATAATGATGCTAGAGTGAATAGATGTTTTGAGATGAGAGCATGGGTTTGTGTTTCAGATGTTTTTGATGTTCTCGACATAACAAAGACTATTTTGCGGTCAATCACCTGGGTTGCCCCGTGAGGGCAAAGATCTAAATGAGTTTCAAGTTAAGTTGAGGGACAATCTTTTCGAAAAGAAGTTTCTTGTGGTTCTAGATGATGTCTGGAATGAGAAGTATGAAAAATGGACTGACCTCTTAAAGCCATTTGTAGTGGGTGCTAGGGGAAGCAAGATTATTGTTACGACTCGCAACCATGCTATTGTTTCAATAACAAAAGCATCGCCAAATCTTTTGAAGGAATTATCCCTCGATGATTGTACAAGCTTATTAGCCTTTCATGCTCTTGAAGCAACAAATTTTAAGAGCCACCCGAATTTGAAGCAATAGGCAAGAAAATAGCTGAAAGATGTAAAGGTTTACCTTTGGCAGCGAAAATGTTTGGCGGTGCCCTACGTAATAAAATGAATCCCAGTGAATGGGAAGATACCTTAAATAACATAATATGGGATCTTCCAACGATAGAGAATGATGAGGTTCTCCCTATTTTAACATTAAGCTATGTCCATCTTCCTTCCTATTTGAAGAGATGTTTTTCTTATTGTGCAATATTTCCCAAGGATTATGAAATTGAGAGGGATGAGCTCATACTCCTATGGATTGTAGAGGGATTTTTAGATGGACAAAAGAAAAACAAAAATAAGTTGAAATTAGGACGGAAGTACTTCAATGAGTTAGTATCTAGATCATTTCTTCAACAATCAAGTGTTGACACATCTAAGTTTTCAATGCATGATCTTTTGAATGATCTAGCAAAGTCAATTGAGGGTGCAATATGCTTTAGCTCGGGAGTCTCGGTGGTAGCTAATGAAGATGATGCATCTCTTGGGAGAGCTCGTTATGCATCATTCGTCTCATCATGGCATGTTATATCAAAATGCTTAAGAGCATATCATGGATTGAAGGTCTTAAGAAGTTTAATTCTAGTGCGTGTTGGATCTAGTCAGGGCCTAATTAAATTCTCTATTTCCAACAAGGTGTTGCACGACTTGCTAACAAACTTGAAGTATTTGAGGGTGTTTTCATTATGTCATTATACCATTGTAGAGGTACCGAATTGTGTTGGTGAATTAAAATATCTTCGATATCTCAATTTCTCGTACACTAACATCGAAAGGTTACCTGAGTCAATAGGCGACTTGTGCAAATTACAAGCTTTGATCTTAAGAGGTTGTCATCAGCTTTCAAAGTTGCCTCACGGTATCACAAAGTTAGTCAGCTTACAATTTCTTGATATTAGAGATACTGAAAGTCTACAAGAGATGCCATTGGGTATCAAAAATTTGAAGAATCTTACTATCTTGTCCAAGTTTGTGGTAGGAAGAGAGAAGGGCCTACAGTTAAAGGAGTTGAAGAACTTGTCACATCTTCAAGGAGAATTATTCATATCAAAATTACAAAAGGTGGAAGATGTTAGAGATGCTGTTGATGCTAATTTGTTAGGAAAGCAAGACCTAACAAAATTATTCTTGCATTGGGATGAAGATTTTGGAATTCTTCGGAATAATAAGCATGAATCACAGGTGCTTGAGTCTTTGCGACCTCACATTAATCTTGAAAATCTTACTATTTTGAACTATGGCGGTGCCAAATTCCCATCATGGTTAGATCGTTCATCATATTCTCGGATAGTGTCTTTGAGCTTGTGGGACTGTCCTTATGTCACATCGTTGCCTTCACTTGGACAACTACCTTCATTGAGAGAATTATCTCTTAAAGGTCTAAATGCGGTAAGAATAATAAGCTATAATTTTACGGAGGAGATAGGCCTTTTCGTCCTTAGTACTTTGCAGTTCAAAGAGATGTTGGCATGGAAGGATTGGTCTCCTTATGCGGGGGCCCAAAGAAGTCCCATTCTCCTGTCTTGAGCATCTTGTTGTCTGGAGCTGTCCTTCGTTGATCGAGACATTGCCTTGTCAACTTGATCGTCTTATAAAGCTTGAAATTCGTTCATGCCAACAATTGAATAATTCAACCAGTGAGTTATGTCTTCCATCTCTCGATGAGTTATACCTTGAGGATTGTAGTAAGGAGATCTTAAAGAGCTTGTTCAAGCTAACTTCTTTGACAAGTTCTCAAAATTAACAAACTCATAGAGCTTGTTTCCTTTGATCATCGGTTTATGAGTTGCTTGGGCAAGCTAAGGAAGTTTCATATAGGACTGTGTGACATGCTAACATGCTTGTGGCAAGATGGAAATGAAACACAAAATCTCATATGCCTCCAGGAATTAACCATTAAAAGCTGTGCTCGATTCACATCTTTTGTGGCAGGAGACGGAGAGATAGAGCTACCCTGTAATCTTGAAAGGATGGAATTGGTGGATTGCACAAGTTTAGAAAAGCTTCCAAGCAAGATGCATGCACTTAGACATTTGGTGATTGAGAATTGTCCAAAAATCATGGCTCTAAACATTCCTCAAGATGACCCCAGCAGCAATAATTCGATTTCTCAACTTGAATCTCTTAAGATACGTCACTATGATTCTCCGATATCCTTTTCATTTGCCAAGGGTAGACTTGCTCCTCTGAAGGCACTTCATATAGACAATTGTGAGGGAGTGGAGTCGTTGGAAGGGATTGCCGTAGAATCGCTTGAAACAATGACAATTAATGATTGTCAAAATATGGGAAGCTTACCACAGTGCCTTCACACGCTCTCCCATCTCACTCGATTGCATATTTATAATTGTCCAGCGTTGGAGATAGAGGACTTCCCTCCCCTTCCCGTAACCCTCTCAATTCTTGTTCTTTATCATTGTTCTAAGATAAAGTCTATTGCCAAGCGTAACATTGCCAAGCGTAACAATCTCATTGAATTGGAAATATGGGAGTGTCCGGTATTGGAGATAGAGGACTTCCCACCCCTTCCCATCACCCTGCAGAGGCTTATACTTTGGCTATGTCCGATGATAAAGTCCCTGCCAAATCAGTGGCATCATCTTACATCCCTCCAGGTGCTAAAAATTCGTTATTGCGAAAATATCACACACTTCCCTGAAGGAGGTATGCCTCCCTATTTGCGAGACCTTTGTATTTGGGGGCTCGTGAATGCAGCGACCGGTGAGAGAGTGGGGCTTACACTGCTCACATCTCTCGAGTATCTTTGCATTGATTTTAACATGGGAGGGGAGAGAGAGGAGGAGTGGTTTCCTTCAGAGGATGAGGATGCCTGGAGTCTCTTTCCTTCCTCTCTAACCTATCTTGCTCTATATGAGTTGAGAAATGCGGAAAGACTATCGAGCGGTCTCCGCAACCATCTCTCCTCTCTCCAAGGATTATTGATTGAAAGGTGCCCCAAGTTGAGGTACTTGCCAGAGGTTGGCTTCCCTCCCTCCCTCCAACAATTGCTCATATCTAGATGCGAGATTCTGAAAGAGCGATGCGCAAAACTCACTGGCAACTATTGGCCCCTCATCCAAGAGATCCCTTACATCGACATTGATCAAAAACAGATCCGATGAATTGATTCGTGCATCTACACTACAGTGAGTTTTCTTAGGGTTCGGTAAGTTATTTTTGGTTTTGAAGGCATCCTTTTCCATTCTACTTTCTCAATTTGATGCTCAATACGAACTGATGTTTGGGTGGGGGATCTCGTTGGGTTGGATTGGCTCTATTTTGTTGGACGATAAACTGTAGGATGAAAGGCTCGCAGTGCTGCCTCTTGCTATGTTGATGACATATCCTCATTTCTGCTTGATGCCCAAATCAATTGTGAATGAAATCGCACCATCACGAAGAATCGTAGCATTCCACAATCATAGTCCTCTGCATTTTCAGCATCTATTGTCTGTTCTCTTCCCAAAATCTTTTTTCCTAGGCCCTTAAGCTCATTCACTTTGGTTGTTTTGCAGATATCGTTGTGATCTTGCATTGGCAGAATCTCTAGGAAGGATCATGTGCGAACGCTGCTAAGGTAGGGCTAATGCTGTTTGTGTCATTGTCTTGCTTCATTTTTTAATTTTTTTAATTTTTTAATTTTTTAATTTTTTAATTTTTAATTTTTAATTTTTTTTTTGCAATTTATCAACAAAGGAAGAAGCAATTAAATATATTTGTTGCGCCGCTGTGTTCTGAATTTTCCTTCTAGTGAATATGATCTAAATAAGAACAAATCTTTTTCAAAATCTAAAAGGATGATTAGTTTTGTGGAAGCTGTGATGTGATTGTGAAGAAAGGGGATGCAGTTTTTTCCTTTAAAGGTTTTCTTAAGAATTGGGAACCTTCTTCTTCTTTGTTTTTTTTTAATGATGATTCTTCGTAGTATTAAACGGTCAATCTGGGATAAAATTCTTAGGCAACTCATGGCTCCAAGCTTTTGCGTGACAGCATTGATATTCCATAAATCGCTTTCTGGTTGAGTCTTGAACTCTTGTGCTTTAGGAATTGTTGCTCACAGCTTGCTAAAATTTTTTAGCAAATATACTTATGCTTGTTTGGTTGAGATTGTAATGATAGGCTGCCTGCCTCTCGGTTTGCATCATCGGCGGTGACCTACGGGTTGGCATTTCCGTTTCTTGGACCGCAGAAAATGATTTCATCATACATTATGCCATTTTATCTTAAAATACCTTCTCATGTGGCATTCTTCCCATAGGGAGTTCCGAACAAAATGTTCGAGCGACAATTTGTATCTTGCCCGGTATATCTCCTCTCTGTGCTAGTGTTGCGTGTAAAATTTTTTTGTTGAAGCAATGTTCTCATGACATTGTGAAGCTCTATTAAAAGTTAGATAATTTGCAATCTCAAGTGTAGTTCACTATGTACTACTCTAAGGCTTTTTGGATGTTATTGCACATGTAACATGGTGCTTTGACCATATAAATAGGTGCTCAGAAAGGTAGAGTTGCATTCGCCAAGATAACTTTGAAAAAGCCTCACATAGCTTTGCTTGATGAGCCATAATCATCTCGTAAGTCTGCTCTTTTTGTCCACCTTATGACTTCAAATACTTTTTAGTTAGCTTGTTGTTGTTCTTGCACTAATTGAACTTATCAGAATCTGATGTTACATTGAAATAACAGGAGAATCAATCAGTGATAACAGCTATAGAGAGCCTTTGTTCTATCATCATATATCTAATTTATAATGCAACAAAAACCAATCTAATCATTTCAACTTGGAAAATATTTGGAATAGAATAGTTAGCCTGATCAGTTTTTTCGTATTAGAGTAATCTGTAATACCAAAGAGTTCTGAAATACGTACTTTGTAGGTAGTATTGGGCTCGTTTATAAATGTGGTCTTTAAGCTCTACTTTAATGAGTAGTGACTACCGAAGAATTATCTTTGTAAATTGTTAGTTTCTTGTCCAAGGATGAGTGAGTGCGACTCTGCTGTTTTGCCTATCCACAATTGGAGGATTTGGATGTGGCTGAGGTGCTCATTCAAGGTCTGGTCTTGTTCTAAGGAGCAATTGAGATGGTGAGATTGATTTTGTTGTCAAAATACTTCAATTTGACCAACCATGGATCATTTTCACAGCTAATAGCCCTCCTTTGACTTTGATTTGCAGCTTAGTCACGATAAGCATCTAATAGCTAGAAGCTCAGATGAGGTCTGGGTGATTCCACAAGGCAAGGTGGCGCCTATCCATGGAAATTTTCAGGACTATAGGAAGGTACTCTAGTTTTTGTTATATTAGGTGACTCTAGTTATTACCATCAAGCGAGAGTCATTCACCGGGTTCCCATTACCTTACAAAACTGAATCGAGGCTTAGCTACATAGAGAAAGCCAAAAAAGATGAAGAGAGGATTGCTGCCGATGTACAGGATAGACTCACTATTACCCTGGCCCTTGTTTGTCATGCATACTTGATAAGGACTCGTGGAAGGATGAATCGAAGTTTTGACATGGAGTGTGCGGTATCATTTGCAATAGCTTAAGAACTGAGTTGGGATTGTATTTCTGGTATAATTTATGCTTTCTTGCACATTTTGTTCTAGCAATATGTTCATTTGTTGTGCCCCTAGAAGTTTGATACTCTATCGCCATGGAGGTCAGCTTTCCCATACATAGTAAAATGATTTAATCATTTGCAAAAGAATCTTTTTAGCACTGTAAATTATTTTGTAAGACAATATATTTTTGTATGAATATATTTTCCCTATTTTCATTCTTTGCACTGTTCAGGAGAATTAATTATGAAAATATTATTATGGTCAACAAAATTTTATATTCAACTCTAAGTATAGAATTGCGTTGACTAATTATAATGTAGGCCTTGCGTAGCCAAAAAATACTATAATGAAATTCCATATAAATACCTGGATTTGTTAGATAATATCCTTTTAACATGTTCAGGTCATCATTGAAAATGAGAAGCTTTCTTTCTCCCAACTGCTACGGTGCAGATGGACAAACGGAACTGATAGCAGAGGTTTGAGTAAGCGAATGTGACAGCTAAATTCTGAATGAGCCCTGCAGGTCAAAACATGTTAGTAAACTGGTTGCCTGGTCAAAGATTGAATTTCATTTTCCTTTTATTCAAATACCCACTCCACTCCATCTCTTGACAACATTTTTGGCGGTCCTACATATTATATTTCCTGTGCAGGACGGGTAATGGGAGGGAGGATCAACAGCCGTGGCTACCCTCTGGATGTTTCTTTGAGGACTTACGTCTGCTATGAGATATTCCGATTCTGAGAAGATCGTCACTTAGCACCACTCATGATTAACTCCTTGAAGTGGGCAAGCCCAACCACATTTACCCCCATCGAGGTGCTGAAGGTCCAGAACCATTCACACGTGACAAGATACACGCACTACCATTGCAAATGGTTTCAATCTCGTGAGCTCCCATGTTGAAGATATACCTTGAATTCAGGCAAATGAAGGGAATTTGATCCAAAGAGGAAATGTGCTACTATGGCTTCCATGATATACAATATTGAGGAATACTGCCACATGACTTCTATTAATGGACGCTTCTGTTACATTATAAAGTTATTGCCTGCTATATGAGATTTATGCCATAACTATCATTTCCATGTTGAGGAGCGAAACTGTTTTGTACTTCTTCATCGTCAGACCCTGCTTGAGACATTGTCTCACGAACTACTTTTAGCAGACTTCTGATCTGGAGCTGCTGCAAGTTGAGCTTGATGTTGACCTTGGTTGAGAAAAATTGAGTTTGTTCTGATGGTCGTGATTTTGACCGGTAGGATTTGCAGCCAAGCATAACGGCTTCTTCATTTGCAAATTGAGGGGCAAATTTTGCCCACCATTTAATTTTTTAATTGTCTTTCGAGAATAGAATATGTCACGGTCTACCATACAAGATCTAACATGCGAACAATCATATTCATATCTGAAAAATATCTAACATGTGAGGTTCTTGAAGAGGCTTAATTATTGCAGAAAATCTTTTCTTCCTGAAGGGAGCTTGATTCTACTCTCTTAGGTACACGACATTTATGCTTTATTATTTTATTAGGATTCTTGAAGACATTGATTTTGAGTAACTTCCACAAAGTCCATATCAATGAGAATGAATACATAAAAGGTTTGGGTCCTAGGATGATGATTTGCAATATAATGAAAATCCGGAGGGATGTGACCCTGCATTATTTTATGATTGAGCTTTGAAAAAGTCTTCTGTATTCCGTTTGTTTTGAGAGAATTATGTTAATAAAAAAAAATGTTATTTTCATTTTTCACTATTTAGCATGGTAAAAAGAGCTGGTCAAGGGAAAGTAATTTAGTCGATCAAAAAATAAATAAATAAAAGGAAACAATTTTTTAAAAAAAAATTTAAAGGTGGAATTACAAAAATAGTACGAATGAATATCTACATGGGAAAAGAGCATGCGACGATGCTATTCTATCGCGGTCCTTCCACGTAATGTGGAGAGGGACCACATATGACAAGCTAATTACGGTCTGCAAAACATGAAAAATAGTAAGATATGGAAAAAGAATATGAAAAAATATCCTTCGTTGGCCTAATTCACAAGCGAAACTCAACTTCGATCTCCTCAGGAGCAATGTCAGGCGTGTCCCACCGACGAATTCTAAAAATTTTATAGCAAAAAATTTACTTTTCGTCACAAAAATATTTTGTGGCAAAACTGTTAAAATAGAAGCCCAATATTACGAATTTAATTTCGTCGCTTTAGGACCAACCTCTTGCAACGAGAATGTGGTCGGTTTTTGCAGATTTGGTGATGCAAAATTTCTTGGTTAATCATACCTGTGGCCGAAGCGTCAAATTTAGTATTGATTAAATCATCTTTACCAATGCAATTTTCATAACTAAAAAATCGTGGCAATGAAACATTTCATAGCTAAAAAAGTACATATTCTTTTTTGGCCACCATTGTAGCCACAAAAGTTTTCGTTTCTATTTCAAAGAAATTTGGTTAGGAACACCTAGTTCAGTTGATGAATTGATGTCAATTCAGTCATAAACATTTTAATGATGCTAATTTAGTCATAAACATTTTGAATTGGTGTCAATTTTGTCTTAAAGTTTTTGAACTAGTGCCAATTTAATTCTAAACGTTTTGATTTGATGTTAATTCAGTCCTTCTAGTTAATTTTGACTATATATTGCTAACAAGGATGCTGGTCGGCTTACGTGGCACTGTCAATGCTGATATGGATAATTTTAAATAATTTTTCAATATTTAATTTTTTATTCCTTTTTACGATTTTTTTTTCTCTCCTTCCTTCTTCTTCCTTTTGCCGAGAGGGCGGCCACTGGCCACGATTGAATGGGCTAGCCTCACCTGGCCATGGTGAGGCCGAGCTCGACGAAAATCAACCTCACCGGATTTGGTCTAGGTTGTGACATCTCGAATTTTCGATGCTATTTTCTATTAAATTAAATCGAGCCTTTCATCGATGCGCCTATAGTGCTATTCTCGAGCTAATCACTCATGAGATAATTAAACTATCTAGAGAAGTCATTAAGAGATTTTAAGGCAAATAGACTTGATGATTCGACCATGAATCGATTGCTCGACCGTGCTCATCTGCAGAGATCATTACGGCACATATATAAATCGATTAGAGATCGAGATAGGTCGGTTCAGCCGAGATGCGTGGTTAAACGTGGGTGATCTCACTAAATTGCAAAATTCTCATCAATCGACACTAGATTGATTTTTCTATCGTTTTGATACCTTGTGTCCGTATTTGAAACCTCGAGATTTTCATGACCACCGAGAGTCGCCAATGTGTTGAAGTGGTTCATTGTGGCTCGAAGAAAATCGACCACGGGTCATTTGCACTAAAAAGTTCTGAAAGCTACCTGATAGCCTAGGTCACTCTAAAATCACGCCGAAGTGAAATTAACTGCGAATTTGAATCTGATTTCAGAAATTTGAAGTTCTGTCATGTCATAGGTCATTTTAGGAACATCGACTCAGTCTTAGAAGATTTTTCTACAAACCGAGACTTTTTGGGAAAAATGTCATCATAGGACCGTTTTTGTCAAGAAAAAGTCGGACCGTTTTTTATCGCGCAATTGGGATGCAAGTGGGTTGTGTTGGTGAGGAAAAATACCAATTTGATCGATGGTGGGTTGATTGAATTTTTTAGAGCCAAATTGGATTGAATCAAGAGTCAATTAGTGTCCAATTGAGGTAGAAATGTGTGAAATTCGTAGCCCCCCAACCACCTATGGCTTTTGGACCATTTCAAGAGTGCAAAGAGGAGCCTTGGTGGTTGAATTTGGTCCATGGAAGGCAGCTTGTGACATCCCAAATTTCATCGGTATTCATTGGTGTGATTGAATCGTTAGGAGTTCAGATTATTTTAAATCGGGCCAAGAAGTGACCCCGATGGACCATAAGGATTGAATGGGCTTGAGGAGCAAGCGGGCCGTATGATTATTTAGAATTAGGCTTATGAACTCGAGTGAGAGATGATGGGCTTGGATTGAGTGGGCCAAGGTTCGGGATTCTTAGGTTCGTAAGTTTAGTTTAGTGGGCCGGGTTGTTATAGATTAAGCCCGTTGGGCTAGAGATAAATAATTAGGCCCGAGTAATTTTATTTGTTAAGAATTATGGATTATAAATAAGATAATTTAATTAATGATTGTAATGCTAATATAAATTTCTGACTTTAGCATTTTGTGATAGATTCTTTTTAGACTAACATTAACTAGTTGATACGTTATATATGTTGCAATTTTGTGTAATTGAAACCAAATGGAAATGAAAGGAATTAATTGAAGAACATTAGCAACTAATGTTATAACTAATAACATGAATTAAAATCTAATTAAACATTAAATGGCAAATGGCAAGGGATTCCTCATTTGGAGGCCACGACATCACCCTTCCCTCCCCTCCGTTTTTCTCTCCACCACCCACGGATTCAATGCCTTCACAACCAAAACAAGCAAAGAGGGATAATCATTAGCAAATATAATCATTAGCCTAGCCTAGGGATTAGCTTGTAGATCTATTTCCTCATAAATTTCGAAATTCTCTCTCTCTCCTCAAGAACCGAGAAAACCCATCCCCTTCGTGTCTTCCTCTCGGTCGAGCTGTGAGGAAACCAGAAGCAAAATCAGCAAGCTTCTTCCTCTTGCATGTGAGACTTTGGTGCTGATCTTGGAGTGTTCTTGTGTTATATTGATAGCTGAACAAAGGTAAGGAAAAATAGAACTCTAAGTTGAAGTGTATCCACCATTTCATCAAGAAAGCTTGCGGATCTAACCAAGCTATGAAGGATATGACTTATAGTTGTTGTTTTATGGTTAATCTGAGTTGAGTAAGAGATAGATTAGAGATAGAAGTCGTTGCATGTCATTTTTGAACCTTGCATGTTTCGAAATTCAAGTATGAGTGTGCTGTTTTGTTAAGAAAGGTGATGAGAAGTGGTAGTTTTGTGTTGTTTTGAGCTTGATGGACACAAGAGTGAAGCTAGAAGTCTTTGCATGTTGTTTTAAGTCTTGCATGTTTCAGAAACTTGATGAAAGTTGGCTGTTTGATTAAGTGAAGTGATGAGGTGGATTCCGAGTGAATAGATTTGGTATAAATTATGGTGAGTGATCTTGTGGATGCAACAACACATTAAGCCAAGTTGTGGATTGATTATTTGTTAAGATAGACATGCCGAAGTTATTTTAAGTTGCTGTGATTAGGTATTAAAGTAATGTCGAAAGAGTTTGTGAAAGGTTAAATGGGTTAGTTGGGATGAAAGTAAATGAAATCGTGCACATGTTCGGTTCTAGGTAAGAACGGCTATGGAGTCTTTCGTTTGTGTTTATTTTTCTTATGTATGACTACTGGAAATAGGAAAGGAATTATTCTATATGGTGGAACATCGATAATATCGAGTTATATAAGTAGCTAGAACTATACGAATATAAAAACATAGTGATAAAGGGAATTTGGTAAAAAAAATCAGTGAACTGTTTTCATGAGAAACAGTATGACCTTTACTGATTATACGAATTTTCTGTATTTACCCAGTTAGAATTGGACTCCGAGTTCTTAATGAAAATTTTAGAACACATCTTAAGCAATAACATGTCAAAAGTTGAGATTAAACGGATAAGAATTGGCTAGTAAAACAATTTTCTTAGTGGGTATAAAATCTGGACGTCGGTACAGGGTATTAGTAAATATTCTAGCAATTGTTTCTCTTAATACAGTAAGATTCGAACTTAAGTTTCTTCACAAAAAATGTCGATCTATGTCTCTAATATAACGTACTAAAATTTGGTAATATTTCGACAAGAATTGATATACTTTCTATGTCCAAAACAGAAACTGTGCAATTTGTTAGGACTAGAATTAGCACCTAGAGGGGGGTGAATAGGTGATTAAAGCGATTTTAACAATCAAATCCGATTATGAGATTAATGAATTAAAAACAACAATCGCAGCAAATGAAAGTAATGAAAGATAAAAGGATTAGGAGAGAGAATCAAGACTCAGATTTATAGTGGTTCGGCTTATATCAAGCCTACGTCCACTCTCCGCACGGACAGCCCTTCGGCTGGATTTCACTAAGAATCAAAAAGAGTGTTTACAGTCTCACGCTCTTGAGTCCACAATGTAGAATTTCTACTACACTTCCTCAAGGTCTCACCACTCTATGGTCTCTCTTTTGATTACATGTATTGCTCGAAGAATAAGATCACAAACAAAATATGGAGATTCAGACTTTGGAATTCTTCTATCCAGCACACTTCAACAACTCGAACGTCTCTCTTTATACTTCTTCATGCCTTCATTACCGTTGGCACCTTCCAAAGAAGTTCTTCCAATCAACCCGTTGGACAGAATCAATTTGGAGAGATCTCGAGCTCTTTAAGGTAAGTGTAGATAGCCCATCAATCCTGCTCGCCCATACAATCAGGATTTTGGTTTCCATAAGTAGAACTTTCCAAATAAGTTGCGAATCTTAGAGAATCTATATCAATTCGGATACGAATGTAAGATCTTGTAGTGCTGAATCCAGTCGAAAGATATTCCTTAACCATTGAGATAAAAACTATATAGGATCAGAATAGAAGTTCGTTTATCTTGTCGGTCCTGGAATCTGTCCATGAGAGTAGACTTTAAAACTTGAGTCTTGTTAGCGTCGAGACTTTGATCTTCAGACTTTGCCGCAGAGTCCGCAAGTCTTCAGACTAGACTGAGAGAAATGTTTTGTCAACTTCAAAACCTCTTGAGGAGAATTTATCCAACAATCTCCCCCTTTTTGATGGTGACAAAACTTTCCTGCAGATTTGAACACTATTGCCCTGCAAAATAACTTTTAAGCTTGCAAAGATATCATTAGAATAAGAATAATATAAGATGTTAAATGCCGTACGCAGATGTCCTGTACACGTGACTTACACCTGCATACGATCCGCATCCACGTAAACCTCATTAGTCGCGAGACTTTACTATCTATATCTAATTTTGACAGCTTAAGGTAATGCAATAGTAAGCAATCATTCAAAAACTCAAGATAAAGTCAAAATATCAATCACAATCAAACCATTAAATCCAAAAAAAATTTAGAAATGAAGGTTTAAGGTTTGGGTTTGGAATGAGAATAGAGTGAAAATCTGCCTGCAAAGTCTTCTCCCCCTTTTTGTCAGCATTAAAAAGTAAGAAAATCAAGGAACACGAGGAACGCGAACAAGTTGAAAGTCCTCCATAGACTTGACAGTTCCTTCCAGCTTCCTTAAGTCTTCTTGTAGTTCGGCGAGAGCAAAGTGCCTTTTCTTTGTGTCTTGAACCTTACTTTGAACATCTTTAAGCGATAATGTAAGGAGATGAACATAGCATGATTCTCATTCTCAAGAGTCGAAAGTCACACCCCATAGCATAGATTTGGCCTTTGAGCTCCAATATGATGTCAAGCAACCTTCGAAATCTCCCGAATTGTCACGTGTGCTTGCGTCAACTCGGTCTGATGGTGGGGTTAAGCCAGTGTGAATATCAGAAGGAAGATCAATGTTTGGAGATGAAGCCTCTCCCTCAGGATTGTGAGCAGTATAAACATCTTCTGCATCAGGTGGCGATCTACTCACACTTGCACTTGTAAATGTCAGGAGAAGAGGAGTACTTTCTCTTTGGATATCTCCCCCTGTTTCCATGTCTTCTGGAGGGGAGATGAACTCTTCTTTCCGAGGAGTCTCCCTCGTGACAAGGTTGTGCCGATCCTCCTTTTCGCCGGAGAATCGACTTGGCTTGTGAGTCTCGCGATTTATGCCGAGAGTCTGTTCTGGCTGACTCGTCCTCTTCATCTTTTTCTTCCTCTTTCTCTTCTTCTTTCTCTTTTTCTTCCTCTTTCTCTTTCTCTTCTTCCTCTTCTTCTTTCTCTCTCTTCTTCTTCTTTCTCTTCCTTCTCTTCTTCTTTCTTTCTCTTCCTTCTCTTCTTCTTTCTACAAGGATTCCTTTTCCTGGTTTCCTTTCTCAGTTTCTTCTGCAAATTGTTGTTCTGGAACAGTTGATACAGGAGCAGAAAACTGAGAAACAAATGCTGAGATAGGCATATCATCCTCGTCATCTTCATCTTCCAAGATGATTGCCCGCCTCTTCTTGATAGTACCAAAGGATGAGGTTCCTTTCCTTTCCTTTTTGTAGCGAAGAGTCCGGTCTGGTCTTAACGAGGGGTTTGCTCCTTGAACTGCTCCGACTTCTTGCCGAGTTCTTTCGACGCATTTTTGTTATCATCCTCGTCCGATGACCATTCGACCAATAGTCTTTACGAGAGAATGTGGGGGAGGCTGGATGTTCGATGTCCGAAAAGACGTGTAATGAGAGCAAGATAGGGGAGTTGTCCCTTGTCCTTTGCCATAGACACGTACATGTGAAACATGATAGTGTGTGGCGAGAGAAATTAAGACCAATCTTGATTGCATACATCAACTTTGCCTCGAGATGGATACATCTGTCTTTGATGTTGACTTTGGTCTAAGACAGTTGATCACAATCTTGTGAAGCAGAATGTTTGTTGCATTCATTCTGGAGTAGGAGAGACGTCCTTCAGCAATTCGGTCTCTTGCAAGTTCAAGAGTGGCATGACTTACATGGACACGAAATTGATTGGAAACCACCTCTTTCCACACCAATTACATCTCGCGAGTGTCTCGTATCAACAACATATTCTCTATCTCGCACGCTAAAAGAAAAGCTGTTCGCATCAAGGAAACTGAGATTAGAGTAAAAATATGCGGTTAATTCAGAATAAGCCACATCACATTCAGTACAAAACTTGTGCAGTTGAAGCTTCTCAAACTTCTCTTGAGATTGATGCTCGGTAAATCCAGAAAATCAAAGTCCACCGTTCGTGGATTTATCACCCCTCGCTTCAGCAGTTTCTCATACATCTTCCTGTGTCCATCAGATCGAAACAGTTCATCCTTCTTTCCTCGAAGGTTTGCAGCCACACCCATCCAAGGTTTAAAATGTAAAAGCATTTTCTCATCATCATCCTTTCCCTCGGTTGATTGAAACCGCCAAACCTAGGGTCACCGGGAAAGTTTACAAAAACTTTTGCTGCTTTGTTCCCAGAACAACGCCCGATCTTTCCATCACGGTAAGAAAATGTGTTTCATTTCTATAGCCTTTTCTTTCGAAATTCATCAATGAAAGTCATTGCGTAACCACCTTCCTTCAATGCAGTAAAGCCTATAAACAAAAAAAGTGGGCTTGAGTGATCTTACCTTGGTTCAACATTTTCAAGCACTTCTTCGCATGTTGAGGGTGACGATCATGGGGTCTAGTTGAGGAGGAGCGCTGTTGAGATCGTTGAGGAGACTGCTCGTTGGAAAGTCGCTTTCTCCGTGAGATCGAAGTGCGTAGGCCCCTCTCCGAGCCCCGTGGTCCCCCCGTTTGCAATCCTTGAAGATTTTCTTTGGTAGGACATTGTCGCTGTCTTGGAGAAACTTTCTCACTTGTGTCGCAAGAAAGACAAAATCTTGAGAAGTAGAAATCGAGGAGAGAAATTCCAGAGAGTGAAAAAGCTTTTGAACTAGGGTTTCTGGGTAAAGTTTAAAACGAAGAAGGAGAAGAAGTATAAAAGGTAATCGAATCGTGGTAACCGAATCGACGCAAAAATAATTCCTTTTGAAAATAAGCGCCTTAATAAATCGATAACCACCCTTTTAAAAATAAACTGCCTTAATAAACATGATTATCCATAAATAAACAGACAAACTTACATTTTCGAGATAAAAGATTAAGTAAATGAACTTACGGTCGTGTCGATTGGTATTCTCAGTCTACACCCTTTTGAGTCTGATACTCTGTAAGACTTTAAGATTTTGAATCTGAGCTTCAACATTCTTCAAGAGATACAATATTGAGTCTTGAGCGAATAGACTCAAATAAGCTTTTCTCAAGTGGCTTTGTGAAGATGTCCGCAGTTGATTCTTCGAGTCAATAAATTGTATCAAGACTTCTTTGTTCGAACATGATCTCTTATAAAATGATGTCGAATCTCAATATGTTTGGCTCTTGAATGTAGGATAGGATTCTTTGTAAGATTGATTGCGTTGGTATTGTCACATCCGATTTACGTGCAAGAGTCTTCAATACCAAAGTCTCGTAGTTGTTGTTTTATCCATAGTATTTGAGAACAAAGCAACTTCCAAGTGCTACGTATTCTACTTCACCATTTGTTGAAAGAGCCACAATACTTTGTTTTCTTGAAAACCAAGATACCACCCTGTTACCAAGTAATTGACAAGTTCCCGAAGTGCTTTTTCTTTCAACTCTACAACCCGCAAGATCGCGTCTCGAATAACCAAGAAGGGTAAAGTCTCCTTCTTTGGGATACCATAGATCAATCTTAGCGTAGTTGCAACATATTTAATGATACGTTTAGCAGCACTTAAATGAGATTCCTTAGGATCCGATTGAAACCTAGCACATATGCAAACACTAAATAATATGTCGGTCTAGATGCGTAAGATAAAGAAGTGAACCAATGATACTCCCGTATAATTTTTGGTCGACTTTCTTCCCCGCTTCGTCTTTGTCTATCTTCAAAGAACTTGACATTGGAATGTCGATCTTTTTGCAATTCTCCAGACCGAACTTTTTAACAAGTTCTTTTGCATATTTCTCTTGATGAATGAAGATTCCTTCTTTAAGTTGTTTCACTTGTAGACCAAGGAAGAAGGATAGTTCACCCATCATGCTCATCTCAAATTCATCCTGCATAGACTTAGAAAATTTCTTGCACAAAAACTCATTAGATGATCCGAATATAATGTCATCAACATAAATTTGAACGAGTAGAAAGCTTTTGCCTTCCTTTTTAATAAACAGAGTAGTGTCTACTTTTCCTTTAGAGAAACCACTTTGAATTAAAAATTACTTAGCCTTTCATACCAAGCTCGAGGAGCTTGTTTTAATCCATATAAAGCTTTCTTCGCCCGAACACCGAGTCCGGTTTCTTTGAGTCTTCAAATCCAGGAGGTTGTTCCACATAGACTTCTTCTTGAATAAATCCATTCAGAATGCGCTTTTGACGTCCATTTGAAATAACCTGAAATTCTTATAACATGCAAAAGCAAGTAGTAATCGATTGCTTCTAACCTTGCTACTTGGAGCATAAGTCTCATCATAGTCTATCCCTTCTTCTTGCGTGTATCCTTTAGCCACGAGTCTTGCTTTGTTTCTTGTCACTTTGCCTTTTTCATCAACTTTGTTCCTGAAAACCCATTTAGTTCCAATAACAGATTTACCTTTTGGTTTAGGAGTTAATTCCCAAACGTCGTTAATACTTGAATTGTCCGAGCTCTTCTTGCATTGCTTCAATCCGGCTTTCATCTCTAAGGCTTCTTCAATGTTTTTGGGTTCTATTTCAGAAATAAGTGCAACTGCACTAGACTCTTCTCGCCTTTTGGATCTTGTACGAATGCTTGAGATAGTGTAACCTTTCTCATTTTGCACATTCTTAGCAAACTGTTTACCCAGTACGCATGGTGTGCATAGATCAGACTTTAAGTAATTGAGAATAGGCAATCCTCGAACAAGTTTCTTGGAGGAGATCTTGCTGATTTGCTTCATATTGATATGGCCAAGTTTTTCGTGCCATAGATTAGCTTCATCTTGTACCGATATCAAGCACTATGATCTTTCATGATTTACATCCGTAAGATAGATATTTCCATGTCTTCGTCCAAAGTAAAGGATTGAGTAAAGTCTTTACCGATTCCCCGAACACTTTCTTTCCGGAAATTGATCTTGAATCCAAAGTATCACACAACCGGCTTATGCTAAGCAAGTTGTAATTTAATCCTTCAACTAAGGAAACATTCTTGATTGTGACTTCCAATCTTGACTGTTCCACGACCAATGATTCTTCCTTTATTGTTACCTCCAAAGGAAACTTTTCCTCCGTCTTTCGGTCAAGTGTTATGAAGCAACTTGAGTCTCCCGTCATATGTCTTGAGCAGCCACTATCTAGATACCATTTAATCTTCTTTTTGATAGTGACCGCAATTGAAAAGAATTCAAGCTTTCTTTGGTACCCACATCATCTTGGGTCCGAAGAGTTAGAGCAATAAACAGTCTTTGCCCAATTCCTTTTAACAGGTCTCCAAACCAAAGGACATTCTTTCTCAAAATGTTCGAGCTTTGACACTTGGAACATTTCAAAGCATTTCGCCAATGAGTTTTACAAAGACTTTCTGAAAATGATTTTTATAAACAATTCTTGTTGGTCTTTGTTTAATTCTTTCCTTCACTTTTGGAAAATCAATTAGAGGAATAGTTTCAGAAGTCATACCAAGACCTAACTTATCAAAGTAGGGTCTTTGTATCGAAAGAATCTTATCCGGCTTTTCGTAACCATTTGAAATTTTTTTTTTTTTTGATATATTAGAAATATCATTTTTCAAAAGATTATTTTCTTTGGAAACAGTCGAGTTTTCTTTCAAGACAAGTAAAGTTGTTTTCTAACTTTTCAAATTTCTCTTTCCAAAGTTTTTCCCGTTGCTTCAATGTAGAATTTTCCTTTTTCAATTCGGAGATCCTCTTAAGAGAAGTTTTTAGACTAAGACAAAGTTCATCAATGTATTTCGAAACTTTGATAGGAATTCCGAGATTACTAACCTCGAGTTCACCGCTCGAGCCCGTATCGAATCGGTGCGAGTCCGAATCGATTTTGCCATTAAACAGTATATTGGCATAGTCATCATCACTTTCTTCACATTCGGTGTCACCTGTGTCTCTCGCTTTAAGTGCCTTCCCGTATTTCTCGGTCTTTCCTTTTCTCTTCTTTAACGAGAGGACGGTTAGGGTCCGATGTGTCCCTTTTTCTTGCATTCAAAGCAAGTCACTTCTTTGTTAGAGTCATCTTCCTCTGTTGATTTGTTCTGAAATCTTTGTGAGCTCTGTTTCTTCCGGTTGAATTTTCTTCCTTTTCGTTCAACTTTCTGAATCTCTTTATCATAAGTGCCGACTCTTCATCATCTAGATCTTCTTCGAATCGTAGCATCGAATAGTCATTAGACTTTAAGGCAATTGATTTCTTACCTCTTGAATCTTCCTCTTCGTTGGTTTGCTCTACTTCATAAGATTGAAGAGTCCCAACCAATTCGTCTACGAGAGAGTGGAGCAATCCTCTCGTGTCTCTCTTATTGAGGTTTTTATGTGATTCCGTCTTTGGAGAGTCCTCGTAGAAGTTTGTTGACCTTCATATGTCCCGAGATTGGATGTCCCCGATATTCAAGACCATTCACAATTTCAGTAAAGCGACTAAACATGTCGGTTATTGATTCTCCCGATCTCATCTTAAAGACTTCATATTGTCCCAGGAAGAATGTTGATCCTTGTCTCTTTCACTCGATCGGTTCCTTCATAGGTAATGTGAAGCCTATCCCGCACTTCTTTTGCTGTACCACAAGAAGATATTCGTTATACTCGGTAGGAGATAAAGCACAATATAAGGAGTAAATGGCTTTAGCGTCAAGAGTCTGTCTCTTGGTGATTTCTTCTTGAGTCATTTGAATGGGATCAAGCAACTTCTTTTCCTCTCTCTCGATCCCGATTTGCAGCAGAATGATTCCTTTGTCTACCACTTCCCATTCCAAAGGGTCTTTCGATCTTAGGAATGCTTTCATCTTGTTCTTCCATATGTCGTAGTCTTTTCCATCAAAGTATGGAGGTCTCGGTATTGCTTTGACCTTCAACCAACCCCGTAGGTAACATACTAGCCATAGATCTTTTACTCGAAGTAAAGACACTTCTTATAAATGAGTACACAAGCTCGATACCAATTGTTAGGACTAGAATTAGCACCTAGAGGGGGTGAATAGGTGATTAAAGCGATTTTAACAATCAAATCCGATTATGAGATTAATGAATTAAAAACAACAATCGCAGCAAATGAAAGTAATGAAAGATAAAAGGATTAGGGAGAGAGAATCAAGACTCAGATTTATAGTGGTTCGGCTTATATCAAGCCTACGTCCACTCTCCCGCACGGACAGCCCTTCTGGCTGGATTTCACTAAGAATCAAAAAGAGTGTTTACAGTCTCACGCTCTTGAGTCCACAATGTAGAATTTCTACTACACTTCCTCAAGGTCTCACCACTCTATGGTCTCTCTTTTGATTACATGTATTGCTCGAAGAATAAGATCACAAACAAAATATGGAGATTCGACTTTGGAATTCTTCTATCAAAGCACACTTCAACAACTCGAACGTCTCTCTTTATACTTCTTCATGCCTTCATTACCGTTGGCACCTTCCAAAGAAGTTCTTCCAATCAACCCGTTGGACAGAATCAATTTGGAGAGATCTCGAGCTCTTTAAGGTAAGTGTAGATAGCCCATCAATCCCCGCTCGCCCATACAATCGGGATTTTGGTTTCCATAAGTAGAACTTTCCAAATAAGTTGCGAATCTTAGAGAATCTATATCAATTCGGATACGAATGTAAGATCTTGTAGTGCTGAATCCAGTCGAAAGATATTCCTTAACCATTGAGATAAAAACTATATAGGATCAGAATAGAAGTTCGTTTATCTTGTCGGTCTGGAATCTGTCCATGAGAGTAGACTTTAAAACTTGAGTCTTGTTAGCGTCAGACTTTGATCTTCAGACTTTGCCAGAGAGTCGCAAGTCTTCGAGACTAGGCGAGAGAAATGTTTTGTCAACTTCAAAACCTCTTGAGGAGAATTTATCCAACAATCTCCCCTTTTTGATGGTGACAAAACTTTCCCGCGTAGATTTGAACACTATTGCCCCGCAAAATAACTTTTAAGCTTGCAAAGATATCATTAGAATAAGAATAATATAAGATGTCTCGTACGCGGATGTCCTGTACATATGCAGACTTACCCCGTACACGTAATCCGCATCCACGTCAAAAAAACCTCATTAGTCAATGCAGACTTTACTATCTATATCTAATTTTGACAGCTTAAGGTAATGCAATAGTAAGCAATCATTCAAAAACTCAAGATAAAGTCAAAATATCAATCACAATCAAACCATTAAATCCAAAAAAAAAAAAAAAAATTTAGAAATGAAGGTTTAAGGTTTGGGTTTGGAATGAGAATAGAGTGAAAATCTGCCCGCAAAGTCTTCTCCCCCTTTTTGTCGCATTAAAAAGTAAGAAAATCAAGGAACACGAGGAACGCGAACAAGTTGAAAGTCCTCCATAGACTTGACAGTTCCTTCCAAACTTCCTTAAGTCTTCTTGTAGTTCGGCCGAGAGCGGTGCCTTTTCTTGTGTCTTGAACCTTACTTTGAACATCTTTAAGCCGATAATGTAAGGAGATGAACATAGCATGATTCTCATTCTCAAGAGTCCGAAAGTCACACCCCATAGCATAGATTTGGCCTTTGAGCTCCAATATGATGTCAAGCAACCTTCGAAATCTCCCGAATTGTCGCCCGTGTGCTTGCGTCAACTCGGTCCGATGGTGGGGTTAAGCCGGTGTGAATATCGAAGGAAGATCAATGTTTGGAGATGAAGCCTCTCCCTCGGATTGTGAGCAAGTATAAACATCTTCGCATCGGTGGCGATCTACTCACACTTGCACTTGTAAATGTCGGGAGAAGAGGAGTACTTTCTCTTTGGATATCTCCCCCGTTTCCATGTCTTCCGGAGGGGAGATGAACTCTTCTTTCGAGGAGTCTCCTCGTGACAAGGTTGTGCCGATCCTCCTTTTCGCCTGGAGAATCTCGACTTGGCTTGTGAGTCTCGCGATTTATGCCGAGAGTCGTTTCCGCCGACTCGTCCTCTTCATCTTTTCTTCCTCTTTCTCTTCTTCTTTCTCTTTTTCTTCCTCTTTCTCTCTTTCTCTTCTTCCTCTTCTTCTTTCTCTCTCTTCTTCTTCTTTTCTTCCTTCTCTTCTTCTTTCTTTCTCTTCCTTCTCTTCTTCTTTCTACAAGGATTCCTTTTCCTGGTTTCCTTTCTCAGTTTCTTCTGCAAATTGTTGTTCTGGAACAGTTGATACAGGAGCAGAAAACTGAGAAACAAATGCTGAGATAGGCATATCATCCTCGTCATCTTCATCTTCCAAGATGATTGCCCGCCTCTTCTTGATAGTACCAAAGGGATGTGTTCCTTTCCTTTCCTTTTTGTAGCAGAAGAGTCGGTCCGGTCTTAACGTCAGGGGTTTGCTCCTTGAACCGCTCCAGACTTCTTGCTGAGTTCTTTCAGACGCATTTTTGTTATCATCCTCAGTCCGATGACCATTCGACCAATAGTCTTTACAGAGAGAATGTGGGGAGGCTGGATGTTCAGATGTCTGAAAAGACGTGTAATGAGAGAAAAGCATAGGGAGTTGTCCCTTGTCCTTTGCCATAGACCCGTACATGTGAAACATGATAGTGTGTGGCGAGAGAGAAATTAAGACCAATCTTGATTGCATACATCAACTTTGCCTTCGAGATGGATACATCTCGTCTTTGATGTTGACTTTGGTCTAAGACAGTTGATCACAATCTTGTGAAGCGTAATGTTTGTTGCATTCATTCTGAGTAGGAGAGACGTCCTTCAGCAATTCGGTCTCTTGCAAGTTCAAGAGTGGCATGACTTACGTAATACGTAAAATTGATTGGAAACCACCTCTTTCCACACCAATTACATCTGCCGAGTGTCGTATCAACAACATATTCTCTATCTCGCACGCTAAAAGAAAAGCTGTTCGCATCAAGGAAACTGAGATTAGAGTAAAATATGCGGTTAATTCAGAATAAGCCACATCACATTCAGTACAAAACTTGTGCAGGTTGAAGCTTCTCAAACTTCTCTCCGAGATTGATGCTCGGCAAATCCAGAAAATCAAAGTCCACCGTTCGTGGATTTATCACCCTCGCTTCAGCAGTTTCTCATACATCTTCCCGTGTCCATCGATCGAAACAGTTCATCCTTCTTTCCTCGAAGGTTTGCAGCCACACCCATCCAAGGTTTAAAATGTAAAAGCATTTTCTCATCATCATCCTTTCCCTCTCGGTTGATTGAAACCGCCAAACCTAGGGTCACCGGGAAAGTTTACAAAAACTTTTGCTTCTTGTTCAGCAGAACAACGCCCGATCTTTCCATCACGGTAAGAAAATGTGTTTCATTTCTATAGCCTTTTCTTTCGAAATTCATCAATGAAAGTCATTGCGTAACCACCTTCCTTCAATGCGTAGTAAAGCCTATAAACAAAAGCAGGCTTGAGTGATCTTACCGGGTTCAACATTTTCAAGCACTTCTCCGCATGTTGAGGGTGACGATCATGGGGTCTAGTTGAGGAGGAGCGCCGTTGAGATCGTTGAGGAGACCGCTCGTTGGAAAGTCGCTTTCTTCCGTGAGATCGAAGTGCGTAGGCCCCTCTCCGAGCCCCGTGGTCCCCCGTTTGCAATCCTTGAAGATTTTCTTTGGTAGGACATTGTCGCTGTCTTGAGAAACTTTCTCACTTGTGTCGCAAGAAAGACAAAATCTTGAGAAGTAGAAATCGAGGAGAGAAATTCCAGAGAGTGAAAAAGCTTTTGAACTAGGGTTTCGGGTAAAGTTTAAAACGAAGAAGGAGAAGAAGTATAAAAGGTAATCGAATCGTGGTAACTGAATCGACGCAAAAAATAATTCCTTTTTGAAAAATAACTGCCTTAATAAATCGATAACCACCCTTTTAAAAATAAACTGCCTTAATAAACATGATTATCCATAAATAAACAGACAAACTTACATTTTCGAGATAAAAGATTAAGTAAATGAACTTAAGTCGTGTCGATTGGTATTCTCGTCTACACCCTTTTGAGTCGATACTGTCGACTTTAAGATTCTCGAGTCCGAGCTTCAACATTCTTCAAGAGATACAATATTGAGTCTTGAGCGAATAGACTCAAATAAGCTTTTCTCAAGTGGCTTTGTGAAGATGTCCGCGATTGATTCTTCGAGTCAATAAATTGTATCAAGACTTCTTTGTTCTCGAACATGATCTCTTATAAAATGATGTCGAATCTCAATATGTTTGGCTCTTGAATGTAGGATAGGATTCTTTGTAAGATTGATTGCGTTGGTATTGTCACATCTCGATTTCGTGCAAGAGTCTTCAATACCAAAGTCTCGTAGTTGTTGTTTTATCCATAGTATTTGAGAACAAAGAACTTCCAAGTGCTACGTATTCTACTTCACTGTTGAAAGAGCCACAATACTTTGTTTTCTTGAAAACCAAGATACCACCCCGTTACCAAGTAATTGACAAGTTCCCCGAAGTGCTTTTTCTTTCAACTCTACAACCCGCAAGATCAAGGTCGAATAACCAAGAAGGGTAAAGTCTCCTTCTTTGGGATACCATAGATCAATCTTAGCAGTAGTTGCAACATATTTAATGATACGTTTAGCAGCACTTAAATGAGATTCCTTAGGATCTGATTGAAACCTAGCACATATGCAAACACTAAATAATATGTCGTCTAGATGCAAAAGTAAGATAAAGAAGTGAACCAATGATACTCCCGTATAATTTTTGGTCGACTTTCTTCCCCGCTTCGTCTTTGTCTATCTTCAAAGAACTTGACATTGGAATGTCGTCTTTTTGCAATTCTCCGGACCGAACTTTTTAACAAGTTCTTTTGCATATTTCTCTTGATGAATGAAGATTCCTTCTTTAAGTTGTTTCACTTGTAGACCAAGGAAGAAGGATAGTTCACCCATCATGCTCATCTCAAATTCATCCCGCATAGACTTAGAAAATTTCTTGCACAAAAACTCATTAGATGATCCGAATATAATGTCATCAACATAAATTTGAACGAGTAGAAAGCTTTTTGCCTTCCTTTTTAATAAACAGTAGTGTCTACTTTTCCTTTAGAGAAACCACTTTGAATTAAAAATTACTTAGTTTTTCATACCAAGCTCGAGGAGCTTGTTTTAATCCATATAAAGCTTTCTTCGCCCGAACACCGAGTCCGGTTTCTTTGAGTCTTCAAATCCAGTGAGGTTGTTCCACATAGACTTCTTCTTGAATAAATCCATTCAGAATGCGCTTTTGACGTCCATTTGAAATAACCTGAAATTCTTATAACATGCAAAAGCAAGTAGTAATCGATTGCTTCTAACCTTGCTACCGGAGCATAAGTCTCATCATAGTCTATCCCTTCTTCTTGCGTGTATCCTTTAGCCACGAGTCTTGCTTTGTTTCTTGTCACTTTGCCTTTTTCATCAACTTTGTTCCTGAAAACCCATTTAGTTCCAATAACAGATTTACCTTTTGGTTTAGGAGTTAATTCCCAAACGTCGTTAATACTGAATTGTCTGAGCTCTTCTTGCATTGCTTCAATCCAACTTTCATCTGCTAAGGCTTCTTCAATGTTTTTGGGTTCTATTTCAGAAATAAGTGCAACTGCACTAGACTCTTCTCGCCTTTTGGATCTTGTACGAATGCTTGAGATAGTGTAACCTTTCTCATTTTGCACATTCTTAGCAAACTGTTTACCCAGTACGCATGGTGTGCATAGATCAGACTTTAAGTAATTGAGAATAGGCAATCCTCGAACAAGTTTCTTGGAGGAGATCTTGCGATTTGCTTCATATTGATATGGCCAAGTTTTTCGTGCCATAGATTAGCTTCATCTTGTACGATATCAAGCACTATGATCTTTCATGATTTACATCCGAAGATAGATATTTCCATGTCTTCGTCCAAGAAAGGATTGAGTAAAGTCTTTACCGATTCCCGAACACTTTCTTTCCGGAAATTGATCTTGAATCCAGTATCACACAACCGGCTTATGCTAAGCAAGTTGTAATTTAATCCTTCAACTAAGGAAACATTCTTGATTGACAGACTTCCAATCTTGACTGTTCCACGACCAATGATTCTTCCTTTATTGTTACCTCCAAAGGAAACTTTTCCCTCCGTCTTTCGGTCAAGTGTTATGAAGCAACTTGAGTCTCCTGTCATATGTCTTGAGCAGCCACTATCTAGATACCATTTAATCTTCTTTTTGATAGTGACCTGCAATTGAAAAGAATTCAAGCTTTCTTTGGTACCCACATCATCTTGGGTCCAAGAGTTAGAGCAATAAACAGTCTTTGCCCAATTCCTTTTAACAGGTCTCCAAACCAAAGGACATTCTTTCTCAAAATGTTCGAGCTTTGACACTTGGAACATTTCAAAGCATTTCGCCAACGAGGTTTTACAAAGACTTTCTGAAAATGATTTTTATAAACAATTCTTGTTGGTCTTTGTTTAATTCTTTCCTTCACTTTTGGAAAATCAATTAGAGGAATAGTTTCGAAGTCATACCAAGACCTAACTTATCAAAGTAGGGTCTTTGTATCGAAAGAATCTTATCCGGCTTTTGAGTAACCATTTGAAATTTTTTTGATATATTAGAAATATCATTTTTCAAAAGATTATTTTCTTTGGAAAAGCAGTCTCGAGTTTTCTTTCAAGACGGTAAAGTTGTTTTCTAACTTTTCAAATTTCTCTTTCCAAAGTTTTTCCTGTTGCTTCAATGTAGAATTTTCCTTTTTCAATTCGGAGATCCTCTTAAGAGAAGTTTTTAGACTAAGACAAAGTTCATCAATGTATTTCGAAACTTTGATAGGAATTTCGAGATTACTAACCTCGAGTTCACTGCTCCGAGTCCCGTATCCGAATCGTGTCCGAGTCGAATCGATTTTGCCATTAAACAGATATTGGCATAGTCATCATCACTTTCTTCACATTCGGTGTCACCTGTGTCTCTCGCTTTAAGTGCCTTCCTGTATTTCTCAGTCTTTCCTTTTCTCTTCTTTAACAGAGGACAGTTGGGTCTGATGTGTCCCTTTTTCTTGCATTCAAAGCAAGTCACTTCTTTGTTAGAGTCATCTTCCTCTCGTTGATTTGTTCGAAATCTTTGTGAGCTCTGTTTCTTCCAGGTTGAATTTTCTTCCTTTTCGTTCAACTTTCGAATCTCTTTATCATAAGTGCCGCTCTTCATCATCTAGATCTTCTTGAGAATCAGCATCGAATAGTCATTAGACTTTAAGGCAATTGATTTCTTACCTCTTGAATCTTCCTCTTCGTTGGTTTGCTCTACTTCATAAGATTGAAGAGTCCCAACCAATTCGTCTACGAGAGTGGAGCAATCCTCTCAGTGTCTCTCTTATTGAGGTTTTTATGTGATTCCGTCTTTGGAGAGTCCTCGTAGAAGTTTGTTGACCTTCATATGTCCCGAGATTGGATGTCCCCGATATTCAAGACCATTCACAATTTCAGTAAAGCGACTAAACATGTCGTTATTGATTCTCCCGATCTCATCTTAAAGACTTCATATTGTCCCGTAAGAATGTTGATCCTTGTCTCTTTCACTCGATCGGTTCCTTCATAGGTAATGTGAAGCCTATCCCTGACTTCTTTTGCTGTACCACAAGAAGATATTCTGTTATACTCGGTAGGAGATAAAGCACAATATAAGGAGTAAATGGCTTTAGCGTCAAGAGTCCTGTCTCTTGGTGATTTCTTCTTGAGTCATTTGAATGGGATCAGCAACTTCTTTTCCTCTCTCGATCCCGATGTCGGCAGCAGAATGATTCCTTTGTCTACCACTTCCCATTCCAAAGGGTCTTTCGATCTTAGGAATGCTTTCATCTTGTTCTTCCATATATCTTTGTAGTCTTTTCCATCAAAGTATGGAGGTCCTGGTATTGCTTTGACCTTCAACCAACCCCGTAGGTAACATACTAGCCATAGATCTTTTACTCGTAAGTAAAGACACTTCTTATAAATGAGTACACAAGCTCGATACCAATTGTTAGGACTAGAATTAGCACCTAGAGGGGGTGAATAGGTGATTAAAGCGATTTTAACAATCAAATCCGATTATGAGATTAATGAATTAAAAACAACAATCGCAGCAAATGAAAGTAATGAAAGATAAAAGGATTAGGGAGAGAGAATCAAGACTCATTTATAGTGGTTCGGCTTATATCAAGCCTACGTCCACTCTCCCGCACGGACAGCCCTTCTTGGCCGGATTTCACTAAGAATCAAAAAGAGTGTTTACGGTCTCACGCTCTTGAGTCCACAATGTAGAATTTCTACTACACTTCCTCAAGGTCTCACCACTCTATGGTCTCTCTTTTGATTACATGTATTGCTCGAAGAATAAGATCACAAACAAAATATGGAGATTCAGACTTTGGAATTCTTCTATCCAAAGACACTTCAACAACTCGAACGTCTCTCTTTATACTTCTTCATGCCTTCATTACCGTTGGCACCTTCCAAAGAAGTTCTTCCAATCAACCCGTTGGACAGAATCAATTTGGAGAGATCTCGAGCTCTTTAAGGTAAGTGTAGATAGCCCATCAATCCCGCTCGCCCATACAATCGGGATTTTGGTTTCCATAAGTAGAACTTTCCAAATAAGTTGCGAATCTTAGAGAATCTATATCAATTCGGATACGAATGTAAGATCTTGTAGTGCTGAATCCAAATCGAAAGATATTCCTTAACCATTGAGATAAAAACTATATAGGATCGAATAGAAGTTCGTTTATCTTGTCGGTCCGGAATCTGTCCATGAGAGTAGACTTTAAAACTTGAGTCTTGTTAGCGTCGACTTTGATCTTCGACTTTGCCGTAGAGTCTCGCAAGTCTTCGACTAGACTGAGAGAAATGTTTTGTCAACTTCAAAACCTCTTGAGGAGAATTTATCCAACACAATTAACCAGTAAACTGTCCTAATCCGAGAATTTATAATATATATCGTATTCTATATATTTAACTTCTAGGATGTACATAGAGTCTAATCAGTTCATAATAGATATTAGTCATGTAAGAATAAGTCTCATACATCCTTTGAAATATAAGTGCATATAGTTTCATGCGAATGCAACGTGTGCGGTGCATAGTGCTTGATTATGGGATAAATATTTGTTCAACATGGTATGGGACATGTCGTAATGGATTTTATCTTATAATTTGGACACGCATGTGTGCTAGGATCATGAGAATTAGATACATAGTTAGATACTTTGGAGTCTTTTCTTTTGCATACGATAAATGCATTAATTAAAGGTGTGGTGGTGTGAAATGTGTGCTTAAGAGAGTGAATGAACCCATCGGTACAGAGATACCGGTGATGCCCCGGAAGTTTGGGATGCCCTTGCTGAGTGGTCTTGGATGCCTCGGTAGAGAGATATCGGGATGCCTCGGAGTGAGATGCCCTTGTGTGTGATCAAGGATGCCTCGGCAGTGTGTGATACCGAGATGCCTCGGAGTGAGATGCCCCTTGCCGAGTGGTCTTGGGAGGACCTCGGTTGTGTGATACCGGGATGCCTCGAGTGAGATGCCCATAATAGAAATATTGTGGAAGTCCGGATAACGTACCTTCGGAAGTGACTCGATCAGGCCGGTAGAGTTCCGGTTATGACCGATTCGAGGGTGGATCATATGCACACTAAATATAATTCTATTTGGCGAGTGAGTTCATGCATTATTGTTGCATTGTATCTTGATATGAAAGTGATTTTGAAAAGGTAAGTATGGAGATGGATGCATATAAGGTGATTATTTATGTGATGCATTAATATCAAATTGTCTATGCTCACGACAACTCTAATTTGTATCTTAAATTGCTTGGATTGTGATTCCCTTGTAATTATTGATGGTTGTGGATTATTTAAGTTAGAGTTTTATTATTCTTTACTGGGCATAGTTTTGCTCATACCTTACATTTTTCAGATTGATAGTATGGATGTGCCGCCATTAGCTTGTTATGGTGTGATATCGAACATTGAGGTTACTTTCACCGATGTGTATGATGCTGATGTTGAGCTGACCTTCTCCAAATATGAGGCCACGTTATGGATGGATGATGGTAGAGCTGAGATGATCCCCATGAAGTTTGTTGCATGGTTTGTCAAGCATGATGGAGCGATGTTTGGCCCTATCCCTTTTAGCAATGATGGAGCAGGAGCTGGGATGGATGGCGCCTAGACTCCTTTGATCACGAAGAAGCTGTCTATCTTTTGTTTCTTTTTGAATGTGGGCTTGTGTGGGAACTCATGAAGTAGACACCCTCACCCTCCTATCCCTGGTTTTTGTTGCGCCTTACTTTTGCTATAAATATGTTGTGTATAAAGGCAATGAACATGGAAAGAGTCCAGGTTGATAAATTTTGTAGGCCCTGATGATGGTAAAAGAAATGAAGCTTCTTGTGACCTTATCCATATGCATAAATACATTGGTCTATAATTATGGGTAGAGTATATGTAGGATAACCTCATAAGTACAAACTATAGATTTTAAATAATCCATGTTATACATGTTAACCTTCCATGGTAAATACTATAGATACCCGAGAAGGAGGTTATAAGTAAAGGAAGCATGATGATGATAATTAAAATTTCCGCTTGCACTTAGTACGTGACGCCCGGGGACGTCACACGCCTGGTGGTGGAAAGGGTCAAGGGGACACGAAAATGGGGTTGGACCAAGTGGTGGCCCCCTTGCTCCCTCATCTCTTCCCTCTCTCCCTCGCCTAGTCGGCCAACCCTCATTTTCCTCCTCCCTTGCTGTTCGAACAACCCCGGCAGTCGAAGGAGACCAGCCGAAGCCAGCCAACCGTCCCGGGACCGCATGCCGTCACCGTTCGCAGCCCCTCATCGCGTGCGCTCAGCTGCGCCTCACCGCGCAATCCCGGCATCCTAGCCACTCCGTCCCACCGTTTCCAACGTCCCAGCTCTGTCTCGGGCTTTGTCGAGTCCAGTGAGCCATCCCGCCTCCATTCAGCCGTCGTGAAGCTCCGTTGTTGGCCACCAAGCACCCTTGCAGCCTTCGCCGCCCTTGCTCGCCCCAACCAACCTTTGTTTCCCTCTTTTCCAGCCAAGAACAAAGTAGAAAAGAGTGGGTTTCCAAGAGCCGTCTTGGCCCGTTTTGGAGGTGTTCCGGACCCCAAAAGCCAAGCCCGCTTTGGAGTTTTCCATCCCTCACGGCGTTCCCCGTCATTTCGAACCGAGCGGTTCGTTAATCAAGTAAGTTTAACTCACTAATCCTTGCTTAGTAATTTAATTACGCTTAGGGGTTGATTAGTTTAGGCTAAGATAGATTGTGTGGTTAGTTAGATTAGATTGATGCATGTTACGTGGATAGTTTAGTGCAATTAGAGCCTAGACAAGCTTTAGTATTTAACTAGAGTGGTTCGAAAATTTTCCAGACTCATCTTGACTTCCAATTAGGCTTTATCAGGCCTAAGTCATATTTATGGTATTTAATAATTAATTTCCATAATTATTTAATTAATTATATATTTTCCGGAATTAGACGGGATAGCTGGTGACCAGAATTTTATGCCGATTGTAGTGGTTTGATCTGTATATTTAATTGGGTTCCAATTTGTGCTGATTGTACATGATTTGTGTTTTAAGAATTTATTCTTAGATTGAATTGATTTCAGTAATTAATTGGGAAATAACTTAGCGTTGGTTTACAATGCCAAAAATAGTTTGGTAGACCATATAAATTGGTGGGATTTGTGGAAAGGAAATTATGATTTTTTGGCTAAGGTCGACCGTGTAGCCACATACGAGTATTTTTATCGAGTATGATAAAAATGGAGAAATGATTAGATGATAAGACCAACAATTGTGATAGCTTCTGGTGAGCTATAATATACTATATGTGAATAATTGCAGCAGCTTCTAGTGACCATATATATCGATATTTGAGGCAGCTTGCGAGCTATACTATCTATATATCGGTTAAAGTGAGCAGTCCGGACTATGGTTGGACTTATAGATAGTATTGATTGAGATGACCCGGGGAATGGTCTTATTGACATGTAATCGACCGAGTCAATGGATCGATGGTTTGATCTCGATTTGATTGGATGTTATGATTGTCGGTATTTATTAATTAAGCCGACTTGTAGGAAGGAACCGAGGCCAAGGTAAGTCCCATGACGCCCGATTGTGCTTAGGCAGCCCTTAGGGCATAATTTTCTTCCTAATTGGGTCTTAGGAGGTTGAACTTGTTGAGACATCATCTCACCCCATTGCGGGATAACAATTTCGGGCCGTAGATGGCAGCCCCGCCTGAACATTTTGGTCAACCTAAGAAGTTCACATAACAAAGCTATCACATTCTGATACAGGGACACCCTGAGGGCCTTGAGTATGTGCTGGTGAAATCCATTGTCTAGGTGGATGTGGGTTTACCTAAAAAGGTGCCTCATCAGTACCGGTCATGGTATCACCATTATCATAATAGCCAAAGGGAGGGTCCTATACCAGAATCTGATATACCTATGTATGTGATGTAGGTTGCTTTTGGAAAGGGTACGGTAGACCATAAGGACGGATCAGTGGTGGACGCGAAGGGTCCTAAGCTTGATGCTCCATTCTCCAATGTACTCGCAGCGTGCTCTAGCCGGAGTATGGAGGTAGGAGAGACCGAAGAGGACGAGGATGTGGTGCAAGAGGAGTTTGAGGAGGATGAGGATCCGTAGTGGTTTTGGAAACCCCCACCCCTGTTTGTAGACTGTGCGTTCTGATCGGTTTGTGTAGGGCTGGACTCGGTTAGTTGGTATTGTAATATATAAGCATTCTGGTGTGTGATGTATATAAGTGTGGTTTTCAGGTTCTAAATTTGTGGCCCTGCTTTCCTATCACATTGTTTTATTGTTTGGGAATTTATATATGCTTCTGCATGCGTATATTAAAAGAAAGGGTCGGCGATGCGTCTTGGGACATCGCTATTATATCGACCAAGAAGGGATGGGCATGGGCTCGGAGGATTGGGACGTGGCATAGGCAAGGTTGACCTTCGCCGAGAGTCACCTTCGCCCATGTTTTTCTTCTAGAAGATTATCAGCACGATGTGCACCTATTTGAGACTAAGGCATTCTTCTATTGAATGGCAAAAATTGATCTTTCTTGCATAACGAGATGAGAAAACTGTTATGCTCTAGAACTGATCAGCGAGCTCCTTCGGCTTTGGTATTGCTAAAAGAATTCACTGGAGAATGATTTTCTCTTTCAAAGTCATCATGGTTGTTAGAGAAATTAACTTTGATTCTGTGATTTTTGATTTTCTGAAGTTAGGGGTGATTCAATTTGTTTTGAGATTGATTCTTTGAAGATGGCAAGAATTGCAGTTATATGTATTTGTAGTAGTTGCCATAATTAGCCCAGCAGTTGTTCGTTAAAATTTCCTAGGGAAATTTGAGTTGATTGTCATACTGGACAATCATCTTTTGTGAATGATAAATATGTCTTTACTTTTGTACAACGTGCAGGTGTGAGATTTTATCTCTTCATTTTTCTATCGTCCTCTGCTTTTTTAATGTTCCTTGCTACATCCTTCTTGAGTATAATGTTGTCACTTCCACTTGCTCAAGTTGTTTTGGGTAGTTCTAATAATCAGCTTAAGTAAGCTGTCATTGTGTTTAGTAAGCTTTACAAATTTGGTACCTTACAGCATGTTATGAAAATTGAATTCCATAAAATTGTATTTAAAGTTGATTATATAACATGTATATCCCTTATATTGCACAAATAGAGCATGTCCTAAGTTTTTTTTTTTTTTAACAATGGAGAATAATTTCCAAGACGATTCCAAGTTTTAGCCAAACATCGGAAATATTATCATTTTCTCAATTGACACCTGAATTTTTGCTGATAAATCCAGCACACATTTGTGTAGAAAATATAATTGTAGTTAAGAACGAAAATAAAATAAAAAAATTACAAATGAAAAAAGAGAGAGAAGATAAGATGGTAAAACTCAAGCTCGCCAGATGAAAGTCATCAATCTAGTCGAATCCGTGCAACCACTTCGGTTCAAAACTCATCAAATAGGTAAAAGCCCGCTCACCAGACCGGTGAAGCTTCAGTCCACACTTCGAACAGGCCCAGAGTCGCAAGTCTGAGCTAAGCCCAGAAGGCCCATCAGACCAAAGCCCACAGAGGATTTGCGTTCTCTCTCTCTAGCTCTCTAGAGCTTCAAACGAAGACGCTCCAGTGGAAACCGGACAGAGAAGAAGGAAGGAAATCTAGAGAAAGTCGAGGTCACGCGGAGGAGGAAAGGGGGAACGGGATCGATTCTCCCTCTCTCGCCCGAAGCTCCATCTCCGCGATTCGAGTTTCACAATGGCCGATTCTAGTATTCCGCCATCTCCGCCACCTCACATCGGCGTCTCCGGCCTTCGGACGTAACTCCTCCAGTTCCTCCCTATGGCGAAAAGCTTTCTGAGTCGTGCCGATAGCTCTGCGGTTCCAGCCTCGACTAGTCTTGAATTTACTGCATTCCCTTGAAGCTTCTCAATTTCACTCGAACTGGAGCCAATCGTAGCCAAAAGCTCCCTCGGTCGACGACTTCATTATCGTTCGTTTTGTCACTGCCTCCTCCTTCGGTTTCTATCGTCTTCGTTCCCCGACGGAGGAGAATAGCCGTGACTGAAACTCGATGAGAATTGGATTCTTCACTTCGAGCTCCTCATCATTCGGTTACTGTAACAATTCTGAAGGTAAGTTGTCTCTCATTCTCTGGATTTCATTCTTCAATTCAGTCAGCATCGATTCTCGGTCTTTTTCTGAATTTCCAGAGACCTCTTCATCGAAACTTCTTCTCTATTGCCCTCCGGACACTGTCAGCCACTGCCAACCGCAACCAATCGTCACCGTTCCCATTTCCATGGCTGCCGTCGGAAGCTCTGTTCGCCCCTGTTCTCCGTCACCATTGCTGAAGTGCTCAGACTGCGGTCACCACCGTCTCTCGTGACGTTCCATTTCACGAAGCTGCTTCTGCGATCACCTTACTAAGGTCCGATCATTAATCGTCACAGGTAATCATCCTTTATTCAATCGAATCACATATGCTCTGTTTCCAGTTGCTCTACGTACAGACTACTGCATGGGTAAAATCTACTAATTGCTTTGTGATCATCTCGTTCACATAACTGAACTGTATTGATATGCATATTTGAGGTTGAGGTGCTCTTCTGTATCTTCACATCAGAATTGTGCAGTGCGTGCTTGAGCCGAGACATTCTTAAGTATATTTGTGGACTTACTTTCGTCGATTTGTTCAATGCATGCCCGACCGTTGCTCTCAACACGTTGTGCTGATCAACGCTTTATAGAAGTTGCGCTCGGAATTGCTGGAACCAGCTTATACTCGACTGGTCAAGTTGAGCACCATACTTGCTATTAGCAAAGGTGGTCACTGCAGCAACCATCTAGTTCGTGAATAATTCCCCTAGAAATGGAAAAAATAGGTGCAATTCTTAAGAGAAACGGCCGCGGCCCATGAAAACAAGATGAGAAAAAGAGAAAATGTACCCGATAAACCCGTGTAGAGGTTTAACGAGCCATGGTAAAGCAGAAAATCCAGATGTCACAGCTGTATAGTCAAGCGCAAACAGATTAGTATCGGAGCAAACTGAAGCTGTTCAGCTGCTTAGAAAGATACTCCTTTGCATTAAGATGCCAAAAAAAAAAAAAAAAAAACACCAAGCCCACAACCAGACTTCTTAAGTACGCGCGTTTCTCTCTTCATACTGCTGGAACATACGAATTAAATGTTCTCGAAGGAGTCCTAACCAAGCCCACAACCTGACTTACTGGTTGAATGTTCTCTATTTTATTTTGTGGTGTCCCAGTTTTGTGGGTTTTCGATTGTTGAATTGACTGAATTGACATCCTCCTGTGAGAATATTATCGGATAGACTTTGGTTGTGAGGGTAATCAGACTCGGTTTCCTTCGTTAATCGAACAGCACATTTTTATTAGTTTAGCTTTTAGGTGGGGTCTCTAGGTGAATTCGAATTCAATGTGACCACGTGAACATCATGTTGATATAGTTAATTTGAAATTAATATGATTTGACTCTTTTTTATACTTTTGACGAAAAGCGAGATTCCTTGTAATAATTAAAATTAAAATATTTATATGAAAATTTCATGATAAGAGAAAATAATTTTCACGAAAGTTTTGATTTGTTTAATAGTTTAAAAAAAAAAAGTGATTTTCTTCTTGTTAGAAGGGGAAGGGATGTGGTTTTTGCCCAATTTAAAATTGTTGCTTTTCAGAAAACATTTTTTTTTATAAATTGATTAATTTTTTGTCATCTAAACATTGGAAAGTCAAAAAATAATTTCCCGAAAAATAACTTTCCTTCAAACAAACAAACCCTAAGTTTAAGTAAGTTCAGCAAACTATTTAAAAAGAAAGGATCTTGTAACTCTATTAGTAGACCTACCAAGAGACGTTGGCAAAGAGGCCCCCTCTCTCTATTAATGGGCAAGAGGTCACTTGAATCTAAGTTTAATTCAGCTAAGAGAAGTGCTAAGATGTTCTGAAAAGGCCCTCTCTATCTCTTTACGAGCAAAATTAGTGTCACTTAAATCTAAGCTTAGTTTGACGAGTAAGAAACTATCAAAATATTCAGGAATAAGACATGCACTTAAAATATCACTAGAATTAGAAGAGATTATTACGTGAAATGATTCCCTAGAATTCAGGAATTGGACATGCTCTTACAATATCACTAGAATTAGAAGAAATTATTACGTGAAATGATTCCCTAGAATTAGGGAATGTCACTAGCTAATCTTTATAAATGAAGATCTTGTCATTTCATCGTAAGTTGCAAAATGTGAAATTGGTGCAATTCAGCCCGTCAAATTTAAAAAAATAAAATAAAATAGAGATGTGCTTGTCATTTTATATACAGTATAGGTAGTTACAATCGGATCTTTTGCAAAGTAGACATGAACGCTGAAAAGATTACATATCAGAAATTGAAAACCACTGACTAGTAAAATTACATAACAAAACTTGTAAATTGAAAAATAAATAACAAAACATATATTAAAGATACTCTAACAATAACCCTAAATTTGAACCAGGTGTCACCACAATGAGATTGTCCTTCAAAAGATTAAACCAATCAGAAGATAATTTATAAAAGTGTCAGCTAACTAATTAGCAATTGGAATACATATTGAAATGATTTCACCAGATGCGATTTTGTCCTGAATATCAATGTGCTTGGTGTGAGCATGGAAAGCCAGATTAGCAGCTAAATAAGTGGCTCTAATATGATCACATATGACTTACAGCTGGTTTAGGTGAAGATACATGAAGATCATATGACATCTCTCAAATCCAATAAGTTTCTGCAACCGCAGAGGTGAAAACTCCAGTATTCAGATCCCTCAATGTAATATTGTACCCAATAAAAGCTAAGTATCCAGATGCTAAGTGATGAGTATCGGGACAACCGACCCAAGAGCATGAGTTAATGTTACCAAGGAGCTGTCGAATGATGGCTTCAATAACAGTCCATGATCAATGGTTCCATCAAAATAGATCAAAATGAGCTTAATCGCTTGTAAGCGAGATGTTTGAGAGCAATGCATGAACTGATTCTCAACACGGGCAGCACAAGAAATGTCGGTAGGATCCATCAGTAACACACCATCATGTAAAGAAGGTTGAGACTTAAAACTGTAGTAGATTCCTAGTGTAATGTGTTTGAGACAGCAAAATTCCCGTACCTCTGGACTGGTCCTCAACGCCAAGGACGAAATGCAATGGAAAAAAACTTTCATGGTAAAAGCAAAAAGAAGTTTCCAAATGAAACTATGTAACTCTGTGGCACTACTACCTGTTAAAAGATTATCATCAACGTGACGTAGTAGAATCAAGATTCTAGCGCTCGAATTATGCACAAATATGGAGTCATATGCCTTGCTGTATATAAAAGTGTTCGAATGCTTAAAGAAGAACTCGTCTTTGACCTAAAAGAGGTCCATAAACATGCGAAAAGTAGTGTCCAACACAATAATTCGAATCTGATTCCAACAATGCACAGTAAATTTCAAAATTTCATCCCGACCATACCATAATCCCAAGTTGACTTCCGTAAAATCCCATAATTTCACAACACACCAAAGTTTCATTACAACATGATTTCATAGCTCAACAACCTCTAGAATCAGCCTAGTAACCTAAAACCAGAATGGAACTGAAATTGCAGCTTAACCTAGAAAATTTTCTTCAATTGGGTGAATTAAGTCTTTGAATTCTTCTCAAGCACTTCGCGTACCACATTAATCCAAGGTGTTATGATATCCGTGATGAACTCGAACCGAACCCTTTCTCTCTCTAGCGCGCGGTTCACTTCTCTTTTCCAGTTTTCTTGATTCTTCTTTCTCCCTCTTAACTATTCCTCTTTTCTCCGACAAGCCAACTACAACAATTATAACTAAGCTGAAGGAAGCTAGTTTGTTGGGCTTCAGAGATGCAGCCTCATGGGCGTAATAAATGAGAATTGGTCTCTTGAGCCTAAGTCCCTTTCGTTTTTCTTTTTTGTAAAGGGAAGACTCTATCGTTATGGTTGCAACTCTTGTTAAAGTCTTAGACACGGGATGGGGGAAAATTTTTGAATGAACCCAGAGCATGTGAGTCCAACTCGCATCCACTATTGAATGATGCGAGCTCCACGTTGAACCCAACTTTTTACGGTGCATGTGAGAAATTGTGAATCCCGGAATTCATTCTTTCCATTGTGGATATATCTATAGATTAAGTTAGTTAAGTCATTAGGTAATTTAAGGTAATTGGTTGTGATGGTTAGTCCAGCTAGTAGCACCAATTGCTACGGTGACGATGGAATGAGTCATCCTATGAAGCTGTTGATGACAGCGGCATGCCATTGGCCGTTGGATGGGTGGCACTCTCTATGTCGCCCCATTCTTGATTTATTTATTTTTCATTTTCAATTTTTGCTTCTTTTTTTCTTATTCGCTTTTCATTTTGCCTTTTTTCTTTTATCATACTTGAACTTGTAAACATACAGTAAAACCTAGATAAAATTCTAATGGAGAAGTACAATAGAGATTAATATAATGAAAAACCCCAGTATGATTAAACATGAAAATAGTACAATGAAAATTATAGTATTGTTAATTTCACAGGTAACACATGGAAATTTCACTCGCAATGGAAAAAAAGACATTCACATTGCACTGAACGAGAGATGTGAAAAGTGGAGGAACAAAGCCAATTTGCATCTTGCAAAGTCTTGGTCTTCTTGGAAATGATTTTTCTCCCATTATCACTTTTTTTTTTTTTCTGCAAAATGTAGGTCTTTGTGGTTGATTAAATTTTTTCTCCCATTATCACTATTTTCGCAAATTCTTGGTCTTTCTAAAAATGGTTAAAGTTCTTCTACCATTATCACTTTTGTTTTTTTGAAAGTCTTGGTCTTCGTGCAATTGATTAAAGTTTCCCTCTCATTGTCACTTTTTGTCCTGCAAAGTCTTGGTCTATTTGGAATTTATTAAAATTTCTCTCCCACCATCACGAATTTTTATTAAAGTGCTTCACTTTTGCTTACATGTTTGTGTGGAAATTATGTAATTTTGCTTCAACTTTCCCAAAAAAAGGCACATGATATCTAGCAAAATCTTTGGGCATATTCTCTAAATATTGTGAAAAATGCACTTGTGGACAAAAAGTATTTTATATCGATTTCTCTAACCTCTACGTGCATTTTTGAAAGTCTTCATCTCCCTATAGTTTGTAGTTTTCTCTTTCCATTAGCTCATTGTCACTCAACCCTTGTTTTCTCTTTAGTGACTGATTCACCCATGACCATTGGAGAGCTCTTTTTGAGTTCCTTCTTGGCTTCCTTCTTGTACTAATTTCTAGTATTGTTAACTTTAAGCAAGACATGTAGCATGTGGAAATTCTACTAGTAATGGAAAAAGAGACATTGACATAGGGATGGAAGAGGAGGGATGTGAAAAGTGAAGCAACAAGGACAATTTGTGTCCTGCAAAGTCTTGGTCTTCCTAGCATTGATTAAAGTTTCTTTCCCATTACCGCTTTTTCCCTTTGGCTTCACTTTTTACACAAAAAACTTGATGAGATCCAGTAAAGTCTTGGTCTTCCTAATACGCCAAGAAGCTTGAGTTAGATGGAAGAGTGTATGTTTTGATGCACATTCTGTCCTCGAGTTAGATTGTTCTCCTTTTTTTCTTTTGACCAAAGCTCGTGATTTTATCTTCCTTATCAAACAAACAAACCTAACGGTCTTTGATGACTTATGGATGCATAACAGAAAATAAGATGCCATTGTTGGCTTTATCCTCAATAATTTAGGTTTCAATTACATCGACAAAGTGGGGATCTTTTGATGCGATTTTGGCCCCATGATGCATGAGGAACAGTCGGGGAGGCATATGTTGGCACGAGATGGCTAGCTGCAGAGTCCTTGCAACAAGTACCATGTCATGATGGAGTTTGACATAATTTTGAGCCTTCGGATGTAGATGTCCAACTTCAAATTCATTATATGGTCTTAATTCAAGTCTCAAATTGTTTGTGTACGGGCTCCTGATAGTGCATGATTGTAAATTCTCCAAAATCATTATAATCAACCTATACACCAACGCATAATACTAATTCGCTTCAAGTAATATTAGAGGAAAGGCATAATACTAATTTGTATGCTCACTCAAAATAAGTGGGTTGAATCGCTCTCAAAATTCTAAAATCACAGATAATCTAGATCCGTTGTTTAGAAAATATTCCATACCAAATGATTTGTTCTCCCCAATGAAAAAAAAAAAAAAAAAAAAAACCAATCTTGCTTTAAGAAAGCAAAATTCATGCAAGACATGCTAGACTTCAACTTGACGTGATTCTAGGGCTCTCTCTCTCTCTCTCTCTCTCTCTCTCTCTCTCTCTCTCTCTAATTGGTTAAACCCCTTATGTCGTTCCATATCCACACACATTACATGTTCTGTTCCGTTCATGCATATTTAGATTCTCGACTTTTGTTAATTCTTAGAACCTACAATATCTAAAACATGATTGAGGAAAGTATTCGAAATAGAATGGACTAAATTTATGATAACAACCAGTGCCAAACACAATAGTTCGAACATGGTTACGATAGTACACAATAAGCTTCAAAATTTCATCCCAACCAAACTATAATCCTAAGTTGACTTCCACCCATAGTTTCGTGATACACCAAAGTTTCATTACTACATGATTTCATAGCTCAACAACCTTTATAATCAACCTAGCCACCTAAAACCAAAATGGAATTGAAATTACAGCTTAATCTAGAAAAATTTCTTCAATTAGGTGAATTAAGTCTTTGAATTCTTATCAAGCACTTCTTGTACGACATTAATCCAATGCGTTAAGATGTCCCCAGCGAACTTGAACCGAACCCTTTTTTTCTCTAGCGCGCAGTTCACTTCCCTTTTCTAGCTTCTTGACTCTTCTTTCTCCCTCTTAACTATTCCTCTTTTCTCTAATTAGCCAACTACAACAATTATAATTAAGCTGAAGGAAGTTAGTCCGTTGGGCTTCAAAGATGCAGCTTCATGGGTGTAATAAATAAGAATTGGGCTGACGACAGCGGCATGCCATTGGCCGTTGGATGGGTGGCGCTCTCCATGTCGCCACATTCCTTATTTTTTTAATTTTCAGTTTTTTTGCTGTTTTTGTCTTGTTCGCTTCTCTTTTTGCCCTTTTTTTTTTATCAAACTTAAACTTGTAAACATATAGGAAAACCTAGAGATAATTCTAATGGACAAGTACAACAAAGATTAATATAATGAAAAACCCCAATATGATTAAACATGAAAATAGTAAAATGAAAATTGTAGTATTGTTAATTTTACACATAACACATGGGAATTTCACTAGTAATGGAAAAAAAGACATTCACATTGCAATGAACAAGAGATGCACAAAGTGAAGGAACAAAGCCAATTTGCATCCTGCAAAGTCTTGGTCTTCTTGGAAATGATTTAAGTTTTTCTCCCATTATCACTTTTTTTCGCATAGTCTAGATCTTCCTAGTTGATTAAAGTTTTTCTCATTATCACTTTTTTCACAAAGTCTTAGTCTTCCTAGAAATGATTAAGGTTTTTCTCCCATTATCACTCTTTCTTTCTGCAAAGTCTTGGTCTTCGTGGAATTGACTCACCGTCACTTTTTTTGCAAAGTCTTGGTCTATTTGGAATTTGTTAAAATTTGTCTCCCACCATCACAAATTTTTATTAAAGTGCTTCACTTGTAATGCGTGGAAATTATCAAATTTTGCTTCACCTTTACGGGCGCATGATATCCAGCAAGATCTCTGGGAATATTCTCTAAATATTGCAAAACAAGTACTTGTGGACAGAAAGTATTTTATATCGATTTCTCTAACCTCTATGTGCATTTTTGGAAGTCTTGGTCTTCTTGAAGTTTGTAGTTTTCTCTCTCCATTAGCTTATTATCACTCAACCCGTGTTTTTCTCTTTGAAGACTGATTCACCCATGACCATTAGAGAGGTCTTTTTGGGTTCCTTCTTGGCTTCCTTCTTATACTAATTTCTAGTATTGTTAATTTTAAGCAAGACATGTAGTGTGGAAATTCTACTAGCAATGGAAAAAGAGACATTGACATATGGACGGAAGAGAAGGGATGTGAAAAGTGAAGTAACAAAGCCAATTTGCGTCCTGCAAAGTCTTGGTCTTCTTGGCACTAATTAAAGTTTCTTTCCCGTTACCACTTTTTACACAAAAAGTTGATGAGTTCCAATAAAGTCTTGGTCTTCCTGATACGCCAAGAGGTTTGAGCTAGACAGAAGAGCGTATGTTTTGATGCACATTCTATTCTCGAGTTAGATTGTTCTCCTTTTTTTCTTTTGACCAAAGCACGTGATTTTGTTTTCCTTATCAAACAGACAAACCTAGCGGTTTTTGATGACTTGTAGATGAATAACAGAAGATAAGATGCCATTGTTGGTTGTATCCTCAATAATTTAGGTTTCAATTACATCAAAAAAGCGGGGATCCTTTGATGCGATTTTGGCCCCATGATGCACAAGGAGTTGTCGGGGAGGCATATGCTGGCACAAGATGGCTAGCTGCAGAGTCCTAGGGACAGTACCATGTCATGATGGAGTTTGACATAATTTTGAGCCTTCGGATGTAGATGTCCAGCTTCAAATTCATTATATGGTCTAAATTCAAGTCTCAAATTGTTTGTGTACGGGCTTCTGATATTGCATGATTGTGAATTCTCCAGAATCATTATAATCAGCCTATACACCAATGCATAATACTAATTCACTTCAAGTAATATTAGAGGAAATGCATAATACTAATTTTGTTCGCTCACTCAAAATAAGTTTATTGAATCGCTCTCAAAATTCTAAAAAAATCATAGATAATCTAGATTCGTTGTCTAGAAAATATTCCATACCAATTAGTTTGTTCTCCCCATTGAAAAAAGAAAAACAAATCTTGCTTTAAAAAGCAAAATTCATGCAAGACATACTAGACTCCAACTTGACGTAATTAGATGGCTCTTTCTCTCTCTCTCTCTCTAATTGGTTAAAACCCTCGAGTCGTTCCATATCCACAAACATTACATATTCCATTCATGCATATTTAGATTCTCGACTTTTGTTAATTCTTAGAACCTACAATATCTAAAACATGATTAATAAAAGTATTCGAAAAAGTATGGACTAATTCTTGAATGCTCTTCTTTTCGAATGAAAAATGGTGAACATTTTCATTTTCAGCCTTTAATTATTGGCGGATGAAATATAAATTAGTGGGGCGCAAGCCCTTAATGATATGCTTGATTGGATATGCTGACAAAAAAAGGCTAAGGCAGGGCCCTCCCAGTTCCATCATTTTGTTTTAGCATATATGGGACCGATCTTTGGTCACTGTTGGTGAACATGATCCAATAATTGTTTTATCATACACATAGCCTCCATGATTACTCTCATCCTTGGTAAACTGAAATCATGGCAAGCATGGATAACAAAAACCATAGAATATATTGAATTGTGAAATTTGTTTGGACTCTCGTAAAATCTCCATGACTCTTTAAGTCGAACTGACTTGATTTCTACTCTTTACCTTGTATAATGCAGGAACATAAAAACTTCAAATAATTAAAATATATTTGTTTAATTGAAAACTCAAGATTTATAAAATAGTTTCAAAAAACTAACTAAGTTTTTTGATTTATTGCTCACAAAAATGAACAAATCAAAATTTTTCATCATTTACCAAAATAGATAGGTATAAATTGATGTTGGCAATGAAAGATATCTTGTGTTGGTCAATTTTTTTAAATGATATAACTAATTATTTTTCAGAAAATGTTATCCAAATCTTAAGTTTTTTATAATAAACATATTTTTAGGGTGCATCTGAAAATAAATGTGTTTTTGAAACAGATTTAAAATCGAAACAAGAACAAAAAAAAAAAAAAAAGTTGCTTATTATTGTTTCAGGAACAAAAATAAAAAACGGAGTTAATTCTCATCCTTTTTAAAACTTCTTGGCAGACGTCTTTTTCTCTCTCACCTTTCTCTCTCGTGAAGTTTGTTTCCCCTCCTCCTCTTCGCATCGTTCGCCGGAGAAGACAGAGTCGCGACACCTTTCCTCCTCCTTTGTTGCCGCAACTAGTCTTGAGAAACGGTAGGCGTCTCTCTCCTTGGCAATTCTTGCTCTCTCCCTTTGGCGATTCTCGCTTTGTTTTTCATTGCTCCCCTTTGCCTTTTTTTTTTATTACGGTTTGATTTGTCGCTCGATTGAGCGAGAGGGTTAGTCGTAGATCGTTTGCGTTTTGCTGTTCGTTCGATTTCTTCCTGTTGTAGCTCGTCTCGTGTCGTTTTTGGAGGTGCTCTCACTTTCGCCATTGACGTACGGACCGCTCGTGCTCTCGCTTCCCGTTCTTCTTAACAACAAATCTGCAATTTGGGGTTCCCTGCAATCCTTCTTTCCTCGTGGGTTTCTCCCCCTTTGCTGAATCGAAGTAGTGGGTAAAAGGAAAAATGAGATTTTGGGGTCGATGGTTCGTGTGTTTCACAAGTGTGGTAGAAGCGATTGCTTGAGAAGATTACCAGTGTCACAAAGCGGTAGGTTTTCAAATAGTGCCGTCAAATCCTCGAACATTCTCGAACTCGCTCGAAATGCTCCCCTTACCTTATCTATGCTTTTATACCTGTCTGTCCCCAGCAGAGTTTTGGCTGGGCTTTTTCTCGAATATACGTTTTCCAGGATCCATTCTTGAATTTTCATGCCTTTCTATTCTCTTGTACGAGGTTCTTTGAATTGAAAGATTTGAAGCAACGTATTTTTGTTCACAGTTCTCTGGGTTCTAGCAATTTCATGATAAGCTCTTCATGTTTTGATTGTTTTAAATTTGCTTTGAGATTTATTATGTGATGAATAAAAGTTGGGTTTTTTTTTTTTTTTTTTTTTTTTGGTGTTTTGTTTCTTTTTGTTGGGTGGTTGTGTTTCAGAAGCGCACCTGAAGTTCGGATTTTGGAGTCGAAAGACCAGGAGATAAAGTAGCATTTTTTGACTCAAAGCAGGTATGATCATGAAAATTTTCACCCGCAATCAGACATGCAAAGTTTTAATTTTGGAACTGTGTTGGTGGCTTATGTGGAAATGAGCATGTATATGCGTGGAGTGGCCTCTTTTACAACCTTTTTAAATTTCTGTCTGTTTCGCTCGCTCGAGGAGGTCAGGAGGTCGGTGGTTTCTATACAGTTTTTCCTTGGTAAGGCTCCATGTGCATTTAGCCTAATCTCTGCCGATTGGCTTTAGTTCAAAACACTGCAGGAATTATCAATGGCGATAGTTTTCTAGCATATTAGGCCTCATTCGAGTTTATGATTCCAATTAGCCAATGACGGCATTTTTTTTTTTTTTTAAATATAAAAAACACGAGTTTATGATTCCAATTCCACCTTATTTCAAGAACTCTATATAATCAACTATAATTGACATTTTATAAATTAAATGAAAAAAATTGGGAATAAAAATTTTTTGGGAACATAAATTTTTACTTTCGTACCAAACGCGTTTTTTTTTTTTTTTTTTTGTTCCGGGAATATAAATTTTGTGCAGATTACCAAAATGTGTTTTTGCCCAAAACTATTCCGGGAACAAAAATAGAAAAATATTTACGAACAGAAATTGTTCCTAAGAACAGAAATGTTACCAAATGCATCCTTAAATTACTTTGATAGAGCAAAACAAGAGGAATTGACTCGGTTCGATCCAAAAGAGGAATGTAATGGAAAATCTGAAAAGGAGCAGAAGTCGGGTACAAATCCTAGTGTTTGAACCTCCAAAACCATTTCCCTGCAAAAGAGGCGAAACGTGAGCAATAAGCAGGCGGTTACAGCCACACCTAGAAAAGATTATCCGAGAAATCTCGAGTTACCAAAATAAGTATAAATAGCTTAGAAATAATCATTTGATTGTTAAAACTTGTCAATACCTAACTTCTGCCCAAAAGTGGTTTTCATATATTTTTGGAAAACTGGAACAGATTTTCCTCCCAAAGAAGAAGTTTATTGGAATTAAAGCATTTTATAAGCATATACCAGAATTTCGACAAATAGGATTAGGTTCTTTCGAATTTATTCCCCAAATAAAAAAAGAAGAAAAAAAAAAGAAAAGAAAAGCAAAGGTAAAATGGGAACCTCCGAGAGAAAAAAACACACGGCAGAATTCATCTTGATTCTCTTGCTCCTTTCTTTAAAACCACACCGCCTCACTTTTTCTTCATCCACCACCACCGCCATCATCATCGTTAAACTCACGCCCACAGACTTCACTCTCATTCAATTCATTTCTTGCATGCATATCGATTGTCGCCAATCACCACCATCTCTAGGCGTCGCTCAATCAATACCATCGTTCGTCGTTGCAAGCAGGGACCACGCATCGCCGTAGCTGAATACGGACGCGTACACAGTGAACTGCCAAGCCTAGCGCTCGTGCTTGCTGGATTGCTGTTGTGGATCTTATCCCGTTCGCCTGCTCGGCTCCAGGAAGTCTACTTGGAATAGGTAGAAGACATCTTTCTACTTGCTCTCTTTTTCCCTTGAACTGATGCAGCAAGTTTAATAGCAAAATTGGGGAAAGTTGATGCCATATACTTGCTGGCCAGGTTAAAGTTGCGGCTTGATTGCATAATTCATGGTGATTCGTTAATTTTGTTTTAGTCAGGTGATACATCTGCACGCATAGTTGTTTGAGCCAAACCTCAGACCTTTATTTTATGATTTTTCATTACATATTAGCATAGAATTGCATTATATCCGTATCAGGACAATTATATTGAATTAGATGGAAAACTTACGTCCCAGAAAAAAAACTTACAATTTTCAGGGATAAGCATTATCATGTGCATCTAGGCTTTTTGGAGTGCATTATTGTTAATTCTCTTTTTTGCACATTTCCTTTGATAAATCACATGCTATAACTTGGGAAATTTAGGAAAATCATATCTTGCATATTAATAAATTTAGATTGCATCTTCATAAAAAAAATAAAAAATAAAAAAAAATAAAAAAATAAAAAAAAAAAACAAAACAAAAATGTGAAGTGGAACTCTCCGCGAGTCACGAAGAGTATTATCGCCCCATTCCTGCATTTTTTTTTCTTCATCAGTTTTTTGCTGTTTTTCTTATTTAGTTTTTCTTCTTGCTCTTTTTCCATTTATTAAACTTATATTTGAAAAGATAAATGGAAATCTAGACATAATTCCAATAGACAAGTACAACAGAGATTAATGAATGATTAATCACAATATGATTAAAAATGACAAAAGTTGGACTAAAATTATAGTTTTGTCAATTTGAGCAAGAGAACAATAATCGCTGCTAATTGTCAATCACACACACACAAAAAATAAAAAAAATAAAAATTGGCATCCATGTAACGCGTGGAAAACTACTAGTAATGTAAAAATGACATTCACATGGGAACGGAAGAGGAGGGATTTGAAAAGTGAAGCGACAAATCCAATTTGCATCTCCGTCAGTCTTAGTCTTCTTCAATTTTATTAAATTTTCTTTCCCATAAGCTCTTTATCAATTATACTTCACTTTCACAACAAAAAGTTCATGATACCCAGTGAAGTTTTGGTCTTCCCGAGTTTATGATTTGTTTATATGAACAAGTATATGATCGTGGAAACTACATTTGTATGGGGGTAATCTCTAAATATTACAGAACAAGCACTTGTGAAAAAAGAAGAAGAACAAGAACAAGAACAAGAAGAAGAAAAAGTTGCAGCAAGATGGGTGGCAATATCTGCTGAAAGGTGATGGGTTAGTAGTTGATGATGGGGAATCACTTGAAGCGAGAACCATGGTCCTTTGAACTCGATTTTCCTGTTCATTGGTGTGATGGGTAGAGTATAATTTTCAGTAGATTATACATTGTCAGTTGGTGATTTGTGACTTGTTCACTATTTGCATAGTAAAATAAAGCAAGTTGCTTAATGAATTAGTTGGTGTGCTTGACCCTTTTCCTTTTTTAGCCCAAAGCACGTGTTTTTGTTCTCCTTAGTGGACAGACAAAGTCAATTGTCTTTGATAACATGTAAATGTATAACAGAAAATAAGATGCCATTATTGGGTGAATCCTCAATATGTTATGTTTCAAAAGCATTTATTTTACTAAGTTGCACAAATATGCTTATTTGCTAATCCTATTAATTTGGTCAACTTCATACATTGCTAAAAAAGAAAAAAGGGATAAGCACACCAACTAATCCATCAAGCAAGTTGTTTTCTCTCACTCTGGAAATGGTAAACGATTCCATTATTAACAACATATAATCCACTGGATGTCACACTTTACCCATTACACCAATGAACTTGATAATCGTGTTCAAAGGACCGCGATTCTCCTATCAAGGTGATTCCTAATTATCAACCACTACCTCAGCACCCTTCAACAAATCATTATCGCCCATCTTGCTATGAATCTTTAGCACAGAAACTCCCATGTAAAAGACTTCATTAATCTCACATTCACCAATAAAGCAGAAAACAAAGACATTGAAATCATGAGGTTACTAAGAATATACAAATGCTAAAAAAACCAACAAAACACTCGTGAGTGACAACACTTACGGTGAAAATATGCATACACTCTAAGTTGGTCATATTAAGACTCTGTTTTGGATGGCCAAAAGTAAAGGTCCAACAGCCAAAAAGTCTTGATCCGAAGAATAAGGAGAGCAACTGATGTAACTAGCCCTTGTGGACAAATAGTATTTCATTTTGATTTGTCTAACCTTTGATGTGCATCCCTAAAAAGTCTTGGTCTTTTTTTCTAATCTTTTTCCTAGGTCATCATCTTGGTCTTCCTAGGACTTCATAGTTTTCTCTCTCCATTAGTTCATTTTCACTTTGCTTCACCATAACACGTTCGTTGTTCATTACAGTGATTGATTCACCTATGGACATTGGAGGGATCGTGTTGGGTTCCTTTTTGGCTTCATTCTTTCAGGTCTTGTTCGACAAGTTGGCTTCTCCTGCATTGGGTTATGCACAACGTAAAGGAATCAACACCGCCCTGCCTAAGGAGTGGAAGGAGAAGCTAGTCATAATCAATGCAGTGTTGGCTGATGCAGAGGACAAGGAACTTAATGGTAACCATCAAGTGAAGCTATGGCTGGACAAGGTTAAGGACTTGGCCTATGACATGGAAGACTTGCTCGATGAGTTTGAGATCAAAGCTGCTCAAGTTGAGTCAGAGGTAGAATCCAGCACAAGCAAAGGTTTGGGGAAATTGAAGTTCTCTGTCTTTGGCCAACCACCCTTGCTCATGTCTGAAACCAAGGTACAAGAGATTAATGGTCAGTTGGAAGCGATTGTCACTAGAAAGGTTCATCTAAACTTGAGAGAGAATGTTGTGGACAAATCCAACTACACTAGCAAAAGGATAACCACTTCTCTATCGGAGCCTCAGTTTTTTGGTAGGGAAAAGGAAGTAGAACAAATACTCGAACTATTAATCAATGAGGTCGAAAATTCTAATGCCACGCTGAGCATAGTCCCCATAGTTGGGATGGGCGGTATTGGAAAGACTGCCTTGGCTCAACAACTATATAATGATGCTAGAGTGAATAGATGTTTTAAGATGAAAGCATGGGTTTGTGTTTCAGATGTTTTTGATGTTCTCGACATAACAAAGACTATTTTGCGGTCAATCACTGGGTTGCCCTACGAGGGCAAAGATCTAAACAAGTTTCAAGTTAAGTTGAGGGACAATCTTTTCGGAAAGAAGTTTCTTGTGGTTTTAGACGATATCTGGAATGAGAAGTATGAAAAATGGACTGACCTCTTAAAGCCATTTGTTGTGGGTGCTAGAGGAAGCAAGATTATTGTTACGACTCGCAACCATGCTGTTGTTTCAGTAACAAAAGCATCGCCGAATCCTTTGAAGGAATTGTCCCTCGATGATTGTACAAGCTTATTAGCCTTTCATGCTCTTGGAACAACAAATTTTAAGAGCCACCCGGAATTTGAAACAATAGGCAAGAAAATAGCTGAAAAATGTAAAGGTTTACCTTTGGCAGCAAAGATGTTTGGTGGTGCCCTACGTAATAAAATGGATCTCGGTGAATGGGAAGATACCTTAAATAACATAATATGGGATCTTCCAACGTCAAAGAATGATGAGGTTCTCCCTATTTTGAAATTGAGCTACGTCCATCTTCCTTCCTATTTGAAGAGATGTTTTTCTTATTGTGCGGTATTTCCTAAGGATTACGAATTTGAGAGGGATGAGCTAGTACTCTTATGGATAGTAGAGGGATTTTTAGATGGACAAAAAACGAAGAAAAATAAGTTGGAATTAGGATGGAATTACTTCAATGAGTTAGTATCTAGATCATTTCTTCAAAAATCAAGTGTTGACACATCTAAGTTTTCAATGCATGATCTTTTGATTGATCTAGCAAAGTCAATTGAGGGTGGGATATGCTTTAGCTCTGGGGAGTCTCAGCTAGCAATTAATGAAGATTATGCATCTCTTGAGAGAGCTCGTTATGCATCATTCATCTGGTTGCGGTTTGTTACATCAAAATGCTTGAGCGCATATCATGATATGAAGGTATTAAGAAGTTTAATTCTAGTGCGTATTGGATCTAGTGGGAACTCTCTCCTTATATCCGACAAGGTGCTGCATGACTTGCTGACAAACTTGAAGTTTCTGAGGGTGTTTTCATTATGTCATTGTCACATCGTAGAGGTACCGAATTGTGTTGGTGAATTAAAACATCTTCGATATCTCAATTTCTCATACACTTCTATTGTAAGCCTACCTGAGCCAATTGGTGGCTTGTGCAAATTACAAGCTTTGATCTTAAGAGGTTGTCATAACCTTTCAAAGTTGCCTCACAGTATCACAAAGTTGGTCAGCTTACAGTTTCTTGATATTAGAGATACAAAAAGTCTAAAAGAGATGCCACTGGGTATCGGTAATTTGAAGAATCTTACTATATTGTCCAAGTTTGTGGTAGGAACAGAAAAAGGCCTACAGTTAAAGGAGTTAAAGACCCTATCGCATCTTCAAGGAGAATTATCCATATCAAAATTACAAAAGGTGGAAGATGTTAGAGATGTTGTTGATGCTAATTTGTTAGGAAAGCAAGGCCTAAGAAAATTATTCTTGCATTGGGATAAAGATTTTGGATTTCTTCGAAATGATAAGCGTGAATCACGGGTGCTTGAGTCTTTGCGACCTCACATTAATCTTGAAAATCTCACTATTTTGAACTATGGCGGTGCAATATTCCCGTCATGGTTAGATGGTTCATCATATTCTCGGATAGTGTCTTTGAGCTTGTGGGACTGTCCTTATGTCACATCGTTGCCTTCACTTGGACAACTCCCTTCATTGAGAGAATTATCTCTTAAAGGTCTAATTGCAGTAAGAATAATAGGCTCTAATTTTTACGGAGGTGATAGACCTTTTTCATCCTTAATTACTTTGCAGTTCGAAGAGATGTTGGCATGGAAGGATTGGTCTCCTTATGCGGGGGGCCCAAAAGAAGAAGTCCCATTCTCCTGTCTTGAGCATCTTGTTGTCCGAAGTTGTCCTTCGTTGGTCGGGACATTGCCTTGTCAACTTAATTGTCTTATAAAGCTTGAAATTCATTCATGCCAACAATTGAATAACTCAACCAGTGAGTTATGTCTTCCATCTCTCGATGAGTTATACCTTGAGGATTGTAGTAAGGAGATCTTGAAGAGTTTGTTCAAGCTAACTTCTTTGACAGTTCTCAAAATTAACAAACTCATAGAGCTTGTTTCCTTTGATCATCGGTTTATGAGTTGCTTGGGCAAGCTAAGGAAGTTTCATATAGGACTATGTGACAAGCTAACATGCTTGTGGCAAGATGGAAATGAAATGCAAAATCTCACTAACCTCCAGGAATTAACCATTAAAAGATGTGCTCGATTCACATCTTTTGTGGCAGGAGATGGAAAGATAGAGCTACCCTATAATCTTGAAAGGATGGAATTGGTGGATTGCATAAGTTTAGAAAAGCTTCCAAGTAAGATGCACGCACTTAGACATTTGGTGATTAAGAATTGTCCAAAAATCATGGCTCTAAACATTCCTCAAGGTGACCCGAGTAGCAATAATTCGATTTCTCAACTTGAATCTCTTAAGATACATCACTATGGTTCTCCGATATCCTTTTCATTTGCCAATGGTAGACTTGCTCCTCTGAAGGCACTTGATATATGGTGCTACAAGGGAGTGGAGTCGTTGGAAGGGATTGCCATAGAATCGCTTGAAACAATGACAATTAATGTTCTTAATAATTTGGGAAGCTTACCACAGTGCCTTCACATGCTCTCCCATCTCACTCAATTGACTATTTGGAATTGTGGAGCATCGGAGATAGAGGACTTCCCTCCCCTTCCCATCACCCTCTCGAGTCTTGATCTTACTCGTTGTTCTAAGATAAAGTCTATTGCCAACTGTAACATTGTCAATTGTAACAACCTCACTGAATTGAAAATACAGATGTGTTTGGCATTGGAGATAGAGGACTTCCCACCCCTTCCCATCACCCTGCAAAGTCTTACACTTGTGAGCTGTCCGATGATGAAGTCCCTACCAAATCAGTGGCATCATCTTACATCCCTCCAAGAGCTAGTAATTGTCAATTGCCAAAATATCAAGTGCTTCCCAAAAGGAGGTTTGCCTCCCCATTTGCGAGCCCTTAGAATTCGGGGGCTCGTGAATCTGAAGCAGCCAGTGAAAGAGTGGGGCTTACACCTGCTCACATCTCTCAAGAGTCTGGAAGTTGAGTTTAACATGGGAGGGGAGGGAGAGAATGAGTGGTTTCCTTCGGAGGATGAGGATGCCTGGAGTCTCTTTCCTTCCTCTCTAACCTTTCTTCAAATAGGTGAGTTGAGAAACGCAGAAAGACTATCGAGTGGTCTTTGCAACCATCTCTCCTCTCTCCGACGGTTATTGATTAGAAATTGCCCCAAGTTGAGGTACTTGCCAGAGGATGGCTTCCCTCCCTCCCTCCAACAGTTGTTCATAGTTGGATGCAAGATTCTGAAAGAGCGATGCGCAAAACTCACTGGCGACTATTGGCCCCTCATCGAAGAGATCCCTGATATATGGATTGATAATGTTCGGATCTGATTAATTGATTCGTGCATCTACCCTACAGTCAGTTTTCTTAGGGTTCGGGTAAGTTATTTTTGGTTTTGAAGGCATCCTTTTGCAGTCTACTTACTCAATTCGATGCTCAATACGAACTGATGTTTGGGTGGGGGATCTCGTTGGGTTGGATTGGCTCTATTTCTTTGGATGATAAACTGTAGGACGAAACGCTTGCAATGCTGCCTCTTGCTATGTTGATGACATATCCTCATTTCTGCTTGATGCCCAAACCAATTGTGAACGAAATCGCACCATCATGAAGAATCGTAGCATTCCACAATCATAGTCCTCTGCATTTTCAGCATCTATCGTCTGCTCTCTTCCCAACATCTTTTTTCTTGGGCCCTTAAGCTCATTCACTTTGGTTGTTTTGCAGATACCATTGTGATCTTGCATCGGCAGAATCTCTTGGAAGGATCACGTGCAAACGCTGCTAAGGTAGGGCTAATGCTGTTAGTGTCAATGTTTTGTTTCATTTTATTTTATTTCTTTGCCAATTTATCAAAAAAGGAAGAAGCAATTAAATATATTTGTTGCACTGCTATTTTCTGAACTTTCCTTCTAGTGAATATGATCTAAATAAGAACAAATCTTTTTCAAAATCTAAAAGGATGATTAGTTTTGTGGAAGCTATGATGTGATTGTGAAAAAATGGGATGTGGTTTTTTCTTTTTGTGGTTTTCTTTAGAATTGGGAAGCTTCTTTTCTTTTATGACGATTCTTCGTAGTATTAAGTAGTCAATCTGGGATAAAATTCTAAGGCAGCTCATGGCTCCAAGCTTTTGCGTGACAGCATTGATATTCCATAAATCGCTTTCTAGTTGGGTCTTGAACTCTAGTGCTTTAGGAACTGTTGCTCACAGCTTACTAGAAATTTTTAGTAAATATACTTATGCCTATTTGGTTGAGATTGTAATGATAGGCTGCCTACCTTTGGGTTTGCATTATCAGCAATGATCTCTAGCATTTCCATTTACTCAACTGCGGAATATGATTTCATCATACATTATGCCATTTTATCTTAAAATACCTTCTCATGTGGCATTCTTCCTATGGGGAGTTCCAGAACAAAATGTTTGAGCTGACATGGGCTCCTTTGGAGTAACGTGAAATCTTACAATTCAACCAACTTGTATCTTGTCTGGTATATCTCCTTTCTCAATGCTAGTGTAGCATGTATAAATTTTTGTTCAAGCGTTCTTATGACATTGTGAAGCTCTATTAGAGGTTAGATAATTTGTAATCTGAATTGTAGTTCATTGTGCACTTTCTCCTAGGCTTTTTGGATGTTATTGCACATATAACATGGTGCTTTGACCATATAAATAGGTGGTTAGAAAAGCAGAGCTGCATTTGTCAAGATAACTTTCAAGCAACCTCGCATAGTTTTGCTTGACGAGCCATCCAATCATCTAGTAAGTTCTACTCATATTTCTCCATTTTTTGACTTTGATTACTTTTCTAGTTAGCTTGTTATTGTTCTTGCACTAATTGAACTTGTCGAAATCTTGTCTCTACATTAAAAATATAGTAGAACCAATTAGTGGTCACATCTGCTGGTAGCCCTTGTCATCATACATCTAGCAAATAATGGAACAGGAACCAATCTAATTGTTCCAATGTGGAAAATATTCGGAATAGAGTAATCTAGCACACCAAATGGTACTAATCTTTGTGCCTATAGGCAGTATTGGGCTTTACATACAAATATGTGGACCCCTTTTTGTTTATAAATTCGGTCTTTAAGTTTTGCTTTAATGACCAGTGACTAAAGAATTATCTTTGTAAAGTGTTATTTTCTTGTCTAATGATTAGTGTTTCTGTTTTTTTGCCTATCCACAACTGTAGGATTTGGATGTAGCTAAGGCGCTCGTTCAAGGTCTGGTCTTCTTCCAAGGAGTAATTCTGATGGTGAGATTGATTTTCTTGTCAAAATACTTCAATTTGACCAACGATGGATCTTTGCAAATTTTATTTTTTTTAATTATGGTTTTCTTTAGAATCAAGAACCTTCTTTTTGTTGATGATGATCCTTCATAGTATTAAGCAGTCTATTTGGGGCGCTCATGGCTCTAAGCTTTCAATGCAACACAAATTCATGATAGGATCAATGTTCATAAACCACCTTCTGTTTGGGTCTTGATCTCTGTTGAGTTAGGAACTATTACCTACAGCTTGCTAGAAATTTTTTAGCCAATATATTCATGCTTATTTGGTTGAGATGGTAACGACATCCTGCCTACCTCTAGGTTTGCATTGTCAGTGGTGACCTCTGGGGCAAATCTTGTCAGTTCTTTAAATTCATCATACATCATTTCATTGTATCTGAAATTACCTTCTTATGTGGCATCCTTCGTGAACTCACTTGGGTTCCTTTGGTCTAACTGGAAATCCCACACTTCAATCAATGTATACCTTGTCTAGATCATCTCCTCCCTCTTTGCTACTGTTACACGTGTAAAAAAAAAAATTGAAGCAATTTTCGTGTTACATCGTGAAGCTCTATTGGGGGTTAGTTAATATGTAACCTCAATTGTTGTTCACTGTGTATTTGCTCCAAGGCTTTTTGGATGTTATTGCACATATGACATGATGCTTTGACCATGTAAATAGGTGGTCAGATAAGCAGAGTTGCATATGCCAAGACAACTTTCAAGAAACCTCACATAGTTTTGCTTGACAAGCCATCCAATCATTTGGTAAGTTTACTCATTTTTCTTTGTTCGGTTAGCTTGTTATTGTTCTTGCACTATTTGAACTTATCGGAATCTGGTCATTACATTGAAAATACAGTAAAACCAATAAGTGATCACAGCTACGAGGAGCCTCTGTCATTGTACATCTAACTTATAAAGGAATAGAGACCAATCTAATTTTTCCAACTTGCAAAATGTTGGGAATAGAATGGTTCTGCTAGCCTGATCAGTGTTTTTGTATTACAGTAATCTATGATACCAAGTAGTTCCTATGTTTGTGCTTCTAGGTAGTGTTGGGCTTTGCACATAATGAATGTGGACCTTTTTCTTGTTTATAAATGTTCACTCTTAGTTTTGCTATAATGAGTAGTGACTACTCAAGTGTCATCTTTGTAAATCGTTAGTTTCTTGTCTAGAAATAGATATGATTCTGCCTTTTCCACTATACCCAATCGTAGGATTTGGATGAGGCACTCATTCAAGGTCTGGTCTTGTTTCTAGGATGAATCATTTCGCAGCTGACAGCCCTCTTTTCACCTTGATTTGCAGGTTAGTCACGATGAGCATCTAATATCTGGAAGCGCAGACAAGCTATTGGTGGTTTCTCAGGTGGCGGCTTTCCATGGGAATTTCCAGGATTATAAGAGTCTGGATGTCCTGAGGGTATCTCCGGGGTTATTGTGTTCATCATCTACACTAACGGTGGAGGACAAACATCCCAAAATGAAGTAGAAATTGGTTGAGCGCGCACAATCTCTGAATGCAGCATGTGTCGATTAATTTGATTAAATTGTTCTGGGACCCAACTCTGAGCACATCGATTCAAAATTCTTTAATTCCAATTAAAAGCAAACTAGGTTACGTGGCCTTGATCTGGCCTGTATTATCTGTAGCACTTCCAGCTGTATTAAAATCCGCATCCTGTGATGCAGTAGCGACTGATTTGTCAAATAAGCCGCGGTTATGGCTTAAACCGAGTAACTCATAATAGGGTCTATTCTGTTTTCCTATCCTTCGTTATGAATGGTTAAGGCAAAGATTTTCTCATGGAATTTTGTAAGACCGCCGTGGAAACGTGCTTTTCCCAGGCGGCATTGAGAGTTGAGATTCAAGACATACTCGTTACGTAGACGCACGTAATAATCCAGTTATGCTTCTGGAAAGAAAATTTTCCACTTGCAGTCTGCCCTATAAAGGTTCAAGTTTCATACCAATAAATCTTTTTACCTTCCCAAGTTTTTTACGTTAATTCACCAGCTTTTAGGCGGAGTTATTGATGTTGAGTATGGATTCCCCATTCCAATTTGCATACTACAGAGGAGACCAAGGGAATGTTTTACAAGAAATTAGCTGTGTGAAAATATATTCCCCATTTTTGTCCTTAAGTACTGTTTAGGAGAATAAATTGTGAAAATGTTATCGTGATAGACAAAAATTTTATACTTTCAACTCTAAGTACAGAATTGCTTTTAGTAAATATAATGTAGGCCTTGCCTAGCCAAAAAAAAAAAAAAATCTATGATGAAATTCTGTGTAAATACTCGAATTGGTTGGATAATATCCTTTTAACATGTTCAGGTCAATTTTCAAAATAAGAGGCTTCTTATCTTTCATTAAAGGCTACTGTACAGATGGAAGTCTGGACTGAAAACCGAGGTTTTGAATATGCGAAATCACCATCTAATTTCTAAATGAACCCTGCGGATCAAAAACCATTTACAAACTGATTGCCTGGTCAAAGAATTAAGTTCATGTTTCTTCCATTCAAGTGCCCAATCCATCTCTTGACAACAATTGAAGCAATCTTACATATTAGTTTTCCCGTGCAGGAGGGAAAAGGGGAGGGAGGATCAATCCCCGTCGCTTACTTTAAGGATTTTACGCCTACTATGAGTTATTCTTATTCCAAGAAGGTCGTCATTCTGCACCACTCGAGACCCATTGTTTGGAAGTAGGCGAGCCCATCACTGTTGAACTCAAAAAGGCGCCAAAGGTTTATAGACCAATCACACGTAACAAGATACACGCACTACCACCACAAATGGCTTCGATCTCGTGACCTCCCATCTGTGGAATGTCGGCCCATGACGTTAAGGGGTGCATGACAAAAACCAAAATTTCTATTCCAGAAATAATTTTTCATTCCGCACTTTTGTTTAGAATAGAAATAGTTTGATAAAATTATTTCATTTTTATTTCGAAATATATTTTTGTTGAAATAGATTTGGAATATAAATCATAAGTAAGAATTTTCTACTTTTCTATTTCTAGAACATAAATGAAAAATAAAAATTATTCTCATCGTTCGTCCTTCTTGCTACGAATCGGTCGTCCATCCGTCACTGCTGACCACTGTCTGTCGGTTGTTGACCGCCACCCCGGTCGCCGGCCGCTACTGTCCGCCGGTTGCCGGCCATCGGCCTCTGCTACCACCATCTGCTTGCCACCGCCTCTGCTGTTCGCCAGCCACTGCCATCGTCGTCCATCGGTCGCCGGCCGCCGCTGTCCGAAAGGGAAAAATTTTGTGTCGTTATCAAACGAATTTCTATTTTTAGAGTAGAAATTTTGTGTTGTTATCAAACGGGTATTTTTGCTTAAAACTCATCTAGAAATAGAAATAGAAAAATCTATTTCTCTTCCGTAAAACCAATTTCTGGCTAGAATGGTTATCATTCACGTCCTAAGTCACCATTATCGACAATTAGGTTAACTTGATTATAAGAGTTATTCAGTGAAGAAAAAAAAAAGTAACCAAAAGGTTCACTAATTTAGTAGGAAAGCGAATTGTCCCGGTTCTTGTCTTGTTTGTTCATTTTTGGTTGCTGTCGTGTGGGTATGATATTTATTCTGTTTGTCTGATCACTCTTGCTATTGTTTATTGTGCATGCAAGATAATTTTCATTTAGGACCAGTTGATTGTCCTGTTCCAAATTTATTAATATTTTTATATTCATCTCATGCCAATTGTTATTCGATGAGTTGAAGAGTGTCCGATACTCATGACAGCATGATTGAAATTTTATTGATGTATGATGGGGACTAGCGAAAGTCAGGGAATTAAAGGAAAATTACGGGGCTTTCACCTTGTTTTTTAATACATATTTTTTTATTATTTTGACCGAATCATTCTGGAGTGAGCAATATTTTCAACGTTTACACATTAAGCATTATTTGAATCAAGAAATTCTCAAATAGCACCTAGACGGGAAAAAAGAAAAATCCCTACTTTCTCACATTTTGTCTTATTTACGTATAAGGAAGAGAGGAAGAACTACAAATTTCCACTTATTAGTCTCTTCAACTAATTTACTCCTCAAAATTTATTTTGTGTCATCGCATCATAAACATTCACAACATGCATCAATTTGCCCAAAATTCTTCGCGATGGAGCCTTCTATTGATTAGAATGTAGCGTGGACGGATAGGAGGATGACAACGACGAGAGAATATCTGAACGAATTATTATATCTCCAACGCATACAAAGTAGGGGCTCAAAAACAATGTGCAGTCAATCGGGGGAACATATAATCCATCCAAGCCTAGTCAAAACATAAAAAGATAACCCAAGGCTTCCTCACCGTTATCACAATTTTCCTCTTCTTTCGAGATGCTGAAATCCAGTGGCGAAATTATTTCTAAAATAGAACTTTCAATTTGCTTTTTAGATTTTTCGCTGCATCTTTTTGAAATTGAAAATCCCCTTTGACATCTGCGGACATATGTAATGTTTTATTTCCTACAGTGACATATCAATTTGATTTACCTGAAAAATTATAAATAGCTGGTTACGCGAGTTATGTAACCAAAATTCCACCTATCAGCATCTAAAACACCATTAATGTGGATAGCTGCAAGAAACTAATTAACTTCTCATATCTAGAGGTATCAAAGAACATCTACGAATATGCATAACGGGCTTGGTGAATAGTTATTAATGGTTGGAGGAGGATCCAAGGTCCAAAATTTCAAAACCGTGAGTACATACTAAATTCTATAGTTTGAGGTCTTTTCTATCACGTGCCCAACTTGTACCTTATACCGTATGCCCTATACAATATTTACATAAGTATATATATGTACAAGGGTGACAATTCGTATGCACAAGTCATGTTTGTGTCATGTCAACTTTAGGGTATACTAAAACTAGGTTAACCCAAACATGAACCCTTTCCTAACCAGGTCACAAAAGCTCGGCCGGAGCATGACACTCACAACCCATTCAATTAAAATGGGTTAAATTGGGTCACTTTACATTGAAATGCGACACAACCACCCAAATAGTTCCTTTGAGATGAAATTTTAACTTTTAAAATTCTCGTCCATGTTTGAGTCATGTTATCTCATCATGTTGTGTTCAAAATTGTTTCTTCTATGTATGCATTAAAGAATTGATCAATTTCTCTTTTCTTTATTTAAATATGTCAATGATAGAAGGAAACATATCAATATTGTATCATACTTTCCTCTTATTGTCTTAGGTTAGGATTATGTCACAATTAGATTGATCTTATTATGAATTTACTTGTACTTATGTTGGATGTTGAATGCATTAATAATCAGAATAAAGACATTTTTTAATAAAAAAAAAAAGTACTGAATAAAATGCAGGATAGTATAAGGGAGCTTGCTAGAAAATGGGTTCCCTCCCTCCCTTGAAGTATTCAGTATCATTTGAGAAAATATTTATTTAGGTATGTTGTTTAGTAAAATGTGTTTTTTGTAGATATATTTGCTATTTCATTATATAGGTGTCACCACAATGTTTTCAACAATCCTAGAATGAATGAATTGAACGATTTCCAAAGCATGGATAATGTATCGTTGCGGCATAAATAGTTGGGAGGCACCCTCATAATTCTTGGATGGGAGGAACATATACCAATTGGCCGAAGCAACGGATAATTCTTGGATAGGTGGAATTCTCATCACTTACTTCCCAAAGTTTTAACATGAGCATTTAGATGCATGGGCCGATAGAAGAGGGCGTCATCCACATTATCCTTGAAGAGGTTTCAAGCTGGCTTCAGAAAGATTTGATCAAAGAGAGATGCATAAATTTGAGTTTTGACACTCATTGTTTGTCGTACAGTAACACAAGCGTACTCTATTCATCAATTTGATACTTTAGCTCTGGTTCTTGTCTTGTTTATGAAAGGTAGCTGCAATTCTGGTCTTGGAGTTCATACATTTACTAGTTGAAACCATGGATCGTCATTTCGGCAATGTGGGGAGACATAAAGCAACAGCTTCACCCCTTCAGTTCCTTCGAAAACGACTTCGAAGCAGTTAAATTTGTGTATCTCTCTCCTCCCGATTAAATGCAGTGTGGACTGGACATCATGTTCTCACTTGAAGTTCATGCCGGAGGAAATGGTCATGAATAGATGCACTGTAAAGACCAGCAAATCAAACATATCGACCCCGATACAGCTGATGGAGAAATCATCATGAAACCATACTCAGTTAAATATCCTGATTTTCTCCTGATGGCGCGGTAAGGATACAAATTAGAGAATTTCAGAGTGAATGTTTAGGCGAGTATATGTTACATAGTCTCGCTCTTTTTTTTTTTTTGGTCGAATACATAGTCTCGCTCTTTAAAATGCGCAATCCATGCTTGGTCGTAGGACTTTTGGAGGACAGATTGTTTCCTATGCCATTATCCTTTCCTGGCATTTACTCCCAGTTTGCAGCACCTGCTCTTCCCGCAATGACGAGCTTCCTTTGGTCAGCTATAAGCCATATGAATCGAACTCTTGAAGAAATAAAGATAATCTTGCATTTGGGTAAGTCTTCATTCTTCAGTAACATTCAGTCTGGAATCTGTTAGTGTGGGCAAACTTTGAACTTAAAGTCTAGCGGTCTTCAGACTTTGACACTAAAGTCTGGAAGTCTTCAAACTAGACTTTAGAAAATTTTTGTCAACTTCAAAACCATAAAGGAGTTTTCTCCAACGGTATTGACCCTTACTGATTATTACAGTCGAGCAATCGATTTCCGATCGAATTCTCTAGTCTGCCGCGTTTATATCCCTTAACGGTCTTACCTTATAGATTCGTTAATCGCGAGGGGCCAGCTTAGAGGAAATTAACTATAGGCGTGTTGACGAAATGTCCATTTCATATTGTCGGGATGGGATCGAATTTCAGGATGTCACACTCCATGTCACTAGCTAATCTTTGTAAATGAAGATCATGTCATTTCATAGTAAGTTGCAAAATTTGAAATTGGTGCAATTCGGCCCGTCAAATAAAAAAATAAAAATAGAGATGTGCTTGCCATTTTATATACAGTACAGGTAGTTACAGTCAGATCTTTTGCAAAGTAGACATGAACGCTACAAAGATTACATATCAAAAATTGAAAACCACTGACCAGTAAAATTACATAACAAAACTTATAAATTGAAAAATAAATAACAAAACATATATTAAAGATACTATAATGATAACCCTAAATTTGAACCAGGTGCCACCACAATGAGATTGTCCTTCAAAAGATCAAACCATTCAGAAGATAATTTGTAAAAGTGTCAGCTAACTAATTAGCAATTGGAATACATATTGAAATAATTTCCCTGAATCTCAATGTGCTTGGTGCGAGCACGGAAAGCCAGATTAGCAGCTAAATAAGTGGCTCTAACATTATCACAGATGACTTACAGCCGGTTTAGGTAAAAACACATGAAGATCGTATGACATCTCTCAACTCCAATAAGTTTCTGCAACTGCAGAGGCGAGAACTCCAGTATTCAGATCCCCCAATGTAATATTGTACCCAATAAAAGCTAAGTATCCAGATGCTAAGTGATGAGTATCGGGACAGCCGACCCAATCAGCATGAGTTAATGTTACCAAGGAGCTGTCGAATGATGGCTTCAATAACAGTCCATGATCAATGGTTCCATTAAAATATATAAAAATGAGCTTAATCGCTTGAAAGTGAGATGTTTGAGGGCAATGCATGAACTGATGCCCAGTGTAATGTGTTTCAGACAGCAAAATTCCCGTGCCTCTGGACTGGTCCTCAACGCCAAGGAAGAAATGCAATGGACCAAAACCTTTCATGGTAATGCAAAAAGAAGTTTCCGAATGGAACTATGTAACTCTGTCGCACCACTACCTGTTAAAAGATTATCATCAACGTGACGTAGTAGAATCAAGATTCTAGAGCTTGAATTACAAAATATGGAGTTATATGCCTTGCTGTAGATAAAAGAGTTTGAATGCTTAAGGGAGAACTCGCCTTGGACCCAAAAGAGGTCTATAAACATGTGAAAAGTAGTGCCAAACACAATAATTCGAATCTGGTTCCAACACTGTGCAGTAAACTTCAAAATTTCTTCTTGACGATACCGTAATCCCAAGTTGACTTCCATAAAATCCCATAGTTTCATGGAACACCAAAGTTTCATTACAACATGATTTCATAGCTCAAAAACCTCTAGAATCAGCCTAGTAACCTAAAACCAGAATGGAATTAAAATTACAGCTTAACCTAGAAAACTTTCTTCAATTGGGTGAATTAAGTCTTTGAATTCTTCTCAAGCGCTTTGCGTACCACATTAATCCAAGGTGTTACGATATCCCTGATGAACTTGAACCAAACCCTTTCTCTCTCTAGGACGCGGTTCACTTCTCTTTTCCAGTTTTCTTGATTCTTCTTTCTCCATCTTAACTATCCCTCTTTTCTCTTTAAAGCCAACTACAACAATTATAACGAAGCTGAAGGAAGTTAGTCTGTTGGGCTTCAAAGATGCAGCCTCACGGGCAAATGAGAATTGGTCTCTTGAGCCTAAGTCCCTTTCTTTTTTCTTTTTTCTTTTTTTTTTTTTAGGAAAAGGAAAGACTATTGTTATGGTAGCAACTGTTGTTAAAGTCTTAGACACGGGATGGGGGGAAATGTTTGAATGAACCTAGAGCATGTGAGTCCAACTCACATCCACTATTGAATGATGCGAGCTCCATGTTGAACCCAACTTTTCACGGTGCATGTGAGAAATTGTAAATCCCGGAATTCATTCTTTCCATTGTAAATATATCTATAGATTAAGTTAGTTAAGTCATTAGGTAATTTAAGGTAATTGGTTGAGAGTTAGTCCGGTGAGGAGCACCAACTGCTACGGTGACGATGGAATGAGTCATCCTACGGAGCTGCTAACGACAGCGGCATGCCATTGGCCGTTGGATGGTGGCACTCTCTATGTCGCCCCATTCTTGATTTCTTTTTGATAACGCTAGTATAAACATCTAGAGGGGGGTGAATAGGTGTTAATGAAGTTTTTGCAAGACTTAATAACTTAATTTGACTTATATGAAAACGGTAGACTGAAGATATAAACGACTGTAAATTAAGTAAAGAGATTAGAGAAAGAGAATTGAAACACAAGGTTTATAGTGGTTCGGCTTAGACCAAGCCTACGTCCACTCTCTCGCACTGACAGCCCATTGGTTGGATTCCACTAAGAACCAAAAGAGATTTTACAGTCTCACGTCTTTGATTCCACAGTGTATAAACTCTACTACACTTCCTCAAGGTCTCACAAGTATTTGATCTCTCTTTTGAGTACAGTTTAAGCTCGACAAATTGTAACAGCAAAGAACTAAGAGTTTCAGATTTTGGAATTTTTCTTTCACGCACTCACTCGAATAACTTGAGCGTCCTCTTTATATACCTCCTCAATACCATCATAACCGTTGGTATCTTCCAAAGGAGTTCTTCCAATCTACCAGTTGGATAGAATCAATTAGGAAGATATCGAGTTATTAAAGGAATGTGATGATAGTCCACCAATCATACTCGTCCATACAATCAGGATCTAGGTTTCCATAAGTAGAACCTTTCAAGTATACTTCGCCAATCAACGGATCTAATTATTCAAATTGATTTTAATAAGAATAATTGATCATGAAATGCTATCTCCAGCTGTGAGATATTCTTCAACCATACGAACCAAATCCTTAAAGATATATTTGTATCTGGATAAGTCTTCTTCATCGGATAAATCTTTTCTTCGTCGGTCTGAAAACTATCAGTGAGGGTAGATTTTGAATCTTGAGTTTGGAGGTCTTCAGACTTTGACGATAGAGTCTAAGTCTTCCCTGAATTTAATGAAAACGTTTGTCGACTTCAAAACAGATACGGAAGTTTTCTCCAACACTTTTTTCATTTTGAGTTTTTTTATTTTTTTTTTCTTGTTCGCTTTTCTTTTTGCCTTTTTTCTTTTATCATACTTGAACTTGTAAACATAAAGGGAAACCTAGATAAAATTCTAATGGACAAGTACAATAGAGATTAATATAATGAAAAATCCCAATATGATTAAAAATTAAAATAGTACAACGAAAATTATAGTATTGTTAATTTTACACGTAACACATGGAAATTTCACTAGCAATGGAAAAGAAGACATTCACATCGATGAACGAGAGATGTGAAAAGTGGAGGAAAAAAGCCAATTTGCATCCTACAAAGTCTTGGTCTTCTTGGAAATGATTTTCCTCCCATTATCACTTCTTCTTCTTTTTCTTTTTTTTGCAAAGTCTAGGTCTTCGTGGTTGATTTTTCTCCCATTAAATTTTTTCTCCCGTTATCACTTTTTTTCACAAAGTCTTGGTTTTTCTAGAAATGATTAAAGTTTTTCCCCCATTATCACTTTTATTTGTTTGCAAAGTCTTGGCCTTCGTGCAATTGATTAAAGTTTCTCTCTCATTGTCAATTTTTTTGGTAAAGTCTTGGTCTATTTGGAATTTATTAAAATTTCTCTCCCACCATCATGAATTTTTATTAAAGTACTTCACTTTTGCTTCACATGTAATGCGTGGAAATTTTCTAATTTTGCTTCACCTTTCCAAAAAGAAGGCACATGATATCTAGCAAAATCTTTGGGCATATTCTCTAAATATTGTGAAACAAGCACTTTTGGACGAAGTATTTTATATCAATTTCTCTAATCTCTACATGCAGTTTTGAAAGTCTTGGTCTTCCTATAGCTTGTAGTTTTCTCTTTCCATTAGCTCATTATCACTCAACCCTTGTTTTTCTCTTTAGTGACTGATTCACCTATTACCATTGGAGAGCTCTTTTGGATTACCTTCTTGGCTTCCTTCCTGTACTAATTTCTAGTATTGTTAATTTTAAGCAAGACACGTAGCATGTGGAAATTCTACTAGTAGAAAAAGAGACATTGACATAGGGATGGAAGAGGAGGGATGTGAAAAGTGAAGCAACAAAGACAATTTGCATCCTGCAAAGTCTTGGTCTTCCTAGCATTGATTAAAATTTCTTTCCCATTACCGGTTTTTCCCTTTGGCTTCACTTTTTACACAAAAAACTTGATGAGACCCAGTAAAGTCTTGGTCTTCCTAATACGCCAAGAAGCTCGAGTTAGATGGAAGAGCGTATGTTTGGATGCACATTCTGTCCACTAGTCAAATTGTTCTCCTTTTTTTTTTCTTTCGACCAAGGCTCGTGATTTTGTTTTCCTTATCAAACAAACAAACCTAATGGTCTTTGATGACTTATGGATGCATAACATAATATAAGATGCCATTGTTGGCTGTATCCTTAATAATTTAGGTTTCAATTACATCGACAAAGTGGGGATCCTTTGATGTGATTTTGGCCCCATGATGCACGAGGAGCTGTCGGGGAGGCATATGTTGGCACGAGATGGCTAGCTGCAGAGTCCTTGCAACAAGTACCATGTCATGATGGAGTTTGACATAATTTCGGGCCTTCGGATGTAGATGTCCAGCTTCAAATTCATTATATGGTCTAAAATTCAAGTCTCAAATTGTTTTTGTACGGGCATCTGATAGTGCATGATTGTGAATTCTCCAGAATCATTATAATCAACCTATACACCAACGCATAATACCAATTTGCTTCAAGTAATATTAAAGGAGAGGCATAATACTAATTTGTGTACTCACTCATAATAAATAAGTTGAATCGCTCTCAAAATTCTAAAATCGTAGATAATTCAGATCCCTTGTCTAGAAAATATTTCATACCAATTGGTTTGTCCTCCCCATTGAAAAAAAAAAGAAAATGAATCTTGCTTTAAGAAAGCAAAATTCATGCAAGACATGCTAGACATTCTATATCCACATGCATCACATGTTCTGCTCGTGCATATTTAGATTCTTGACTTTTGTTAATTCTTAGCACCTACAATATCTAAAACATGATTGAGGAAAGCATTCGAAATAGTATAGACTAAATTTATGATAACAACCAGTGCCAAACACAATAGTTTGAACATGGTTCCGACAGTGTGCAATAAACTTCAAAATTTCATCCCAACCAAACCGTAATCCTAAGTTGACTTCTATAAAATCCCATAGTTTCATGATACACCAAAGTTTCATTACTACATGATTTCATAGCTCAACAACCTTTATAATCAACCTAGCCACCTAAAACTGGAATGGAATTGAAATTACAGCTAAATCTAGAAAAATTTCTTCAATTAGGTGAATTAAGTCTTTGAATTCTTATCAAGCACTTCTTGTACGACATTAATTCAACGTGTTAAGATGTCCCCTGTGAACTTGAACTGAACCCTTTCTCTCTCTAGCGCGTGGTTCACTTCCCTTTTCCAGCTTTCTTGATTCTCCTTTCTCCCTCTTAACTATTCCTCTTCTTGATTAGCCAACAACAACAATTATAATTAAGCTGAAGGAAGTTAGTGCGTTGGGCTTCAAAGATGCAGCTTCATGGGCGTAATAAATAAGAATTGGGTCTCTTGAGCCTAAGTCCTTTTTATTTTTTTTCAAAAAAGGAAAGCCTCTCTCGTTGGGGTGGCAACTCTTGTTAAAGTCTTAGACACAGGATGGGGGAAAATTTTTGAATGACCCCGGAGCATGTGAGCCCAGCTCACATCCACTATTGAATGATGCGAGCTCCATGTTGAACTCAACTTTTCATGCATGTGAGAAATTGTAAATCCTAGAATTCATTCTTTCCGTTGTGAATATATCTATAGATTAAGTTAGCTTAGTCATTAGGTAATTTAAGGTAATTGGTTGTGATGGTTAGTCCGGCTAGTAATGCCAACTGCAACGGTGACAATGGAATGAGTTATCCTACGAAGGTGCTGACGACAGCGGCATGCCATTGGCCGTTGGATGGGTGGCGCTCTCTATGTCGCCCCATTCCTTATTTTATTTCATTTTCAGTTTTTTGCTGTTTTTTTCTTGTTCGCTTTTCTTTTTTGCCTCTTTTCTTTTATCAAACTTGAACTTGTAAACATAAAGGAAAACCTAGAGATAATTCTAATGGACAAGTACAATAAAGATTAATATAATGAAAAACCTAATATGATTAAACATGAAAATAGTAAAACGAAAATTGTAGTATTGTTAATTTTACACATAACACATGGAAATTTCACTAGTAATGGAAACAAAGACATTCACATTGCGATGAATGAGAGATGTGAAAAGTGAAGGAACAAAGTCAATTTGCATCCTGCAAAGTCTTGGTCTTCTTGGAAATGATTTAAGTTTTCCTCCCATTATCACTTTTTTTCGCAAAGTCTAGATCTTCCTGGTTGATTAAAGTTTTTCTCCCATTATCACTTTTTTCGCAAAGTCTTGGTCTTCCTAGAAATGATTAAGGTTTTTCTCCCATTATCACTTCTTCTTTCCGCAAGGTCTTGTTCTTCGTTGAATTGATTAAAGTTTCTCTCTCATCGTCACATTTTTTCGCAAAGTCTTGGTCTATTTTGAATTTATTAAAATTTCTCTCCCACCATCACAAAAGTGCTTCACTTTTGCTTCACATGTAATGTGTGGAAATTATCTAATTTTGCTTCACCTTTCCGGGCGCATGATACCCAGCAAAATCTCTGGGAATATTCTCTAAATATTGCAAAACAAGTACTTGTGGACAGATGTATTTATATCGATTTCTCTAACCTCTGTGCATTTTTGGAAGTCTTGATCTTCCTGAAGTTTGTAGTTTTCTCTCTCCATTAGCTCATTATCACCCAACCCTTGTTTTTCTCTTTGAAGACTAATTCACCCATGACCATTGGAGAGGTCTTTTTGGGTTTCTTCTTGGCTTCCTTCTTATACTAATTTCTAGTATTGTTAATTTTAAGCAAGACATATAGTTTGTGGAAATTCTACTAGCAATGGAAAAAGAGACATCGACATATGGATGGAAGAGAAGGGATGTGAAAAGTGAAGCAACAAAGCCAATTTGTGTCCAGCAAATTCCCGGTCTTCTTTGCACTGATTACAGTTTCTTTCCCGTTACCACTTTTTCCCTTTTGCTTCACCTTTTACACAAGAAAGTTGATGAGTTCCAATAAAGTCTTGGTCTTCCTAATACGCCAAGAAGTTTGAGTCAGACAGAAGAGCGTATGTTTTGATGCACATTCTATCCTTGATTTAGATTGTTCTCCTTTTTTTCTTTTGACCAAAGCACGTGATTTATTTTTCCTTATCAAACAGACAAACCTAGCGGTCTTTGATGACTTGTAGATGAATAACAGAAGATAAGATGCCATTGTTGGCTGTATCCTCAATAATTTAGGTTTTATTTACATCGAAAAAGCGGGGATCCTTTGATGCGATTTTGGCCCCATGATGCACGAGGAGTTGTCGGGGAGGCATATGTTGGCACGAGATGGCTAGCCGCAGAGTCCTTGCGACAAGTACCATGTCATGATGGAGTTTGACATAATTTTGAGCCTTCAGATGTAGATGTCCAGCTTCAAATTCATTATATGGTCTAAATTCAAGTCTCAAATTGTTTGTGTACGGGCTTCTGATAGTGCATGATTGTGAATTCTCTAGAATCATTATAATCAGCCTATACACCAATGCATAATACTAATTTGCTTCAAGTAATATTAGAGGAAAGGCATAATACTAATTTGTGCGCTCACTCAAAATAAGTTGGTTGAATCACTCTCAAAATTCTAAAATCATAGATAATCCAAATCCATTGTCTAGAAAATATTCCATACCAATTGGTTTGTTCTCCCCATTGAAAAAAGAAAAATGAATCTCGTTTTAAGAAAGCAAAATTCATGCAAGACATGCTAGACTCCAACTTGATGTAATTCGATGGCTCTCTCTCTCTCTCTCTCTCTCTCTCTCTCTCTCTAATTGTTTAAACCCCTCAAGTCATTCCACATCCACACACATTACATGTTCCATTCATGCATATTTAGATTCTCAACTTTTGTTAATTCTTAGAACCTACAATATCTAAAACATGATTAATAAAAGTATTCGAAAAAGTATGGACTAATTATATGATAACAATCAGTAATACCATATGAGTCTTGAATTCTCTTCTTTTCGAATGAAAAAATGGTGAACATTTTCATTTTCAGCCTTTAATAATTGGCGGATGAAATACAAATTAGTGGGGCTCAAGTCCTTAATGCTATGCTTGATTGGATATGGTGACAAAAAAAGGCTAAGGCAGGGCCCTCCCAGTTCCATCATTTTGTTTTAGCATATATGGGATCGATCTTTGGTCACTATTGGTGAACATGATCCAATAATTGGTTTAGCATATACATGGCTTCCATGATCACTCTCATCCTTTGGTAAACTAAAGACATGGCAAGCATGAATAACAAAAACCATCGAATCTATTGAATCATGAAATTTGTTTGGACCTTTGTAAAATCTCTCCATGACTCTTTAAGTCAAACTAACTTTAATGCAAGAACATAAAAACTTTAAACAACTAGGGTGTATTTGTTTCACTGAAAACTCAAGATTTGGAAAATATTTGTCAAAAAATGATCGATTTATTGCTCACAAAAATGAATGAATAAAAAAAAAATTCATCATTTACCAAAATAGTTAGTTATAAATTGATGTTGACAACGAAAAACATTTTTCGTTGGTCAATTATTTTAAACGATAGAACTAATCATTTTCCGGAAGATATTTTTCAAATCTTAAGTTTTTCTGAAACAAACTCACCCTTAAACTACTTTGACAGAGAGCAACAAATGGAATTGGCTCAGCTCAATCCGAAAGAGGAACATAATGGAAAATTTGAAAAGAAGCAGAAGTCAGGTGCAAATCCTAGTGTGCAAACCTACACAGCCATTCCTCTGCAAAGGGAGGCGAAATGCGAGCAATAAGCAGGCGGTTACAGCTACACCTAGGAAGGATCATTCGACTCTTCCATACCTCCAAAAATTAAGAAATCTCGGGTTACCAAAATAAGTATAAATAACTTAGAAATAATCATTTGATTGATAAAACTTGTTGATACCTAACTTTTGCCCGAAAGTTGTTTTCATATATTTCTGGAAATTTGGAATAGGTTTTCCTCCAAAAATAAAAGTTTATTGTAATTAAAGCATTTTATAAGCATATACCCGAATTTCAACAAATAGGATTCAGTTCTTTCGGATTTATTCCCCAAATAAAAAAAGAAAAAAGAAAAAGAAAACCAAAGGAAAGATAATATGGGAACCTCCGAGAGAAAAAAAAAAAACACACACACACACACACACGGCGAAATCCATCTTGATTCTCCTGCTTCTTTCCTTAAAGCCACACCGCCTCACTTTTTCTTCATCCACCACCACCACCACCATCACCATCATCATCAAACTCACGCCCACTGACTCCACTCTCATTCAATTCACTTCTAGTCGTCGCTCCACCGATATTATCGTTCATCGTGGCAAGCAGTGGCCAAGCATTGCCGGCTGAAACAGTGAACTGCCGAACCTGGTGCTCGTTCCCCTGCTCAACAGTGTTCTCCTCTTGCTCATCCGGACCTAGTGCTCGTGCTTGCCGGATTGCTATTGTTGATCTGATCCTGTTCGCCTGGTCAGCTTCAGGAAGTCTACTCGGAATAGGTAAAAGACATCTATCTACTTGCTCTCTTTTTCTCTTAAACTGATACAGCAAGTTCAATAACTAAATTGGGGAAAGTCGACGTCATATGCTTTCTAGCCAGATCAAAGTTGAGGCTTGATTTCATAATTCAAGGTGATTTGTTGATCTTAATTTGGCCTAGTTGTTTTAATGAGCGATACATCTGCACGCATAATTGTTTGAGCCAAAACTTGGACCTCTGTTTTATGATTTTTCAATACATATTATGATAGAATTGCATTATCTTCGTATCAGGACAATTATATTCGAAAACTAAGAATATTCAGGGACAAGCATTATCATAGACATCTAGGCCATTTGGAGTGCTTTATTATTAATTCTCATATTTGAACGTTTCTTTTCATAAATCACATGTTATAAATTGGAAAATCTAGTAAAATTATATCTTACATGTTAATAAATTTAGATTGCAACTGCTTTTAAAATAAAAAATAAAAATAAAAATGTGAAGTAGAACGCTGCGCGAGTCATGAAAAGTATTATTGCCCCATTCCTGCGTGTTTTTCTTTATTAGTTTTTTCCTGCTCTTCTTTTTTAGTTTTTCTTTTTGCTCTTTTTTCATTTATTAAACTTAAATTTGAAAAGATAGATGGAAAATCTAGATATAATTCCAATAGACAAGTGCAATAGAGATTAATGAATGAAAAATCACAATATGATAAAAAAAATGACAAAAGTTGGACTAAAATGATAGTTTTGTTAATTTTGAGCAAGAGAACAATGATTAGTGGTAATTGTGAAATATTATCTCATTCACACACACACACACAAATTAGCACCCATGTAAAGTGTGGAAAATCTACTAGTAATGTCAAAAAAAAAAAAAACCTTCGCATGGGAACAGAAGAGGAGGGATTTGAAATGTGAAGCAACAAATCCAATTTGCGTCTCCATAAGTCTTGGTCTTCTTAGATTTTATTAAATTTTCGTTCCCATCGGCTCTTTATTAATTTTGCTTCACTTTCACGACAAAAAGGTTCATGATACCCAGTGAAGTCTTGGTCTTCCCAAATCTATGATTTATTTACGTGAACAAGTATATGATCATGGAAACTACAAATGTCTGGGGATAATCTCTAAATATCACAGAACAAGCACTTGTGAAGAAAAAGTTTCAGCAAGATGGGCGGCAATATCTGTTGAAAGGTGATGAGTTAGTAGTTGATGATTGGGAATTGCTTGAAGCGAGAATCATGATCCTTTTAACTCGATTTTCCTGTTCATTGGTGTGATGCGTAGAGTATATTTTCAGTAGATTAGACATTGTCATTTGGTGATTTGTGACTTGTTCACTATTTGCAGGGTAAAATAAATCAAGTTGCTTAATGAATTAGTTGGTGTGCTTGACCCTTTTTCTTGTTTAGCCCAAAGCACGTGTTTCCATTCTCCTTATTGGACAAACAAAGTTAACTATCTTTGATGACTTGTGTGACATCTTGAAATTTGACCCCGTTTCGAATATATGAAATGGTTGTTTCGTCGACGCACCTACGATCATTTTACTCTAAGTTAGACACTCACAAGTTAACTAATCTATTAGTTAAAGCCATTAATAGACATAAATGCGACAGACTAGAAAATTCGATCAAAAATCGACTGCTCGACCATAATAATCGGCAAGGGTTAATACAACACCATTATAAATCAATTAGCGAACGGATATAAGTCGATTCGATGGAATCACGTAATCGAATTGCGGGTGGTTCTGCATGATTGCGATATTCACGTCGAACGACTATAATCCGACTTTCTATCGATAGTGCACTTGGGACACGTAATTGAAACTTCGCGATTTTATGATAACCGAGAGTCGTCTACGATTTGGAGATATACGAACGTGAATCGAAAATTATCAATCACGGGTTGAAGGCGCTAAAATCCCTAAAAGCTACCCGATATGTTAGGTTGTACTAAAATCGCATTCGGTCGATTTTAACCACGAAATTGAATTCGGTTTTGGGAATCGGACGTTCGAGCGTGTCACGATTCATTTATAGGACGTCGTCTCATCTTTCGGCGAATTTTCGTCAAGTCCGGAAATTTGCAAAAAAATCGATTTCGGACAAAAGAAATTAAGGAAATTCGGATGGGCTGAAGAAGGGCCATTTTCAACCTCCAATTTGGCTTTGTTTGTGGATTTTGGAGCTAAATTCTCATTGGTGGACCAATTGACTATTTAGGCTGAAGACTTTGGGAGATTTCAATCATCATTTAGATATTTCCCAAGGCTCCTTAGTGGCTGCAGCTTTGACTTCATGGTTTCCCTCTCTCTCCCATCTCTTTCCTCTCTATCTCTCACGTTCAGCCCCCCACCAGCTGCAGAACAGCCCCTCCCATTTTCCTTCTTCTTCCTCACGCACTTTTCCCTTCCTCCGGTTCTGCTTTTCTTCATTTGGCTGCTGCCTCACGCCAATCCAAGCAGCCCCTACGTTTCCCTCCATCACCATTCCATCTTCATCATCCCCTCTTGCTGCACGCCTCCATTTCCCCTCCCTTCCACTTCTCCTTCAGCCACCGTCCACTCACCAACGACTCCATCCAACTTCACCATCCAACACCACCAGCAACTTCAACAACCCACAGCCGCAACCCCACGTCCAGCCACCGTAATTCACGCCAGCAGCTCCGTCCAGCAACCCCCCGCAAGCAACCACCACCTAGCTCCACAAAACTAAGTCTCCCCCCTTTGGCCGTGAGCCTTGTAGGGCCGCACCGCCTCCGTTGAGCCTCCGTTGGAGACACGGTTGTCTCGGGTTCTCACCGCCGTGCGTTGCCATCGCTGTAAGCCTGCCACCATCCTACTTCGGTAAGTTAACTCCCTAATCCTTGATTAGGTTGTTAATTGCGCTTAGAGGGTTAGATTAGTATTAATTAGGATGGTTAGATTAGTGTTAATTAGCTTGTTTAGATTAGTGCTAATCATTGTAAGATTAGTGATACGAAGGATTAGTGTTAATTAAGTTGGATTAGCTCAATCTAGTGGATTTCTCTACAAAGCTGATTACCGGACATTCGCCGTTTGCCATTTTTGTGGGTTAAAATGTGTTACAATTTTGGGGTCGCTTCTTTCTTGAAAAATGTTCTAAACATCTTCAAATATGACATATATTTTATTCAAGATTTTATGGATTGAAAGAACAAGATTTCAGCTTTGTTTCATGCAAAGCAGAGTCTCGGTTTGTCTTTGGAACTAGTGACCTTTTGGTGTTCAAAGGATTTTTATCAACTCTTAGGGTTCGATTTTCGAAAGAGTGTTCTTCATAAAAGTTGTTCATCACATTTTTTTAGTTTAACATAATCAAATTTCAGAGCAAACGAATAAGTTTTGGACTTCGAACTAAGCTGGTTTTGGGAAACATAATTTCTGGACGCGGATGCAGTTTTGGTAACAACTTGAGCGAATTATTGCTCTTATTCTAGAAAGATTTGGCTCAAGGTGTCTCATGAAAAGTGTTCATTTAAGATTCCTTTACAACATATTCAAATTTGAGAATTTTCTGAATTCATTTGGTTATGTTTCTGGAATTAATCTTGGAGACATGCGATGGACCCGGTTTCTGCCGATTAGGGCCGATTGTGGTCTAGTGGTTGTTCTTGGTGTCTTGCTTGTTGGATAACGTATATTTTGTGATTTGGTTGACTTTTGGCATGCTGAGAATTTATGCGTAATTTTATGAGATTGGTTGTTCTACGATGATTGTTTATTATTGTTGCAAAAGGTGGCCTTATGGGCAATTAATTAGAAAAACAATGAGGTGTCGGGTTTGGACACAAAAACTTATTTGCTTAATAAAACAATGAGGTTTTAAACTAGTTGCATGCAAAGTTTGACGGATTAATTTTGAGTACGTGAGCACCTACGAATTTATTTCTAAACAATTTGAACAAAAAAGAAGGGGTTACTAAGGAATGTTTTCAAAAAGGGTGGTTGGACAAAAATTAGAAAAGAAATATGGCGTTGGGTTTGGACACCAAGTTTTATGTGCTCAATAAAACCATGAGGTTTCAAATTATATGTGTGCAAAGTTTGATGGGTTGATTTCAAATACGTGACCCCGTACGAATTTATTTCCGAAAGCTTTAAAGAAAAAAAAAAAGAGTTACCAAGTTGATTTTTAAAAAGGGATTTTGGTGTTCTTGGTTATATGATGGAATTATGTGTGGTTTTGATGGCTCGTACGTGTGTCGATGTGCAATTGGTTGCTGGATGGTAATTATTGAATTTTAGTAGGAAACTTGGTTTTATGGGTTTTTAATTAGAAAAATACCAGGTATCGGTTTTTGACACGATTTTTATGTACTATATAAAATCGTGGAGTTTTGAACTAGGAGCATACTATGTTTAATGGTTCGATTTAAATATGTGACCACGCATAATTATTTTACCGGGAATTTTTAATATGAAAAAAAGTGACCAAGTTCATTATTTAAAACAAGGTATTCGAATGCAAAGCACGGTGTTCTTGGCCAAGTGTGTGCGCGTGTGATCACTATCGGAACCCATCACCCGACGAGAGTCGGGGAGGCGATGCCTAATTAAATTCGGATGCCCCACATCAACGAATGCCAATCGCAATGGAGGCTGGGCCGATGCTCCTTTATGGAATGCCGTCTAGGTGTAGACGTTGTCATGCCCAATGGAACGGGACAACGTCCGGTTATGCTGGATGACCGCCAACTGTTGAGTTGGCCTTGGCCGATGGTCATAATTACTAGAATATGCCCGAATGGTTGTGATAGCTGCGCCTGATTATGGGGCAAGATTGTGTGGCACGATATGAGACGTGTCATAACAATTTTACCTTATAATCGGGACTCATGTGAGTGAAATGATGTGTTCCAGTTATTAAATTATGCATGTTGTATTTATAAATGCATATGTGATGCCCTAATGTGCGGGAATGTGCTGAGGCAAGGTAAGTTTTGTGTGGTGCATGTTTAAGACCACCTTCGAGATGAATTTGCATCCTAATCGGGGTTTAGGGTTTTGACTCACTGAGATTTATCTCACTTTGTCGTGGTTAACATTTTTTAGGGCCGTAGCATAGAGATCTACTGAGTGCATATGTGGTGGGCGCGAGAGGCAACACCTTTTGGCTAGCCCTGCCATTAGTGAAGTAGGTTGACCCTAATCTCTGAGGATTTTGAGAGGATCGATAGGAAGTGGCCATAGAAAGGCTTGTACCATTAAACTTCCTAGGGGTAACAGTGAATAAATGAATATGTTGTTCTCGACAATGTTTGCCGTGTTTCTACTATCCCTATTGTTGTTGGTTGACTGGGTGTTTATTTAATTTGCTTCCGCATGTGCTTAATTGAAAGAAAGAAAAAAAGAATGGGTCGGCGACGCGTCCTAAGACGTCACACTCTTAATCGACCGCCGAGGGATGTGCGCGTACCCGGGGTTCAGAGCGTGACAACCCGTATATGTATAAGAGAAAACAAGATGCCATTATTGGGTGGATCCTCAATATGTTATGTTTCAAAAGCTTTTATTTTACTAAGTTGCACAAATATGCTTATTTGCCAATCCTATTATTTTGGTCAGCTTCATTCATTGTTAAACAAGAAAAAAGGGATAAGCACACCAACTAATCCATTAAGCAAGTTGCTTTCTCTTACTCTGGAAATGGTAAACAATTTCGGTATTAAAAATATATAATCTACCGGATATTACACTCTTCTTATCACACTAATGAACTTGGAAATCATGTTCAAATGACCACAATTCTCCTATCAAGGTGATTCCCGATTATCAACCACTACCTCGGCACCCTTCAACAAATCATTGTCACCCATATTGCTGTGGATCTTTAGCACAATGTTTAGCAAAGTAATGGTCTTGTAAAAGACTTCATTGATTGCACGTTTACCAATAAAGTAGAAAACAAAGACATTGAAATCATAAGATTACTAAGAATATACGAACGCTTAAAAAGCAAAAAAAAAGAAAAAACTCATGAGTGATAACACTTATGACAAAAATAGGTATGCGCTCTAAGTTAGTCATATTAAGATTGTTTTGGATGGCACAAAGTAAACGTTCGATAGCCAAAAGTCATGATTCAAAGTGTAAGGAGAGCAATTGACATAACAAGTGCTCATGGACAAATAGTATTTAATTTTGATTTGTCTAACCTTTGATGTGCATCCCTTGAAAGTCTTCATCTTTTTATAATCTTTTTGCTAGGTCATTGTCATGGTCTTCCTAAACTTAATAGTTTTATCTCTATTAGCTCATTGTTGTTTTGCTTCACCATAACACCTTGGTTGTTCTTTATAGTGACTGATTCACCTATGGACATTGGAGGGATCATTTTGGGTTCTGTTTTGACTTCGCTCTTTGAGGTCTTGATCGACAAGTTGACTTCTCCTGTATTGGAATATGCACAACGAGAAGGAATCAACACCACCTTGGCTAAGGAGTGGATGGAGATGCTGGTCACAATCAAGGCAGTGCTAGCTGATGCAGAGGACAAGCAACTTAGCAATAACCATCAAGTGAAACTGTGGCTAGACAATGTTAGGGACTTGGCCTATGACATGGATGACTTGCTTGATGAGTTTGAGATCAAAGCCGTTCAGGTTAAGTTGAAGGCAGAATCTAGCACAAGCAGAGGTATGGAGAAATGGAAGTTCTCTTTCTTTGGCCAGCCGCGCTCACTTGTATCTAAACTGAAGATACAAGAGATCAATGGTAGGTTTGTAGCAATTGTCACTGAAAAGGCTCATCTAAGCTTGAGAGAGAATGCCGCAGATAGATCCAACTACATCGGCAAAAGGTATACCACTTCTATGCCGGAGCATCAGTTTTTGGGTAGGGAGAAGGAAGAAGCACAGATACTCAAACTATTGATCAATGAGGTCGACAATTCTGATGCCACATTTAGTATAGTCCCCATAGTTGGGATGGGCGGTATTGGAAAGACAACTTTGGCTAAGCGGCTGTATAATAATGCCGAAGTGAATAGATGTTTCGAGAGGAAAGCATGGGTTTGTGTCTCTGATGTTTTTGATGTTTTCAACATAACAAAGAATATTTTCCACTCGATCACCGGGAAGTCCTGGGAGAACGAAGATTTTGACGGGCTTCAAGTTAGTTTGAGGGACAGTCTATTCGAGAAGAAGTTTCTTGTAGTTTTAGACGATATATGGAATGACAACTACCAAAGATGGACTGACCTCTTAGGGCCATTTGAAGTGGGGGCTAGGGGAAGCAAGATCGTCATCACGACTCGCAACCTTGATGTTGCTTTCATAACAGGAGGGTCGCCGTATCCTTTGAAGGAATTGTCCCTTGATAATTGTATAAGCTTATTAGCCTTTCATGCTCTTCAAAAAACAAACTTTGAGAGCCACCCAGAATTTGAAACAATAGGCAAAAAAATAGCTAAAAGATGTAAAGGTTTACCCTTGGCAGCAAAGATGTTGGGCGGTGCCCTACGTAATAAAAGAACTCCCGATGAATGGGAAGATACCTTAGATAAAATAACAGGGGGTCTCCCGACGGCAGAGAATGAGGTTCTCCGTATTTTGAAATTGAGCTATGTCCATCTTCCTTCCTCTTTAAAGAGATGTTTTTCTTATTATGCGGTATTTCCTAAGGATTACGAACTTGAGAGGGATGAGCTAGTACTCTTATGGATAGTGGAGGGATTTTTAGATGGACAAAAAACAAAGGAGAATAAATTGAGATTAGGACGGAATTACTTTGATGAGTTAGTATCTAGATCATTTCTTCAACAATCAAGTGTCGACACATCTAAGTTTTCAATGCATGATCTGTTGAATGATCTAGCAAAGTCAATTGAGGGTGGGATATGCTCTCACTTTGGGGAGTCTCAGCCGGCAGTTAATGAAGATGATGCATCTTTGGAGAGAACTCGTTATGCATCAATCATCTCATCATGGTTTGTTACATCAAAATGCTTAAGTGCATATCATGGACTGAAGGTATTAAGAAGTTTAATTCTAGTGCATGTTGTATCTAGTGGGGGCTTAAGTAAATTCTTTATTTCTGACAAAGTGTTGCACGACCTGCTGACAAACTTCAAGTATTTGAGGGTGTTCTCATTATGTCATTGTCGCATCGAAGAGGTACCAAATTGTGTTTGTGAATTAAAACATCTTCGATATCTTAATTTCTCGAACACTGATATCAAAAGGCTACCTGAGCCAATTGGCGGCTTGTGCAAATTACAAGCTTTGATCTTAAGAGGTTGTCATAAACTTTCAGAGTTGCCTTGCGATATCACAAAGTTGGTCAGCTTACAGTTTCTTGATATTAGAGATACAAAAAGTCTAAAAGAGATGCCACTGGGTATCGGTAATTTGAAGATCTTATTATCTTGTCCAAGTTTGTGGTAGGAACAAAGAAGGCGCCACAGTTAAAGGAGTTAAAGTACTTGTCGCATCTTCAAGGAGAATTATTCATATCAGAATTGCAAAAGGTGGAAGATGTTAGAGATGCTATTGATGCTAATTTGTTAGGAAAGCAAGGCCTAAGAAAATTATTCTTGCATTGGGATAAAGATTTTGGAATTCTTCGGAATGATAAGCGCGAATCACAGGTGCTTGAGTCTTTGCAACCTCACATTGATATTGAAAATCTCACTATTTTGAACTATGGCGGTGCGATATTCCCATCATGGTTAGGTGGTTCATCATATTCTCGAATAGTGTCTTTGTGCTTGTGGGACTGTCCTTATGTCACATCGTTGCCTTCACTTGGACAACTACCTTCATTGAGAGAATTATCTCTTCAAGGTCTAAATGCAGTAAGAATAATAGGCTCTAATTTTTACAGAGGTGAGAGGCCTTTTTTGTCCTTAATTACTTTGCAGTTCAAAGAGATGTTGGCATGGAAGGATTGGTCTCCTTATGTGGGCGGCCCAAAAGAAGAAGTCCCATTCTCCTGTCTTCAGCATCTTGTTCTCCGAAGCTGTCCTTCGTTGGTCGGGACATTGCCTTGTCAACTTAATCGTCTTATAAAGCTTGAAATTCATTCATGCCTACAATTGAATAACTCAACTAGTGAGTTATGTCTTCCATCTCTCAATGAGTTATACATTAAGGATTGTAGCAAGGAGATTTTAAAGAGATTGGCCAACCTGACTTCTTTGACCATTCTCAAAATTAAGAGTATTATAGAGTTTGTTAGCTTTGATAATGGATTTATGAGCTACATGGGCAACCTAAAGAAGCTTCATATAGGACAGTGTGACAAGCTAACATTCTTGTGGCAAGATGGAGATGAAACACGAAATCTCACTTGCCTCCAGGAATTAGTCATTAAAAAGTGTCCTCGATTCATATCTTTTGTGTCAGGAGGAGGAGAGATAGAGCTATCCTATAATCTTGAAAGGATGGAATTGGTGCATTGCACAAGTTTAGAAAAGCTTCCAAGAAAGATGCACACACTCAAACATCTGGTGATTAAAAATTGTCCAAAAATCATGGAACTAAGCATTCTTCAAGATGACTCCGGCAGCAATAATCCAATTTCTCAACTTGAATCTCTTCATATAAGTGACTATAATTCTCCGATATCCTTTTTATTTGCCAAGGGTAGACTTGCTCCTCTGAAGGCACTTTCCATATATGACTGCAAGGGAGTGGAGTCGCTAAAAGGGATTGCCGTAGAATTGCTTGAAACAATGACAATTAAAGGCTGTGAAAACATGGGAAGCTTACCACAGTGCCTTCACACACTCTCCCATCTCACTCAATTGCATATTTCTTATTCTCCAGCATCGGAGATAGAGGACTTTCCTCCCCTTCCCATCACCCTCTCGAGTCTTGACCTTAGTCATTGTTCTAAGATAAAGTCTATTGCCAACTGTAACATTACCAACTGTAACAATCTCACTAAATTGGAAATATGGAAGTGTCCGATATTGGAGATAGAGGACTTCCCACCCCTTCCCATCACCTTGCGGAGTCTTACACTTTGGGAATGTCCGATGATAAAGTCGCTACCAAATCAGTGGCATCATCTTACATCCCTCCAAATGCTAGGAATTCTCAATTGCCAAAATATCAAATGCTTCCCCAAAGGAGGTCTGCCTCCCAAATTGCGAGTGCTTAGAATTCGGGGGCTTGTGAATCTAAAGCAGCCAGTGAGAGAGTGGGGCTTACTCCTGCTCACATCTCTCCAAGAACTGAACGTTGAGTTTAACATGGCAGGGGAGGGAGAGAAGGAGTGGTTTCCTTCGGAGGATGGGGATGCCTGGAGTCTCTTTCCTTCCTCTCTAACCAATCTTTGGATATGTAATTTGAGAAACGCGGAAAGACTATCGAGCGGTCTCCGAAACCATTTCTCCTCTCTCCAATGGTTAATGATTGCAGAATGCCCCAAGTTGAGGTACTTGCCAGAGGATGGCTTCCCTCCCTCCCTCCTACAATTGCGCATATTTAGATGCTACAATCTGAAAGAGCGATGCGCAAAACTCATTGGGGACTATTGGCCCCTCATCGAAGAGATCCCTCACATCTGGATTCATGAGGAGACCTGATGAATTGATTCGTGCATCTACACTATAGTGAGTTTTCTTAGGGTTCGGGTAAGTTATTTTTGGTTTTCAAGGCATCCTTTTCCATTCTACTTTCTCAATTCGATGCTCAATACGAACTAATGTTTGGGTGGGGGATCTCGTTAGGTTGGATTGGCTCTGTTTCGTTGGACAATAAACTGTAGGATGAAACGCTTGCAATGCTGCCTCTTGCTGTGTTGATGACATATCCTCATTTCTACTTGATGCCCAAACCAATTGTGAATGAAATTACACCATCACGAAGAATCATAGCATTCCACAATCATAGTCCTCTGCATTTTCAGCATCTATTGTCTATTCTCTTCCCAACATCTTTTTTCTTGGGCCCTTAAGCTCATTCACTTTGGTTGTTTTGTAGATACCATTGTGATCTTTCATTGGCAGAATCTCTTGGAAGGATCACGTGCGAACATTGCTAAGGTAGGGCTAATGCTGTTAGTGTCAATGTCTTGTTTCATTTTTTTTTTTTTTGGCAATTTATCAGAAAGGGAAGAAGCAATTAAATATATTTGTTGCACTGCTATGTTCTGAATTTTCATTCTAGTGAATATGATCTAAATAAGAACAAATCTTTTTCAAAATCTAAAAGGATGATTAGTTTTGTGGAAGCTGTGATGTGATTGGGAAGATAAGGGATGCAGTTTTTTTTTTTTTTTTTTTTTAATTTATGGTTTTCTTTAGAATTGAGAACCTTCTTTTTGTTGATGATGATTCTTCATAGTATTAAGTAGTCAATTTGGGATAAAATTCTCGAGGCAGCTCATGGCTCCAAGCTTTCACATGGCAGCATTGATATTCCATAAATTGCTTATTGTTTGGGTCTTGAACTTTGGTGGTTTTGGAACTGTTGCTCACAGCTTGTTAGAAATTTTCAGCAAATATACTTATGCTTCTTTGTTTGAGATTGTAATGATAGGCTGCCTACCTCTGGTTTGCATTATCAGCAGTGACCTCTGGCTTGCATTTCCATTTACTCAACCACGGAATATGATTTCATCATACATTATGCCATTTTATCTTAAAATAACTTCTCATGTGTTATTCTTCTTGTAGGGAGTTCCGAAACAAATTGTTCAAGCTGACATGGGCTCCTTTGGAGTAACTGGAAATCTTGCGATTCAACCAATTTGTATCTTGCCTGGTATATCTCCTTTCTCTGTGCTAGTGTAACATGTATAAATTTTCTGTTGAAGCAATGTTATTATGACATTGTGAAGCTCTATTAGAGGTTAGATAATTTGTAATCTGAATTGTAGTTCACTGTGTACTTTCTCCTACGCTTTTTGGATGTTATTGCGCATATAACATGGTGCTTTGACCATATAAATAGGTGGTTAGAAAAGTAGAGTTGCATTTGCCAAGATAACTTCAAGCAACCTCGTGTAGTTTTGCTTGACGACCCATCCAATCATATGGTAAGTTCGACTCATATTTCTCCATTTTATGACTTTGATTACTTTTCCAGTTAGCTTGTTATTGTTCTTGCACTAATTGAACTTGTTGAAATCTGGTCTTTACATTAAAAATATAGTAGAACCAAATAGTGGTCACAGTTGCCGGTAGCCTTTATCATCATACATCTAGCAAATATTGGAACAGAAACCAATCTAGTTGTTCCAATGTGGAAAATATTCGGAATAGAGCAATCTACAATACCAAACGGTACCGATCTCTGTGCCTATAGGCAGTATTGGGCTTTTCATACAAATATGTGGACCCCTTTTTTTTTTGTAAATCTGGTCTTTAAGTTTTGCTTTAATGACCAATGACTAAAGAATTATCTTTGTAAATTGTTAGTTTCTTGTCTAATGATTAGTGTTACTATTTTTTTTCCTATCCACACTTGTAGGATTTAGATGTGGCTGAGGCGCTCATTCAAGGACTAGTTTTGTTCCAGGGAGTAATTCTGATGGTGAGATTGATTTTCTTGTCAAAATACTTCAATTTGACCAATGATGGATCATTTCACAGCTAATAGCCCTCTTTTCACCTTGATTTGCAGGTTAGTCACGATAAGAATCTACTAGCTAGAAGCTTGGATGAGGTCTGGGTGGTTACACAAGGCAAGGTGCACCTCTCCATGGGTTTTTCTATAGGAATGTACTCCGTTTTTTGTTGAATCAAGTATATCTAGTTATTGCCATCAACTAAGAGTGGTTCACTAGGTCACATTACCTCACAAAACAGAAAATGAGGCTAAGCTACATAGAGAAAGCGAAAAAGGATGAAGAGAGGATTGATGCTGGTATGCAGGATGGACTCACAGTTACACCAGTCCTCATTTGTCATTTATACTTGATAAGGGCTCGTGGAATGATGAGTCTTAAGTTTTTGAAATCGAGCATGCAGTATCATTTGCAATAGCTTAAGAACTGAGTTGGGATTGCAACCCTGGTATAATTTCTGATTCTTTGTACATTATGTCTAGCAATAGGTTCATTTGTTGTGCCCTTAGAAATTTGATACTCTATTGCTGCCGAAGTCAACTTTCCCATGCACACTAAAATGATTTAATCATTTACAAAAGGATGTTTTAGCACAGTAAAATATTTTGTAAGGCAATCTATTTTGTGAGAAACCTGTATTAATATATTTTCCCCATTTTCACTCTTTGGCACTGTTTTGGAGAATTAATTATGAAAATATTATCATGGTCAACAAAACTTTGTATTCAACTCTAAGTACAGAATTGCTTTTACTATAATGTAGGCCTTGCATAGCCTGGTCAAAGATTATAGTTCATCCTTCTTTAATTCAAATACATGAAAATCACGAAGAATCAATGGCGTTCCAATCATATTCCTCTGCATTTTCAGCATCTGTTGTATGCTCTCTTCCCAACATCTTTTTCTCGTGCCCTAGCTCATCCACTTTTGACTGTTTTGCAGATGCCATTGTCATCTGTATTGGGAGAATCTCTTGGAAGGATCACTTGTGAAAACTGTTGAGGTAGGGCTAACGTTGTCAATATTATGTGTCACTTTTCACAATTTACAAGAAAGGAAGAAGCATTTAAATTTATTTGGTGCATTGATATGTTCTAAATTTTCTTCTAGCGATCATTATCTAAATAAGAATAAATCTCTCTCAAAATCTAAAAATAGGATTAGTTATGTGGAAGTTGTGATATGATTGTGAAAAAAAGGGGATAAAGTTTTTTTGTTTTTTTGGTAATATTTTTTTTCTTTAGAATCGAGAACTTTCTTTTTGTTGATACTGATCCTTCGTAGTATTAAGAAGTCTATTTGGGGCTGTGACATCCCGAATTTTTCAACCTGTTTCCTATTGAATTAATCGGGCATTTCATTGACGTGTCTATAGAGTTACTCTCAAAGCCAATCACTCTCGAGATAACTAGACTATCTAGGGAAACCATTAAGGAATTTTAAAATGATAGACTTGAGAATTCGGCCAGGGAATCGGCTTCTCATTGTTTCCATCTTTAGAGGCCATTACTGGCACTGGTTAAAAATCGATTTGAAATCGAGATAGGCTTGGATCAACGAGAGATGTGTGGCTAATCGTGGGTGACACCACTAAATTAGAAAATTCATGTCGACCAGGCACTAGATTGATTTTCTTATTGTTTTGGTACCTTGTGTCCATATTTGGATCCTCGGGATTTTCACGACAATAGAGAGTCGCCAATAAGTCGAGTGGGTTCATAGTGGCTCGAAGAAAATCGGCCACGAGTCAATTGCACTTAAAAATATCGAAAGTTACCCAGGTAGCCAGGTCACGCTAAAAACGCGCCGAATAGAAATTAACCGCCGATTCGAGTCCGATTTCAGAAATTGAAGTTTCGGTCATGTCACAATTAATTCTAGGAGTGTCGACACAGTCTCAGAAGATGTTTCAGAGATTCCGAGATTTTTACGGAAAATCGGTTCAGACGCCGCGGAAAATCAACGGAAATTCGGATAGGCCAAATTAAAGAAAATTTTGACTTCCGAGCCGAGTCATTGAGTGTCATGGACCTACAGAAGATTGTTCGGGATTTTTCTTCATAGGAATTGGACCTCAATTTGGGAAATTGAGTGAAGAATTTATCCTAAAATTAGGAAATTCGAAATTAAACATGGGCAGCAACTTTGGCTTCAAAAAGTGGATATTTGGTGGCTTATTTTGTGGATATTTAGATAAGAAAGTATTATAAGGGAACATTGGATATTTGTGTGAGCCTTTGGGGGGACAAGCAATCAATTGGGAGGATAATATTGAAGACTTTTTTTCCTCAAATCCAGCTGCCCTCCATTTGCTTCGCCCTTCCTATCTCCTTCTTGCGACAATTTCCACAGAGGATGGGCTTCTTCGGTCTTCTATTCTGACCTTGCTTCCATTTTTTGCGATCTGCCCTCCGTTGGACTCCACTGAAATTCTCTCTCGTTTTGTGATCCACCGAGAAGCCAGCAAATTGGACTGCCAGCAACCGAAGACGACGTGCTTCTGTCCAGCTGCAAGCGAAGCCCACGTGGCTTCATTTCTCGGGCGGCCCATCCCCATTCACGCTTCTCTCCTCTGTGAGTCAATTCCCCAGCAACAAGCTTCGGTTTGTTGACCAAAGCTGACGCCAGCACCGCTTGAAGCACGAAGCTGCTCCATCACCACCTGTCCACGATCTAGCTTCACTCGGTCAACCGAAGGAGTTCTCCCCAGCCGAGTTGACTCTTCCTGCCTACCAACCGCTTCCACGTTGAGCCAGCGAAGCAGCAGCCGCACCACACGTCAGCCTTCATCAATTTCTACGGTCAACAACAGCAAGCCACGAAGCCTTTGGTTGACCTGCAGCTCCTCCGTGCGTCTAGTGAAGCCGCACGCATCCAACGTCTTCGTCGTGTCTTCCGTGTTGCAGCCAACCGAAGCAAGCTGTCCGCGTGATTCCTCTCTCCTCCGCTCGTGGATCAGTCGGCCGAACCAAAAAGAAGCCCAGCGAGTTATTCTTGTTCGGCCCAACAGCCGCTGGAATTCGGGCCAGCATTTTTGCACGTTCAGCCCACGCAAACCAGTAGCCAACTCAGCCCATCTTCAGGCAATTTCGGCCCAGCAAAGAGGTCAAGCCCACTTCAGTTCTGTTTTAGTCACTTGAAGCCCAAATCAGTGAGGTCCAGCAGCCCACTTCGCAAGCCCAGTCCAAAGTAAGCCCAGAATTTCTGCGAGCTTGCAAGGTTTCTTGGCCCGGTCCAAGTTCGTCGAAAGTCTGATTTCGGCCGCCGTCGCATCGCCGTCGTGGTGATTCGGTCTCCGCTTTTATCAAGTGAGTTTTACTCACTAATGCTTTCTTAGTTGGCTAATTATACTTAGGGTTAGTTAGATTTAATCAAGTGCAATTAGGTGGTTAGATTAATTTAGATAAATTAAATTAGAGACTTAATGATGCATGTTAGGTGGTTAGAAATAGACATTAGCAAGTAGGCATGCCATGTTATTTATTGAACGAGTCTCGGTAATTTTCCGGGCTTGTCTCGGCCTCCAATTAGGCAGTATGGGCTAAATTGGATTTTTTAATATTTATTTATTTATTTTTCGAAATTAATTATTTAATTAATTATTTTTTCGGAAATTCAACCGGGATGGTAGGTGACCGAAATTTCGTGCTGATTGTCGTGGTGCGGTCTGTTTATTTAATTGAGCTTCAATTTATATGGAATTGATTTAAATTGTGATTTTAGGATATGTTCCTAAGTGGTTGATTTCAATTATGTGGTGGGGAAATGATTGGGTACCGATTGTTAGTATCGATGGTGGAGTGGTGAATCGGTGTGGCATGTAAAGGCGCACGTGGGCTCGGTGATTTGATGCGTCATTTTGGTGGTAGTACGCTTAGAGAATGCGCGTGGCCGGGCATCGTAAAGGGCGCGTGGGCTCGGTGAATTGATGTATCGCTTTGGCGAACTAGTGCTTAGAGAATGCACGTGGGCCTAAAGAATTAAGTGAGGCATATTGGAAGAGGCACGTGGGCTCGGTGATTTGATGCATCACTTTGGTGAACTAGTGCCTTAGAGAATGCACGTGTGCTCAGTGACTAAATATACATTGTGGGGAATATATGATTTGGATGACATGTAATCGACTAGTTCGATTTGTTATGAGTAGTTGGGTGCCTAGTTTAAATTGTGCTGATTTGCAAGTGGAATCTGAGGTCAAGGTAAGTCCTCTGACCTATGCGTGTTTAGGCAGCCCATAGTGTATTGGCTTACTAATCGGGTCTTAGGGGGTAGAACTTGCTGAGACGTGGTCTCATTGGTTATTGATTAACCATTTCAGGACCCCGATGAGGAGCTGAGGAGGAGGAATCTGAGAAGGAGAACTCTGAAATGAAACCTGAGGAGAAGGATTTTTGGAAGAAGAAGATAATACCGAGAGGGATCTTGAGTATGACCTGGATGGACTGAGATCCCATCCTCTTTTGTGAACCCTATTTTGATGTGAATAGAGTTAGAGTAGAAAGTTGTGAATAGTTGTGAAGTACTCTGGTTTGGGTTTTGTATAAAAGTTTGGTTATGAGTTTCAATATGAAAAATATGGCCTTACTTTTCTATCCCATCATTTTATTGTCTGGGGATTTCTTTATGCTTCCGCATGCGCATATTAAATGAACAGGGTCGGCGATGCGTCCTGGGACATCGCTATTAATCGACCAAGTGAGGGATGGGCATGCGATCGAGGATTGGGGCGTGACAGGGGCTCTCATGGCTCTAAGCTTTCAATGCAACGCAAATTCATGATAGGATCTATATTCATGAACCACCTTCTCTTTGGGTCTTGATCTCTATTGAGTTAGGAACTATTACCTACAGCTTGCTAGAAGTTTTTAGCCAATATATTCATGCTTATTTAAATGAGATAGTAATCATATCCTACCTGCCTCTAGGTTTGCATTGTCAGTAGTGACCTCTGGGAAAAATCTTGTCAGTTCTTTAAATCCGTCATACATCACGTCATTGTATCTAAAATTACCTTCTTATGTGGCATTCTTCTTGAGCTCACTTGGGTTCCTTTGATCTAACTAGAAATCCTGCACTTCAATCAATGTATACCTTGTCTAGATCATCTCCTCCCTCTTTGCTACTGTTGCACATGTAAAAAAAAAAATTGAAGCAATTTTCGTGTGACATTGTGAAGCTCTATTGGAGGTTAGTTAATATGTAATCTCAATTATGGTTCACTGTGCACTTGCTCCAAGGCTTTTTGGATGTTATTGCACATATAACATGGTGCTTTCACCATGTAAATAGGTGGTTAGATAAGCAGAGTTGCATCTACCAAGATAACTTTCAAGACATCTCACATAGTTTTGCTTGACAAGCCTACCAATCATTTGGTAAGTTTAATCATCAGTTAGCTTGTTATGGTTCTTGCACTAATTGAACTTATCGGAATATGGTCTTTACATTGAAAATACAGTAAAACCAATCAGTGATCAAAGCTACAGGGAGTCTCTGTCATTATACATCTAACTTATAATGGAAAAGAGACCAATCTAATTTTTCCAACTTGCAAAATGTTGTGAATAGAATGGTTCTGCTAGCCTGATCAGTGTTTTTGTATTACAGTAATTTATGATACCAAGTAGCTCCTATGTTTGTGCTTATAGGCAGTGTTGGGCTTTGCACATAATGAATGTGGACCTTTTTCTTGTTTATGAATGTTCACTTTTAGTTTTGCTTTAATGAGCAGTGACTACTCTAGTGTCGTCTTTGTAAATCGTTAGTTTCTTGTCTAGACATAGATATGATTCTGCTTTTTCCACTATACCCAATTGTAGGATATGGATGAGGCATTCATTAAAGGTCTGGTCTTGTTTCTAGGATGGATCATTTCGCAGCTGACAGCCCTCTTTTCGCCTTGATTTGCAGGTTAGTCACGATGAGCATCTGATATCTGCAAGCGCAGACAAGCTATTGGTGGTTTCTCAAGGCAAGGTGGCCGCTTTCCATGGAAATTTCCAGGATTATAAGAGTTTGGATGTCCTGATGGTATCTCTGAGGTTATTCTGTTCATCATCTACACTAACGGTGGAGGACAAACATCCCAAAATGAAGTAGAAATTTGTTGAGTGCGCACAATCTCTGAATGCAGCATTTGTGTATTAATTTGATTAAATTGTTCTGGGACCCCAACTCTGAACACATCAATACGGATTCAAAATTCTTTAATTCCAATTAAAAGCAAAATTCTTTAATTCCAATTAAAAGCAAACTAGGTTGGGTGGCTTTGATCTGGCCTGTATTAATGCTACAGCTATATTTAAATTTGCATCTTCTGATGCAATAGCGACTGATTTGTCAAATAAGCTACGGTTATGGCTTAAACCAAGTATTTCATAGCGAGTATGGAACTTTTAGGGGAACCTCTACGGGGTCTAGTCACTTTTTCTATCCTTCGTTATGAATGGTTAAGGCAAAGAATTTCTCATGGAATTTTGTAAGACCGCCGTGGAAACATGCTTTTCCCATGCGGCATTGACAGTTGAGATTCAAGACATACTCGTTATGTAGACGCGCGTAATGATCCGGTTATGCTTGTGAAAAGAAAATTTTCCACTTGCAGTCTGCCCTATGAAGGTTCTAGTCCCATACACATAAATCTTTTTATCTTCAAGTTTTTACATCAATTCACCGGCTTTTAGGCGGAGTTGTTGATGTTGAGTACGGATTCCCCATTCCAATTTGCATACTACAGAGGCAACCAAGGTACTGTTTTACGAGAAATGAGCTTGTGCGAAAATATTTTCCCCATTTTTGTCCTTCAGTACTGTTTAAGAGAATTAATTGTGAAATTGTTTTCGTGATGACAAAAATTTTACACTTTCAACTCTAAGTACAGAATTGCTTTTGTTAAATATAATGTAGGCCTTACCTAGCCAAAAAAATAACTATAATGAAATTCTGTATAAATACCTGAATTGGTTAGATAATATCCTTTTAACATGTTCAGGTCAATTTTTAAAATAAGAAGCTTTTTATCTTCTAATAAAAAGCTACTGTACAGATGGAAGTATGGATTGAAAGCCCGAGGTTTTGAATATGCGAAATCAACGGCCAAATTCTAAATGAACCCTTCAGATCAAAAACTATTTACAAACTGATTGTCTGGTCAAAGAATTAAGTTCATCTTTCTTCTATCCAAGTGGCCAATCCATCTCTTGTCTTGTTTGTTCATCTTCGGTTGCTGTTACGTGGGTACGATAGTATTTTTTTTTTGTCTGATCACTCTTGCTATTGCCTATTGTGCATGCAAGATAATTTTTATTTAGGACTAATTAATTGTCCCATTCCAGATTTATTAATATTTTTATGTTCATCTCATGCCAATTGTTATTCGACGAGTTGAAGAGCGCCTGCTACTAATGACGGCATGATTGAAATTGTATTAATGTCTAATGGGGACGAGCGAAAGTCAGGGAATTAAAGAAAAAAGTATGGGTTTTTTACCTTGTTTTTCAATACGTATTTTTTATTATTTTGGCTGAATCGTTCTGGAGTGAGCAATACTTTCAACGTACACATTGAGTATTACTTGAAGCAAGAAATTCTCAAATAGCATCTAGATGAAAAAAAATAATGAAAATCCCTACTTTCTCACGTTCTGTATGATACCAGAAAGCTTATTTACATATAAGGACAAGAGGAAGAACTACGAATTTCCACTAATTAGTCACTTCAAGTAATTTACTCCTCGAAATTTATTTTGTGTCATCGCATCATAAACATTCACAACATGCATCAATTTGCCCAAAATTCTTCGGGATAGAACCTTTATAGATTTGAATGTAGCATGGAAGGATAGGAGGATGACATTGACGAGAGAATATCTGAACTAAGTATTATATCTCCACCACAAACAAAGTAAGGGCTAAAAAAAAATGTGCAGTCAATCGAGGGAACCTTATTCCATGCAAGCCTAGTCGAAAGACAAAAAGATAATCGAAGGCTTCCTCACCGTATATCGCAATTTTCCTCTTCGTTCCAGATGCTGAAATCCAGCGGTGAAATAATTTTTGAAACAGAACCCTCGGTTTGCTTTTTAGATTTTTTCGCTGCTTCTTTTTTTAAGTTGAAAATCCATTATAACATCCGCGGACATATGTAATGTTTTATTTCCTACAGTGACATATCAATTGATATACCAAAAATTATAAATAGTTGGTTACGCAAGTTATGTAACCAAAATTTTGCTTATCCGTATCTACAACACCATTAATATGGGTAGTTGCAACTTGCAAGTAACTAACTTCTCATATCTAGAGGTATCAAAGAAAATCTGCAAACCTGCATAGTCGGCTAGGCCGATAGTTAATTATGGTCGGAGGAGGTACCAAGTTCCAAAATTTCAAAACCTTGAGTACATACTAAATTCTAAAGCTTGAGGTCTTTTCTATTGTGTGCACACCTCGTACAATATTTACTAAATTCTAAAGTATAAGGGTGACAATTCGTATGCAAAAGTCGTCTTTGCGTCGTGTCGATTTAGGGGTATACTAATAACTAGGTTAACCCGAACACGAACCCTTTACTAACTAGGTCACAAAAGCTCGGCCAGAGCATGATACGCATAATTCATTCAATTAAAATGGATTAAGTTGGGTCGCTTTATATTGAAAGGCGACACAACCACCCATATAGTGTCTTTGAGATGAATTTTAACTTTTAAAATTCCCGTGCCATGTTTGAGTCATGTTATCTTGTCATGTCGTGTTGGAAATCATTTCCTATATGTATGCACTAAAGAATTTGTCATTTTCTCTTTTCTTTATTTAAATATGTGAATGATAGAAGGAAGCATATTAACTTTGTATCTTACTTTCATGTTATTGTCTTAGGATTACGTCACAATTAGCTTGAGAGCGTACCTTACTATGAATTTACTTGTACTTATGTCGGATGTTGAATGCATTAATAGTAATAATAACGACATTTTTTTAATTATAAAAAACTGAATAAAATGCAGGATAGTATAAGGTAGCTTACTAGAAAATGGGTTCCCTCCCTCCCTTGAAGTATTCGGCATCATTCGAGAAAATATTTATTTAGGTACGTTGTTTAGTAAAATGTGCCTTTTGTAGATATATTTGCTATTCTATTGTATAGTTGTCACGAAAGTCCTTTCAACATCCTAGAATGAATGAATTGAACGATCCAAAAGCATGGATAATGTATGATTTTAGAATAAATAGTTGGGAGGAGCCCTCATAATTCTTCGCTTGGAGGAACATATACCAATTGGCTGAAGCAATGAATAATTCCTGGATAGGAGGAATCCTCATCAATTACTTCCCGAAGTTCTACACGAAAATTTAGATGCATGAGCCGATAGAAGAGGGCGTCATCCACATTATCCTTGAAGAGGTTTCAAGCTCGCTTTAGAAAGATTTGATCAAACAGAGATGTTTATATTTGAGTTTTGACACTCATTGTTCGTCGTACAGTGGCACAAGCGTACTCTATTCATCAATTTGATACTTTCGCTCTGGTTCTTGTTTATGAAAGTTAGTTGCAATTCTGGCCTTGGACTTCATACATCTACTAGTTGAAACCTCGGATCGTCATTTCGGCAATGTGGGGAGTCATAAAGCAATAGCCTCTCCTCTTCAGTTCCTTCAAAAACGACTTCGAAGCAGTTAAAAATTTGTGTATCTTTCTCCTCCTGATTAAATGCAGTGTGGAGTGGACATCATGTTCTCTCTTCATGCCGGAGGAATAGATGCACTGTGGAGACCAGCAAATCAAACATATCGACGCCGATACGGTTGATGGAGAGATCATCATGAAACCATACTCAGTTAAATATACTGCTTTTCTCCTGACGGCGCAGTAAGGATACATATTAGAGAATTCAGAGTGAATGTTATGGCGACTATATGTTACATAGTCTCGCTCTTTGTAATGCGCAATCCATGCTTGGTCGTAGGACTTTTGGAGGACAGATTGTTTCCTATATGCCATTATCCTTTCCTGGCATTTACTCTCAGTTTGCAGCACCTGCTCTTCTCGCAATGACGAGCTTCCTTTGGTCGGCTAGTTTAGCAAATTACCTGCGCTTCGTAATACCCATTAAATTAGAATGGAGTTGAGATGAGAAAAGGTATATACTGACTTAGATAATGCGATTGTATCCACTAAAGCCAGCACAACATAATGTTTGATTCAAGCCTAGCAAAATTATAAGTTCCAACTGTCTACTTTGTTCTGAACAAGTAGTCCTATTAAAATAACAAAATCAGACAAACAAAAAGAATAACTAGCAAGAGATTTAAATGGGGCACCTTATGACTCAATCCCTGCACCTTTTCATCAATGTTCTTGAGTTCATCTTTCAAATGCTCAAGCAAATACTTAATGTTTCTCATGTCATGACGGAACCTTCGTAATAGAATAAGGAACATCGCAAGTACTCTCATTCACTCTGGATGAAGACATCGTAGCTGCAAGATAACACTTTTTTTTTTTTTTAATATCATAATCAGATTGTTAAGATGAAAATACAACGAAAATACAAGTACGAATAAAAAATCTTTCAACTAAAAAAATAATGCTCACCAAGCAATAAATCTTCTTTCTCGGAATCAGATTGTTAAGATGAAATTACAAACACCATAGCAATCTCTCTAGAAATACTCTTACTAAATACTCTAAAGCTACTAAGCAATGCATGAAAGTGACATAGACAGAATTTACATTAGAAATGATAACCTATGAATTGAAGACAGCTCCACCACTTGCTGAATTTTTTTCCATTCAGGATATAATCAAAGATAAACTCTGAGATTTTCTTTTTTTTTTTTTTTTTTTTTTTCAAAGAAGAACTCGCAATCCTTTCGCATGAATTACACAAAATTCACAATGATCAAGTCGAACACACACTGACTGCACCCCCACTAAGGTGGAAACATCCCATTTACGGTCGAAGGATGCAGTAGCGCATGATTGATGTTTAACACTTTGCGAGATCATTTTACCGTACATCTTGCTGATTCTATAAGGACTTTATCTCACGATTGATTTTTCATTTTTGACTCATGTTTATAGCGGTCTATCCAACTTGCCATTCAACAAAAATTTACCACAAAGTAGAACCCGCACAATACCTCTAGAACTTCTCTTAATCGAAAGGCATCTCACCTAGGCAGCTTCGTACCATATTTGTCAAGTATACAAACTCTGAGACATGCTAGGTGAGTAAGAATTTCAGTCTAGAGGGTTAAAATGTTGTTAAGGCCCCAGCTATTATGTGGTCTATTGAGTAGGCCAACTGAATAGATGTTAAAGCCTCAGCTAGAACAAGCAACTACTTCTATTTCTCAGACCCAAATTCAATCTAGAGAGTTAAAAAGTTGCTAAGGGCCCTGCTAATTCGAGCAAGAATTTCTATTTCACAGACCCAATTCCAATGCAGAGGTTTAATATGCTGGCTCGAACAGCAGAAATTGGCAACAATCTTCATAGAGGAAAAAAATGCCCATGGTCGATTACAGAACTCGTACTCGGCGCGGACAAAATTCCTATATATAAGAAATCTTTGAATTAAAAACATAATGCTCGCCAAGCAATACTTGTTTTTCTCGGAATGAGATTGTTACTTGGGTAACTTCAAGTTTCAAATCCTAGGTACTCAGTAGTTATGTAATTGAGCTCATGCTGCCATTATCTGTTTAGCAAGATTCAGCATTGGACATTCAGTTGTCTACACTGACTTCAGTTCCCTTTTAAACTCATTAAAAGGTTCCCATTTCAGATGCACGTGCAACAGACTCTAAATCTGACTCCAATAAAGCCAGCATCCTCCTCTGTCAATTCTCTGTTTTGAATTTCCATAATCAATTCAAACGCATCGACGTTACATTATATATCTCAAAGGGGAATGCGCTAAAGCAAGTGGGATGAAAAAGCATACTCTTACAGCAGAAATAACTCAAAGACTCTTACTCACATGCAATACAAGTTAAAATATGGAAATTCGGGAGTGCCAGAAAACTGACAGAAAAACAAAAAATCCACCAAACCAGGAATAACGAATTTATCATGTCGATGCATCTTCTATAAGCTTAACGTCCGGCCAGGAAAGAGAGAATCTCCCAGACAACGAATTTCTTCCAAAGAGCCACCAATTCCACCGGTTCCCCACAAAAGTAACACTCGAGGATATAATCGCGAAAGAGGGAAAAACCCTAACCTGAGCTCGTCGGACCCAGACGACGAACCGGAGCCGCCGGTGGAGCTTCCGGAGACGACGGCGGAGGCGGAGGTGGAGGCGGGGGCGCAGTCGTCCGAGGAATAGAGAGAAGCCTGGGTTTGAGAGGGAAGAAAGCGAGGGAGAGGAGAGAGAGGGAATTTCAAAAAATCTTTTTGATGGGACCCTACTATACACGTGGTGAGATTTTAGTGGATCGTTCTGTTGCTGATTTGGCGACTCTCACCCACGCAATATTTTCTGGTGGGTCTGGTTTTATTATAAAGATCCAAGAAAACCGAAATCGTCTCCGTGTGAATGTCCGCCATCTTTTCCTGATCACACAATAAAGTTAGAGAAAAAAATAATCAGAAATATAAAATACCATAATAAAAGAATGATTAAGGATGTTACACACATAATTCAGCCTTGCTAGCCCATCAACCCACTTCCCATTATTTTTCGAGTAGAATATCTGGTACCTATCAATCTTGTTAAGTTTACAAAAAGAGAGAGAGAGAAGGAATACTAGTAATTAGCATTATTTAAAGATGAACAATAGCATTGTCAAATTTAAAAGTGACGGTCAAATCATAAACACTGAAACTGATGCTCTTGGTCATAAGCAAAGCCCCTCTCTTCTCGTGCCAATGTCAACAAATAACATTCACTTAGTTATGATATTCTAAAAAGAACCACTTTTTATATGCCGGCAATAAAAAGGATCTCAAATTCCGCTCAAACTACTCATATTCCCTAAGTCACTATTCCAAAGCCTACAAAGTAATTTAGTGCATGTCTTGATAAATAAATAAATAAACAAAAGACATAGCAACTTAGTATGAATTGGAGCAAATGATCGATAACCTCACATGTGGATTATAGTTAGCTTTACCGGTTCTTTGTATTTGCCTCTGTTGACACATAAATTTTCTCCAAAAAATCAAGTATTGCATTTTTGAAAATATATAAATAATAGTAAAAAGAACAAAAAATAAATTAACAAATTAACAAATAACAAAAGAAGAAGACGAGGAAGTATAATAAAGCCTCGGCCTTATTCAGTCCAGTCCAGTCCACAAAGCCCATTCAAATCCACGGCCTCAATCCATCAGCCCATTCGTTGATTGAAAACGTCCTGAACTGATTTTGTACGACTCTGGTCTCAAATCCGAGTTCAGCGATGCCTCCTTTAAATCCTCAGTCGATGCACGTAAACTGTTCGATGAAATGTCGCTGAGACAGGTTTGTGTAATAGTTCTTCCAATATTGTCTAATCTTAAGGCAAATGTCGCTGAGACAGGATTCGCATGTTCGTTTGGCGATTTGCGGTGGACACCGGACATATAAAATTGCTTGGAGTCGATTTCTAGTGATGGTTGTGTGAATCCCTCTGCTGCGTTCCTATTTTCTCATCCATGCTCTGTCTTACTCGGGAAAGCCGTGGTCGTGCGTCTGGTGGCCGTACACGAAGTTGGTGGAGAGGGACCGAGGACGAGAAGAAAACAATAAAAAAAAATTATAATAAAATAAAAAAACGACGACAATGATGATGATGATGATGATGATGAAATAATCTTACTTGCTTTTACGTTATTATTACTTTAGTTCGTTTACGTTCTCGTCTATAATATCGTTATTGAAACCGTAGGCAATTCTCATTTGTCAAAATAAGACTTTGACTTGATTTTGAAAATTAGCTCACCGTTGATGTCCCGAAACTTAATAATAAAGCAATAATGTATACTTTGCCCGTCTCGTTTTGGATTTACTTTCCACACTTTATTTTTACTCGTCCTTTAGTATCATTTTGATGTGTCATTATATTGATTTCGTGATTTGATTTCTTTAGATTCATTCAATGAGTATATTACACTTTCAATCTCGATCAAACAAGCATGCATGGACACGTAGTGGAGAATACTACTACTTGTAATCATATCTTTGAATTCTCTAGCTTATATAAAGTAATGTGTTCTCCCGTTAGCTCCTAACCGGTTCCAATAGGCTAGTAACTGTTGGGAAAATATGGCTTCGAATTGGGTAGAACAATGAAGTCGGATTTTTAGAGTACTTAAGTTGGACTTTGAGACGTAATATCACTTTTTTTAAGGATTTATTTGCCCCACAAAGTTACTAATGGTCACCGGCAAATATCCTTCAGGATACAACAAAGTCTCAAATTGAGAATCTAGATAGCAATTCTAGTATTTCTCCAAGATCTCTCTAGGAAACAATTGAAAAAGATTTGTCGTTTTCACAAAAAGACTCAAAAGATGAAAAATGATCACTCTCGCTCTTTCTCAATCCGACAAGTATATATAAAATAGTCTTAAAACGAAGAAAACTCTTCGTGAAAAGTTGCAAAATGAACAAACACATTCTTTCGAAAAATTGCTCAAGTGAACAAATGTGTCCATTCGTAAGAAGTTAAAATCGAACAATTGCAACCCTTCGGGAAAGGTTGCAAACCGAACGGATATCTTATTCAAAGGTTGTCTTGAAAAGTTCCAAACAAAATTCGGAATAAAAAATAAATAATATTTCGAAATTATTATTTATTAATTAATTAATTTCCGAAAATTCTCAATAAACAAAAACAACCTTTGAATTAATTAAAATTAATAAGATAACCGTACAGAAATAAAATAAAATAAAATAAAAAGACAAAAGGATTAGTGAATTAATTAAATCGCGCTAAATTATTCGCGCACCCGCACGTGGGTATGGTGGGGTCTAGCCCCACCCAATCATTCCTTTAAACCTACAAAGGAAATCCCACATTTTTAAGCTGGTTTACTTCTTCCCACTTTTTCCATGTGGGACAAGGTAAAAAGCACTTATTTTTTGTTTTAACAAACAAAAACAACAACAGTTACTATATTTCTCAACGTTATGTGCGGTTAGGATTTCAAAGAGTCCACACCGAAGAAGAGGGATCACACGTTCCCGTTCAATAAGCTATTAAATTCACTCATCCCGCTCGGGAGCATCGCAATAGCCTCTGACTGCCTTTGCACTTACTATCGGCATTTCTATTTTTACCAAAATATTACGAAGGCAATTTAAATTCAGCATCTTATCAACTCGATTGAATCTGTCTCAGTATTGTGTTGATCTTGAATCACTTGAGCCAGATCGTCTTCTCTGGCCTGCTGCTCCTCTCTGCAACTTAGCGGTGATCCTTTGACGCGGTTTTGGCTCCCGATGCTGATGGAGTTGCTGGGGAGACATATGTTGGCACAAGATCGCTAGTAGCAGGATCCTCTGACACGATTACCATGTGACGATGGAGTTTAACATAATTTCGAGCCTCTGGATATAGACATCCAGCTTCAAATTCATATATATAGTTTAAATTCAAGTCACGAATCATTTGGTTATAAGCTTCCGATAGTGCATGATTGTGACTTCTCGTGGATAACAATAATTAGCATGTACACATTGCATTTTCAACGAGGCATAACGCAATTTCGCTTTTAATAATAATAGAGGAAGTGTTTGGCTTTCATATAAATTGCGTGCTCGCTCTGAACAAGTAGGCCAACTTGTTATCTACTAGAAGGAAACGTTTGGGTAAGGCAAGTCGTCTTGTCAACTTGTTTTCTTGAAGTGACGGCTTGGAACCTCAACTTAAGATTCACGGCTAGTTTCTCTTCCTTCTTTAGTGGGCAAGTTGACTAAGATTTGGAGGCCAACTTTGATTTTTCTTCTTGACGGCCAATGTAGGATGTTGATTATTCAACACCACCCTCTTTTGATCTGCGCAGTCCCCAACAAACCTGTCCTAGTCGTAGCTCCGTCGATATTATCTTCTATCGTTGCAAGCGGTGGCCACCCATTGCCGTAGCAGAGTTCACACGCATACACCGTGAATTGTCGAACCTAGCGCTCGTCCCCCCGGCTCAGCAGTTTTCTCTTCCTGCTCGTCCAAACCTGGCGCCCGTCCTTGCTGGATTGCTGTTGTTGATCTAATCTTGTTCACCGGTCAGCTCCAGAAAGTCTACTCGGAATAGGTAAATCTCTTTTTCCCTCAAACTGATTCATCCAGAACCTCACTGCTAAAGTATCCGGTAGGCCTTCATTACACGAGAGCAGCCACTAGTCATTTCTGAAATCTTTCTATATATTTGAAGCAAAAGAAGAGGTGGCAGCAGCAACAATATTTTCGTTCTTAAACTGACTTCATGCCTGTCTATAATCCCGATTGCAAGTTTAATAACAAAATTTTAGGAGAAGTTGATGTCAAATACTTGCTGTCCCGATTAAAGTTGCGTCATGGTGATTTGTTGAATATTTTTGCCATCCGTGTTTATGAAATTGCATATGGCTAGGTCACTCTCGATCACGTCTTCACGTGTAATTTCATGAATTTACATGTGTCAAATTTCATAAAAGTCATCCACGGCATGTTATAAACATTCGTTTCATTCTAGATTGTATATTAGGGGAGGTGTTTAATAAAACCACATGTAGAGTTATTAGGTGTTGCACATTTAGGAAATTGCATATCATACATTTACATATTTAGGGAAAGTCATATTCACATTTTTAAGTGTGTTCATATTTGCTGATTTGGACAGACTTAGGATTTTTCATTACATATTAGGATGGAATTTCATCATATTCGTGTCAGGATAATTATATTCGAAAAATTACAATTTTCATGGACAAGCATTATCATATCCCACAGACTTCACTCTCATTCAATTCATTTCTTGCATGCATATCGATTGTCGCTAATCACCACCATCTCTAGTCGTCGCTTAATCAATACCATCGTTCGTCATTGCAAGCAGCGACCACGCATTGCCGTAGCTGAATACGCACGCGTACACAGTGAACTGCCAAACCTAGCGCTCGTGCTTGCTGGATTGCTGTTGTAGATCTTATCCCGTTCGCCTGGTCAGCTCCGGGAAGTCTTCCTGGAATAGGTAAAAGACATCTGTCTACTTGCTCTCTTTTTCCCTTGAACTATGCAGTAAGTTTAATAGCAAAATTGGGAAAGTTGATGTCATATACTTGCTGGCCAGATTAAAGTTGCAGCTTGACTGCATAATTCATGGTGATTTGTTGATCTTAATGAGGCTTAGTTGTTTTAATGAGGTGATACATCTGCACGCATAATTGTTTAAGCCAAAATTTGGACCTCTATTTTATGATTTTTCATTACATATTAGGATAGAATTCATTATATCCGTATCAAGACAATTATATTAGAAAACTTAGAATTTTCATGGACACGCATTATCATGCACATCTAGGCTTTTTGGAGTGCATTATTATTAATTCTCTTTTTGCACGTTTCCTTTCATAAATCACATGCTATAATTTGGGAAATCTAGGAAAATCATATCTTGCTTATTATAAATTCAGATTGCATCTTCATTAAAAAAAAAAAAATGTGAAGTGGAACTCCCCGCGAGTCACGAAGAGTATTATCGCCCCATCCCTGCATTTTTTTTTCTTTATCAGTTTTTTGCTGTTTTTCGTATCTAGTTTTTCTTTTTGCTCTTTTTCCATTTATTAAACTTATATTCTGAAAAGATAAATGGAAATCTAGACACAATTCCAATAGACAAGTACAATAGAGATTAATGAATGACTAATCACAATGTGATTAAAAATGACAAAAGTTGTACTAAAATTGTAGTTTGTTAATTTGAGCAAGAGAAACAATAATCAGTGCCAATTGTCAATCACACAAAAAAAGAAAAAATCGGCACCCACGTAATGCGTGGAAAGTCTACAGGTAATGTAAAAGAGACATTCGCATGGGAACGGAAGAGGAGAGATTTGAAAAGTGAAGCGATAAATCCAATTTGCATCTCCGTAAGTCTTGGTCTTTCTGGATTTTATTAAGTTTTCTTTCCAATCAGCTCTTTACCAATTTTGCTTCACTTTCACGACAAAAAAGTTCATGATACCCACTGAAATTCTGTTCTTCTCGAGTTTATGATTTATTTACACGAACGAGTATATGATCGTGGAAACTACAAATGTGCGGGGATAATATCTAAATATTAAAGAACAACCACTTGTGAAAGAAAAAGTTGCAGCAAGATGGGCGAAAATATCTGCTGAAAGGTGATGAGTTAGTAACCGATGATGGGGAATCGCCTAGAAAGAGAATCATGGTCGTTTGAACTCGATTTTCCTGTTCATTGGTGTGATGAATAAAGTATAATTTTTAGTAGATTATACATTGTCATTTGGTGATTTGTGACTTGTTCACTATTTGCATAGTAAAATAAAGCAAGTTGCTCAATGAATTAGTAGGTGTGCTTGACCCTTTTTCTTATTAATCCGAAAGCACATGTTTCCCTTCTTCTTAATGGACAGACAAAGTTAATTGTCTTTGATGACATGTATATGTATAACAGAAAATAAGATGCAATTATTGGGCGAATCCTCAATATGTTATGTTTCAAAAGCATTTATTTTACTAAGTTGCACAAATATGTTTATTTGCCAATCGTATTAATTTGGTCAACTTCATTCGTCGCTAAACAAGAAAAAAGGGATAAGCACACCGACTAATCCATCAAGCAAGTTGCTTTCTCTCACTCTGGAAATGGTAAATGAGTCCAGTATTAACAATATATAATCTACTAGATGTCACACTCTACCCATTACACTAATGAACTTGATAATTGTGTTCAAAGGACCACGATTCTCCTATCAAGGTGATTCTCGATTATCGACCACTACCTTAGCACCCTTCAACAAATCATTGTCGCCCATCTTGATGTGAATCTTTAGCATAGTAACTGCCATGTAAAAGAATTCATCAATCTCGCATTCACCAATAAAGCAAACAAAGAGATTGAAATCATAAGGTTACTAAGAATATAAATATGCTAAAAAAGCCAACAAAACACTCGTGAGGGACAACACTTGTAATGAAAATATGCAAACGCTCTAAGTTGGTCATATTAAGACTCTGTTTTGGATGGCCAAAAGTAAAGGTCCGATAGTAAAAAAGTCTTGATCTGGAGAATAAGGAGAGCAATTGGCGTAACAAGCACTTGTGGACAAATAGTTTTTTTTTTTTTCGATTTGTCTAACCTTTGATGTGCATCCCTTGAATATTTTTCCTAGGTCATCATCTTGGTCTTCCTAGACTTCATAGTTTTTTCTTTCCATTAGCTCATTTTCACTTTGTTTCACCATAACACCTTTATTGTTCTTTACAGTAACTGATTCACCTATGGCCATTGGAGAGATCGTTTTGGGTTCCTTTTTGGCTTCATTCTTTCAGGTCCTATTCGACAAGTTGACTTCGTCCGCATTAAGTTGTGCACAACGAGATGGAATCAACACCATCTCACTTAAGGAGTGGAAGGATATGCTGGTAACAATCAATGCGGTGTTGGCTGATGCAGAGAACAAGCAACTTAGTGGTAACCATCAAGTGAAGCTATGGCTGGACAGGGTTAAGGACTTGGCCTATGACATGGAAGACTTGCTCGATGAGTTTGCGATAAAAGCTACTCAAGTTGAGCCAAAGGCAAAATCCAGCACAAACAAAGGTTTGGGGAAATGGAAGTTCTCTGTTTTTGGCCGACCACCCTCGCTCATGTCTGAAACCAAGGTACAAGAGATCAATGGCCGATTGGAAGCGATTGTCACTAGAAAGGTTCATCTAAACTTGAGAGAGAATGTTGTGGACAAATCCAACTACACCGGCAAAAGGATAACCACTTCTCTATCGGAGCCTCAATTTTTTGGTAGGGAGAAGGAAGTAGAACAAATACTCAAACTATTGATCAATGAGGTCGAAAATTCTAATGCCACGCTGAGCATAGTCCCCATAGTTGGGATGGGCGGTATCGGAAAGACTGCCTTGGCTCAACAGCTGTATAATGATGCCAGACTAGATAGATGTTTTGAGATGAGAGCATGGGTTTGTGTTTCAGATGTTTTTGATGTTCTCGACATAACAAAGACTATTTTGCGGTCAATCACTAGGTTGCCCTGTGAGGGCAAAGATCTAAATGAGTTTCAAGTTATGTTGAGGGACAATCTTTTTGAAAAGAAGTTTCTTGTGGTTCTAGACGATATATGGAATGAGAAGTACGAAAAATGGACTGACCTCTTAAAGCCATTTGTAGTGGGTGCTAGGGGGAGCAAGATTATTGTTACGACTCGCAACCTTGCTGTTGTTAAAATGACAAGAGCTCAGCCGTATCTTTTGGAGGAATTGTCCCTTGATGATTGTACAAGCTTATTAGCCTTTCATGCTCTTGAAGCAACAAATTTTAAGAGCCACCCGGAATTTGAAACAATTGGCAAGAAAATAGCTGAAAGATGTAAAGGTTTACCTTTGGCAGCGAAGATGTTTGGCGGTGCCCTACGTAATAAAATGAATCCCCGTGAATGGGAAGATACCTTAAACAACATAATAGGGGATCTTCCAACAGCGGAGAATGACGAGGTTCTCCCTATTTTGACATTAAGCTATGTCCATCTTCCTTCCTATTTGAAGAGATGTTTTTCTTATTGTGCAATATTTCCCAAGGATTATGAAATTGAGAGGGATGAGCTTGTACTCCTATGGATAGTAGAGGGATTTTTAGATGGACAAAAGAAAAATAAAAATAAGTTGAAATTAGGACAGAGTTACTTCAATGAGTTAGTATCTAGATCATTTCTTCAACAATCAAGTGTTGACACATCTAAGTTTTCAATGCATGATCTTTTGAATGATCTAGCAAAGTCCATTGAGGGTGCAATATGCTTTAGCTCTGGGGAGTCTCAGGTGGTAGTTAATGAAGATGATGCATCTCTTGGGAGAGCTCGTTATGCATCATTCGTCTCATCATGGCTTGTTACATCAAAATGCTTAAGAGCATATCATGGATTGAAGGTCTTAAGAAGTTTAATTCTAGTGCATGTTGGATCTAGTCAAGGCCCAAATTATGTCTCTATTTCCAACAAGGTATTGCACGACTTGCTAACAAACTTGAAGTATTTGAGGGTGTTTTCATTATGTCATTGTAGCATTGTAGAGGTACCGAATTGTGTTGGTGAATTAAAACATCTTCGATATCTCAATTTCTCGTACACTAACATCGAAAGGTTACCTGAGTCAATTGGCGACTTGTGCAAATTACAAGCTTTGATCTTAAGAGGTTGTCATCGACTTTCAAAGTTGCCTCATGGTATCACAAAGTTAGTCAGCTTACAATTTCTTGATATTAGAGATACATAAAGTCTAAAAGAGATGCCATTGGGTATCAATAATTTGAAGAATCTTACTATCTTGTCCAAGTTTGTGGTAGGAACAGAGAAGGGCCTACAGTTAAAGGAGTTAAAGAACTTGTCGCATCTTCAAGGAGAATTATTCATATCAAAATTACAAAAGGTGGAAGATGTTAGAGATGCTATTGATGCTAATTTGTTAGGAAAGCAAGACCTAAGAAAATTATTCTTGCATTGGGATGAAGATTTTGGAATTCTTCGGAATGATAAGCACGAATCACGGGTGCTTGAGTCTTTGCGACCTCCCATTGATATTGAAAATCTCACTATTTTGAACTATGGCGGTGCAATATTCCCGTCATGGTTAGATGGTTCATCATATTCTTGGATAGTGTCTTTGAGCTTGTGGGACTGTCCTTATGTCACATCATTGCCTTCACTTGGACAACTACCGTCATTGAGAGAATTATCTCTTAAAGGTCTAAATGTAGTAAGAATAATGGGCTCTAATTTTTATGGAGGTGATAGGCCTTTTTCGTCCTTAATTACTTTGCAGTTCGAAGAGATGTTGGCATGGAAGAATTGGTCTCCTTATGTAGGGGGCCCAAAAGAAGAAGTCTCATTCTCTTGTCTTGAGCATCTTGTTGTCCGGAGCTGTCCTTCGTTGGTCGAGACATTGCCTTGTCAACTTGATCGTCTTATAAAGCTTGAAATTCATTCATGCCAACAATTGAATAACTCAACCAGTGAGTTATGTCTTCCATCTCTCTATGAGTTATACCTTGAGGATTGTAGTAAGGAGATCTTAAAGAGCTTGTTCAAGCTAACTTCTTTGACAGTTCTCAAAATTAACAAACTCATAGACCTTGTTTCCTTTGATCATCAGTTTATGAGTTGCTTGGGCAAGCTAAGGAAGCTTCATGTAGGACTGTGTGATAAGCTAACATGCTTGTGGCAAGATGGAAATGAAACGCAAAATCTTACTTGCCTCCAGGAATTAACCATTAAAAGCTGTGCTCGATTCACATCTTTTGTGGCAGGAGACGGAGAGATAGAGCTACCGTGTAATCTTGAAAGGATGGAATTGGTGGATTGCACAAGTTTAGAAAAGCTTCCAAGCAAGATGCATGCACTTAGACATTTGGTGATTGAGAATTGTCCAAAAATTGTGGCTCTAAACATTCCTCAAGGTGACCCCAGCAGAATTAATTCGATTTCTCAACTTGAATCTCTTAAGATACATCACTATGATTCTTTGATATCCTTTTCATTTGCCAGGGGTAGACTTGCTCCTCTGAAGGCACTTCATATAGACAATTGTAAGGGAGTGGAGTCATTGGAAGGGATTGCCATAGAATCGCTTGAAACAATGAGAATTAACGATTGTCAAAATTTGGGAAGCTTACCACAGTGCCTTCACACGCTCTCCCATCTCACTCAATTGCATATTTATAATTGTCCAGCATTGGAGATAAAGGACTTTCCTCCCCTTCCCGTCACCCTCTCGAGTCTTGATCTTAGTTATTGTTCTAAGATAAAGTCTATTGCCAACTGTAACATTGCCAAGTGTAACAATCTCACTAAATTGAAAATATGGCAGTGTCCGGTATTGGAGATAGAGGACTTCCCACCCCTTCCCATTACCCTGCAGAGTCTTTTACTTTGGGATTGTCCGATGATAAAGTCCCTACCAAATCAGTGGCATCATCTTACATCCCTCCAGGAGTTGATAATTCATTATTGCGAAAATATCACACGCTTCCCCAAAGGAGGTCTGCCTCCCTATTTGCGAAGACTTGGTATTTGGGGGCTCGTGAATCTAAAGCAACCAGTGAGAGAGTGGGGCTTACACTTGCTCACATCTCTCTCGAGTCTTTTTATTGATTTTAACATGGGAGGGGAGGGAGAGAAGGAGTGGTTTCCTTCGGAGGATGAGGATGCCTGGAGTCTCTTTCCTTCCTCTCTAACCTCTCTTGGGATACAGTATTTGAGAAACGCGAAAAGACTATCAGGCGGTCTCCGTAACCATCTCTCCTCTCTCCAAACGTTATGGATTGGAGATTGCCCGAAGTTGAGGTACTTGCCAAAGGATGGCTTCCCTCCCTCCCTCCAACTATTGGGCATATCTAGATGTGAGATTCTGAAAGAACGATGCGCAAAACTCACTGGTGACTATTGGCCCCTTATCGAAGAGATCCCTGATATCTACATTGATGAGCCGATTCGATGAATTGATTCGTGCATCTACACTACAGTCAGTTTTCTTAGGGTTTGGGTAAGTTATTTTTGGTTTTGAAAGCATCGTTTTCCATTCTACTTTCTCAATTTGATGCTCAATATGAATTGATGTTTGGGTCAGGGATCTTGTTAGGTTGGATTGCCTCTGTTTCGTTGGACGATGAATTGTAGGATGGAAGGCTCGCAGTGCTGCCTCTTGCTACGTTGACGACATATCCTCATTTATGCTTGATGCCCAAACCAATTGTGAATGAAATCGCACCATCACGAAGAATCATAGCATTCCACAATCATAGTCCTCTGCATTTTCAGCGTCTATTGTCTGTTCTCTTCCCAACATCTTTTTTCTTGGGCCCTTAAGCTCATTCACTTTGGTTGTTTGGCAAATACCATTGTGATCTTGCATTGGCAGAATCTCTCGGAAGGATCACGTGCGAACGCTGCTAAGGCAGGGCTAATGCTGTTGGTGTCATTGTCTTGCTTCATTTTTTATTTTTTTTAGCAATTTATCAAAAAAGGAAGAAGCAATTAAATATATTTGTTGCACTGCTATGTTCTGAATTTTCCTTCTGGTGAATATGATCTAAATAAGAACAAATCTTTTTCAAAATCTAAAAGGATGATTAGTTTTGTGGAAGCTATGATGTGATTGTGAAGAAAATGGATGCAGTTTTTTTCATTTTATGGTTTTCTTAAGAATTAGAACCTTCTTCTTCTTCTTCTTCTTCTTCTTCTTCTTCTTCTTCTTCTTCTTTTATTTTTTATTTTTTTATTTATTTTATGATGATTCTTCGTAGTATTAAGCAGTCAATTTGGGATAAAATTCTAAGGCAGCTCATGGCTCCAAGCTTTTGCGTGACATCATTGATATTCCATAAATCGCTTTCTGGTTGGGTCTTGAACTCCAGTGCTTTAGGAATTGTTGCTCACAGCTTGCTAGAAATTTTTAGCAAATATACTTATGCATGTTTGGTTGAGATTGTAATGATAGGCTGCTTGCCTCTCGGTTTGCATCATCAGCAGTGACCTCTGGGTTGGCATTTCCATTTGCTCGACCACGGAATATGATTTCATCATACGTTATGCCATTTTATCTTAAAATACCTTCTCATGTGACATTCTTCCCATAAGGAGTTCCAGAACAAAATGTTCAAGCTGACATGGGCTCCTTTGGAGTAACTGAAAATCTTGCAATTCAACCAATTTGTATCTTGCCTGGTATATCTCCTCTCTCTATGCTAGTGTTGCATGTATAAATTTTTTGTTGAAGCAATGTTCTCATGACATTGTGAAGCTCTATTAAAAGTTAGATAATTTGTAATTTGAATTGTGGTTCACTGTGTACTTTCTCCACAGCTTTTTCGATGTTATTGCACATATAACATGGTGCGTTGACCATATAAATAGGTGGTAGAAAAGCAAAGTTGCATTTGGCAAGATAACTTTCAAGAAACCTCACATAGTTTTGCTTGACGACCCATCCTATCATCTAGTAAGTTCTACTCATATTTCTCCATTTTATGACTTTGATTACTTTTTCAGTTAGCTTGTTATTGTTCTTGCACTAATTGAACTTGTCAGAATATGGTTTTACATTAAAAATATAGTAGAACCGAATGGTGGTCACAGCTGCTGGTAGCCCTCGTCATCATACATCTAGCAAATAATGGAACAGAAACCAATCTAATTGTTCCAATGTGGAAAATATCACGAAGAATTATAGCATTCCACAATCGTATGTCTTTGCATTTTCAGCGTTTCTTGCATGTTCTCTTCCCACCATCTTTTTCTTGTGTCCTAGCTCATTCATTTTTTTTTAATGGTTTTCTTTAGAATCGAGAACCTCTTTTTTTTTTTTCTTTTTTTTTTTATTGATGATGATCCTTTGTAGTATTAAGCAATCCATTTGGGACACAAATTCCGGGGCAGCTCATTGCTCCAAGCTTTTAATACAACTCCATCATGACAGCATTGATATTCCATAGATCACAATTTTGTTTGTGTTTACAGCTTGCTAGAAATTTTTAGCCTATATACTCGTGCTTATTTGGTTGAGATTGTAATGATATGCTGCCTGCCTTTGTGTTTGCATTATCAGCAGTGACCTCTGGGGCAAATCTATTCAGGTCTTTAAAGTATCGGTTGTTTGCATGTCCTCCACTACAGAATATGATTTTGTTATACATCATGTCGTTTTATCTGCAAATACCTTCTTATGTGGCATTCTTCTTGCAGGGATTTTCGATCGAAAAGCTTCGAGCTCACTTGTGTTACTTTGGTGTAATTGTAAATCTTGCGCTTCAACCAATGTATACCTTTTATGATACATTGCCTCCCTCTCCGCTATCTTTGTATATGTAAAAATTTTTTGAAGCAATTGTTGCATGACATTGTGAAGCCCTAATAGAGGTTAGTCAATTTGCAATCTCAAGTGTAGTTCACTGTGTACTACTCTGAGGCTTTTTGGATGTTATTGCACATGTAACATGGTGCTTTGACCATATAAATAGGTGCTCAGAAAGGCAGAGTTGCATTTGCCAAGATAACTTTGAAAAGGCCTCACATAGTTTTGCTTGATGAGCCATCCAAATATCTGGTAAGTCTGCTCTTTTTGTCCACCTTATGACTTCAAATACTTTTTAGTTAGCCTGTTGTTGTTCTTGCATTAATTGAACTTATCGGAATCTGATGTTACATTGAAAATACAGGAGAATCAACCGGTGATAACAGTTATAGAGAGCCTCTGTTCTGTCATCATATATCTAAGTTATAATGGAACAGAAACTAATCTAATCATTTCAACTTGGAAAATATTTGGAATAGAATAGTTAGCTTGATCAGTTTTTTCGTATTAGAGTAATCTGTAATACCAAAAAGTTCTTATATTTGTGCCTGTAGGTAGTATTGGGCTCTATTTATAAATGTGGTCTTTAAGCTCTGCTTTAATGAGTTGTGACTGCTGAAGAATTATCCTTGTAAATTGTTAGTTTCTTGTCCAAGGATGAGTGAGTGCGACTCTGCTGTTTTGCCTATCCACAACTGGAGGATTTGGATGTGGCTGAGGTGCTCATTCAAGGTTTGGTCTTGTTCTAAGGAGCAATTGAGATGGTGAGATTGATTTTGTTGTCAAAATACTTCAATTTGACCAACCATGGATCATTTTCACAACTAATAGCCCTCCTTTCACCTTGAGCAGCTTAGTCACGAGAAGCATCTAATAGCTGGAAGGTCAGATGAGGTCTGGGTGATTCCACAAGGCAAGGTGGCGCCTATCCATGGGAATTTTCAGGACTATAGGAAGGTACTCCAATTTTTGTTATATCAAGTGAATCTAGTTATTAGCATCAACTGAGAGTGGTTCATTGGGTTCCCATTACCTTACAAAACTGAAAATGAGGCTTAGCTACATAGAGAAAGCCAAAAAAGATGAAGAGAGGATTGCTGCTAATGTATAGGATAGACTCACTATTACCCTGGCCCACGTTTGTCATACATACTTGATAAGGACTTGTGGAACGATGAATTGAAGTTTTGACATTAAGTGTGCAGTATCATTTGCAATAGCTTAAGAACTAGGTTGAGATTGTATTCCCGGTATAATTTATGCTTTCTTGCACATTTTGTTCTAGCAATAGGTTCATTTGTTGTGCCCCTAGAAGTTTGACACTCTGTTGCCGTGGAAGTCAGCTATCCCATACATAGTAAAATGATTTAATCATTTGCAAAAGAATCTTTTCAGCAAAATAAATTATTTTGTAGGACAATCTATTTTTATATGAATATATTTTCCCTATTTTCATTCTTTGCACTGTTCAGGAGAATTAATTATGAAAATATTATCACGGCCAACAAAACTTTATATTCAACTCTAAGTACAGAATTGCGTTGACTAATTATAATGTAGGCCTTGCGTAGCCAAAAAATACTATAATGAAATTCCATATAAATACCTGGATTTGTTAGATAATATCCTTTTAACATGTTCAGGTCATCACTGAAAATGAGAAGCTTTCTTTCTCCCAATTGCTACGGTGCAGATGGACAAACGGAACTGATAGCAGAGGTTTGAGTAAGCAAATGTTACAGCTAAATTCTGAATGAGCCTGCAGGTCAAAACATGTTAGTAAACTGGTTGCCTGGTCAAAGATTGAATTTCATTTTCATTTTATTCAAATACCCACTCCACTCCATCTCTTGACAACTTTTTTAGCGGTCCTACTTATTATATTTCCTATGCAGGACAGGGAACAGGAGGGAGGATCAATAGCCGTGGCTACCCTCTGGATGTTTCTTTGGGGACTTGCGTCTGCTATGAGATATTCTGATTCCGAGAAGATCGTCACTTAGCATCACTCATGATTAACTCCTTGAAGGGGGCAAGCCCCACCACATTTACCCCCATCGAGGTGCTGAAGGTCCAGAACCATTCACTCGTGACAAGATACCCGCACTACCATTGCAAATGGTTTCAATGTCATGAGCTCACATGAGCTCACATGTTGAAGATACCTTGAATTCAGGCAAATGAAGGGAATTTGATCCAAAAAGGAAATGTGCTGCTATGGCTTCCATGATATACAATATTGAGGAATACTGTTACGTGAGTTCTATTATTGGACACTTCTGTTACATTAAATGTGCTGCTTTGCCTACACTGTTTTTCTACTTCTTCATCGTCAGACCCTGCTTGAGACACCGTCTCACGAACTACTTTTAGCAGAGACTTTTGATCTGGAGCTGCTGCGATTTGAGCTTGATGTTGACATTTGTGGAGGAAAAATTGAGGTTGTTCTGGTAGTCTGTGGCTTTGACCGAGTAGGATCTGCAGCGAACCATGACCGCTTCTTCATTTGCGAATTGAGGGGTAAATTTTGCCCACCATTTAATTTTTTAGTTGTCTTTCGGGAATAGAACACTCACGGTCTACTGGACAAGATCTAATCATCTAACATGCGAACAATTATTTTCAGGTCTTGAAGAGGCTTAATTGTTACAGAAAATCATTTCTCCGTGTATGGTGCTTGATTCTCTTAATTGTTACAGAAGATCCTTTCTCCGTGTATGGAGCTTGATTCTTCTTTTTTTAGAGACTTGACATTTTTTACTCTGTATTTCATTAGGATCCTTGACATTGGTTATGAGTAATTTCGATAGAGTTTGTATAAACGAAAATGAACTCTTAAAAAAGTTTTGGTTATAAGTGTTAGGACTAGAATTAGCACCTAGAGGGGGGTGAATAGGTGATTAAAGCGATTTTAACAATCAAATCCGATTATGAGATTAATGAATTAAAAACAACAATCGCAGCAAATGAAAGTAATGAAAGATAAAAGGATTAGGAGAGAGAATCAAGACTCAGATTTATAGTGGTTCGCTTATATCAAGCCTACGTCCACTCTCCCGCACGGACAGCCCTTCGGTGGATTTCACTAAGAATCAAAAAGAGTGTTTACGGTCTCACGCTCTTGAGTCCACAATGTAGAATTTCTACTACACTTCCTCAAGGTCTCACCACTCTATGGTCTCTCTTTTGATTACATGTATTGCTCGAAGAATAAGATCACAAACAAAATATGGAGATTCGAGACTTTGGAATTCTTCTATCCAAGCACCCTTCAACAACTCGAACGTCTCTCTTTATACGCTTCTTCATGCCTTCATTACCGTTGGCACCTTCCAAAGAAGTTCTTCCAATCAACCCGTTGGACGGAATCAATTTGGAGAGATCTCGAGCTCTTTAAGGTAAGTGTAGATAGCCCATCAATCCTGCTCACCCATACAATCGGGATCTTGGTTTCCATAAGTAGAACTTTCCAAATAAGTTGAGAATCTTAGAGAATCTATATCAATTCGGATATGAATTTAAGATCTTGTAGTCTGAATCCGGTCGAAAGATATTCCTTAGCCATTGAGATAAAAACTATATAGAATCGAATAGAACTTTTTATCTTGTCGGTACGGAATCTGTCCATGTGAGTAGACTTTGAAACTTGAGTCTTGTTGGCGTCGGACTTTGATCTTCGAGACTTTGCCAGTAGAGTACTCGGCAAGTCTTCGGACTAGGCGAAAGAAATGTTTTGTCAACTTCAAAACCTCTTGAGGAGAATTTATCCAACAATCTCCCCCTTTTTGATGGTGACAAAACTTTCCTGCAGATTTGAATACTATTGCCCTGCAAAACAACTTTTAAGCTTGCAAAGATATCATTAGAATAAGAATAGTATAAGATGTCCTGTACGCAGATGTCCTGTACACAGACTTACCCTGTACACAGATCTGCATCCACAGAAACCTCTTTAGTCAATGCAGACTTTACTATCTATATCTAATTTTGACAGCTTAAGGTAATACAATAGTAAGCAATCATTCAAAAACTCAAGATAAAGTCAAAATGTCTCAAAAAATCAATCACAAAATCAATCACAAACAAACCATTAAATCCAAGAAAAGATGTTTAAAAATGAAGGTTTAAGGTTTGGGTCTGGAATGAGAATAGAGTGAAAATCTGCCTGCAAAGTCTTCTCCCCCTTTTTGTCAGCATTAAAAAGTAAGAAAATCAAGGAGCACGAGGAACGCGAACAAGTTGAAAGTCCTCCATAAACTTGACAGTTCCTTCCAGCTTCCTTAAGTCTTCTTGTAGTTCAGCGAGAGCAGTGCCTTTTGCTGTGTCTTGAACCTTACTTTGAACATCTTTAAGGCGATCATGTAAGGAGATGAACATAGCATGATTCTCATTTCGAAGAGTCGAAAGTCACACCCCATAGCATATATTTGGCCTTTGAGCTCCAATATGATGTCAAGCAACCTTCGAAATCTCCCGAATTGTCGGTACGTGTGCTTGCGTCAACTCGGTCGATGGTGGAGTTAAGCCGGTGTGAATATCGGCGGGGAAGATCGATGTTTGGCGATGATGCCTCTCCCTCGGGATTGTGAGCAGCATAAACATCTTTCGCATCGGTGGCGATCTACTCACACTTGCACTTGTAAATGTCGGGAGAAGAGGAGTACTTTCTCTTTGGATATCTCCCCCGTTTCCATGCCTTACGGAGGGGAGAAGAACTCTTCTTTCGAGGAGTCTCCTCGGTGACAAGGTTGTGCTGATCCTCCTTTCTCGCTGGAGAATCGACTTGGCTGGTGAGTCGCTGGTTTATCTTGTCCGTCCCGGGCGACTCTTCCTCTTCATCTTTTCTTCCTCTTTCTCTTCTTCTTTCTCTTTTTCTTCCTCTTTCTCTTTCTCTTCTTCCTCTTCTTCTTTCTCTTTCTCTTCTTCTTCTTTCTCTTCCTTCTCTTCTTCTTTCTCTTCTTCTTCCTGCAAGGATTCCTTTTCTGGTTTCCTTTCTCGGTTTTTCTTACGCAAATTGTTGTTGGAACAGTGATACGGGAAACCGAGAAACAAATGCTGAGATAGGCATATCATCCTCGTCATCTTCATCTTCCAAGATGATTGCCCGCCTCTTCTTGATAGTACCAGTGACAGGTTCCTTTCCTTTCCTTTTTGCAGCAGAAGAGTCTGGTCTGGTCTTAACAGGGGTTTGCTCCTTGAACTGCTCCAGCTTCTTGCTGAGTTCTTTCAGACGCATTTTTGTTATCATCCTCAGTCCGATGACCATTCGACCAATAGTCTTCACAGAGAGAATGTGGGGAGGCTGGATGTTCGATGTCCGAAAAGACGTGTAATGAGAGCAGACATAAGGGAGTTGTCCCTTGTCCTTTGCCATAGATTTTGTACATGTGAAATATGATAGTGTGTGGCGAGAGAGAAATTAAGACCAATCTTGATTGCATACATCAACTTTGCCTCGAGATGGATACATCTGTCTTTGATGTTGATTTTGGTCTAAGACAGTTGATCACAATCTTGTGAAGCGAATATTTGTTGCATTCATTGCGGGAGGTAGGAGAGACGACCTTGGCAATTCGGTCTCTTGCAAGTTCAAGAGTGGCATGACTTACGGACACGAAATTGATTGGAAAACACCTCTTTCCACACCAATTACATCGCGGAGTGTACGTATCAACAACATATTCTCTATCTCGCACGCTAAATGAAAAGCTATTCGCATCAAGGAAACCGAGATTGGAGTAAAAATATGCGGTTAATTCAAGAATAAACCACATCACATTCGGTGCAAAACTTGTGCGGTTGAAGCTTCTCAAACTTCTCTCGAGATTGATGCTCGGTAAATCCAGAAAATCAAAGTCCACCGTTCGTGGATTTATCACCCTCGCTTCGGCGGTTTCTCATACATCTTCCTGTGTCCATCGAGTTGAAACAGTTCATCCTTCTTTCCTCGAAGGTTTGCAGCCACACCCATCCAAGGTTTAAAATGTAAAAACATTTTCTCATCATCATCCTTTCCCCGGTTGATTGAAACTACCAAACCTAGGGTCTTGGGAAAGTTTGCAAAAACTTTTTCTTGCTGTTCCAGCGAGGAACAACGCCGATCTTTCCATCACGATGAGAAAATGTGTTTCATTTCTATAGCCTTTTTCTTTCAGAAATTCATCAATGAAAGTCATTGCGAGAACCACCTTCCTTCAATGCGAGTAAAGCCTATAAACAAAAGAGGCTTGAGTGATCTTCTTGGTTCAACATTTTCAAGCACTTCTTCGCATGTTGAGGGCGACGATCATGGGGTCTAGTTGAGGAGGAGCGGCGATTTGTTGAGATCGTTGAGGAGAGCTGTTCGTTGGAAAGTCGCTTTCTTCCGTGAGATCGAAGTGCGTAGGCCCCTCTCGAGCCCTGTGGTCCCCTGTTTGCAATCCTTGAAGATTTTCTTTGGTAAGACATTGTCGATGTCTTGGAGAAACTTTCACGCTTGTGTCGCAAGAAAGTCAAAATCTTGAGAAGTAGAAATCGAGGGGAGAAATTCCAGAGAGTGAAAAGCTTTTGAACTAGGGTTTCTGAGTAAAGTTTAAAACGAAGAAGGAGAAGAAGAATAAAAGGTAATCGAATCGTGGTAACTGAATCGTCGCAAAAAATAATTCCTTTTGAAAAATAACTGCTTTAATAAATCGATAACCACCCTTTAGAAAATAAACTGCCTTAATAAACATGATTATCCATAAATAAACAGACAAACTTACCTTTTTGAGATAAAAGATTAAGTAAATGAACTTACAATCGTGTCGATTGGTATTCTCGATCTACACCCTTTTGAGTCGATACTGTCAGACTTTAAGATTCTGAGTCTGAGCTTCAACATTCTTCAAGAGATACAATATTGAGTCTTGAGCGAATAGACTCAAATAAGCTTTTCTCAAGTGGCTTTGTGAAGATGTCTACCAGTTGATTCTTCGAGTCAATAAATTGTATCAAGATTTCTTTGTTTTGAACATGATCTCTTATAAAATGATGTCGAATCTCAATATGTTTGGCTCTTGAATGTAGGATAGGATTCTTTGTAAGATTGATTGCTTATTTGGTATTGTCATCTCGATCTCGTGCAAGAGTCTTCAATACCAAAGTCTCGTAGTTGTTGTTTTATCCAAAGTATTTGAGAACAGCAACTCCCAAGTGCTACGTATTACGCTTCTTGTTGAAAGAGCCACGTACCTTGTTTTCTTGAAAACCAAGATACCACCATGTTACCAAGTAATTGACAAGTTCTGAAGTGCTTTTTCTTTCAACTCTACAACCCGCAAGATCTGCGTCTGAATAACCAAGAAGGGTAAAGTCTCCTTCTTTGGGATACCATAGACCAATCTTAGCAGTAGTTGCAACATATTTAATGATACGTTTAGCAGCACTTTAAATGAAATTCCTTAGGATCTGATTGAAACCTAGCACATATGCAAACACTAAATAATATGTCAGGTCTAGATGCAGTAAGATAAAGAAGTGAACCAATGATACTCCCGTATAATTTTTGGTCGACTTTCTTCCCCCTTCGTCTTTGTCTATCTTCAAAGAACTTGACATTGGAATGTCAGTCTTTTTGCAATTCTCCAGACCGAACTTTTAACAAGTTCTTTTGCATATTTCTCTTGATGAATGAAGATGCCTTCTTTAAGTTGTTTCACTTGTAGACCAAGGAAGAAGGATAGTTCACCCATCATGCTCATCTCAAATTCATCCCTGCATAGACTTAGAAAATTTCTTGCACAAAGTCTCATTAGATGATCCGAATATAATGTCATCAACATAAATCTGAACGAGTAGAAAGCTTTTGCCTTCCTTTTTAATAAACGAGTAGTGTCTACCTTTCCTTTAGAGAAACCACTTTGAATTAAAAATTACTTAGCCTTTCATACCAAGCTCGAGGAGCTTGTTTTAATCCATATAAAGCTTTCTTCGATCCCGAACACCGAGTCTGGTTTCTTTGAGTCTTCAAATCCGGGGAGGTTGTTCCACATAGATTTCTTCTTGAATAAATCCATTCGGGAATGCGCTTTTGACGTCCATTTGAAATAACCTGAAATTCTTATAACATGCAAAAGCAAGTAGTAATCGATTGCTTCTAACCTTGCTCTTGGAGCATAAGTCTCATCATAGTCTATCCCTTCTTCTTGCGTGTATCCTTTAGCCACGAGTCTTGCTTTGTTTCTTGTCACTTTGCCTTTTTCATCAACTTTGTTCGAAAACCCATTTAGTTCCAATATGATTTACCTTTTGGTTTAGGAGTTAATTCCCAAACGTCGTTAATACTGAATTGTCTGAGCTCTTCTTGCATTGCTTCAATCCAGCTTTCATCAGCTAAGGCTTCTTCAATGTTTTTGGGTTCTATTTCAGAAATAAGTGCAACTGCACTAGACTCTTCTCGCCTTTTGGATCTTGTACGGATTCCCTCATTAATATTCCCAATAATGAGTTCTTCGGGATGAGCTGGACTTGTGTTTCCAGTTACTGGATGGTCTGATAGGTTGTTGATCATTTTCTTGAGTTGATTCCTCATCGACAACTTGCTGTACTGCATCTGGATTTTGGACTGCTTTATGGGAGATAGATCTAGCAGAGTCTAGAACAGATTCTGATTCTTCAGTCTATATTGGCTGAACTTGTGGAGAGTCTTGAAATTTGACGTTCATTGATTCTTCCTGATCCCGAGTCTTCTTGTTGAATACTCTATAGGCTTTGCTTGTAGTTGAGTAGCCAAGAAAGAATCCTTCATCTGATTTTTCTTCAAACTTACCAACTCGATCATTTGCATTATTCAGAATAAAGCATTTACAACCAAATACTTGAAAATAAGAAATAATTGGTTTCTTTTCTTTAAAAATTTCATAAGGAGTTTTCTCAAGAATTGGCCTTAAAAATACTGTTAATAATATAACAAGCAAATAAAGCTTGACTTCAGCCCAAAACCTTGAAGAAATATTACTTTCAATTAAAAGAGTTCTTGCCATTTCTTGTAAAGACCTATTCTTCCTTTCCACAACCCCATTACGTTCGGTGTGTATGGAGAGGAGAATTTGTGCTGAAAACCGAGTCATCACGTAATTTAGTAAAGTCTTGATTTTCAAACTCACCTCCATGGTGTACGAATGCTTGAGATAGTGTAACCTTTCTCATTCTGTACCTTCTTAGCAAACTTTGAAAAGAGAGAGAAAGTTTCAGACTTACTTGAGAGAAAGTAGACCCAAGTAAATCGTGAATAATCATCCACTATTACTAGGCGAGAACCTTTTTCCACCAATGCTTTGCGTTCTAGTAGGTCCAAATAAATCCATATGCGAAGCTGCAAAGTACACGATTAGTAGAAACTTTACTTATTGATTTGTAAGAGTTTCTAACCTGTTTACCCGACGCATGGTGTGCATAGATCGACTTTAAGTAATTGAGAATAGGCAATCCTCGAACAAGTTTCTTGGAGGAGATCTTGCTGATTTGCTTCATATTGATATGGCCATGTTTTCTGTGCCATAGATTAGCTTCATCTTGTACTGATATCAAGCACTATGATCTTTCATGATTTACATCCAGAAGATAGATATTTCCATGTCTTCGTCCAGTAAAGGATTGAGTAAGGTCTTTACTAATTCCTGAGCACTTTCTTTCCTGGAAATTGATCTTGAATCCAGTATCACACAACTGGCTTATGCTAAGCAAGTTGTAATTTAATCCTTCAACTAAGGAAACATTCTTGATTGACAGACTTCCAATCTTGACTATTCCACGACCAATGATTCTTCCTTTGTTGTTACCTCCAAAGGAAACTTTTCCTCCGTCTTTCGGTCAAGTGTTATGAAGCAACTTGAGTCTCCTGTCATATGTCTTGAGCAGCCACTATCTAGATACCATTTAATCTTCTTTTTGATAGTGACCGCAATTGAAAAGAATTCAAGCTTTCTTTGGTACCCACATCATCTTGGGTCCGGAAGAGATAGAGCAATAAACAGTCTTTGCCCAATTTCTTTTAACAGTCTCCAAACCAAAGGACATTCTTTCTCAAAATGTTCGAGCTTTGACACTTGGAACATTTCAAAGCATTTTACGCAACGGGTTTTACAAAGACTTTTGAAAATGATTTTTATAAACAATTCTGGTTGGTCTTTGTTTGATTCTTTCCTTCACCTTTGGAAAATCAATTAGAGGAATAGTTTCGGAAGTCATACCAAGACCTAACTTATCAAAGTAGGGTCTTTGTATCGAAAGAATCTTATCTAACTTTTCAGAACCATTTGAAATTTTTTTTGATATATTAGAAATATCATTTTTCAAAAGATTATTTTCTTTGGAAACGAGTTTGAGTTTTCTTTCAAGACGGTAAAGTTGTTTTCTAACTTTTCAAATTTCTCTTTCCAAAGTTTTTCCTGTTGCTTCAATGTAGAATTTTCCTTTTTCAATTCGGAGATCCTTTTAAGAGAAGTTTTTAGACTAAGACAAAGTTCATCAATGTATTTCGAAACTTTGATAGGAATTCTCGAGATTACTAACCTCGAGTTCTTGTCCGAGTCCGTATCGAATCGGTGAGTCGAATCGAGATTTTGCCATTAAACGAGATATTGGCATAGTCATCATCACTTTCTTCACATTCGGTGTCACCGGGTCTCGCTTTAAGTGCCTTCATGTATTTCTCGGTCTTTCCTTTTATCTTCTTTAACGAGAGGAGGACGGTTGGGTCGATGTGTCCCTTTTCTTGCATTCAAAGCAAGTCACTTCTTTGTTAGAGTCATCTTCCTCTGTTGATTTGTTCGAAACCTTTGTGAGCTCTGTTTCTTCCGGTTGAATTTTCTTCCTTTTCGTTCAACTTTCTGAATCTCTTTATCATAAGTGCGCTCTTCATCATCTAGATCTTCTTCGAATCGTAGCATCGAGAATAGTCATTAGACTTTAAGGCAATTGATTTCTTACCTTTTGAATCTTCCTCTTCGTTGGTTTGCTCTACTTCATAAGATTGAAGAGTCTCAACCAATTCGTCTACGAGAGTGGAGCAATCCTCGTGTCTCTCTTATTGAGGTTTTTATGTGATTCCGGTCTTTAGAGAGTTCTCGTAGAAGTTTGTTGACCTTCATATGTCCCGAGATTGGATGTCCCACGATATTCAAGACCATTGACAATTTCAAGTAAAAGCGACTAAACATGTCGGTTATTGATTCTCCCGATCTCATCTTAAAGACTTCATATTGTCCCAGAAGAATGTTGATCCTTGTCTCTTTCACTCGATCAGTTCCTTCATAGGTAATGTGAAGCCTATCCCAGACTTCTTTTCTGTATCACAAGAAGATATTCTGTTATACTCAGTAGGGGATAAAGCACAATATAAGGAGTAAATGGCTTTAGCGTCAAGAGTCTGTCTCTTGGTGATTTCTTCTTGAGTCATTTGAATGGGATCAGCAACTTCTTTTCCTCTCTCTGATCCTGATGCTGCAGCAGGAATGATTCCTTTGTCTACCACTTCCCATTCCAAAGGGTCTTTCGATCTTAGGAATGCTTTCATCTTGTTCTTCCATATCTTTGTAGTCTTTTCCATCAAAGTATGGAGGTCCTGGTATTGCTTTGACCTTCAACCAACCCTGTAGGTAACATACTAGCCATAGATCTTTTACTCAGAAGTAAAGACACTTCTTATAAACGAGTACACAAGCTCTGATACCAATTGTTAGGACTAGAATTAGCACCTAGAGGGGGGTGAATAGGTGATTAAAGCGATTTTAACAATCAAATCCGATTATGAGATTAATGAATTAAAAACAACAATCGCAGCAAATGAAAGTAATGAAAGATAAAAGGATTAGGGAGAGAGAATCAAGACTCCAGATTTATAGTGGTTCGGCTTATATCAAGCCTACGTCCACTCTCCCGCACGGACAGCCCTTCGGCTGGATTTCACTAAGAATCAAAAAGAGTGTTTGGTCTCACGCTCTTGAGTCCACAATGTAGAATTTCTACTACACTTCCTCAAGGTCTCACCACTCTATGGTCTCTCTTTTGATTACATGTATTGCTCGAAGAATAAGATCACAAACAAAATATGGAGATTCGGACTTTGGAATTCTTCTATCCAAAGCACCCTTCAACAACTCGAACGTCTCTCTTTATACGCTTCTTCATGCCTTCATTACCGTTGGCACCTTCCAAAGAAGTTCTTCCAATCAACCCGTTGGACAGAATCAATTTGGAGAGATCTCGAGCTCTTTAAGGTAAGTGTAGATAGCCCATCAATCCGCTCGCGCATACAATCGGGATCTTGGTTTCCATAAGTAGAACTTTCCAAATAAGTTGAGAATCTTAGAGAATCTATATCAATTCGGATATGAATTTAAGATCTTGTAGTGCTGAATCCAGTCGAAAGATATTCCTTAGCCATTGAGATAAAAACTATATAGAATCGAATAGAACTTTTTATCTTGTCGGTCCGGAATCGTCCATGTGAGTAGACTTTGAAACTTGAGTCTTGTTGGCATCGACTTTGATCTTGAGACTTTGCCGGTAGAGTACGCAAGTCTTGACTAGGCGAAAGAAATGTTTTGTCAACTTCAAAACCTCTTGAGGAGAATTTATCCAACAATAAGATGATGATTTGCAATATAATGAATATCCGGAGGGATGTCACCCCGCATTATTTTATGATTGATCTTTGAAAAGGTCTTCTTCTAGTATTCTGTTTGTTTTGAGAGAAACATTTTAATAAAAAAAATGTTATTTTCATTTTTCGCTATTTAGTGTGATAAAAAAAAGCCGGTCAAAGGAACTTACTTTAGTCAATCGAAAAATCAAATAAAAAAGAAAATAATTTTTTTATTTAAAAAGTTGAGTACGAAAATAGTACGGAGGAATATCTACACGGGAAAAGAGGTGTGACGGTGTCGTTCTATTGCGGTCCTTCATCCACCACATATTTCAAAAAATGCAAAACCAAGAAACTAGCAACTACCAATCGTTTTTATGATATATTCAGAAAGTTTGGCACAAGATTGTAAGATGAACTATTTGAGGGGGAAAAAAGAGTAGTCCCTCTAATTTGCTGGTACAATATAGTGGTGTTTTCTTGATTTAGATTGTTGGGATCACCACTCAAATGATTTTCATTTTAGTTATTACACAGATTTTCTTTTGATTGATTAGTTTGACACCATTTTTTTTTATGGATTGAAAGTTTGACGCCATATTGATTTGGGCTCCTTTGGTGTAACTAGAAATTTCGTGGTTCAACCAATGCATACCCTGTTTGGCATATCTCCTCCCTTTCTACTACCGTTACATATAATTTTGTTTGTCTGATCACTCTCATAGCTCTTTATTATGTATGAAAAATAATTTTAATTAATTGTTCCTTTTCGGATTTTTTAAATTTTCTTATGTTCATCTCGCGCCTTATGTTGTTCTTCTTGTTGAGCAGTCTCCGATACAAATGACAGCATGATTCAAATTGTGTTGATTGATAATGATGGCGATTAGCGAAAGCCAGGGAATTAAAGAAAAATCTGGGGCTTTTACTTTCTTTTTCAATACATATTTTTTATTCTATTTTTGTGACTGAATAATTTTGGAGTTGGTTATTAATTGAAGCAAGAAATTCCCAACTAGCACCAAGATGGAAAAAAAAAAATGCCAACTTCCTCACATTTTGTATGACATGATAAAAAATCTCTTATCTGGAAAAAAAAAAAAAAAAGACGAGGAGGAAGTATAGATTGTCCATTGAAAATTAGTCTTTTCAATTGATGGTTCCTTGAAATTTATTTTATATCAATTTACCCAAACTCCTTTGGAATGGTGTCTTTATAGATTTAGAATGTTGTATGATACGATATGTGGATCGCAAGCCCGATAGGATTAGACCTAAATAAAGTATTTTGTTTCATAAGCATACAAAGTAATAGCACAAAAACAATGTGCCTAGCAGGAAATTCTCAACTAGTAATATCGCATCGCATCGGCATCGGCTTCTTCTGCCTGCAGACGTAACTCTTCCAGTTCCTTGCACGGCGAAATGCTTTCTGAGTCCCGCCAATAGCTCTGCGGTTCCGGTCTCAATTCGTCTTGAATTCACTTTATTCAGTTGAAGTTTCTCAATTTAAACTGGTGCCAATCGTAGCAAAAAGCCTCCCTTGACGACTTCATTATCGTTCGTTTTCTTTGTCACTGCCTCCTCCTTCGGTTTCTATCACTTTCGTTATCCGACGGAGGAGAATAGTCGTGACTGAAACTAAGATAGAACTCGGATTCTTCGCTTCGAGCTCTTCATCATTCGGTTACTGCTACAATATTGAAGATAAGTTCTCTCTCGCTCTCTGATTTCATTTTTCAATTCAAGCAACAGCATTGATTCTCGGCCCTTTTGTGAATCTCCAGTGGCTTCCTTATCGACTTTCCCTCACCATCGCCCTCTGGACACCGTTGGCACGCTCCGGTTGTTGCCGTCCGAAGCTCTGTTCGCCCCTGTTCTCGATCATCATTGCTAAACTGCTCGAACTGCAGTCAGCATGTCTCTCATGACGATTCCAGTTCACAAAGCTGCTTCTGCGATCACCTTACTAAGGTCAGATCATGACTAGCCACAGGTAATCATCCTCTATCCAATCAAATCACGTATGCTCTGTTTCCTGTTGTTTTACGAACAAACCACTGCCTGGGTAAAAATCAATTATGACTGAGCCTGTGTTAATGTTTTGAACTTGCTACGTTGCTTTGTCATGATCTCGTTCACATACACGTACTGTATTGACATGCATATTTGATTTTCATATCTGATTTTGTAGTGTGTGCTTGATCTGAGACATTTTACAGTATGTTTGCCGACTTACTTTTGTCAATTGGTTCGATGCAGGTATATAAAACATTGAGTCTCGATACGTTGTGCTGATCAACGAAGCTGCGTTTGGATTTGCTGGAACTAGCTTATACACAGAGTGGCAATGTTTAGCTCATTGATATGGTGTTGGGTTTGTTTAATTACTTTTCTCGGCTAAATCCTACCAGCGAGATGTTTCGTGTGTGTATGCTATTTTACAACTGAACATCTCAATGGATTGCAATGTATATAATGGTCGTAGTTGGTCTGCCGCTGTGTCTGTTGATCATGTGGCCACGGGAAATCCACTCTTACAGATTCAAGCAGTATGCAGAAAGCTTCACTAGGTGGCCATTGTAAGCTCGATGAAAGTGCTCCCAGAAGCCCCGATAAAACCAAGTAATGATCTTCTTCGGTAACCAGAAAGTGGGACGGAGTCACAGCAACGACCATCTAGTTCGTGAATAATTCCCCCAGAAATGAAAAATAGATACAAGAGAATCTTCTCAAGTATTAAGGAAAGTGCAGAGGCATAACAACTATCAGAGGGAAAGGTCACGAGTTTCTATCTTCAGACTGCTGGAACATACAAATTGAATGCTCTCAAAGGAGATCTGATTTTTCATTAAAAATCCTTCAAAAACGACGACATACCTCTGAAGGATCGATCTAGATGTCAATCATCTTTCGAATAAAAATGCAACCGAGTCTTGAAAGGCCCAAGACACCTTGAACAAAATAGACCATCGCAACTGCAATATTGTCTGGGGACAAGTCGACCCCAAAAAACTTATTGAACTTGTATAGCTTTTTTCCTTGCGAAGAACATTTTTACTGGAAGTGCTTGTTTCTCTGTCATTGTTTGCTGTCAACGTATCCCCATTTCCTGCCCCTGGATTATCGACGGAAACAGATAAAAGGAAAAACAGCATCAGAGCAGTAGTGGCATTAGGGAAGCAGCATCACTTTTAAGGATAATGTTCGAGAAATGATTGTAACAAGCTAAATTATGTTCCTGACTAGAATTCGACAGCTGCCAAAATGAATAACAAGGAAAAAAGCCACTTCAGCTCACTGACCCTTCACAGAGGAGTCCACTTCCGATGTAAGTTGTGAAGCTCCATCGCTTCACAGGCCGACACATTTTTCATGTTCGAAAAGATTGAGCAGTTGAGATGATGCGCTTGCATTTACTCCACACAACCAAGAAGCAGCACATATTTGCCCATAAAATCGATATTTCAGCAGGTTTCACTTCACTCGAACGGTATTTTACAATGCTCAAAGAACACTCATATCTCTACTTGTGCAACTTCAACTAGACCGGACAGGTGACAGATCAGCTCAACTTAAATCAGAGATGAGCACGAGCAAAGATGATCGGCCAAGAGGACCAATCTACCGCGGCATGAATTGAATTATACCCATCACCACTTAACCAGTTAAACCCACAACAACTTCATCGCCACCGTCACGTCAAGCAGACTCACAAGTCCTTCAGACCAACATAAACCCAAATAAGCAAAACCCATAATTGGTTACCAAACAAACATCCGAAATTCAAGCATCATCTTCCACCTACGCTCAATCAAACACCATAAATTCCTCAAGGATAAAACAAATGCGTCCATGATTGGGGTAAATTGGCGAAAACAATCACTGGGTAAGAAAAAATCGACGCAATGAAATTTACCCATAGAATTCAGCAACCGGTCATGATCCTCGTCCCACCGGCGAGGGGCCGCCGGCATCTGGACGGCGGTGGACATGTCGTTACCCGGCGGCGGCCGCGGCTGCACCGGCGGGTTCTTCCGGCGAGCTCGTCTCCGGTGCCGGGCGACGAGGTTCGACGAGTTCCTGCGAATGCGGGACGAGATGAGGAGAGCAGGGGAGTGGGAGACGGAGGAGAAAGGTGGGATCTTCGGGGAGGGCAGTTCGGAGAAGGAGAGGGTTGTAAGGATTGCCATTAAAATAGAGATAAAAGTTTTCAACTTTAATTTCCTCGAAAATTCCGATGGCTTCTGTTTTTATTTTATTTTGTTGTCTCCCAGTTTCGTGGGGCTTTGGATTGGTTGGAATAGGAGGGGAACCGTCCTCCTCTAGTGATATTATGCACAGATCTTACTACAAAATTAATTTGCTTCAGTACACTTTGTAATTCCTTAGGAATGTAATACTTAATTGATTGTATGAAAAGCTAGTCTTGGATACTTTTCATGAAGAAGACCCACTTTGTACATACAAATTGTTTCCCTTTTATAAAATCCACTCGAATCATAAAGTTTACTTGAATTGGATTTCTTTTTTGAGCTCAAATTCGAGATATAATCTTAGCATTCATCATTTTGAATCCATGCAAATCCAGTCAAAAAATAAAAAAGAAAGTATGATTTATCTTGTACTGATTCTAGTTTAATTTCTGTGTCCCACCAGCCCACAAACATAAAAGGATATAGATATCTTCTTTGTAGATAATCAAAGTCAGTGGTGAAATTACTTCTTTTTTTTTGGTCGGTAGTGGTGAAATTACTTAGAATGAAACAAAACTTTCAGCTTTCTTTTTAGATTTTGTAGATAGCTTAATTGAAAATCTAGTTTACCATCCATTTTCAGCAAGGTAGTATAGGGTAGCTTGAAACTCATGAAACCGATAGATTTTAAGCATGTTCAAAATGTTTGTAACATAAGTTTCAAATTTCAAAAACTTAAAATCGATACCTACATGATAGATTAAGAATGGGGTCCATAAGTTTAGAAGTAATTGTGAGAGGATGGCTCCCCTACCTCCCCCATTAAGTATTCCACATATTTCAATGTAAGATTCCAAAATATCAGTACTTGAAAACTAACCGGAGATTATTGGTATCTCATCCAAGAAATGACACTCATTGAAATTGATTGAGTTCGGATCCCATGATAAAATTTCTCTCCGCTATTTGATTATTTACATCAAGTAACAATTCAGACTTCAATTTTTCTTCCACGTCTCAATGCAAGAAAGTTTCATGTTTTTCCATGGCCATGCTCCACATTAATTTCCACGAACCAGCTAAGGTCCAACGTTGACATTTGGCGGTAACGTGCTCTAATTAAGATTAATCTATATGATGATGTCGATTATTGAGGTCTACATTCAAAGCCAATCTAAGAATCTCTCTTACCTCTAATATCAACAGCTATTTTTTTATTTTTTATTTAAAACAGTAGCTACTTTAAAGATGCAAAAACAGGGGTTCTCGAGTTGGCGAATCTAATAGCTAAATTCGAAGTAAGCCTGAAGATTATAATCCATTTAAATATGACTTCTTTCTAAAGTTCGCAGCCCATCTTTCTTCTATTTAAATTCCCACATAATCTCATACCAACGGTTTTATCGGTCCCAGTCCCACATTTTCTTTTTCTTTGTTGTAAAGGAAGGGTGGATAGTAGCATTCGCGGTGACCATGCTTTATTGTCGTGCCTTTTTTTTTTTTTTTTTTTTAATGTTTGGGAAAATGCCACTAAAAACCCCAAATTTGCTCAAAGTGACAAAGTTACCCCAAAAATTTTTTTGTAACATGAAAAACCCAAAACTTTGCAAACCGTGACACATTTACCTTATTAAAGGCATTTTCATCTTATTTTTTTCTGTTTTTTTTTTTATTTTTATTATTTTTTAATTTTTTTCTTCTCTCTTCCCTCCACCGGCCATGGCAGAGCCCTCGCCTGACGCCGGCGAGGGCGGCCCTCGCCGAACGCCGGCAGAGGGAAGAAAAAACAAATAAAAAAATATAAAAAGTAAAAAGACCAAAAGGCCCCTATGATTTGGGGTAAATGTGTCACACAAGTAAAAGTTCAGGGGTTTTTGTGTCACAAATAAAAGTTTGGGGTAAATGTGTCACGATTAGCAAACTTCAGGATTTTTTCATGTCACAAAAAAAAGTTTTGGGTAAATTTGTCACTTTAGGTAAAGTTTGAGATTTTTGGTGGCTTTTTCCCTTAATGCTTTATTGCTCTATTGAGTTATCATAAAAAAAAGCTCACGCCTCTCATAAGGTATTCCGATATAGAATTGTGAGAAGGTTGTCATCCGATACCACTTGCAACCGAATTATCTTGCATAGACAAGTCCAGTTACAAGAAGCACACCAAATCACTTGAGGTCCCGTTGCAGGCAAGATAAGATACACGTCACTACTCTCGTTAGTGGGTTATCTCTGTGACCCAGCATTTATGAAATCATCATGCTATACCATTAGGTCACCATTACTGGGGATCTATAGTCTCCCATAATTCTACATTAATATAATCAAAAGGGCCATTCAAGAAAAAAAAAACAAAATGATCGAAAGGGTCACTCATTTATGAGACTTGAAATAGGAAGTACCCCGATATGTCTTGTTCGTAGGTTTTTGGTTGCTTTCGTGTGAGTATTAATACAATTTGTTTGTCTAGTTACTCTTATAATTGTTTATTTACATGACAAGGACGACTTGATTTTCTCATCACAGATTCTTTATTTATTCCCATTTTCCATCTCACTAGCAAACTTCAGGTGGAACTTGAAGAGTCCAAAATGGTTGTGATTGGATATGAATTTTTTGTATTAATGATCGCAATTGGCCAACAATAGGGAATTAAAAAAAGTTCTAGGGCCTGATTATTATTTTGAGTGGTATAAAGTGGTCTTTAGTTTATTTTTCATATAGACACCTCTAAGTATAACATTGACATTACTTGAAGAAAGGAATTATCAACTAACTAGGGCTTTGCTTGATTAACTGAAAATTTAGTATTTTCAACTGGTTTCTTAGAATTAATTTTCGGGTAAATGATATTTTTTTTTCGGCGTTTGGTAAAAATTTGAAAATGAAAAAAATTATTTTATGCTGTTTGGATAGAAAATTAGATATCATTCTCTAATATGGGCAGGGAAAGTGGTTTGGGCCTAATATTTCTTCACATTTTTGGTCCAACATTCTCCTATTCTTCTTCTCACCACTTTCTTTTATCCCTTCTTCTCCGCCCGGCACCGTGAAAAGCTAAACACCGTTCATTCACACCGCAGCCATGGTAGTCACGGAATACAAAGTCAAATAGTAGCGACCAGGTGGCGGAAGAGCTCGAGAAGCCTCTCCGACCCACTTTTTTCGATTACTTGGCCATCCGATTGGCGAAATTTCCTCCTCCCTGGCTTTCTTTTTTCTTTTTTTCTCCCCCTGAATTTTTGCTGGCTGTGAATGGTGGCGGTGGTGGTCGTGGTGATCGAGTCTGTGGTGGTGCGTGTTACTGTGGTTGGGAATGGTTTTGAAGAAGGATGGTTCAATGGGGTTGGCAATTTGGTTCTGTTGGGTGATCGGTGTCGGCTGTAGATGACGATGGTGGGTGAATGGGAGGGTGGCATTCAAGCATGTTTGCAGAGAAGAGGAGACGGATGATGATGACATTGGTCTGCGATAGTAAGAGGGGTAAGCAGCAATTTTTGATTTTATGATATGAAATTATTCTCCTTAATTTTGAGGCATGGCTTTTCCTCTTAGTGGAAATTATTTTCCTAGACCAACTAAATATCTAGCATCAAACAGTAGAAAAAGAAGAAGAAGATAAGCCTCTCTTCATCCTTGTAGATTTGTAGTGCAAAGAGCGTGCTTTTGTTTTCCTTATCAAACAGACAGAGTTAGCTACCTCTGATAACTTGTAGATGTGTAACAAAAAGCTGTCTTCGAATAAGATATTTGGGATAATCTCTAAACATTAAGAGAGGAGCACTATTGGGCAAAAAGTATTTTATCTTGATTTCCCTAGCCATTGATGTGTATCCTTGGAAGTCTTGGTCTTTGTTTAGTGTTTTTGGGAGGTGAAAGTTTTTCTCGCCATCACTTCGCTTCATCATAACCCCTACTGTCATATACAGTGACTCATTCACCCATTTTCTCTCTCCATTAGCTTATTGTCACTTTGCTTCACCATAACCTGTGTTGTTCTCTACAGTTGACGGATTCACCCATGGCCATTGGGGAGATCCTTTTGAGTGCCTTCCTTTAGGTCCTATTCGAGAAGTCGGCTCCTTTGGGACTAGACTATGTGCAAAGGGGAGGAGCACTGCCCTTCTCTGGAATCAGCATCAACTTGCTCAATAAATGGGGGAAGATGCTGGACATAATCAATGTAGTGCTGGATGATGCAGAGGACAAACACTTGAGTGGTAAAGGTCTAGTGAAGCTATGGTTGGACGATGTTAGGGACCTGGCCTATGACATGGAAGACTTTCTTGATGAGTTTGCCATCGAAGCTGCTCAGGCCAAGTTGGAGGTAGAATCTAGCACAAGTGGAGGTGAGGTGAAGTTCTATTTCTTTAGCCAACATAAATCTTCTAGATCCAATCCAAACTCAAGCTGTCACGTCCCGATCCTCGGGCACGCGCTCATCCCTTACCTTGGTCGATTTTAAAGTGCGATATCCCAGGACAATGTATCGCCGACCCTTTCAATTTATTATGCGCATGCAGAAGTAGTTATAAATCCCCAGACAATAAAACAATGGGATAGAAAAGTAGGCCATATTTTTTTTTTTCATATTGAAATTCACAACAACACTTTTATTAACAGTGCAACTCATAGTATACTTACAATGCTATTTACAGCTAACAAGTCTCACACCTATCCACACTAAAACAGGGTTTACAAAAGGGATGGAATCTCAATCCACATCCGGGTTGTACTCAAGATCCCTCTCTGGATTATCTTCTTCTTCAAAAATCTTTCTCCTCCTCAGGATCCTCCTTCTCAGCTCCTCCTCAGGGTCCTAAAATGGTTATTCAATAACCAATGAGACCACGTCTCAGCGAGTTCTACCCTCTAAGACTCGATTAGTAAGCCAATACACTATGGGCTGCCTAAACATGCACAGGTCAGAGGACTTACCTTGGCCTCAGATTCCACCTGCAAATAAGTACAATTCATAATAGGCACCCAACTACTCATAACAAATCGAACTAGTCGATTACATGTCATAGAGCACACGTGCATTCTTTAAGGCACTAGTTCACCAAAGTGATGCATCAAATCACCGGCCCCCACGTGTCTCTTCCAAGATGCCACACTTAGATTCAAGATTTATGGCCCCACCCGACCTTCTCGAGATCTAGTGGCTTTACGGTCTCACCCGACCCTCTCAAGATCTAGTGGTTTTACGGTCCCACACGACCCTCTCAAGATCTAGTGGCTTTACGGTCCCACCCGACCCTCTCAAGATCTAGTGGCTTTACGGTCCCACCCGACCCTCTCAAGATCCAATGGATTTACGGCCCCACCCGACCCTCTCGAATCCCAGTGGCTGCGGTCCCACCCGACCCCTCTCAAGATTCAAATTAGGAATGAATCTTAAATTCACTCATAATTTATTTTAGCACTAAGTAAAGCTCAAATAAATAAACGGACTGCACCACGACGATCAGCATTTAAATTCCGGTCACCGGCCATCCCGGTTGAATTTCGGAAAAATAAATAATTAAATAATTAATTTCGAAAATTAAATAAATAATTATTAAAAATCCAATTTAGGCCCGTATTGCTGATTGGAAGCCAAAACGAGCCCGGAAAATTACCGAGACTCGTTTAATAAATAACATGGCATGTCTACTTGCTAATGTCTATTTCTAACCACCTAACATGCATAATTAAGTCTCTAATTTAATTTATCTAAATTAAACTAACCACCTAATTGCATTTAATTAAATCTAACAAACCCTAAGTATAATTGGTAAACTAAGAAAGCATTAGTGAGTAAAACTCACTTGGCAAAAGCGGAGACCGAATCACCGCAACGGCGACGTGACGGCGGCCGAAATCGGATTTTTCGGCGACACCGGCGGCAGGCTTGGGCCGGGCGACGCCAGGCTCAACAAATCTCAGCCAATCTCGGCGGTGAGATTTGTTTTGTACTGAGACTGAGCTTCCACTTCAATTGAATGTGGGCTGAACTAGATGGGCTCTTCACGGGCTGAACTTGGACTGGGTTGCACTTGTGGATTCGGTGGCCCAAGGAGCTGTTGATTTCAAATGGGCTTGCAGCTGGATATTGGTGGATCACGTGGGCCTGTTTCTTCACTGGGCTGCTGGATTGAAGCTTGAAGTTGGGCTGACCGAAGCTTGCAGGTTCGCTGGCTTCAAACGATGGCAGGGAATTGGGCTGGGCCGAACAAC